>OY998175.1:253204682-253871323 GCA_963921935.1 Galeruca laticollis | reverse complement strand
GTTGTCAGAATTTTAATCGGTTTGTAGGGAGTGAGGATTAATCTTTGTCTGGCAGTGCCATTAGAGGTGCTCCTATGAGAAAATGGCCTGGGGTTAATGGCAGCAGGTCAGTAGGGTCAGTCGAAAGGGGATGTAAGGGTCGTGAATTGAGTATGGCTTCTATCTGAGTCAATATGGTGCTGAATTGTTCGAAAGTAAAAGTGGAGGTAGCAAGTAATTTTATCAGATGAGTTTTAACGCTTTTGACTCCGGCTTCCCAGAAACCACCCCAATGTGGGGATCTGGGGGGAATGAATTTCCATTCTATTGATGATGTAATTAAGTGATCATATATGGGAGAAAAATTCTTAGTCAGGAAGTGAGATACTTCAGCAAGATAATGATTAGCACCAACAAAATTCGTGCCATTGGCGCTGTAAATCACAGATGGAAGTCCTCGTCTAGAAGTGAAACGTTTCAATGAAGCGATAAAGGAATCTGTGGACAGATCAGAGACTAACTCAAGATGAAGTGCCTTTGTCGAGAAGCATATGAATAGGGCGATGTAGGATTTGGATACCGGGGCTCGCTTCAGATGAGATGACTTTATTGAGAATGGTCCCGCGAAGTCGACTCCAGTCGACTGGAAGGGACGGGAAGGTGTTACACGACGTGCAGGTAGATCAGACATGATTTGCTCTGCTGTGATGGCCTTGAACCTGTGGCACATTAGACATTTGTTTATGATGCGCTTGATCTCACGTAGGCTATCAATGGGCCAGAATTTTAGACGGATATTCGCGAGAACATTTTGAGGACCACTGTGTCCTAAACGTATGTGTTCTTTTTGTAAGACCAGGGTAGTGAAATGACAATGAGCAGGCAGTAAAATTGGGTGTTTTTGTTCGTAGGAAACGGTGGAATGGGAGAGTCTCCCTCCGACTCTAATAAGATTGTCCTTGTCTATAAAAAGGTTTAATGATATAAGACGTTTATCTGAGGGTAGTTGATTCTTTTGTAGTGTGCGATAAAGATTTGGGAAGCTGTTTGTTTGCACCTGGCGTACAAAGAAAAGTAAAGCAGTGTCTAGATTTTGTCTAGAGAAGGCTTTTTGTGTAGTAGCAGGATGACGGATGATTTCTATAAATTTGTATATGTTTTTATGATTATAGATGTTTGTGTTAAGGGGACCCGACTCTTTTGCGGGTAAGAATGAGTTTTTAAAATGTTTTAATTGATGTAAAGGAGAGTTATTTCTGTTCTCGTCAAGAAAATGAGGGTAAGATATGTATATAATGTTTTTGTCAAGTTGTTTTAAATTCAAAGTGTCGTCAATGTAATTTTTTAAGTGATATATGAGTAAGGGGAGTGACGTTTTCTTCTAAACGTCACCCAAATGTTTATGTTGTCCAAGTATCTTTTTAATACCTTTATCCAGGTATTCACATTAAAGAATAATACCTTTGTCCAGGTAATCACATAAAAGAATAATACATTTGTCCAGGTATTCACATAAAAGAATAATACCTTTGTCCAGGTATTCACATTAGAGAAATTTTTTCAATAATACCTTTATCCAGGTATTCACATTAAAGTATGTTTCATGTCAAAGTGTCAAAGTTTTTGTTCGTCCAGGGTTTTAAATGTTTAAGTTTTTATGTTTTTCAATGTCCAAGCATATGTCTTAGTTTTTCATAAAGTGCTATGTTCTAAACGAGAAAGAGTTGAAGTCGTGAGTGAGTGCTATTCTGCACTGAAAGGGCGTTGAGTACGAAAGTGAATCGTTTATTCGAGTGTAAGTGATGGTTTGAGAATGACTTATGAGCAAGAATGTTTTAATGTGAGAGTAAGTTCTGATTTTATAAGTGTTTTGTGATTTAAGAATGTGTGTGACGGTAAGTTTTTGTTTTGAGGGTAAGTTTGTATTAAAAGTGGTTTGGTCACACCGGAAGAATGTATGTAATGAGTAAGAGAGGAGTTATTCGTTAGGTATTGTGAATGAGTTGTCCAGAACACTATGTTTCTTGACGATAATATTCTGGAGATTGTTGCATTGGTTGTGAATGATTAGGGTTTATGTCCAAAGGTCTCAATGATGTGTTTTATTTGTGTGTGTGAGGGAAGTGAAGTAACGTGTGATGTCCTTTTTGACATATGGAGTAAGATTGTACCGAAATGCAATTGGATATTGTGTGTTTAGAACCTAAACACCTGAAGCACAATTTGTTTGCTTTAATGTATTTATTTCGATCAGGGATAGACAGCCGTCCGAATTGGGAACATCCATAAATTGTATGGCCTGTTTCCTTGCAAAATGAGCATGTTGAAGATGGATAATTGGAAGTAGGGTATGCGCTAGACGAAGGTTGATTGCGTTGACCATTGTTATGATGTGGGTTTTGTTCGGGATGCGAATGATGGTTTGCAAATAATGCTACTCTGTTGGTTAGTGTGGTCACATTAGAAGACTGGTTACGATAATGATGGGATGTATCAGGTTTGGGATCTTGGGTTAACAAGTTTTCTAAGACCGTACATTTTTTCTCCAAGAAATCAAAAAAAATATCACTAGCAATTAAATTTTGATCAGTCTCTTTTTCTTCAAGAGATCTTTTTGTATTATAATCTAATTTTGTTTTTAATATGTGAACGATTAGTGCATCAAATAACTCTTCCTTATTGATATTTAGATTTAGTAATGACTTTACGATAGATCTAGCTTCGGACGTGAATGTTCTTAATTGTTGAGCAGTACATTTTGAGATGTTTTTACAGGCGGTCAAACGGTTAAAATGGGCAGTAACAATCTGCCGTGTATTATTGTATTTAGAATTCAATAAATCCAACGCTACATCAAAATTGGTTTCATTTACCGGTAATTGAGAAATTAAATTGAGCGTGTCACCTTTCAAGTATGATTTCAAATAGTAGAGTTTTTCAGTTTTGGATGTAAGCCGAGTGTTGTTTACTATTAGTGCATTAAAAAGATCTATAAAGGCAGTGTATTTAGTGCTATCTCCTGAGAAAATCGGTATTTCTATGGAAGGTAATCTAATATGAGTTTCACTCTGAGAATGTACAGTTAATTGATTAGTTTGATTGAATTTAGAGTTTAATTTTTCGAAAGCATTTTGTAGTTTGCAGTGTAATGAGTAATATTTTTCATCAATCTGACTTCTATCGTCAAATTCTAATTCAGTATCTACGGCTATGGTTTCAATTTGGTCTTGAATCTCAGAGTATTTAGAGTAATATTTCTCTAAGTTGTCTATTCGGGATTTGAAAGCATACTTGTCTGACTCGTCCAGACTGTTATTGAACCAGTTGTGAATACGAGTAATTGCTGCTTTGCAACTTGCACGTTGCGTCTTTAATGAATCCATTTTGTAAATGATGTATTAATTATTTGACATAAATAGTTAACATGAAATGTCAATCAATGCGTCATTGACTGGGCTATGTAAGGACAATGTTTATTTGAAATCAGAGTAACCATTTTTTATTTTTATCACCTTACACAAAAAATATCAAAGAAAGTTATTATAAATCCAAATCAATATTAAGGTGCAATTATTTAAATCACACTGTATGTTATAACTGGTTCTCACACAAAAAATATCAAAGAAAGATATTATAAATCCAAATCAATATTAAGGTGCAATTATTTGAATCACACTGTATAATATAAATGTTTATGTTGCATAAAAAATATCAAATAATGTTATTAGCTCCAAGGCAATGTTAATTATTTTGAAAGTATTTGAGTGCAGACTCTCGTCTCCCACTGTATGTTACATTTCTTTAATAAGCTGATATACGAAAACTTTTTTCATTCATAAATACCTCCTTGTCTGTTTGAGACTCGTGGGGTGTTGATCATTTATTCTCTGGATTCCAAATGCTGTGATACTTTTCTTTTTTCTGTTTCAATCCGGCTGCGAAATGACCATGTTTTATTAACCCTTTTTGCACTTGGGATAATAAATGGAACGGAAGGTTGTAGTTTACTTAGCTCGAAGGACCGTTTAGTTATATGTAGTTCACTGTAGTATTCGTAGGATTATGGCGGTTTGTTAAATCAAACTATTATCTCACTTTCACTTGTATATTGACGAAAATTACATTTTGTTCATTTGCTTGAACAATTAAGAAGTTCACTAAGTTTTACACTTTTGGTTACTTATCACATTGTGTTAATTGTAAACATAATTTGCCGATCTCAAGCCGGTTTGTTCTTATGAAAATAGTACCATTATGTACTAGGTCTGACTGATGAAGAGATGAATGATGACTGGGAAGTGGGTGAAAATATAATATTATTCCTATTTATAGATAGTTTAAAGTGAGTGGGAAGTACACGTGTGTGTCTTTTTTGGTGGGTGAGAAAGTTTGAGATTTTAAATGGAAAAATTCCTAGAACAATAATCGTCTATATTTTGTATATGGTAGTGCTGAAATGGAATTTTGTCGATGTGTGGGAAATTAGATGTTTTAGAAATATGATATATTTCTTCAAGTGGTGTGATCGTTCAAATGGAAGTTTGTGGATGTGTGCGAAATTAAATGTTTGAGAAATATGATATATTTCTTCAAGTGTTCTGATCGTTGATGTGTGAGAAATTAAATGTTTGAGAATTATGATATATTTCTTCAAGGTCTGTGCACGATATATGAATTATGTTATACAAGGGAAGTTAAAATAGAATCACAGGAGAATTTGGTATTCAAATCAAATTCGAACAACCGTCACACACTATACCTAAACTAAACGTTAATACTGCACTGAGACACTGAGACACCTGTTTTCTGTTGTTTATTCTATTAATTATGAATTATGTACCATATACCGCTAATGTATTTTTATTTGTTCCAATATCTACCATGTAACTTGTAGGTCGATACGGAGGAATGAAAAAAAAATTAAACTAGGATAGATGATATTTAATATCGAAACAATTGTCAATTTCTTAGAATTTTTAACATTTTTTCAATATATTTTGGAATTACCTAGAAACAGTCAGTTTCATTTAAAATAGTAATACGAGTGGATTCCACAAAGTAAGAGTCGAGACAGTAAATTTCATAGGATAGAATTGTTTGTAAACTTTAGATTGATAAAATTATTTTTAACATAAACAAGGAATAGTAGTATTTTCATTCATGGACATAGACCAAAGTAATTAATGAAGTAACTAACACAGCGATAAGAATAGCTCCAGACTCATTTAAAACATCCTTTTACATGCGATGTTCTACTCAGAGGCTACAGACGTTGTATTATGAGTTCAAATTATGAGGGTGCTTTGTTTACTAAAGTTACAAAACCAGTTTACACATCGATCGAAATCGTTTCACGCAAGAGTAAGAGAACTTCTTCAAAATTAGATATAGAGCTTCCAACAATGTTTCGACCCATTGTGGATTATCCAGCTCCTCGGACATTTGCCATTCCGTGCTGCTGTATAGAACTTGTTGGTGCATATAACAAATTTTCCTCATCCTCAAGCATATTTACGTCTTCCATGCACTCACTTTCGTTTCGGTTGTTGATGCGTACGGATGTGACTTCTAATCGTTAAATCGCATAACTACTATTGATCAAAAAGGGGCCCAAATATTCAAGTGTCATGTGCCCCAATTGAATTGGGGCTAGCTCTAGGACTCCGTCATCAATTTATTTTAAATTAACTCTGCGCGGTTAGTCAGCCGACGCAGATGTAGTTTTCGGCAATAAGTTTGAATAATTTAGTGTGTAATTTGAATTAGTGAAGTAAACGTGAACATGTGACAGGACAGAGCCCCGGTTTAAAAAAGCGATATTCAAAATAGGGAGGTTTGAAACAGCGATCTCGGTTGCGGGACACACAAAACAGGACATATTAAAACAGCGATATATTAAAAAAGCGAGATTTGAGGTACCGATGTATATTTTAAAAACGCGATATATCGAAATTGCGGCGCTCATAAGATTATGTACTCTTATTTTAGCTATATAGATAAACCATCTATTTTTAAAATAAAGAAAAGTTAAAGTGAAAAACAACATTATTTTTTTAACGTACTAAAATTAACAATATGAAAATGGTAAATAAAGTATACAGTTAAAAAAATCGGTTCACTATATAGGAGACTACAGTGATAAATTCATTGCCACCGATCTGAGATACTGCATCATATTTCGGAAAGCGTATTCTTTTACGATGTTTTGCAATCTCTCGTTTTGTATGACGTATTTTTTCTCTTTTCTGACTCTCCAATATCAGCTCTGTACCTAGTTATGAATATCTCACTTTTTCTTTGTTTATATTGTATATGATCTAGTCACTTGTGGGACTGTTCGATGGTGATAGTCTAACGCATTTTGAAATACATTGTTCCACGCCTCTACCGAATTATTGGTTTCTGGAAGAGCTTCTAATACTCGATCACAAACAGTCCATAAATTGAAGCAAGCTCTTGTGGAAAGTCTTCTTGAATAATTTCTAGTGCGAAGTGCGAAGGCAGAAAACTTCATGCCCATAGCATTTTGCAACAGATTCTGATATCCTCTCTTTCTTTGTAAAGGTTTGATAACCCCTTCTTTTGTATTTTTCGCCACAAGTTCTGCGATAGACGAAAATGGCATCCCACTAGCTCTACATCAGGAAACACGTTTTTGATAGCCGAAATGGACGAATTCTCAAAGTCGGTCAAAATGCATAGAGGTTTTAAAGCTGGTTTATTTCTAGTTTTGGAATACCCGACTAAAACTGTCTTGCTTCTTATCTTCAAGTAAAACATGAAGATAGATCTTCGTTGTCTATTAGGGCATGTATGGTATAGAGATTTAAAAAACATTGTGGTGCAATCTTAAATGCTCCGTCCACGGCCCAGTTTTTGAATTTAACCAAAATTTGGAGGTTAGCATGAGTTCCGAAGATCAAAATCCGCTTTTTTAAATCAAATCCTGAGTTATAGAGAAGAAATATGTCGCCACTATTGATAGTTCGATGTTTATCCATGATAACCACTTTTTGTGCAGTCGCAAAACTTGTTGATGATTCACCTTCTGGGCACATTTGCCGATTAATAACCTGTTTGAAGGCACTGTAAGATGGCATTAAAACCATATGTTCTTCGTTAAGGTCAGCGACAGTATTTCCAACTAGATTTCTTGGCCCAACTTGGACGTTTTCCTTGGAGCTTCGCTTAATAGCATTTTTTAAAGCATCAATTTTCTGTAGCGCCGAGCTTGAAGCAAGATTATGCCGAGTAATGGTGTTTTTGATACCCGTCGCATCCCTTGCATCCCGATCTTGAACAACGCCAATTAGTTGACCGTGAGAAGGACTTATCTCTTCTGTATCGGTACCCCTCGTAGTGGAGAATCGATTTACTCTTTTGAGATAAACTTTCCATTTTTTTGTCAAAACTATTGTCACATTAAAATGACATGTATCAAGTTTAAAACTATTAACATATCATAATCGCAAAAAAATGCGTGCGTTTTTGGGTCCAAAAAGAAGACATTATATGTTCAATTCATAAGGATGGTAAAATTATCTATTGAAAAAGATATTTCTTCTACCCCACATCTTGATTAGAAAAGGCGGGGCTCCGGTTTTGAAGGAAAAAATAAACCATTAAATGACCCTTAGTGGGACCTTTATAATATCGACGTTGTAATTGTCGCTCTTTTGATATGTCGTTGTTATTTCAACAAGTCGCTGTTTTGAATGTCGCTGTTTTGATATATCGCTTTCCTGAGTATCGCGGTTTTAATATGTCGCTCTTTAAATATGTCGCGTTTAAAATATCGCTTTTTTAAACCGGAACCACATGACACAACACATATACACGAGGTAACATATAATAAATTCTATATAAACAAATTGTGCGCAAGACTTACATCTTTAGTATTTCAGAGAAATACTGAATTTTGTGCGGGACTATCTTCCAAGATCTCTCTCACTAATTTACAATTGGCTAGACAGTTTTTTACCTTCGCCTTTAATTTTAGAGGGGGACAAGTATCCTAGACACTTTTTTTAATACTATTTTCCAAATATAAGATAAAGACTGGTTTCATAGATACTTTTTTAGGAGACTTGTATATATATATTTAAATTAGTTAAGTATTTTAGCTATTAAAGTGTACTGTCATAAATAGCATAATAGTCAATAAGACAAAAATAAGGAATCCGCCGACGGGAAATACATACAGAACAAGAGACGAACGTCACAGACAAAAATAAGGACATAACCTTTAAACCTAGATTTAGCCCAGAATAAACTCCACCTCGTAGAACTAGGACATCAAGCAACAGCAAGGCGAATAAAGTAATGCACGATAAAGAGCAGAAAAAACTTGAAGATTAACAAGACTGTATACATTTAAAGATAAAATACATTGTAGTATTATTTTGTAAAGTAGTAAATCATCGAAGAAGTATTTTGTACTTTGTTTTCATACTACATTTCTGATCGGGATCTCCGGAGCAATCAAAAACCCTTTAGGTATAGTGAGTAGAAAGTTTTCCGACACTTGAGTTCGAACACTACTACGAGTAGGCATATTTAAGTGTTGTTGCCGTAAAAAGTAATTAGTATTTTTTATAATATGGAAACGATAAGTTTGTAAATAATAAATATAATTTTGTTGTCTTTTGAATAAACAATAATTGGATTACAAGAGCAACCAAAGGTGCTTTCTGATAAAAATTCCAATGAATCTCAGCCGGTATATGATTTCACTAATGAATGTCAAAATACTGAGAAAGGACCTTATTTAGTTCATTTAGATGAAAATTTAGGTAGGTTATTTCCTTTTAAATTAAGTATTTTTTGAGGAAATCAGTAGAATAGATATCAAAAGATTACAACGTTCAAGAAAGCTCAGTTAGTGAAATTTCCACAATAATAGGTTCGACCTACTAAAAAATTACGAAAATTTCCCGGAATTACCGACCAACACCGGGTTTCAATAACTTCCTCCTCAAAAAA
Organism: Galeruca laticollis; assembly: GCA_963921935.1. Taxonomy (NCBI): domain Eukaryota; kingdom Metazoa; phylum Arthropoda; class Insecta; order Coleoptera; family Chrysomelidae; genus Galeruca; species Galeruca laticollis. Next base: position 253,862,362 of record OY998175.1, on the reverse strand, counting down.
CCTAAAATTAACCAGTTTTAAGATAGAAATTTACTATAAAATATCAAAAAAAAAGAAAATGCTTCTTCCCTCCAACTTCGCCTACATGCAATATATCTGAATCAATTTGTACCAGACATTCTTCGCAATATCACCAATCACAACATATAATTCCTATGAAGATTTCACAAATTACCTATATGAAGTAATTCAAAAACCAGAATCAATAAATGAAATTGAAATTAAAGATCATTTATGTTCAATATTCTGTACAATATGCAATACGTTCAAAAGTATTAATACAAAGGATGAAAATGGTATGGCATCAATTTTCGTTGCAAAAGTGACTTTTTATAACACCAGTGTTTTTTGTATGTTTGTATGGCACATATGTGTAAAATTGTTTTTATCACCTCGCATACCTGAAAATTAATCATAGCAACCCTAAAAAAATAACCGTAAGCTAGATTTCTGCCCTTAAGCTTCTAAATTCCGAATGTTTCTTCTTTCATCACAATCTGGATACCACTGATTGTCATTTGTGCACCTTGTTGTTTCTCATCATTATTGAAGTGAAAACTTCTTTAGCCGGGTTGAGCGATTTTTGGTAGAGGAAAAGCTTATAGGTTCGCGTTACCGATGACCTCGACAAGCTCGTGACGTATTGCGCTTAGTGTTGGGCGATATATCGATCAGATTTCACCTGTAAATGGAAAATTAGTAGCGCTTCCGGTGATTCACTTTTTGTAGATGCGGTGATCGGTATTTTCGATAATCATTATTTTAATTGATCAATTGTATAATCACTATGCAGTACAATAGTGAGTACTCAATATACCTACGTGATTGTGTAAAAGCAAAGAATTTATTGTCGAACATTTCGAACATTGTTATTGATATTTGCATTGAAAAATTTAATATTTTTTAATTTTCTAATACTTGATATCTGCAAAATTGAAAATTCTATAAAATTTTATAGCAAATTTAAATTCTCAAAATTATTGGCTTAAATTGTCAGAATCAATTACATTATTTTTTTCGAAATGATGGTTCATAAATGTATATAATTTAATTTCACTGTTAGAACTTTATAAAAAAATATTGACATATAATCAGACTATACTTGATTTAAAAATTTAAAAAAGAACTCAGTTATTCCATTACATTGAGTTTTCACATTAGTCGGTAGTTCTTATAACTGCCTATTTTAATTTTTTTATTAAACTATTACCTACATTTATTATTATGTATTTTAATAATAAGGGTTAAGCTAATTTTCGCACCCTCTTCAGCCTACCTTTAAATGTACAGAGTGTGAGTATTCAAAAGATATTTACCTGAAGAAGGCCTACGGGTTCGTCTCTAGCATTACAATCTAAATCAGAAGTAAACATACGAAGAAAGGTGGTAGTGAATAGTTTATTGTTGGATTAATATGGTTTCTTGTAACTCACATATATGATGGTATCAATCGTTAACAATTATGAAGTTTCCCCTTTAGTACTAAAAGGTGTACACAATTTAAATTTGGGTAAGTGGATCTTGTTTCTAATATAATATTCTATAAGTTTATTAATAACTGAATAGCTACAACTACTTATTGAGAATCTGTTATCGTCCAAAATTCTTGAAAAAGCACCCCTAATCGGTATACTCCATCTATACCTGGATTACATTATATTAAACGTCTAAGTTACCTTGATAATAACCATAACTTCAGTTATTTATTGAAAAGTGTCTACTCTGGGTATTCCATACAGCAGCACATATAGGTTAGTTAGTTGTAAGATGAATAAAACAAAACCAAAAGCCAGAGGTGGTGTGTGGCTTTTATGTGAAATAAATTAAACAAGTAAGGATCCCCCTCAGGGCTTCTTCCCAATTATCTTGAAGATAAAAATACTCATAAGTTTAATTTACTATTTTCCTTTTTGTTTTCAGGCTATTTTAGATCAGAAATTGCTTCGAAAAATTGTAACCCATGTGGTTCAAAAAGCAGCCATTTCAAAAAGAAAGAAATTATAAAAAAAATGACAAGGTACAAGTCAAGGTTTCTAAAGCAGATATTGAATGCTTATGTTATTAAGCCAGGTGAGGCTAATTAACCTATGAAGAAGTAATTAGTGAGCCAAAACGTTGAGTGCTGTTTTACTTAATAATCACAGATCATGAAATAATTCAATGAAAAAGAAGAACATTAGATTGTAAACAATAAAGGTTATTTTTCACTTTAAAATAAACACATTGTAATATTTATGATTTTGTTTTACAAAGTGTGAATCAGTATAGATGAATCAAAAGTTATATATTTTTCCATTTTCAAAGTAAGCCTTTGGTCATTTATAGCGAATACTTTTCATAACTCATTCCAAACCGCAATAAAACGTCAGTTTAAATCAAAACAGTCATTAAGACAAGTTTTCAACAATTTCAGTTATTTATATAATTTGTCGAAAAGTGAAAATGAACGAATATTCAGACGAAGAAGTATTTACAAGTAATTCACCGGAGTTGCACGAATAGGCTAAGAATATTTCCAATAATTTGTTATCCACGAAATCAAAAACCTCTATACAATGTGCTACGAATTATTTAATAATTGGAGAGAAATTGAAAAAGCTTAAAACCTAACTGAAAATGTATTACTTGCTTATTTATCGGAAACATCTATGCTGAAAAGCACCTTCAAAGTAGAAGAAAATATTAATTTAGGCACCTCATAAAGTTCGAGCATTTTTGAAGCCAGATTCTGTAAATTAGGTACCGTCCCAAAAAGTCTAATATTTTAACGAAACGAAACAACAATGCATTCATTTTTTGAAAAAAGCAGATTAATTACATTATCTTATGATGAAGTTAAATATTATTAAGGTAAATTAATTTTGATTTTTATTAAGATTGCATTGTAGGTTTTTCTTATAACGGGAACTCGTCGTTAAATATGAAACTTCACATAGATAACAGAGGAAGCCTATTAATAGTGACCGTTCCAGAAACAAAAAATAATATGACAAGAGCGTTTACAATCACAAACAAAACCGTTGATGGATTGAATTTACCTGGAATATACAACAAATATGTTTCCCTTAGACCTACCCTCATTCCACATAGTCTTATATTTATTTCATACAAGAATGATAAATGCACAGCACAACCGATAGGGAAAATACATTTAGCCAAATTCCTAGCATAAAAATAACTTTCTTAGAACTGCCCGAACCCAGAGTACATAAACAGGACATTGCTTCCGTCGTAGTTCTGCAACGCTGCCAGCTAATTCTGGAACTGATTTGTTAACACTCAAAAGACATCAAGGTTGGCGTTCTTATGCAGTCGCAGAAGACTATATTGATGACTGCTTATCTAATAAAATTAATATTTCGCAAAAAATCCTGACAAATCAAGAACAGCAGCATAGTATTAGTAATAACACAATTGTGGTTAATGTCTCTAACCAGATAATTCCAAGAACTCATCAATTTCATCTATAAAAATAAGGCATAATGCTACTAGTACTTCAAACACTTCAGCTCAAGCAATAAATAACATTAATTACTATAATAAATAAGTTGTTACTAAAGTTTTTCTTACATTCTGTTAATAAAATTAATCGATTTATTAAATTAGTTTTTGTAATTTCGTTTGGTTTATAGCAAAGCGAAAAATAGTATGTGTGTCAAACAGGCAGAAAGGCATTTGCTGGCCCTCAGCCGCGGGCCAGCATCTGCCTACTTTCTGTCCTTGAGACACAATATATATATATATATATATATATATATATATATATATATATATATATATATATATATATATATTAACATTAAAGAGATTCTTGGGTAATTCACGCTAAAAGAAAAAGGACTACTGAAACAGAGTGGTAACCGCGGACATGCATGTTTCTAGCTCATTTGCCTTCTTCAGCACGGTATAACCAAATAGGGATGTGAAATTTGGGAGCAAAGATGTTAATCGAAACACGAGAAAACACAGAACAACGGATTTCAGCAGGGAAACCAAACGCTCATTTGTGCCTTCAATTGGAAGATCCCGAGTTTTCAGGACAACTACCAAGATCGACACGGAGGCGCATATAGCCCCCCCGCCTGAACCTTCCGACCCATAGTGAATAATAAAGAAGATGTAGGAATATCGCGTGATATGTTAACAACAACATTAAAGAGATTCTTGGGTAATTCACGCTAAAAGAAAAAGGACTACTGAAACAGAGTGGTAACCGCGGACATGCATGTTTCTAGCTCATTTGCCTTCTTCAGCACGGTATAACCAAATAGGGATGTGAAATTTGGGAGCAAATATGTTAATAGAAACACGAGAAAACACAAAACAACGGATTTCAGCAGGGAAACCAAACGCTCAGTTGTGCCTTCAATTGGAAGATCCCGAGTTTTCAGGACAACTACCAAGATCGACACGGAGGCGCATATAGCCCCCCCGCCTGAACCTTCCGACCCATAGTGAATAATAAAGAAGATGTAGGAATATCGCGTGATATGTTAACAACAACATTAAAGAGATTCTTGGGTAATTCACGCTAAAAGAAAAAGGACTACTGAAACAGAGTGGTAACCGCTGACATGCATGTTTCTAGCTCATTTGCCTTCTTCAGCACGGTATAACCAAATAGGGATGTGAAATTTGGGAGCAAAGATGTTAATCGAAACACGAGAAAACACAAAACAACGGATTTCAGCAGGGAAACCAAACGCTCATTTGTGCCTTCAATTGGAAGATCCCGAGTTTTCAGGACAACTACCAAGATCGACACGGAGGCGCATATAGCCCCCCCGCCTGAACCTTCCGACCCATAGTGAATAATAAAGAAGATGTAGGAATATTCCACATTACACACAGGTGTGTAATGTGATGCTAGTGCCCGTATCGGCAAAACAACTGTTGCTCTCTAATTTCTCCTGAAGAAGCTGTTAAACAATGGCGAAATATTGAGAATATTAGAAAAATTGCAGTTTTAATTGCCTACAGACCGCTATACCCGAAATTTATGAAATATTCTATATATATATATATATACTATTATTGCATTCCCAGCTTTTATAACGCGAGCGAGGAACGCCCGTTCGTGCAATAGTCACTTTTTACATTTTTATATTGAATAACTATTAATAGTGATGAAGGGTACTAACCGTCATATGAAAATTCTCCAATTGAACATACATCCTTTCATTAAACAATTATTTTTCAAATTACGAATAGCTATCTCGATCATCCAATATAGACCATCTTTTAACATGACACAAATATCTAAAGATTTATATTGAGTTGATGCAGGTTTTCTACGCCATGATTTGGATAAACCTTTTACTGTACCATTGTAGTTAAACTTTTTACTGATGTACTGACAGTAGACCTTGTTATGGAATTTGATTAAGATATAAATTATTAAAGTTTCTTCAAATTAAACGAGTTGATTCGATCATATCCATCTTAATGCATTATTTTAACTTGTGCGGATATAATATAAATTTAGCTAATATAACACCGAATCATGTGGCATTTAGGACCAGAGGCGGATTAAGTATCCCTAAGGCAAACTAAACATGTGTCTAGAGGCGCCAAGTTACAAAGAGGAGCGGGAATAAAATTTAATAACACCAATAATGTGCCCACTACTACTAGTAAATAATTAATATATGGCCACCGATGAGTTGCTCGCCTAGTTTCTTAAATAAGGAAAGGTGTCCAATAATTTCTGCCATTGGCATATTTCAGAACCTGCCTATGACTACAAATATTACGCAAAACTATACACAATGCCTTCTACACAATTCATAAATTTTTGTTACCTTAAAACTATTGGAATCATGTAACGATATTACAGTCAAAATTAATACTCCAACTATATAACAAATGAGCATTAAGATCACTATCCAAAATCTGATTTTTTTCAAAAGCATCTGGTAATGCTTTTCTATGTATTTACATTGTCGGGAAGATCATAAAGTGAGTAAAAAATGGCGAAGTCCATCATAGTTTATTTCTCTAAGTAATATTTGTTAACATAGTTGTTCTTCATATTTCACACCCTGAAATGAAAAGTATGTTTTTATAAGGTAGTGTCTAGTCAGTATTGACAAAATTGAATAAAGTGATAACAGAATTATTAGAAATTGAACAGCGGATTTGTAACGAGAATTGTATAATTCATCATTTCAACTGCGTCTAGAGACCTTACGAAACATTGTACCGAGATTTATAAATTATTTTATTCACAATCAGAGCAATTTCACTGATTGTTCTTGTCGTTATTTATGCAGTTTTTTAAATTCATATTTTGTTGTAACTATCAAAATAGAATTGAGATATAATTGTGAAGGTCGAGATAGAAAACATTTTCTTATTGAGGTTGGTAAATTATCACTTATAACCTTAGTAGGTAAAGCTTCTAACTTAGACTCACGTTATTAGTATCATTTATAAAGTCATTATCGAGCTTTGATACTTAGCAAATAAGGGGATACATTCAAAAATAAATACTTGAAGACTAATAAAACAGTTTTGAACCCAGAAACTTTGGGAAAACTTCACTTCATATTACAGCAGCTAACACGGATGACTACCTGTTACAAAAATTGTCATCAGACATAAGGGGAATGAGAACAGTCAAAGGATAAAAACGTAACCAACGAAAAAAATAAACAAAAACATTATCAAGATGAGCGAAGAGAATGAAAGAATCAAGTCAGGGCATCAAAAAAAGAAAATAAGAAACAAGGAAAGTGACGAACATCTGGATAAAGAATTGAAAACAACATTATAATGCAAGGACTAGGTACTAATATTACTAAAACACTAAAGGAGGCAAGGACACAATTTTATAAAAGAAAAATTATAAATAGAACCACTGAAAATAGGTAATGAAAAATACCAAGTTAAACTCAACAAATCCAAAGAAAAAAAAAGAAAAAGTATGGAAAGTGAGAGCAAACAGAACTTATTGGCATTGAAATTGATTTAAATAAAAATGGAATGGAAATGCAGAAAGTGAGGCAAATGAGACTTCAAGAAAGAAAGGTAATGGAAAAACAGTAAAAATCTGCATCCATAGTCTAAAAATGGCGGAAACAATAGACACGGAGCAATTAACAATCTGAATTTCATGAAAGGAGAAGCATACAGACAAGCAGTACAGCACAGCGTTATAAAAAGTAATAACATAAAAAAATCGAAGAAGTTTATATTATTTGAGTAATGGAAAAAGATAGAGAAATAAGGATCAGTTGAAAGAATGAGGACCGGTGAATTACAATAGAAATGTAAGCAATGGATATAAAAATAGAGGGTGCGAACGAAAGCTCAAAATAAATAGGAATAAGTAAACAAATGCAAATTAAGAAAGTGACAACAACAAACAGAATGAAGCAAACAGATCCAAAAGAGGAAAATGCACAAGAATCACTAAAAACAATAGCTGAGTGGAGCATAATAATTATGAATCGAAAAGAAGAAGGAATAATTTAATAAGTGAACTAGGAAGGAAAAGAACTATTGGTAATTTCGCACGGCTATACACACAAGATATTCAGGAGTAAAAATAAAGAAATGGGCAGTAGACGTCATAGTTATAGCAACATACGCAGAAATCAAACAAAAAGAGGGTTGTGAAGCAATTAATCCAAGAGTAATGAAGTAAGACAGGTATACAAATATACGCCATTAGATATAAACAGAGCAGAAGAATTCCATGATAAACTAGAACAAACAATGGGTGTACAGAACAGAAAATGAATTGGCGAATGAAATAGAACAACAGAAAATGATAGTAGCTGATGAAAAGGATAAACGAACCTATAGTTTGAAGAAAGAAATGATCAAAAATGGATGAAGGTAATAGAATTTGCAATCAAGAACGATATGTTAACAGTAAATACCTTCCTCAACCATGGACCGAAACTACAATATACTTTTGAGATAGTAGATGGTCTCATAATGATTTGCTTCTATCTAGGATTCCCAAATTGGAAACGCGCCACATCCGGGGGGGAGGGGGGGCGAAGGCAAATCAGTAGGGGCGTATGAGACTAGTTGAAAACAAAAAGGATCTCCAAAGGAAATATGTTGGCAAGATTATTTGATCTCAGATATGAAGTATTCACCTTCTTGGAAAACCAGCAGCAAGATGAACGAACCGTGGACTTCGAATTGGCTTATTTGTCAGACTTATTTGACTCTTTAAACATCCTTAACTTCTAATTGCAGGGTGGAGACTCAAAGAGACTCAAATATAATTACTCTCTGATTGCGAATACCGAGAAAACTCAATAAAAAAGCTAAAGGAGTTCTCTAAGTAAATGATTCCCAGATATACTTATCAACACAATTTTTAAAAACCGTATTCTCCTTTACAACCAAACTTAGCCTAGAAATCTTTCACAAAAAATATCTCAAAACTATCTTTCTTTACCATATATTTCTGATATTCAGAAAAAAATAGTAGCACGTTTAAAGAACATGACTAGAATGCACATAGGACCTAATCTTCTAAAATCTAATTTTAGCAAACTAAAATCAAAAATTCCCAAGGACAAAAAAGCCATGTAAATCTATGAAATTCCGAGTAAAGATTGTGAAGGCCTCTATAGGTTTGTTTCTACAAAGAATCCTCAACAAGTCCGTGACAGTTTTCAAACCAACTTTAATGCGCATGTCTGTTTTGGATCGATTCCAAACATGTTTGAAACTAGGTGTAGGAACATCTGATCAACGTCCGCTTAGCTTTTATTTCTCTGTGACACTTGCGATTTGTGATATAACCTCACTTTGAAGTGCTTGACAAGTCAGTATTTATTATTGTTTTTAAACTTATTATTATTTCATTTTTTTCTACATTAGGCCAAGTAATGACTTCAGGAGCAAGATTGCTCAAACAGTATTCTACTCTTTTAATTACCCTGAATAAAGCACTAATAGTTATATTAAATCTATCAGCTACATCTCGATAGCTGGATGTTTGATGCCCTGCATACCACAAAAAAATATATACATGTTGTAATGCACTCAAGTTTTCCATATGGTCCACTTTGTGGTTTGTAATAAGTGCTAGCTACAAATCTTTCAGCAATTATATTTGCAGTGGCGGGGCTAACACGGAAATGTTCTATAAACTCAACTCTATTGAACTGGGATACTGTTTGTTCAAAAAAGTTTTGATTCTTTGGTCTTACTCGGTCTTCCAATACATCTTCTAAGTCAAAATCCGCATCTGAGTCAGAAAAGTCTGAAATCTCCGATTCGTCGGATGATTCAAAATCACTCATTTTTTAATAAAAAACACTTCAAACACTTGAAAACAAAAATATTTTTGAAATAATTATAAAAGTGACACAGAAGAAAGGTTAGTTTTATTTTCTTTGTAACTGCGCATGATTTTAACAATTTACTTGTAAAAGATCCGCAAACTGTTCTGACAGTTAGCAAACTATCAGAGAAACGTGTAGGAACAGCGCATCGGTTGTTTACCAGCACATTTCCAACAATCAGAAACCTTGTTGGAACGCGGCTAAGTCTTTTGCGCCGAATTCGGACTGTCACTGACTGTTTCTGATTACTGTAGGAACAAAGCTTATATTGGAGAAACTAGTCATCTAAAAAACTGTCTAAATGGCCACAAATGCCACAAAATAAAATGAGACAGCTCCTAGAAATCATGTTTTAAACACACCTTCGACTATGACAACGCAAAAATACTAAGAACCGAAAACCATCAAAAAAAGAGAGTTCTACGTAATGATAGAAATCCAAAAAAACAAACTTTGTATTAATGCCAAATACGATACCAACAACCTATCCAAGGTTTATTTTAATTTAATCAAATAAGTATTAACTATTATATTACTATAATTTAGAAATACAGAAAATAATATAACAATTATCTTAATCCAAAAGACTATCATCGTGTACATTCCAGTCAAATGGTTTATTTCGCTACTTTTTTAAACATAAACATTCGATACAAATACCATTCTACTTATGTCGAATAATTTCGGTTTCCTACAACTTTTATGATATCTCAACAATATTTTACCGTCGTTGTGAACGTTTTTTTGAAAGCTAAATGTTTTTTAATCAACTGTTGTTTTGTCATATAATTTGACATGCACTGGCAAGCTTTTGTTTTGTGGTGGGTTTTAAAAAAATGTTTATATTGTATAATATTTTTCTACACCTGTAAATCTAGAGTGTTAGAATTTCTTCACAAGTTTGGTTGCGAAAATTAAATTTTCTAATCATATAAGGAACTAACATTGATATCAATGAGAGAACCTGTATGTGATTTGTATATAATGATATAATAAACGAATTATTTCATTGAAAATATACAATATGCGAAATTGGGTAGTTGAGTTTCAAGAAATAAATTAATGATTCCTGGCTTTCTAAATTTATGTAAAAAGGGAAGATAGACTTTCAGATCACAATTGAGATAAATAATATGATTTTAATTGGAATCAAGTAGTATATTTTGGTTGTCAAGACGATATAAAAATTTGAAGGAATAATATATTAAGTACCAAGTGTCAAAAATGTTACTTTAGTCACGAGTTTTACTAGGCACGAGTGGAGCGAAACGGAACGAGTGCCTTGTGAAACGAGTGACTAAAGACGTTTTTAACACGAGATGCTTACTATACTTTTTCTTCGCCCACAGAAATGAAAAAATTATATTATATTTTAATTATATTCATAACATGAAGGACGATGGCTGATGGCAAATCAAACGACACCGAACAACAAAAATTATCACGGAGCATGAAATTTAACATACAAAAGATACACTTGATTTGACGTTTAAAAAACAAAAGATAAACGAGATGTAACTTTTCGCATTTTAAACACTAGTGTTTAAAGAGTTGTTTTATTCATGTCAAACGCGTGTTAAAAATGCGGTTTTAGTAACGGAAGTAGAAAAATAAAATTTTTAAGTGATATAAAATTGAGCTGGTTCATGAAGAAGGTGTTTATGAAGATATAGGATAAATTTGGAGTGAAGATTGGTTTGGAGTAAATGGAAAAATCTAGAAAATTAAAGGTACCGTTTAGAACAATTTTTTAGAGATCTCTAAATTCTATTTGGCCATTTACATTCAAAATTTGTTGAGCGTATTTAAAAGGTAATTATTTTATTAATAAGATATTTTGTAAAAGTAGTAATAATAATAATTCGAATAAAAAATTTAGGAATAATTAATAATATAAAATAGTTTTTGGAACCCTACCCGGAGAAGAGTCTCTATAAATTAATTCAAACGAATTTTTTTTACTACTCATAATAGAGTATAACCTTAAAAATTTATAAATAAACAAGAAAGTAAATCATAATACTGATACATATTTGGCAATTATTTTACAATTTGTCGCAACAACGTGGGGCTTTTGCGCTCTTGCTCTTTTGATACTCACTCTCTTGAGGAATTATTTACAGCGTTGCCAAGCTTATTTTTGTTTTCAGAATATTTTTTTCAATATTAATTTAGTTTTGGTCAACCTGTTGCATGTAAATACATAATATAATAAAATACAAAAAATACCGGTATTAATATAATTTATTTGCAAAAAAAAAATTGAATAGACAAATATTTTGATTTGATTTTATTGAAACTATTATATAATATACTAAAATGGGTAAGAATGGCAAAACTTTGGGGGAATTGAAGGTGACAGAGTTAAAAGAATTACTTAGGAGGAGATGATTAGATACGGGGGGAATTAAATTGTTATTAGTGAATAGATTGAAGGATGCGCTAAGAGATGAAGGAAAGGATCTGGATACATATTTATTTTATAGTGAGGAGTTAGAGTATACAGGTGAAAAAGTAAAGGATAAACGAATAGGTGATTTCCAAGTGCAATATATGGAACAAGGAAGAGAGCATTCAGAGGGAGATTTGGCAGGAGATGAACAGGTTCAGACTCTTAGGGGTAATCAGGGAGATATGGCAGAAGAAGAACAGGGGGATAGGAGACAAGAGAGACAGGAATGAATAAGTAGAAAAGATCGGTTAATGGAATTTTTTATTAGTATGAATGAAAAGATGGACAAGCAATTTGAAGAACATAGGGCAAAAATGAATAGTATGAGGGGAGAAATGAATGAGAATATGAATGATATAAAGGGGAACATGAATAAAAAATTGATTAGGTGAAAATGGAAAAATTGAATGAGATTAAGAAAGTTATGGAGGAGAACGAGCAATTTAGAAAGCAGATTGAAAAGGTGAAATAATATATGAAGGGCCAGAATGAAAATTTGCGGATGGAAATTGAAGAAAATGGCATTAAAATCAGGGAAGATGTAGACAAGCATGTGGTGGAAGATGTACAAGAATTGGGAAAACGTCTTGAGGAAAATATACCAAATGTGAGTCAGATAGAAGTCACAAAACAAAATGAAAACTTAACCAAAGAAGTGGGTTATATTAAATTACAGGGACAAGTAAGTGAGGAGGTGGTTCAAAATTTTAAAGAAAATGTTGACAGGGAAATTAAAGACTTAGATGTTAGAGAACTAAAAACAAACAAGGATGTGTGTTAAAAAGAGTGAGATATGGCACAACAATTTTAAAAAGGAGATGAACGAAATGAATAGGAAGCTGAGAGATACAAATGAGGAAATGAGGAGAATAGGGGGAAATTTAGAACAAAATTCAATGGCAGTTGTAGTACCTTCAGCAGATTTTGGGGATGGAGCAGTTAAGTATGATGGAAATATCAATCATATTCATCCCAAAATATTTATCACAATTGTGAGAAGTAGGGTTAAATATATTAGGGATCTGGTAGATATGAAATTAGTAATCAGGGGTATGTTAAGTGGGATGCCATTACTATGGTTTTGTAATGAAGAAAATTTTTTGCTCTAGTAAAAATCCAATGAAATCAGTTAATTTGAGGTCATTTGATTGAACACAACCAGTCAGAACAACATTATACTGAAAACAGATCCCATGGGCTATTTTCACTCTATCACGTTGCTATGGATACAATTTGATTATTCATTTCGATTTTGACGTTTCAAATATTTAATATTTCAAAATGTCACGATTTGGTCATAATACTGACGAGAATATTAATGGAATTATAGAAGCTCTGTACTTCTTTTCTATAATTAGCAAAAAAAATTCTATCCGAATAACCCTCCAACATTGATAAATGCTCAAAAAATGTATAACAACTTTCTGAAGCTTGTTGCTAACAGGCAACAGACCTCCGCCTGCGGTGTCGGTCTGTTTCCAAGAAACAAGCTTTCGAAATCTGTTATAAAATTTTTTCGAACAATTATCAATGTCCTAGGGTTATTACTACTGAAAATTAAATAGAAAATTTAAGGGATTTTGAAAACAGATTTTTTAACTACTTTTGGGGAAAAATTCAACAGGCAAGTTTCTGTGAAAGATTATATTTCGGAAAGTTTGAATATGGTCGTAACAGGAATATGAATATGTACGCTATGAAATTGTATAATACAGCACAATATTTAGAACCAGAAATGAGAGAGGAAGAAATAGACCTATACATATCTAGGCATTTCAATCAAGAGATGGCAGGGACCATAGCTCTGCATAACATCAAAAAGATGGAACATTTGTCAAGTTTCTGCAAAGATTAGAGAGGAGTGTAGCAAATCAGAGTGCATACAATCGGACAAATCAATATCAAGGAAACCGTTATAATGTTAATGATAGACAGGGTAATAGAAATTTTAGAGATAACAATGGAGATGCTAGGAACTTTAGTAGATATGTTCGTAATAGGGGAAATTATAATGGAAATAGGGATGATAGGCAGAATTTGAGGAATTTTAATCAAAGAGATAATAGAAATGGGGATAGTGGATATAACTACAGGGAATATAATTCAAGAAGTGGAAATAATAATCGTTGGAATGGTCCAGGTTGGCAAAATAGTAGAGATCGGGAAGAAAACAGGGAGGTAATAGACAAAATACAGGTAGTAGGGAAAATGAAAGAAATAGTAGGGATAATCAAAATAGGGGAGATAGACCTGGGAAAACTGTCACAGGACAGGACCATAGGGATTTTGCTTAAATCGCTTCCATGTCCATAATATCATTTATTCTTCTAAATATGAACATTAAGAGAATAAATGAAAAGGATAGGGTGACTTTTAAGAAAGGAGAGATGGTGATAGTAAAAGCTTTAAAAGTACCAAACAGAAAAGAAAATGTTTGTGCCAAGTTACTCCCATATTTTGAAGGTTCATATGTTGTGGATAATGAAAATTCCCAGAACAGCTATCGTTTAGTTGTTTAGTAGATCCACATAGGTACTGGAAAATTAAGAGGAGTATTTAATATTGAAAATGTTTTCAAGTACTATGAATAAAATCAATAAGAAGATGGAATAAGTGATATTATGAGACTGAATTTTTAAATAATATAGGATAATTATTATTAATAGATTTTCACATTCTTTAATTATACAATGAAGGAGCTAATGAATGGAAAGAATTATAAGAAGTCAAACATTTGATGGGAATGAAATAAGAAATAGGAGATTATTTGTCAATGTCAATGGAAATATGGGATATTTGGTGTAAATATTCAAAAATAAGGGAACATAATAATTATATAAGAATTTATAAAATGATGAATGAATATGAAACATGAGTATATAATATAATGTATAATAAAAGTATTGAATTATGAAATATGAATATGAGAAAGAATGTGAATAAGAGGGAAAGTATTATGTGGTGGAAAAATTTATGAAAATTTGTATTGACATGATGTATTTTTTATGAAGAATATAAAAGTTGTAAAGAAAAACATAGTAGTTCGGCTCTGACAATCGACAGAGTAAGACGTGTTTATATAGTCAAGTGCGATAAAATCTTAATTTGCGTAGTTTAAAAAAAAGAAACCTAAATAAGGGTGTAATGAGTGGTCATCAGGAGGGTGATCCACCTGATCCGGGTAAAAACGGGTTCACAGGTTTTGAAAAACGGGATCAATCGGCTATGGAATGTGATTTGGTTGGCGCTTCAGGTTCTGAGATTCAGTCCGGTAATGTAGATGAAAATAAAATTCAAATAAATAATAGCCAGGTAAGTAAAATTACTATGAAAGCGTTTTTCAGTCAGTTACAACAGAATAAAATTAATGTCGGAAATGATATTAATAAAACAAACGAAACCAGTCCGGTAGAAAACATCGTAATTAACGACAATACGGATAAAAACGAATCACCGAAAAATAGTCCGATACAAAAAGAAAGAGTCCTAATTAAATACGATGAGCTATCAGATACAGGTCCGTATCAAGTAATAATAGAAAATATAAATATGAAATCAAGAAAAAATGCAATAAAAATTGGAGACTTGATATTAAAAAATTGGCCGGAATTAGATAATAAAATCAAAACTATAGATTTAGCAGGTAGATATAGGGTAAAGGTGAATTTTGAAGAAGCAAAATGGGCTAATTATCTAATAGAAAATTCTTCAGCTGTCTTTAAAAGTAGTCAGTTGGAAGTGTATATTCCGAAATATTTGGTATACCGTCAGGGTATTTTGAGAAATATAGAAATTGAGCATTATGAAATCTATTTAAAAGGCAGAATTCAACCTCACGATTTTCATTGCAAATTTTCAGTGATTAGCGTAACGAGATTAAAAAGAAAAATAATTATAAATTATTCCGTAAAATATGTTCCTACCAATAGTGTCATTGTAAATTTTAGATCTCAAACATTACCCAAATATGTTGTGTTGAATAAAGTTATCACTCACGTGGAGACTTATAAACAGAGAGTTATATAATGTTATAATTGTTACCGCTTCGGACATCCGGGGAAACAATGCCGTAGTAAACCAAGATGTTACAAATGTCACCAAGAACACAAATCCGATACTTGTCAAATCCCTTTGAAAGATTGTTTACAATGCGGAGGTAATCATTTGGTAACCGAATACGACAGATGCCCTGAATATGATAGACAAAAAAGAATAAAAGAAGTTATGTCTGAGAAAAATATAATCTATAGTGACGCAATAAAGTTGTTCAAAAAAACACATACGCAAGTGCGGTTAAGAGTAATAATGGTACTAATTCTCTAGTTAATACAAATAACCCAGAAAACTTCACTAACAACTCCCAATCTATATCGAAACAAAATAAATATACTATCCATAAAACTCCGGCTAAACGGGTTAGACCTTCATCTCCCAATCCTTTATTAACAGAACAAAATGAAATAATTAAACCCATAAATCGTGATTTCAGTGGGGGAATTTTAAGTCAGAGCTCATATAAAAAAATATGGGAGGGATCAGAGCTTAATTGATGAAGACATTGTAGATTCTCTGGTACACATCATCACAGATGTTATAAGATCTTCAAACAATAATCATTTTCAATTTCAAAAATCAGATTTAATAAATATTGTTAAGGATAGGCTACGTTGTGAATTAGAGGTAAATTCGGGGAGTTAAATATCAACATACTACAGTGGAACTGCAGATCTGCGGTTGCAAATAAAAATAATCTAGAACATTTTTTACACGATAACAAAATTAGTATAGGTCTATTATCTGAAACTTGGTTAAAAAAAAATATCTATTACAACTTTACAGGGTATAATTGTCTAAGAGTTGATAGAGATCACAGCAAGGGGGGAGTAGTAGTATTAATAAATTCAAATATTTCTTATAAGGATGTCCCACTTCCTTACACAGAGAAAATTCAAGCTAAGTGTGTGTGTGTGTGGGTTTTGGTCATATAGAAAATGTATATATTGTATCTCTCTATATTAAAACTGTATCTAGAATAAGTCAGAATGAATTTGTACATTTTTTTAATTCCATTCCAAAGTCTTGTCTAATTGGTGGAGATTTCAATGCACATCACCCAGCTTGGGGCTCAGAAGCAGAAGATACAGATGGGAGGAACGAATTAATTCTTCCAACTTAATTTTTTTAAAATAATGGAGAAGCTACATTGGTGACTAGACTCGAACAAAGAAAAAGTGCCATAGATATTACTCCTTGTTCCCAAAACATAAGTCACCTTTTTGAATGGACAGTAGTTCAAGATTCCATGGGATCCAACCATTTGCCAATCCTATTAAGAAGCAATGCACAAGGAAAAACAATTAAAAATAAAACAAATAGAATTTGGAATGTGAGAAGAGCAGACTGGTCTGCCTATAGTAGTTATATCGACAACAAATCAAAATATATGCAAAGAGATAGCTACGATCAATTGATTTCAGACATTAACGAAGCAGCAAATATATCAATTCCAAAATTAAACCTTACAGGTCTGCATAACCCAAAAAAATGTAAACCCTGGTCAACGAAAATTGCCAAAAAGCTATTACAGAGCGTAAAGAGTACTTCCGAAAATACAAATAAAATCCCAACATAGAAAATCTTAGAAATCTACAAAAACAAGATGCATTAGTCAAACTAACTACCAATCAAGCAAAAAGTCAAAGCTGGAGAGATTACTGTACTTACTAGTTTAAATAAAAACACACCCATTAAAGTAGTCTGGTCAAAACTAAATAAATATTATAACAGAAAACAATCGAACACAAATCCTTCGGAATGGGGAGAATGGACAGAACAATTCCATAAAAATGCATCCCCGACTGGGTAAATGAATAGCCTATGGAATTACACCCAAATATGGAAAAGAATCATTTTTTGAATAACATATTCACACTTCCTGAATTGGACAGGGCATTAAAGAAAAACTCCAATACTTCACCAGGTATGGATAAAATTCACTATCCCATGCTCTACGAACTCCCAATTAATGCAAAAAATCGTCTGTTAAACATCTTCAACAATATATATTCAAATAAAGTAGCAGTACCAGAACAGAACGGAAAAGATTTGTAATAGTCCCAATCCTTAAACCTGGCAAACCCAAAGAATCTCCTGAGAGCTACCAACCTATATCATTGAGCTCATGCGTCATGAAGACCTTTGAAATAATTTTGAAAAATAGACTAGAGCACTGGATTGAGAAGAACAAAGTATTTCCTAAAGAACAATAAGTATGGCTTCAGACGCGGTCGATCTACTCAAGAAGCCACAGCTCTTGTCACATCCAAAATTCAAGCTTCCTTTTCCCGTAACAGTTCAGTTTCTGCTCTATTCTTGGATTTGAAGGAAGCTTATGACACAGTGAATTTAAAAATCCTTGTAACCAAAATGAAAACATTAGGTATTCCCGACAATCTAATAGAAACAATACTAAACCTTTACATTAACAGAGAAATAACTGTGCAATTAAATGGTGAAAAGAGCCATGTAAGAATATCCTCAACGGGACTTCCACAAGGGAGCATGTTAAGCCCATTACTGTTCAACATTTACACTCTAGATTTTCTAGATATCTTCGGAGCTCTACAATATGCTGATGATTTTTGTGTCTTGGCCAAAGAGAAAACAATAGAACGAACCATACGAAAATTTAAAGAAGCCGGAGATGCAATAAAAAAATGGTTAGATACACATGGATTCAGGATGTCACAAGACAAAACCATATTCTGCACATTCACCCGAAAACGTTATTAGCCAGAAAATAATATTGCACTAGGGCCTTTGAACATTCCTTATAAGATATCGGTTAAGTATCTGGGCATAACTTTAGACCAAAAACTATCATGGAAAATCCATATTAATAGTTTGACAGGAATATGTGAAAATAGCATAAATATTATTCGAGTCTTCTGCAATACAAAATGGGGAGCAGATCCAAATATTGCTTTAATCTTTTATAGAGCTCTAATACGTTCAATCTTGGACTATGGTTCGGTTCTATACGGAAACTCAACAATGAATAAATTGGGAAAAGTGGAATTAATTAAAAACAAATGTCTACGTTTATGCCTGGGAGTCTTAAAGAGTACACCACTAAATGTCCTATAAGTCGAAGCTGCGGAGTCTCCTTTGCACTTACGAAGAAAATACTTGAGTGATGTGATGATATCCAAACTTATAGCCCAAAATAGACATGAACAGTTGCACGAACTATCCTCACTATTAAATGTTCCCTATTGTAGAAAGAAAAATCAACCTCTCCTCACAACAAGTTATCGGTTCCTAAGGCAATTTGAAGAAAAACTGTATAAAAGTGATGTTCTTCCTTGTTACAATGTGGACTACACGTTATTAGAAATTAATGTGCCAACATGTTACCTTCATACAGATATGCCAAATATTACACATATAAATACTTATATCAACAATAGCTTAAATAACAAATGGCCAAATGCAGATTACATATACACAGATGGGTCAAAAAATACAGAAGCCACTGGAGGTGCTTTTTTCCATCCAATCGATAATATTTCCAAATTAGTAAAACTCCCAAACCAGATGTCATTCAGCAGAACTAACAGCAATATTAGACGCATTAAAATACATAAATAATCATGAGAAAACTAATTTCGTAATTCTAACTGACAGCAAAAGTTCTATAGATTCTATAAAAAAAATTAAAATGGACATCTAATCTTTCACCAATCATTATTCGCATATTAGAAATCACCAGAACACTAAAAGAACAGGGGAAAAATTTCAGTTTGGTATGAATTAAAGGCCATCATGGAATAAAAAACAATGAAAAAGTAGATCACTTAGCCAAACTAGCAACAACAGATGGTGAAAATAAAATACCATTTACGGATTTACGTCCTTTAATGAAAGCGAAACAAATGGAAGAATGGAGAGAATTGTTTATAAATGAACATAAAAGTTTGCGTTTTAGAAAATATACTAATACCAAAAATATTTAGAAACACCTGGTTTCACAATACTCCCATCGGCAGTTTATAAAAACATTAAACATAATTAGATTCGAACATGGACGATATCCAGAACATTTATATAAAATAGGATTGGCGGGTTCACCAGATTGCTCATGTGGGGAACTTGGAACATTGCAACACATAATTTTGGGCTGCCAAAACTTCCATCGAGAGATTGAAGAATTCCTACACCAACTGCGACAAAATGGGATAGACATACCCACCAATTTAGACAGTATTTTGAGTACAAGGAATGATAATGTATATTATGTAGTTTACCAACATTTGAAAAAAATGAAAATAGATATATGAAAAAATGAAAAAAAAAGAAGAAAAGAGATAATAAAAAAGACATTAAAAAAAAATTAAATAAAAAAAATAATAAAGAAAATATGAAAAAAGAAATAAAAAAACTAAAAAAAGAAAAAAAATGTTATCCCAACCTATAACAGATTAACTTAGTTATATTATAAGAAACCTTTTCTTATAATATAACTAAGTTTATTTAAAAAAAAACATAATGTATGTATAAAAAAAATATGTATATTTATATATATATATATATATATATATATATATATATATATATATTATATATATAAAATATATTATACTGTATTAGATATAGTACTAACAAAAAATATAGCGCTGGCCAATTAGTCCACGACTAAGGCCAATAACTAAGACACACACACAAAAACATAGTAATGGAATGGGAGAGAAGAAGTATATGAAAGATCGATGTAGGAAAATAGAATAGAGGATGTGAATATTTATTGTAAAAAAAATAAATTTGAATTTTAACAAAATCCAATAAAATTTGTATAAAACTAAATTTGGGGGAAGTTAAGAACATATTATATGTGATGATCTTAATCTACACCGGTAAATCTATGGTGTTTAAATTTCTTCACAAGTTTGGCTGCGAAAATTAAATTTTCTAATCTAATAGGGAACTAACATTGATATCATCAATGAGAGACCCTGTATGTGATTTGTATACAATGATATAAAAAAAGTTTCAAGAAGATTGGTTTGGAGTAAATGGAAATCTAGAAAATTAAAGGTACCGTTTAGAACAATTTTTTAGAGATCTCTAAATTCTAATTTCTATTTGGCCAATTAATTTCAAAATTTGTTAAGCGTATTTAAAAGGTTGAATAGATGAGGCTTTTACTTGGTGAAGATCCATACTGAACGATGAAATAAAACAATATAGTTTGTTTAAATCTTCATATATTTGAACTAATGTTCAATTTAAACTTGTTGACGCGTTTCACTAACACAGTAGCTTTGTCAAAACGAATGAAGGTAAAATATAAAAATGTCTATTGGTTTTATGGATCAGTGAAACAAAAGTTCGATTTTAGTAGTATGTATTGATTTCTTTAATTAGCACAAAAAGTGCATAACAACGTTATTAGCTCAACATTTACATAGCAACAACGGAAAACAATTTTTGTTGATGTTTTTGACAGTTGGCATGGAGCATATAACAAAAGAATTGCCAATCATAATTATCAACAATGTCTTAATATATACAGTGCTAAATCTATTTACTAAGGTTAACAATGGTATTGAAAGAAATTACCTGGAAATTCATTCACTACAAACATTCCTAAGCTATCTTCTAGGTAAAGAGGTTTAATAAAGGAGACTGATTGATATCTATTTGGTCGTTAAGGAGATTACCTGAATATTTATTTTTGTTAATCTCTAGGGCCTCTAATAAATTTAAACTAAAGGATTCACCGACTGCATGGAGAATTTCAAAATTTGGGTCGAAAATGTGTTGGTTTTCTAATAAATGATTTGAATAGTTAGAATCTAATTTTTTGTTGTCATAGCTACGTTTGTGTTCCGAAATTCTAGTTTTAAAATTTCTAAAAGTTCCACCGATATAAATTTTATCACAATTGTCATTACCACATTTTAATTTATAAACTCCTGATTTGTTTAATTTTGACGATTTAGATTTATTATTTTTAATGAATTTGGATAAATTGTGATCAGTTTTAAAGGAAATATTCATGTCTAAAGTTTCTAAAAATGATTTAATTTTTAAGGATGGTGTTCCAAAGTATGTTAAGCTTTTAAATTGTTTATTATTTTCATCTGAAGGGAATACTTGTTCAAAAGTCTGTTTTTTTATCTTTTTATTTATGATATTGTCAATTAAATTTGGATCGTAATTATTATTAACTGCTATTTGTTTTATGATATTTAATTCTTTGGTATAATTATTAATATTTAATGGGACTGTTAAGAGTCTGTGTATCATACTATTGAAAGCTGCTAGTGACTGAATGGGTGGACCGAACTATTGCGAATTATAATATCTGCATGTATATGATAGTTTATGAAATATAGAAAAATCATGTTTATTATTTATATTTGGAATAGTAAGGTCTAGAAAGTTTATAGTCTTATTTTGTTCAAGTTCTACGGTAAATTTGATATTATTGTGAATCGAGTTTATGTAAGTAATGAAGCTCTCTAATTGTCTATTTGTACCGATGAAGCTAGCTAAAATGTCGTCCACATATCGGTGCCAGTACATAAATTTTTTACTAAGGGGTTGTTCATGAATTATTTTTTCTATATTATCCATGAAAATTTCTGCTAGTACGGGGCTGAGAGGGTTGCCCATAATCAAACCATCTTTACTGCTATAAACCTCTCCATTGAAATGAAAATAATTTTGATTCAAACACACTTTTAATAAAGTAATGATATCAGAGTGAATTATAGGATTAACATTATTGTATGTGAGCAAGTTATCAACAAGTGTTGTAGTTTCTTTAGGAGGTATACTAGGTAATAGATTTGTAACATCGAACGATATGAATTTAGAATTATGGGGTAGTATTATATCTTGAATATTATTAATTAATTCCGTTGAGTTTTTAACTGAAAATCGAGGTATGAATGAACAATATTTAGAAATGACATCTATGAGATTCTTTGAAGTTTTGAATGAAGGTGCTGTGAAATAAGAAACAACTGGCCTGATTGGGTACTCCTCTTTATGGAGTTTAATTAATGAATAAAGTTCAGGGTGTTGTAAATTGGGAAAAAAAAATAAATATTATGAAGATTAAAACAAACTATTTTGTTTTATTTCATCGTTATTTAAAAGGTGTTTATTTTATTAATAAGATATTTTGTAAAAGTAGTGATAATAATAATTCAAATAAAAAATTTAGGAATAATTAATAATATAAAATAGTTTTTGGAACCCTACCCTGAGAAGAGTGTCTTTAAATTAATTTAAACGAATTTTTTTACTAAGCATAAAATATAACCTTAAAAAATTTATAAATAAAAAAGAAAGTAAGTCATAGTACTGATACATATTTGGCAATTATTTTACAATATATATATATACATATATACATATATATATATACATATATACATATATATATATATATATATATATATATATATATATATATATATATATATATCAGAAAGATAGTGTTATCTATCTTTTAGATTTTGAAAAAAGAACACAACGTTCATAACAATCTTTAATTTTATGAAAAATAAATTAAAATTATAGTAGTTCAATATCAAATAATTTGTTTATTGTCATATTGTTTTTTCAGTTTTTCGTTGATTTATGTTTAAAAGAATTTATTCTAAAAATGTTCAACTTTACCAAAATTCTCTATAGATTTTATGTAAGTATTTATCATTTTATTTAATTGATAATAAATGATAACATTGACCAATCAATTTTATCCCTTGAAAATGAATAAAAGTTATTCTAAAACTCGGGAATAAATATCTGAAAGAGTTTACTTTGGTGCCTTATTGCCACATCCACATCAAAATATCCGGTTATATATATATATATATATATATATATATATATATATATATATATAATAAACAACGAATAGATCAGTGGGTATTGCACGCAAATAGAAGAAGGGGCTACTGAAAAGAGTGGTAACCGCAGACATGCATGTTTCTGGCTCATTAGCTGTCATCGGTACGGTACAAACAAGAAAAGATGTGAAACATGGGAGCAAAGGTGTTGAATGAAACATGAGAAAATATAACAGAATTCAGCAGGATAGTCAAACACAACATTTGTGTCAGTAATATTAGAAGATCTCGAATATTCGAGACAACAACCAACATAGACACGGAGGTGCATATAACACTCCCGTCTGAAACTTCCGACCCAGATTATTGAAATAACAACAAGATGTACGAATAGTGCGTGACATATGAACAATAAACAACGAATAGATCAGTGGGTATTGCACGCAAATAGAAGAAGGGGCTACTGAAAAGAGTGGTAACCGCAGACATGCATGTTTCTGGCTCATTAGCTGTCATCGGTACGGTACAACCAAGAAAAGATGTGAAACATGGGAGCAAAGGTGTTGAATGAAACATGAGAAAATATAACAGAATTCAGCAGGATAGTCAAACACAACATTTGTGTCAGTAATATTAGAAGATCTCGAATATTCGAGACAACAACCAACATAGACACAGAGGTGCATATAACACTCCCGTCTGAAACTTCCGACCCAGATTATTGAAATAACAACAAGATGTACGAATAGTGCGTGACATATGAACAATAA
Source organism: Galeruca laticollis (assembly GCA_963921935.1). Classification (NCBI taxonomy): domain Eukaryota; kingdom Metazoa; phylum Arthropoda; class Insecta; order Coleoptera; family Chrysomelidae; genus Galeruca; species Galeruca laticollis. The sequence goes on along the minus strand of OY998175.1, from coordinate 253,837,962 downwards.
ACAACGAATAGATCAGTGGGTATTGCACGCAAATAGAAGAAGGGGCTACTGAAAAGAGTGGTAACCGCAGACATGCATGTTTCTGGCTCATTAGCAATACCCACTGATCTATTCGTTGTTTATTGTTCATATGTCACGCACTATTCGTACATCTTGTTGTTATTTCAATAATCTGGGTCGGAAGTTTCAGACGGGAGTGTTATATGCACCTCCGTGTCTATGTTGGTTGTTGTCTCGAATATTCGAGATCTTCTAATATTACTGACACAAATGTTGTGTTTGACTATCCTGCTGAATTCTGTTATATTTTCTCATGTTTCATTCAACACCTTTGCTCCCATGTTTCACATCTTTTCTTGTTTGTACCGTACCGATGACAGCTAATGAGCCAGAAACATGCATGTCTGCGGTTACCACTCTTTTCAGTAGCCCCTTCTTCTATTTGCGTGCAATACCCACTGATCTATTCGGTGTTTATTATAAAATTATATATATATATATATATATATATATATATATATATATATATATATATATATATATGTATATATATATATATATATATATCTTTAATTTTTTTACTTCTTGGACCCGTTTTATATTTTTCCTCGAATAACTATTCTTAATTTTTGTCTCTTTTAATAAATAATGTGTTTTTTATGGAAATCTTTTTGACGTATCGGCTCAAATTTGTCCTTTATCAAAATATTATTTGACATTGACAAGTCTAATTTATAAATATGTCACACACTACATGAATAACAAAATGCAATTTGTCTTACTTATACATAATATGAAGACTTTTTCTCATTATTGTTAAAATTTAATTTATGAAGAAGAAAAGCAATTAACAATTTGAATTATCCGTAATACATATATGGAATTTATAAAATGATATTATAAATTTTGCTTAAATTGCCTACGTATTTTTTTATCATTTCTAAAGATTATCTCTCCTTTGTATTTGATACTTCTTCTAGAATTTTTGTATTTTTTTAATCATATATGTATGCTGTTTTGCTATTTTATGGTTTCTAATGCTGTTTGATTTATTTTTTATCATATTGATGACTTTTTAGTTTCAAAATATTGTAATGTTTGTCCCATGTAAATAGCATCAAAATTATCATAAGGAACTGTTTTGTTTATCCGTGTTTTTGATTTTAAATAACTGAAATATTTTGATAATGTGCTATGTCCTTGATGACTTACTCAAATTTCATATTAACTAAAATAATTCCATATCCATAGATAATTGGAGAGACAAACAATGATAAAAATAGGTGTTCTACATTTTGATGTTCAGGATCTGTTTTTTTTTGTTAATTGATTATGTTTATTTCTTCTCCTTTGGATATGCTCTTTATAATTTTTTTAGGATAATTGTTTTCTCTTGGTGCAGTTTTTACTTTTTAAGTAGCTGTGTATCCAAATTCAGGATCTGATAGTCTATCAACCAAATTAATAATCAGTGAATTTTTGGGAGATATAGGATATGGTTTGAATCCATGAATTGAAGTTTAAGTATCTTGAGGACCAAGTTGATTTTGTATAAAATTCTGTTTTTATGTTATTATTGATGTTATGTAGTGTGACATCAAGAAAAATTTTATCATTTTGTTCAATTTCGGTTGTCAATTGAAATTTTTAATAAGAATTGAATATTTAGCATATCTTTTCAATTTCATTTTTTGGTACAGCAGTAACGCAATCATCAACATAGCGGAAAATGAATGGATTATTTATGTTAATTTTTCATGTCATGTATCTACATATCTACATTGTATTTTGACCACAGAAAAATATTTATATTGAAGTCACAAGCTATAATTGCAATTAAATACCTTAAAAATGTATTGTCAAATAGAGGCATTCTCTCGTCTGATTCTTACCTGAAAACCAATTTCATTTATAAATCCATCCAAATATGTATAAGAAATCAAACATTTTCTTCGCATATCAAAATTACTATATTTTACATCTTTCTTGTAAAACGAGATGTGTTTCACTCTTTTCCGCACCCCTGATATTGGCAAAGCACTTAGAGTTCACTGCATAATGAGCAAATCCCAACTTTGAGGGCGTCGTCTATATTCTATTACACTTGCAGGCGTCGAGATGATGGCATCGATGAAAAAAATATCAGGAATTCGATGTGATATAATTAGTGCTAAGTAAATAAAAGGATTTGAAAATTATTTTTTATTACATTTGATATTTGTTTAAAGTAGTTATATGTACAAATTGATTTAAAATACTAGCTGAATAGGCAATATTGTTTTCTTTATTGCCATCTACCGGGATTTCTGAAAACAATAAAATCAATCACAAAATTAAACTTTTGTAATATCTACAGAAGTGAGTCGTGAATGTTTTAAAGTTTATAAGCTACATAATTTCAACCTATCAATTAGTGAAATCGCTGTATTTTTGCCAAAATGTTTTTGTTATCGTGTTAATACAATATTTAATAATACGAAATCTTTTTTAAAGTATCATATGTTACTATAATAATTTATTGCTCCTGATCATGTAGGTACTATCCGATAAACTTTATAGTCATCTTAATCTGATTTTATCTGGATCAGCTGTGCATTTAGACATGTCTTCCTTCAATTTATTGGCTATAGCTCCGGTTTGAGATTTTTCTCTCATTTTATATATAAAAGTATATATATATATATATATGTATATATATATATATATAGATATATATATATATATATATATATATATATATATATAGTATATATATATATATATATATATATATATATATATATATATGTATATATATATATATATATATTCCCCTGACTGGATCCATGTGTTGAGCTGTTCAATCTTATATTCTACATAAAAGAAACAAATCTCGCATTTTATGTAAGTACAATATTATCTCTTTATTGATGGAGTTGAGAATAATTTGCTTTTTCCTCTATTTGTAGTGTCCCTGATGATGGAAACAAACGTTTCCAAAAGCTTGGATACCAACCAATAAAGAGTTCTCTCTTTTTCTATTGCTGCATTCCCCAATATTCCTCAGTTTTATTCCTAACTGGCAGCAAAGACTATCATTTATGTATATATATAACATAAATTTCGATTTTCTACTACACCTGCTTTTAGTCTAAATTTCAATAATTTCGACGTATTGGCCTGACCGTTCTTCGAAGTGAAAAACAACTACATTCCTGGTTAATACCACGCAGAATATTGAATTACATCCCCTTCCAAAACCGTGACGTCGATCGGCCATTTTGCCGATACGGACATCTGTGGTTATTCGCAACTGATAGCGGAAGGGCATAAGTACACTGACGCGTTTCGACCTTCTTGGGTCTCTTCAAGATTGCCGTAATGCCTTCCAGTTCAGAGTCTCTAATCCGAACTGAAGATTACGTCCTTCGACAACTTCTACTTGGCTCGTGTAGTTATACACAATCGAGAAGTAGTCAGCTGGCGCCATCTTCACTTTCAGTTGCGAACCAACACCTCAGATAAATTTGACCGTATTGGTCGTATGAAATAAAATGAATATAATTTAATAAAATACGAGGTGTCTATATGAAACATACATACATTTCGATTTTCTACTACACCTGCTTTTAGTCGAAATTTCAATAATTTCGACGTATTGGCCTGACCGTTTCCTTCGGTACAATATGAATTTATTAAATATTAAGGGTGGAATTATCACCCCTTCGACGGCATCGAAGAGATTTTCCTCTCTTCTGGAGGGTCACCTATTTTTTGTATGAATTCCAACCTGGCTTCTCGTTTACTTCAGGACAATATGAATTTTTTAAATATTAAGGGTGGAATTATCACCCCTTCGACCGCACCGAAGAGATTTTCCTCTCGTCGGGAAGATCCTGATATAGGTCTCTGTTTTCTGTATGAATTCCAAACTGGCTTCTCGTTTTCTTGGGCACAATATGAATTTTTTAATATTAAGGGTGTAATTATCACCCCTTCGACGGCACCCAAGAAATTTATCTCTCGTCCGGAGGATCATCATATAGGTCTCTATTTTCTGTATGAATTCCAACCTGGCTTCTCGTTTCCTTCGGGACAATATGAATTTTTTAAATATTAAGGGTGAAATTATCACCCCTTCGACGGCACCGAAGAGATTTTCCTCTCGTCCGGAGGATCCTGATATAGGTCTTTATTTTCTGTATGAATTCCAACCTAGCTTCTCGTTTCCTTCGGCACAATATGAATTTTTTAAATGTTAAGGGTGGAATTATCACCCCTTCGATGGCACCGAAAAGATTTTCCTCTCGTCGAAAAGATCCTGATATAGGTCTCTATTACTTTTCCGCCCAACGTATATAATATGCGAGAAAAGTATAGGTTTACCCCAAAAAAAGTTGGAATTTTGAAATTTTGTTTTGAGTTATTTTTACGTTTTCCATCAACAACAACACGAAAAAACGGTTTTCAGAAAAAAAATCCTGTGTGTACAATATGAATTTTTTTAATATTAAGGGTGGAATCATCACCCCACGATAATGATTGATAATGAAGAATAAAATAAAATTTTCAATTCAATTGACACAAACATTAAACATGTCCTCCAGTTCAACAACCATCCAAATGGGTTAGTCCCCAAATAAATTTTACAAATTGTACAATAAATCATTTATACATAAACAAAGGAGACTGGAGAATTAATATGTTCAAAAGTTTTAAATTTATTTGTTGAAGTTCTCTTCATTGCTCTTTCTTTTTTATAATAAATGATAATTATTAAATGAGTAGAAAAAATAATATATGCAACTTTCATGTATAATGGTCATTATTACACTTGCATATGTATCCTACAATATGCTGTGGTGTAATAATAAGACGCAAGAATGTATGAATAAGCTCTTTTTTAAACAAATAATCATCCTCTGTTTGCTTAAATGAAAGTTTGTTTACAATGTACACAATTATTAGGTCATAATATGTCAAAAGTCAAAAGTGCTTAATAAAACCTTAGATTAACAAATAAAATAGATATGTTTGTTTTGATCTTTTCTTGCCCCAAACATTGAGTCACATTCTAAGCTCACTTGCGGACACTTCCGCTGCTTTGGCATATTTACAAAGTCTCTTTAGTTGCAGGAAAAATTAAATTAGAAGTTTAATTGAAAATGTGTTAAAAAGTTATGCAAATAAAAAAAAGTCATACTAATTTATGCATTTGAGTCGCTATTTTTAAAATTAATTAATAATACTTGAATTTTATTTAATAAAGGCATATTCTTATATAAATTTTAAACACAAGTATTTGTTGTATCCTTAGATACCTTTATGGTTATAATTAAAAGTGGCAACATTGCTCAAAAATTCAGTACCTGTTTAATATGTCAACGAACATTTCGAATAGGTCGTAGTATTGTAGTAAATAATGTTAAACGTGGTTTGTTTATACGAGCGCCATTACGCCCAGAGCGTAAACATTAAGTTCTTTCGTTTTGATGTGTTTTTCAAAACTTTTAGTGACAAAATAAACTTTTAAGTTAACTAATTTAATGTTTATGAATTATCACGGTTCGTCGTTGCCAAGTTTGTCAGAAAAACAGCCGAAATTACCAAGGCCATGTAGCTACAATACCATCCCCATTTTTTGTAATTCATTCATTATTTCACTACTGGCGTTTAGAATTGTTGGCCGCAAAAATAAACGTGTTTAAGAATGAATAGCCCTCTCTATCTTTATTATTACTCTAAGAATAAAACCATGTGTGATCTGATCAATCAGGAATCTACAGAATTGCCAACTTAAATTCAAACCACTCCTAGTTTAAAAACTGGTATTATATGTAATTCTACTTTAAAACAATTAAATAAATGCGAATTATAAAAAATATTGTGTAAAACTTTTGTCACAATGACTTTTCGTAGTACTCGTGATTTGCGCAACTCACCTCTTCTCGGTTCGTTGCGCAAACTTCACTCGTACTCCTAAACGAGTCATTGTGACACTTGTTTTACAAATAACTATTGTTTTATTTACAATTTGGGGTGACGACTAGCTTCGATCACTTAAATTTCGCAGGTAACTTTATTATTAAATTTCTCGCGCAAGCATATGTCAATTTTTTAATTTCTCGCGCATACACAGCGTTTGCTTTGATCTGAACCTTTACAATTAAAAGATTAGTACACGGACGTGAATCTAGATGGCGCTGGGATTCAAATGTGTCGTAAAATTTTTGTACACATTTGGTGCGTTCTTTTTTACTGAGATCTCAGATCACTTCAGTTAAGGTGATCTGAGATAAAGTGATGTGAGTAAGCACCAAAAAGAACGACATCTCAATCGATAGATTTAAACTATACGACAGATTATCAGCATCTAATAATGTTAATTAATGTATCCATAATTTGTAACAAAAGAAAAATAGATTATGTGTGTTTATTATTTATATGTCAATGGTTAAAACCTTAGATAACCTTGGTTAAAACTACATATAAACCAAGCAAATTAAATATTTCTTTATCCCCTCCACTTTATTTCCGACTCAATTCCAACTGATACCGAGATTAACTGAGATCTCAGTCAAAAAGAACGCACCTAGTGTATGGAGGGTAGAACTAGTTCTACCCTCCATAACACAGTGGAACATCTATCCGTGTATATTAATCTTTGGTTTCCTTCAAGGAACTTTATATTCTGTGAGTTATATATGCTTCATATGATTCACGTTTTTTTTACATCCTATATTCACCATTGGTTGACTGACGTCAGTCTCCGCTGCACCGACATGTTGGATTCACCAACGGCACCTAAAAAAACGCAGTTGATGTTATTTACATTATTATATCTGACAACTGACAATCGATTTTAAAAACTAGGATCTAGGGAGCCCACGTTAAAACTTTACCTTTACCATGCGCGCAAGCGCTTATGAAACGACGAGAAATATGTTTAATATTTCTTCACCTGTCTTCCTGTCAGTGCTGCCAGACCTACCGTTTACACGGTAGATCTACCGTTTTCTCCGATGAAATACCGCTCTCCCGCTTAGCCACTATATTCTACCGTCTTTTTCTTGTAATTTTTTCAATATCGTTCAATGCATAGACTAACCAAATTAATATGTACAATATATTCGTAATACGTCTGATGAAATGAAAACTGTAACTTCTGGTTCGGAACGTTCACTATTAAAAATATATCTTCCTAGATGGCGCGTAACATGCGGACTTTACCGCTTTACAGATTACACATTTCACGTCTTGTGACATTCATATAGCAGTGCTTAAGTGTGAGAAGTTTTTGTGTGTTCTTGATCGTTTTTATTTAGCATATAATTTGAAATGTAGTAAGAACATTTTTAGTTTTATAAGATATACCTTCATTACTGCTTTTATTTTAAGTCCAGCATCTAGTTCAGTAGCAACGGACAAAGAAAGTACAAGTTCGACTTGCATGCCCCAGCCCAAAAGAAAAAAGTACGATCAAAAATTCAATGTTGAATGGAAAAGGGATGCAGAACTTCGCGATTGGCTAGCTCCAAATCATAAAAATGTTTACGAAGCATATTGTAAAGTATGTGATAAATATATAAACATAAAGTCTGGAAAATTGCAATTAAGAAGGCACCTGGCTAGAGACAGTCATAAAAAATTGTCTGCACCTCAGATGAAACAAATGAAACTAAGTGACATGCCGTCTATGAAAAGTTCTAATACTTTAGAAATTGTTAAAAAGGGAGGCAGGTATAATGTTAGGAGCTTTTGTAGCGGAACATAATTTACCATTTACTGTTACTGAACATTTGCCACAATTGATTAGTAGAATTTCTAAGCTTCATCCTGATATAGCTGATAATATTAAATGCAAAAGAACAAAAATACTGACATAATAGAAAATGTTATTGGCCAAAAAATTTGATTAACGTTTGCGAAATTTTGGAAAAGACAGATTTTTCACTAATAGTGGATGAATCTACGGACAGGGGATGCACAAAACACCTCTCACTTGTGGTGAGATATTTTTATACCGGCAGGTTGGTATCTAATTGAATGCATTGTATTGTATATGCTATTAAAAAATTTCTTTTTTAGGGTGAATGATACCTTTTTGGCCTTAATACCAATGAAATAAGCCAAGGCGGTTGATCTGTATGAGGCTATAGTGAAGTGCTTCCAACAATATGAAATACCATACAAAATCAACATGATTGGTTTTGCTTCTGATGGAGCCAATGTTATGCTTGGAAAACATAATTCTCTGGTAACACATTTACAGCATGATATTCCACATCTCCACGTATTCAAAGGTATATGTCATAGTTTTGCACGATGTGCATCCTACGCCTGCGTCAAATTACCAAAAGACATTGAAGATCTCGCGCGTGAAGTATTTAATTATTTTTCTAACAGCCCAAAACGCATTGAAACTTTTAAAGAGTTTCAAATATTTGCTCAAACAAAAGTGCATAAAATTTTACACCCATGTCAGACAAGATGGTTGTCACTACATATGGTGGGTCAACGACTGATTGAGCAGTTAATGCTCTAATTTTATTTTTCACAGATTGTGCGGTGAACGATAGATTGTTGGTTTCAGATGGTATACCCCAAAAATTAAGGGAGCCTCTACTTTTCCCTTTTACCTGTTCTTAGATCATGTGCTTCCACTTTTTAATAACATGAACAAGGAAATGCAATCAACGTCGCCTCGAATCCATAAACTGCATAACAGTATGAGCATGATTTACAAAACATTTCTAGACTTTTTTATTGTACGAGATGTAATTAAAAATATAACTATAATGAATATTGACTTCAATAATCCCCAAAATCATAAACCTCTTGGAAACATGTATCTGGGAGCAAAACTGACAAACTATTTATTAAGTCATAAATTAACTGGATGAACAATTACTTGTATTAAGAACAAAAGATGTTTAGAATTATACATTGAAAGCGCTAAACAAATAAATATGAGATTTAATTTTGATGATGAACTTTTGAAGCAACTAGCTATAATCGATCCAGAACAGGTAATTAAGGGAATTCATGAATCTATTGGATCACTAGCACAACGTTTCCCTCAAATAACAAAAAATAACTTGGTAGAATTGGATAATGAATGGCGGATGCTGAGAAACTTTGAATTTGATAATGTAGAGGATGTTGAGTCTTTTTGGAACAAAATAATAAGACATGTCATAATAAACTATGTTTTCCCAATTTAGGAAAGCTTGTGGGCGCCCTTTTATCTCTTCCTCATTCATCCGCAAATGTGGAAAGAATATTTTTCCAAGTTAATCTTTTAAAGACAAAGCAGAGGAACTTTTTATCTACATCTTCCATTAGTGGATTATTACTTACCAAAGCTTATTTATCAGGAGATGCTTGCTTCAATATTAATCTTAATTCATCTTTAATAAGTTTTCACAATAAAGATATATATAATAAAAAAAGACAACATAAATCTTAGTAGTAGTTCAGATTCTGAATAAACGTATTTTTTGTTCCTATTTATTAAAATTAGAATTACCTTTTTAATTTGTAAGAATTTTTTTGTTGTTTTATTTTGAAAATAAATGATTTTTGTATGGTATGTTTTTTATTTATTGCAAGTTTTTACACTATTCTTTTCTGATGAAAATTTGAATTATGAACAATCTACCGCTTTCTACCGTTTTTTAATGGTGTCATCTACCGCTCAAGCAAGAAACCATCTGGCAGCACTGCTTTCTGTACAGTACAGAAGGATAGGAAAAGTTTAAAAATTATCATACAGTTAATAGTTATCATTGAATCATTTTAATTGACATTAAGGGATGTCTTTCAAAAATAGAATTTATGTCAATGTATTTATTGTCTGATATATTTATTGATTTTCAGAAGCATTAAATTTATAACTTTAGCATTGAAATTATTTGTTGTTATTATTGATTTAATCCAATTTGCACTAGTTCATAAATTACCGCTGTTTTAAAAATAAAATTGAATACAATCAATTTAAAGCGTTTATTTTATTAATCATGTAATTCTAACACTTTATTGTGTATTAAAATTTATTAGGTAGGTACCAAAAAATATAAATAATTCGATAAATATTTTTTATTAGACATCTCATATGTAATACCCTTGTGAATAATATATTTATCAGTCATTGCAGAGATCTGTTTCACAGTTGAATTCTTCCGTTTCAAAGGCTTCTTTGTTCTATAAAGTGATCTTTGAGGCTCTATTTGTTTGTTAATTACTTGGTGCCTTTTTTGGAGATGGTGACACTTGTAGCTGAACCTTTTGATTTCATCCATTATTTTTTGTTTTCTTTCTCTAACTTGATCAGAATAATTTTGTTGCTTTGACTTAGCAGTGCTAAGTGTTTCTAAACTTGTGACTTCTTGATCTTTTTTGCGTATGTCCATAACACGATGACTTTCTGCTATAAAGAATTATTTTTCTAATAGCATATTATTTATTTTTAACTACCTTCTTCAAATATTTGAATCTACTAACTATGATAGACCCATGGACAGTTAAAAATTCAACTTCATGACAAACATTTTGAAAAGCTAAAATTAAATGAAGCCATAGTTTATTCAAACTGATTCCGGCTGCCTATTATTTTTTGTACATTTTTTAAATATGTTTCTTTTCATATATTATGTATCAAGATAAGTGTAATTATTGAAAAATATGTTTCAAGTCAAAATATGTGATCTTGGTATATAAAGAAACTTTTCTGATGAATCTGTTGCAAAAAATTAACAACAGCGTTCGATTATGTTTGATATTCCTGTATAATTTAAGGCGGGTTTATACAACATTTACATAGTCATAATCATAATCACAGTCAGAATCATAAACTTAATCATAATCATAACTCTGAAAGGCGTTTATACAATTTTAATAGTCACAGTCATAAGCATAAAATTCATATAAATGAAATTTGCCAAAAAGTCAAATCAATGAAGTTAATATAAACAATGATTGACGGAGCACAGAAATACCTCCAAAAAACTGCCAATAAAATTAATTCTTCAACCAAGACGCCTTTTTGTCATCATTGCTCATCGCGTGTTGGTTACGACACATGCGCATTTCAATTCTCGTCTTAATCATAATCATAAAGTTAAAAGTTAGGAACTTCAAGGTCAGTAAAATTATGCTTATGATTATGATTGTGATTGTGACAATTGTATAAACGGTGCTATAAGAAATCATTAGTTTAACTCTTATGATTGTGACTGTGATTATGATTATGACTATGTAAATGTTGTATAAACCCGCCTTGAGGCTATAATACTTTCAATCACCAAAACATCAATCAATCGAACCAATATACTCACAGTAGGAATAAAGTTTTATGGTACGCCCGTCTTATCTTTGTATACATTTCCAGCCAAAATTAACGATACGAATGAAAATACTTGAAAAGTGTTGTAGTTATTTTAGCCTCCAGATCTCAGAGTAGCAGTTCATCTGATAGTTTCGAGGATGAAATAGTATGCATGTTTTTTGAGGTTTAGCTGTCATTTTCTAAACCACCAAATTTATCCACCACCTCGAAACACCGGTGGAATGGTTTGCAATTTTGGTTGATGTAACAGTAATAAACGAACGCGTCATTTCTTCAATTTGAAATCCATCAATGATAAAAACGTAGTTGGTGGATTGGTGGAAGTGGAACTACCGTTGAATAAAAAAACGTGCCTATGTCTATGTCAATTGACATCACCTAATCTATGGTTGACATGCGTTTGTCGTTTCTCAAATTTTTGGTGTAATCTAAAAAAATTCATTCGTTCAAAGATTATATATACGTATTAGCTCATAAAAAAACTAAAAGGCACATGTTTGCTTTATATAATTCCTATAAATTATGGGGTACGTAAAAATTATGTAAATATTTTAAATTGTATTATTATTTGATTCATGGACTCATTTAAGTATACATTTAGAGGTTATAAGGAATATCTAACAAGGTCCATTTTTGTTGTTTCGCAGCATAGAGGGTTCTGAGGTTAAAAAGTTATACATTCGTCTACCTATAAAAATTGCAGACGAAGTTGTCATTAAGGATTTGCATCCGAATATTATTAAAGTTCATCTTCCGAGGCAGGTATGTTATTAAATTTTGGTAAATTATATACTATAATACATTGTATTTTTTCATCTGAATTTATAAAACGTTTTGTAATTATTGAATCGTATTAGGTATGATTGTTGTATACAATTCATCAAACTATTAGATGTTCATGAGTTTTGTTACCCAAAGATCAAAGTTATTAGTAGGTAAATAGCTGTGTTCAGTCAATGAACACAATTTGGACGTTTAGTTCTGAAGAACAAATTGTAACCTATAAGTACTTACATTTTTCCATTTATATAAGTATACAAGTGTCTTTTCTTGATAGACATATGATAATTATTAAATAACAAAATGATTGCCTTATTTTGGAAGTGTTTAATATATTTGATTTAATATTATCCTACTTTATATATATATTTATTTCAATAAATCGCTTTAGAGAAAATGTATCACTAATGCAAAATTGACTGGTAATCAAATAATAAACTTTGGCAGAAGAAGAAGCAGCAATATACAGGGTGTCCCGGGACTAATGGGAAAAAAGTCAGGAGCGTATAATCTGAGCCAAAATAATGTTAGTACTTCATATAAACTTTTTCTATGGAGGCCCTCGTTTTCGAGTTATAGGCCTCCAAAGTATCAATTTTGAATTTGGTTTTTATTTTTTGTACTAGTTATTTGATCTTTATCAAATTTACGGCAAAGCTATAATGTACGTGTATGTTTATTTTGGAAAGGTAAACAGATTTACAGTACTGCCTTGAAGCCAGGGATGGACTACTCGCAATGGCTAGTGATCCAAAAAATTTGCAGGGATGGCACACCCTGTATGAAATCATCGAAATTGACTTTCCCACACATTAAGCTAACGAAAAGGTACTCTTGTTAGAATTCGATAAAATAAGCCGTTTGGATAATATTTACAGTTTTATTAATGCCCTACGTACAAATCTACCTGACTAACTTATTAATACGATGTCCAGGATTTACTTCCTTTTAATCAAAATTACGAACATAACATTATTAAACCATTAAGAAAACCTCAAAAAACACAAGTTATAAAACATTAGACTAATACTAATTCCTAAACAACAACAAAAACTAACGTTATTCTAATAAATGTTCAATATGAGCTCCTCCTACTTCCACGCACATTCTAAGTCTACGAAGGTTGTTTCTTTGCACTTGCAATCCCACATTATTTCTAATAACATTGCAGTGTAACACAATTCTGTCTATTAAATCTTGTCTTGTTTGCACAGGTGTTGCGTATACCTTACTTTTGAGATAACCCTAGAGAAAGAAATCCATAGGATTAACGTCTCCTGATCGCGGTGGCCATTGAAAAGGGCCTCCACGACCAATCCATCTATTAGGAAACCTTGTGTGTAAATGCTGTCGTACATCTAAACTGAAATGAGGAGGGGCCCCATCATGCATGAACCATAAATTCCTACGAGTTTGTAGTAGCACATCATCAAACAGGTTCCATAACTAATTTTGCAAAAACTCCAAATATCTCTGACTAGTCAAAGTACCGTCAATAAAGTATATGGCTCTATCAAATGAATGCTGGCTCCTAGTTTGGATAATGCCATGTGGATTCACATAAATGCATATTATGCGAATTTATGATTCCATCTCTGGTGAAACTGGATTAGTTCGTAAAGAGAACGTTACTAATAAATGTATTGTCTGCTTGTTGTTGTCGCAGAAACCACTGGCTATACTCAAGCCGTGCAGGATAATCAGCCACTGTCATACTGTGTACTTTTTTCATGTGAAAAGGATATAACAGCTGTTCTGTTAGGACGCGATGAACAACTAATTTCGAGACGTTATGTTCTCTTGATACTTTTAGAAAACTCGTTGATGGTTCATTATCAACTGCATTTAACAAGTCTTGTTCAACTGCCACAGTACATATGCTTCGTACTGGACCTTCTCCACTTTTTGGCAAAAATATTCCTAAAATTAAAAATTTTGTTTTGTATACATAGAAAATTACATTTACTTATTCATACCTGTTTCTCGTAACCTGAGATCAATACACTCAAACATTCGTCTGTCTGGCAATGCTCTGTTTGCAAAATGTTCTTCATAAAGCCTTCTGGCCTCTAAACAGTTTCGAGAAGCCAGTCCATACATTAGATGCATATCTGCGTACTCGATAAAAGCGAATTTTGCCATTGTAACTGTTAAATTAAGGACTTATGAATTATTGACAAGTACTGATTACGAACTATTCTACACAACGTTTGACAACTAATCCTATGGTAACTTGATAAACGGTAAAAACACTTATAAAAAGTTTTTACCAACTTTCGAATTAATAAGTCGTTATTGTTTTTCATCTTCTGCTATTATTTTTTTGTAGTACTGTAGGTAAATCTTGGACATCTATTAATAAGTTACGTTTTACCTCGTTGTGTACTTATAAAAATGGTGAATGCGTAAATTGGTACGTAGTGCATGAATAAAACTGTAAATATTAGCCAAACGGCTTATTTTATCGAATTCCAACAGGAGTATCTTTTCGTTAGCTTAATGTGTGGGGAAGTGAAATTCGATAATTTCATACAGGGTGTGCCATCCCTGCAAAATTTTTGGATCACTAACCACTGCAAGTAGTTCGTCCCTGGCTTCAATGCACTACTGTAAATCTGTTTACCTTACCAAAATAAACATACACATACATTATATCTTTGCCGTAAATTTTATAAAGATCAAATAACTAGTACAAAAATTAAAAATAAAAACCAAATTCAAAATTAAAACTTTGGAGGCCTATAACTCGAAAACGAGGGCCTGCATAGAAAAAGTTTATATGAAGTACTAACATTATTTTAGCTCATATTATACGCTCCCGACTTTTTTCCCATTAGTCCCGGGACACCCTGTATTGTTTTGTTTTAATATTGGGTTTTCTGTTGGAAAAAATAAGTTGTGAAAGTGATCCAGTATGTTAAGTAGTGTACATACACACAAACAGTGACTCATTTAATTTGGAGATCTATGTTTTTTCTACAGATTTTCATAACTAAATATTCTATCTCAACAAATAATATTGTATGGTACACTTATTCTTGCTTGGTAAATGATATATTCTGTATATCAGGTGTAATAAAATTGTATCCTCTGACATCAGATTATCAAATAAAAGTTGTTCTGTTAATCTAAAGATAAAGATATTTACAACTTTGTAATGGGGGAGCATCTGATGGTAATAGAGTTAACTAAGTATAACTTTAACCATAGGATAACTATGAATGAAGAAAACGCCCATCAGCAGTTTGATTCTGTGAATCATTAACTAAGATGAAACACTAAAGTACCAAGGGAGTTGGTATATTGGCAGTGCTGTGTGATGCTGCCAGGTTTCTGATAGCAGAGACCTTGACTCGGGCAGCGACTGTCCAAAACTTAACTATTATGTGTAACAAGAACAACTTAAATAAATGAAAGAGAGAACTCATGAAGCGACTGATAGAGGATGAGGAAATAATGTTGCTCTTACTTTTGTCATAGAGGAATGAATTTGATTCATCCAGAGTTAATAAGAGCAGTTATCCTGATAAAACGGCACCTATATCTAAATGAACTAAAATTCAGAAAGTACTGCAGACTACATAAAACACAATTTAAATGAGTACTTAGTTTAATTGAAAACAAAGACATGTTTTCAGAAGTATTTGTTAGTGAGCAGCACGACCGTACTGCCTCCGGAGCAGCTCGGAGGCCACGTCCCCCGGTCGCACTGCACAGTTGCTTGCATCGGAATGCGTTGCATACAAATTGGTTAAAGCGGTGCATCGCTACTAGGATCGTGGCTGCCTACATCAGAATGTTACCTCTAACAGTTTAAACTCTGATAAACTTCCCTATCTCTCTGGGGTACTGTGGAGTTCTGTGTCCCCTCTTGTTTCTTTTGAACATCAATGATATTGTTTATCTGAAGATCTGTTCACTGATGGAACCCCACTCATCAGTAATGGAGACATGCATCTTATTCCAGAGGGACTGTCTAATACAAGGAACTGGTTTGTTACCAAAAGACTGAAGTTAAATTATCAAAAAATGCTAGAAATTGTATTCACTTCAGATAAAATTGACCGAGCAGGTCTAGCTATTGGGATTACTACTTGACCTAAGTTTGATCTGGAATGCACAGATATACTCTCTTTGCTTAAAGGATACTTCACAAATATTTGCTCTGATACAACTGCCTAAGGGCCAGTGTTATGAGGATTGAGTATTTTGCATATACATACATAACATATGGTAGAAAATTGTGGGAAAACTACAGTGGCACGAGCAAGACCTTTATTTTGCAGAAATATTATTTACAAATTGTTGAAAATGCTCCTTATTATGTGCAATGTCAACCACATAACTCTTCCTCTCTGCCTCTTCAAAAAACCTTCTAACATCCATGGCTATTCTACAAGAGTTGCTGAAAATATTGTATTTTTTCCAGAATCAAAAGATTTAAACTGTACAAACTCCATATTCAAATGAATATTTGTGAATTACTTTAGTGAATATCACTTGACGCGAATTAATCAGTGAGCTTTTAAAATATACGTAAAAAGCTCTCTTCTTGAACATTGTTTTTACAGTACAGGCAATTTTTTATTGTATTAGATGTACATTTGTCTTAATTGTGATTCATATCTTATAGATTTTTTGTCAACTCAAAGCTCATTTTAAATTTTATTTATGAATTACCTAGCAAATTCAACATAAAGATGAATGTCAGTATATAACTTATATTAGTTTTTTTTTAAATATTAGCTCTAAGCCTAGTAATAAACTATAATTTTTAAATAATCAGATTCAAGATATCAAAACCCATATAAAGACTAGACCACATAATACTTTTCCATCGCCAAAATTATTATAGAGTCATATGTCTCTTTATCAATAGTTGGAATTTTTTGTGAAAGGAAATCTTAAAATTAGGGGGGAATTGTTGGACTATAATGTAATTCTGCCATGATTGATAGGATGGATTAGTTAGATTGTTTTTATTTATTTCATGGGCCAGTCCATTTTCATAAAGTTAAATAATAATGAACAACAACAGTTATAGTACTTAACTTAAAAAAATTGGTCAAATAAAATAGAACACTTAAAATTAGATATAATTTGTGTCGGCTTTTAGATAGTAATTGAAAACTCACAACATAATAGATGAATGTGTACTTATACATGTTTTTTATTATATCATATTTATTAACAATCAAAACAAAAAAATCTATGAGCTAATTGATTGGCTCAAGAACAGGTGGGCTCCTATTGGTATGGTCGAGCCTTCTCCAGTGAAATGACTTTTCAGCTGGTCAGTTCCTGTACGAATGAGATTCTAAGGTCTTTATTGAGAGTTGACACATACTAGGGTGTATTGCGCAAAGTATTTCGAATTGACTGTATTTGTCTGGCTCACAGATTCTTAAGTCTGGACATCTTTTAGTCTGAAGAGTGGTAGATGCTGTAACTGGAGTTTTACGGGCTGTAAACATAACAGTATCATATGCAAAGGTAGCAGTAATGGTTCCATTATTATTTCGAAGATCTGTGTGAAGCGCATACAAAAATAGTCCAAAAACGCTGCACTGTTAGACACAATATTTTGTTGGAAAATAATTAGAAATACTTTCATTCACTCTTGTTAAAAATTCTTTTTTACTCCTACAGTTCCGGGCAGATGGTGGAAATATATTTATGTTTTGTACTATTCTATAAACCTGCTAAACCATAGAGTGTTCTTTTTGAAAACAATTCAATAGAATTTATTGATCTCACAATATCAAATAATGACATAAGACAGGTCAAATATGAACAAATTAAAATGAAAAAGCTAGCTAGCTAAAACTAGAACATTTACCTTAAAATATTAGAAGAAAGCAATACTTTGGGTTAACAAATACAGTAACGTAAATATACAGAAAATATTACAAAAAATTAGAAAAATTTGAAGAATTAAGATCAAAATATATGTTGCAGTATATACATATAATTCAATGAGTATTTTCAAATTATTCTTCAGCCAAACATGCACACATGTCAATGAGATAGTTTTCTGTCTAAATTTATGCACTAAAGGCAATATCTTTGAAACATGAGCATGAATATCACTATTCTGTAAATAATCGCTTTTATTCCTATGAACCGACGTGATTAAATCCAATATATTAAGGCAATACACAGTTAAAATTGTCAAGTTAATAAAAACAGGTCGATAGGAGTCTACAAATGAGATGTTTGGAATACACCTTAGAATTTATTTCTCTGACAAAAAACATTTTTAGCATGAGTTACATAAGAATTACAAATTCCATAACTATTCCTGGACTGTATTTCACTAAAATGAAGTAAATAAATGTGATTTTGATTGTTTTCCTTAAATTTCTAATTTGACAATATTTGGAATTCAACATCTTCGATAAGTTTAAACAGTAAGCTTTAAAGGACAATCTGAATATAATAATAATCCCATAAATTTCCTATTTTCTGTTTTTGTTATGTTTGAGTTGTTAACCAATATATCAGTCAGGGGAAAAAGATTTTTGGCGAGGATAAAATTGAATGAAATTCGTTTTAGTTGTATTAAATAACAAGGATTGATCACTAGACCAGGCAGAAAATTTCAATAAAGTATTCATAATTTTGGCCTTTAAAATGTCTGGGTCTATCACTAAACAGAAATGTTGAATCATCTGCATAAAAAGTGGTAAATTATTCTAGTATAACACAAGGTAACTCATTTGTATATAAGAAAACCACGGAGGTCCAAGTATGGATCCCTGTGGAACTTCTTGTGCGTTTACCATAAGATCAGACATATACGTATTTCCTTATCAACAATATTGATGGATTGTAACCTGTTATCTAGGTACAGGGATAACCATTTGTACACTTTTCCCCTCATACCATATTTATAAAGCTTGTTTTTCAAATATTCGTGGTGAGATATACATTCCTATGTTTCAGGGTCAGAATTAATTTCTGTAGTAGAAGTATTTTGGATACTACTGGTAATAGGTTTATGGGCCTGTATGAAAAAACTTCATTTGGATGTTTGCCCTCTTTTGGGATTAGTATTATTCAGCAGTTTGAAATGGCTTTGGATGGTAGTTTAAGCATAGAATGACCTTGAAAATAGGCATAATACATTTCTCTAATAGCACCTTTTTATTGTCGGAATTATTTTGTCTAGTCCAGTGGATTTATAGTTTGATGACTAGTATATTCGCACAAGTATTATTTAGGTCAGTTTCTATTTCTCTCCTGCCCATGTAGAAATTTTTTCTTGCTCATTTGTAGTAGGAGGTATATGTTTAAAAACAACTTTGAAGACAAATACAGTATTACATTAAAATACAACTCTTGAATGATCTGCCTACAACATAAGCAGAGTGCCAACCTAAGCATTCTGGCAAATGAGAATTAGTAATAGAGATAGATTTGAATAGATATTTTGCAGAACATCTCTTAAATTGGGATTAAAGAAGAAACACTTGTGGATGGTAATTGATAGATAGATGATGAGAGGATGGAAACATATAGGGTAAAATTAAAGTATTAAAGGTTGTCTCGGTTGGGGTGGAGTCTTTGATACTACTCTAAAGCCGCTGGATATTCTTCATAGAAAAATAATTAAAATCATGTATAAAAAACCATTCGATTTTCCTACAAAAGATTTGTTTCAAATTAGTTCGTTCTTAAATATTAGACAGATATATGTAAAGACACTTTTAATGAATTGGTATATGAAAAAAATTTTCACTAATGCATTACCTCATAATTATTTCACAAGAAATTTTAGTAACGATAATGCCTATTCTTTTAGTACAAAGTCTAGATTGGGGGGGAGATACTTTTTAAATTACATTCATATATTTATAAATTTTATCGATACTAATATTAGAAATTTAGAACGTGTTAATGTTTTTAAGAAACATTCTGTTGAATGGATTAAACTTAACTATGACCAAATTAATAACATCTTTTCTCATTAATCAGGAAAAAACGTATTTTCACCTTGCATTGCTTTTTTGGACCGGTGCCGTTAGGGGAGATTCATAGATTCATAAATTTATGAAAATTTCTAAAATATTAAGAAAATTTTTGGTTTTGTTTTATAATAGTATAGCATTATATATTACATATGTAAGTCATTAATTTTGTTATCTTTTGAGCCACACACAAGAATTTTCTTCCGTGGCAATAGAAAATGTATTTTTTGGATGTGTATTTTGGTACTTAATAAAAAAAATTTTCAATTTCAATTTTCAAGTAACTGATCCTAATAGAAAGAGAGTCTTAGAATGATTTGAGCTTGGAGATTCTTATTATCACAATATTTTACTTACAAATACAAACAAATATAAATAAGGCAGATCTTCTACATATACTTGATTGATTGTTGCTGTTATGAACTAGGTGATTGTTCCTTACTACCCATAACTATTATCCAACTGGTATATTTCAGTTCCATGTTACCTCAGGTTAATAAGTTTTGGTTGAAGAGGCATAATGTTCTTTTGTTTTAGAGGATTTTTACTTATTCCTCTGCTCTGATGTTTATTCCCTTTGGATAGTTATCCTTTATTGATTGATGTATGCTTCTAGTTTCAGGATTTCTGTCAGAGGTTGATTTGCTCTAAGGTGAGTCTCGATTGGGAGGATTTTCCTTGTCATTATTGCTTTCCGTGTCGGGAGGTTTATCGACTTTTCTGCACAATTTCTAGTGATTTTTTATATTAACTTGTAATATCAGATCTGAAGTCAGAGTCTGTCTCAATGTATGTAAGTTGTAGACTTTTAGTATGTTTATCTTCTTGTTGTTTGGCTTTGTTTTAAATCTACAGTAGAAACGGTGAAGCGTTTCCATCACGTGACTTAGTTGAAGACATTATTCAACACATACTATGTTGGTACTGTCTTCTTCTAATAACAGAAAAAGACTGAAACTCTCAATATAAGTGTTTGTCCTATTGTTCAGATTAAGATGCATTTCTACTGTAGTTATGGTGTCTTTGTATCTATTCAATATATGTGGTGTGGCTTGAACAATATCGCTTGAAAAGATGTAACTGTCGAGTTATTTTATTCATGTGATTCGGACTTTTGAATGGTGATATCAGCCAATTATGTTTCTAGTTGTAAGGAATTCACAATATCTTTGTTTTATGTTCTGCTATTTTGCTAGATGTAGGGCAGAGTGATTGTTCTTCCCCATTTTCTTTTTTCGGAATTTTGTGATTTTTCTTCACTGCGTTTCTTGATTTAGAGTTATATGGCCGTCTGCTCCTGGAACTTCTTTTTTCATAGAAAGTGATATTTATAGTGCTGTTTGAAAATTTGTTTCTAGTTTTCGTTTGAAGTTTCTCATGGTAGTTTTAATTTTTTCTTTGATTTTTCTAAATTACTTGGTGGTCACGGCTGGTCATTTGGTATTAGATAGTTTCTTGCATGATTCTTGATTATAGGGTTCATCAGTATAAATGTATAAATGATATATGCCAAAGTCAAATCTCCAGTGACAAGTGAACCTTAACCTCAACAACGAATGTTGAACCAAATCCCATTTGACCCAAAAATTTTTCAATAGACCGAAAACTTATTATTATCAAGTCTAACCAACCACCCAAAGTACTGACTCAGTTAATGTAGAAATTGCAAAATTGACAAGTAAATCCACAATGTTTAAAGTCTACCTATACCATAAATGTTCTGACAGGGAAATAAACCAAATAGACAAAAAGAAAATATATGATAAAATCAGAGCACATTGATTAGGAAATAGTTACATCTAATGAAATATTACAGTAGAATTTCTTGGAGTAAATAAAAAATTAAAGAAAAGAAAGAAGTAGGAATAATTTGAGTATTTTTTGTTTCTTATTAAAAAATAAATGTATTATTTATCAAATTATTTGCCATACACTGTCTTGATGGAGTACTTATTGCTATGGACATTGCATATTATTTAAAATTTGATACCCTCCTATTATCTGCCAGTTTCTAAACAGTACAAATTAATCTAAAGGTAGCAGACTATAATATTAATTGATGTACATTCAAATTAATAATTTTCTTGACTAAGATTTTTCATTTGTATAATTTCAGAAAAGTCGACGTTGGTGTATTGTGGATTTTGAAAATCAAGATAAATTAAAAGAAGCAACAAGTAGTTTGAAAAAACATAAAATAAACAACAAATCTATCAAAATAAAGCCTTACAAACGAAGAAACAAACAGAAAAACAGTGATAAGCCTTCAGAGCAGCAAACAACTCAGTCCTTGGAGAATCTTCTAAAAAAGAAATAAGGCAATATGCCTCCTCAGTTTTTAGGTAATCCCCTAGATTGTAATGAGTTTTGGAATAGTGATACAGAACCCAATGTTGATGAAGATTGGATTACATTACCAACTGTAAGTATATTACTTACAATCTAAAAATTACGTGCATTTCAAATCCTTAGTAGGTCTAATAAATATTCTTCAAATCCTCATTACTCTTCCCGATGTAAAGTTCTTCCATTCACAATTGAAGAATAAATTCAGTAGTCTCGAGTGGCATCGATTGATCAGCGTGAACGGATATTATTGATTTTATTTAAGTATTTAAATATTTATGAAAACCGAAAAATATGCCATATGCGAGGAAGTATTTATTTATTATTAAGCAGGAGGATAATCAGCTATTTGGCTCATATCAAAATGTATTAAAAAATGTTTAATTTATAATATATATGTCCAAAGGAACCCAAATATATCGATTTAAAATGTGTGTAACGGCTCGAAACTTAATTTCAAAATATCATTTTTAATCATAAATTGAAACTGCCTAAAACCATATCTGCTATGATCGTGTCGTCATGAAAGGAGTAAACAAATAAACGTATTTTGTATGTTGTATTGAGAATAATATTGAGAATCAATTACACTGCTGTCTAATAGCACAAGAATTAAATACTTGCTAAACAGTATATCACAAAATTTGAATGAAATATTTACGCTATTTTATTCTTGAATTTCTAATAATCTTAATTGTATAAGTTACATTATTAAGGGGAAAATAGGCTCTGGCAACATAAATGTGAGTGCTGAGGATACTTGAACACAGATTAGAATCTATTACTTTTCGACTCTTTGTATTCAAGTATCCCATCAATATCATTTGTGTTTATATTATTATAACCTGTATGTTATTGTGTAACATTCTAAGAATGAAGAAATCATTATTATTATAAATGAGTTATTAATTCAGTAAGTATGTACTTGCATTGAAATCATCTTCACAAACATATATTGGAGCTTTACTAGAGAAAGATAAAGGATTCTGTTTAGCAAGTTATAGTCAGGTGTTTCGCATATTTACTTAGCTGGGTACCTAATCCACAACTTTCCTGGAGTCTTGATAGATGTATTTTTACAATTTCGTACTATACAGTAATGATAATTACTATATTTTGTATCTAATATATTATAAAATTATTATGTATTAAAAAATCGGAGGATAGATATTAGTGTCACAAGAGCAACCGAACTGACAAAAAATCGCGAAAGAAGGAGAAATACCATTTTCGGAGCAATTGAAAATATTCGTCCCCACAATCCTCCAATTGTGACCTAATACATTATACGAGTTCACAACACGCCTGACAAGATATTGTGACTATGTACAACTGATTCATTAATAAGTTGTGTTGGCGACTTAGTATTTGCACCAACATTTAATATATTTATATCTTCCAAAGGAACACAATTACCAGCTCCATGATTTTTATAAGAAGCAGACGTCTGGTTATTGTAACCTCCATGTGACCTAATACATCCATAGAATAACTCAAGGTGGTCTTAGTTTATACATGGGAATAAACTTTAATTTATCTTGTTCAACCACAAATTTGTCATAAATTCCCAATAAGACAGCCATATACATTAATATGCCTGTAAATCCGGATTTTCTCTGTGAATCCAAAACTGGTATTCCATCCATTAATGATACATTTAAGCATAATCCCAAAAGTTATGAATAAATGTTTGCGTTGAAGCTATATTGTTTGCACAAAATGCCTTTTGTAGCCAAAATCTGATACTTTGTGATTTAAAATGTCAAAAGCATCACTCATTATTATAATAAAATTTGCTGTTGCTCCACAATCTTAAATTATTATAGATTTAGTGTATCACGACAAAATAGTAAAGCATCAGAAACAGAGTTACTCAATAATTGTGTTGCTAATTTGACTTTAATTACTTTTTCGCCCAACCTATCTAATATGCGAGAAAAGTATTGGTTTACCCAAAAAAAAGTTGCAATTTTGAAATTTTTTTGGAGTTATTTTTTCGTTTCCCATCAACAACAACACGAAAAAACGGTTTTCGTTGTCGTCGGCCACTTTTCCTTGCATGTCTTGTTAGCACGATACAGCCTCCGGAGTGCAATAAGTCACCAATTTTATTATGGGATATTGTTAAGGACATATCACAGATGAACCCTATTGCTTTCCAGCTCACCAGAGCCAGTACAACGGAAGCTATGGTACTTGAAGTACGACATTTTGTCATTTTTTGAGAAATTTCAGTTTGTTAGCACGATACAGCCTCCGGAGTTCAACAAGTCACCAATTTTGTGATTGAATATTATTCAAGGCATCTCACTGATGAACCCTATTGCTTTTCAGCTTACCAGAGCCAATACAACAGGTGCTACAGTACTTTAAGTACGATATTTTTGTCATTTTTGGAGAAGTTTCAGTTTGTTAACACGATACAGCCTCCGGAGTATATACAAGTGACCAATTTCATGATTGGATATTATTTAGACCGTCTCAAAGATGAACCCTATTTATATTCAGCTCACTAAAGCCAGTACAACTGGTGCTATGGTACTTGAAGTACCAAATTTTTGTCATTTTTGGAAAATTTTCAGGTTGTTAGCACGACACTGCCTCCAGAGAGTATACGATTGATCAATTTTATCATTGAATATTCTTCAAGGTGTCTCACAGATGTACCCTATTGATTTTCAGTTGACTAGAGCGAGTATAGCGGGTCCTATAAATCCAGATATACTGAATTATTGGTTATTTTTGGAGAAATTTCGGTTTGTTAGCACGATACATCCCCCGAAGTGTATACAAGTAACAATTTTATAATAGAATATTGTTCAGGGCCACATACGCGGAAAAGTTAGTTTTAATCCTTAAAACCGTTTTTGTTTGAAAAAGCAAATATGTTGTTTATGAAGCTTAGTTCCTAAGTGAAGACCTTCCTTTTCTTGCAAACTGTTTAGTTTTGTAACATAAGTATAGTCAATTATCTCCCCATTTTTTATCCGCAAAACAGTTTCTAATTAATTCAATCATATGTACAGGATCTGGTGTCAAAAAATATTGTGTATTGTCAAACATGAAATGATTTACACTTGAATTACTGAACTTGTAATTTAAACAGTTGCACACACTGAAATTATTAGCTGTACCATCAAAGATAATATTAGTAAAAAAAATACCACTTTCTTTTAACGAAGTTAAAATTTGCTTAGTCAAAGCTGCTTTCTGCTCACTAGTGATATGGGCAATAAAAAAATAGCCTAATGGTAATTTCCATGCATGATTAATACAGCCAAACATTAATCCTGAGGCCTTCTTTGCCAATTCCTTGCAATCTCCTTTTAGTTCATTCCCAAAATCAACATAACCATAATACTTATTATTATAGTATTCAACATGTTGTCTTGACATATCAACAAATACTAATGAACGTACTAAATGTTTATCTGATGCTGTACATTAGTTTTTAAAAAATTCAAAGCTTCGGACATAACACCCTTACCACCATCTATAGAAGAGTAACACTTTGCTAACGTTTTCGTATGTGGCAAACAATTATAGAATGATTGTCTTAGGTACATAATTATATACCTTTGGCGAAAAAATGCAAAGTTACAGCAAAACCTCTTACAGACTGTTGATATTTTCGTTTGACGCTTTGTTTTTGCGTTTTACAAAGTAGCCTTTCAACGACTTCTGTATTGGACCCAAAGTGTTGAAGTAAAATGTTCTCATGCTCATCTGTTACAAATTTTTCCTTTTTTAGGACACTAACTATAGATTTCAATCAGGAAATTTGTTTACCATCTGTTGGAGAAGTCTTACTTTTTAAACTATCAGTTCCAATTCATTAATTTTCCTTTTTAAAGTCACCTTACGAGGACTATATCCAATTAACTGAGGAGGTACAATGTTTTATGTTGACGGTCCTGGTATAGAAAGTACATTTTCAAGTTCTACAGATGGGTTTGATGCTACTATTTCTTGCAAAAATTTTGTTTTTATAAGGTTGAAGGTCCTTACCTGTAACACAATAAATATTTTTGTCAATTTAGCCACAATGATTATTAATAACAATACAAAAACAAGATGTCAGTAAAACATACATTAGAAATGTCTGTCTATCGAATATTATATTATTAATTTTAATTTAATTTATTTGGGAATCAAGTAGCGTCATGCAATATTGTTTGTAACAATCATAGATAGATGGATTTAAAATGTTTACTCACATATTTCAATCACTTTACTTTAATAGTAGAAACAGCAGCAGGCATTAAGCAAACTTTTAATTTTGAAGAGTAGTCAAAGCATTATTTAATATAATGATGAGAATACAAAGTACTAGTGGATCTTGCTACCCACTCAGGTTTATTCACAAAAGCTATCCATGATTCTCTCGTATGAATATCCTTAGGAAAGCAGAGGATAAAAAAATCGTAAAATTATTGGGCTATATTACTGCATTAATCTTAATATCATAAATCCAACATATATTTCTTACTGTCTCTAGTTTGTGGGGGGTTGTCAGATTATAAATATCAATTTAAATAGAAAAACATACCTACTGAATGTAGTACTGGAGGTACATTCTATTGATAGTAACAATAATAGACCATGTTGTCCCTGGTCCCGTCTTGTCAATTACAGCAACATTTTATGTTTATTATTAAATAACATTTACACAAAAATCTACTCACCGTTGAAATCTGATGTCATCCCTACTGTTTTTGGGGGTCTGGGAGCATCCGCAAGTCGCACAATTCACCATTACTTATATTACTCGTCATCTGTTATTCACACACTAAAAATCTAGGATAAGTAATATTTTAAATCAGTGTGTTATCAACCTTATATCAGATAAAGCCACTTTTTACACAGAAAACTTGAAAAGTTATTCATCAAACTAGATCAAGAGATAAACAATTCACAATGAGTCAAAGCTGGGTGTTCAAAATGGCTGTTTATGTCACCTACTTTTGCACATCGTTCTATGACATACAGTCCTTCTTGTTTTTTGTTCTGTGGCCTTAAAGGATTTAATACAAATGATCATGCCCTTAATGGGACATATCTTATAACTTCAAATTATCATAACTTGGACTAAAAAAATCGTAATTGAACTCTGTGACTTTTAAATTAAAGAGTAAGATACTAACGATTTAACTATAGAGAAACCCCCAAAAATAATTGTGCCTTCTATACATAACAAAAAAACTAATTTTGAGTACATATCTCATTCCTCCAGAAATGACTCATTAGTTTCCAAGACCAAAGCCTTTGGCCTTTTTTATTTTTGGAAATAATTCCATATTTTTCATCAAACTATAATTTGACGTTTATTTAGATGATGGAAGTTATTGCTCATAATGTAAGAGTAGACGTCACACAGAGCGACGACGATACAGTTTGGTTGGATGAAGATGATGATGACCTCGATTATAATCCTGACGCCGATTATAATCCTGACGACGAATATAATCCTGACGACGATTATAATCCTGACGACGATTATAATCCTGACTACGATTATGATCTTGACGATGATTACAATACTGACGACGATGTCTTTGAAGAGACACTAGACGAAAACGTACAAGATGGACTTTTTGAAGTATCTCATAGCACGAACATTTGTGATTTGTATACTATCTATGGCGTTGATGAAGATGATTACCAAGATTTTGATATTGATGACTATGTTACGTACGAGGATATGCCTAGCCGTAAGTTTATGAGTTTTTTATTTGAAATAATCCTAATAAGATAATAATAATCATTGAAAATTTTTTATTCAAAAAGTAAAAGTATCTATTTTTGTAAGTATTAAGTTGTGATTAATTGAAAACGGCGACGAAAATAAACTACTCTGTTTCTTCGCTATAGAGAATACAGTCTAGGTTATTTATAATTTCGTAAAACATATTGTCAGAATTATAAAATAAGTGATTTGTATTTAAATAGTTAGGTATAGAATGTTTTAATATTTCTAAACTAATTCAGGCAAAAACTACATTTTCAATTGCCAACTAAACCTTTACAAAGTATTAAATACTACAAAATATGCACTTTTACTTCTCCTTTCTTGTTATAAAATCTGTCAATATTAAATAGATGCACTGTACTTGTGGATTGATCTGAAATTCATCTATAATTATTTGTTACAGCAAACCCTTCTACACTTAGTGACAGCATCAAATCGACAGCAGAGTCAAATTTCAACAATATAGAAGATACTGATACTGACTGATTGTTAAAATTTCTAATATATTATTTTATATATGTTATCTTTAGTTCCGTTTTCCATGTTACCTACAATTTTCCATAAAAATAATGTTTCGGGCTTCTGAATTGATTGATATATTTTGTCAGTAAAACGTAAAAATGAAATTTTCCAGAAAATATCGATTTTAAAAACCTGTCAATTGTTTTGACATAATTTGCAGCTGTTTCTCACCTCTGAATCGACTGATATCACGAATAATGGAACTTAACTTATAGATTCTTCATGCCTTTTACTGATACACGAATCCAGCCCACCAACTAACAGTATACTTGGTTCAAATAATATTTGTACTAAACTTGAATAATATTCTAACATTGCTTGTTTCATAGTTGAGTGGAATGGGACAGTTGCGGGTTGCCATATTTATCTGTTTTAGTAATTGAAAATATTTTGTTTCCAGTGAATAATGTAAGCTGCAACGATCATCTTTGAAATTGTCTTTGAATCTTCAGACAGTTGCCAATTTCTTTTAAATTTGCCATTTACTATTTTTCCTTATTGTACAAAATTTCCTTCATCTAGATTCCAAATTCATTGTATTAATTTCTCCTTTTTCTACATTTTTCTTTAATGGTTAATATGAATAAGAGATGGTAAAATCCAGTTATATCTATTAATGGCTTCCACTGTTTGTTTGTTTGAATGAATATTTGTCGTATAAGCAACCCATGATATTTTGATATTTCGGCAACACCATATATATTTACTTTTAGTCTTAATTTTGGAGCTTCAGTCCAGTATCAATTTTACAATACATTGCATGCAGAAACGACAAAATTGTATGAAATCTTACATCTCATAGTATTTTCAATCTATAAAATCTCAAAGTAACAAATTGGAATGGTTTGCAATGGGTTGAAGAAGTAAACAAAAAACAATGTGAGATGCCACTATTTTGTCTTGGAAATCAAATCAACCAGATATTTATTATTGTTTCAACGCAACTTGGCTATGAGTATTCTCCTAGTGGTTATGTACGTCATTGAATCGATGTGGATCCGTTTCTTCTCGTTTTGTAACTTTAATAAAGTGAGTAAATAATTCATAATTGTGACATCTCGTTAATTAATCCATTTATTTACAGTTAGGTGTGAAAATAATATATTATTTTTCACCTATCTGGGTGCATTATCCTAGGTATAAAAATAGTGGTTATCTATTGAGTCAATTTGATATGCCTAGGTACCTCTTCTACCAAGCAGTGTATATTGAGCTATATTTCTAATACTTTATTTCTGCATATATAAAGCATCTTTGGATACGAAGACAAAGTAGACCACATGAAAGTACAATGAAAAATGAATTATTTACACAAAACCTTCTTGCATGTCTTATGACTTTTTAACAAAGAATTTAAATTTGTTCCTAACAATGTAGAAATTGTGATGTGTAACTTATGATGAGACAATCACTTTTTCTAATTTGATTTGACTACTTTGAATTATTTGCTCTATGTATTGCAATTCAATATATAAAATATTGCAATATTTTTACCATTTTAATATTTACGGTTCATTTACTGTCTGAACCACCATCATGTTTTTTTGAATAACCATTTTCTGGAAAAATTCCATTAAGTATCGAATGAAACAATATAATTTACGTGTTTTTTGCAGAATAATTATAAATACCCTTTGAACAAAAAATTTACTTGGTCAAATTTTAAATGTTGAGTTTTAGTTCCACTAAAGAAATGAATTGGTAGTTAGCAAATCATGAAAAGATTGTAAACAAAAATAGTTTCTTGAGTGAAACATTATAATTTGCTTTTAAACAATATCTAGCTACTAAAATGATGATAATGAAGTATGAGCACCTTGCAAATTCTTTGTCTGTTAACAGTTTGTTTATTACTTCTGGGCTTTCTCTATATCATACTTTTGTTCATTAAATAAGGAAAATATACCTTAAGATTATGATATCCTTATCCTTCCGCTACTATAAATGTAGTAGAAAAAAATATTATATTTCAGCTTCTTGTTTTGTTTTAAATTCATTCCTCTATTTCGGAATACAGTTCCTTTATGGTTAAAAATATTAATGAGTCATTTGTCTAAGTTAGTTGTTCAATTTTTTAAGTGTTACACACTACGTGTGTTATTTACCTTATTGAGTGAGGCACAGTAGACACTCGATTAAAGAGACTAATTGTTGTCGTTGTGCATTTGGATAATTGAATTGATGTGGTTTTTGTGTGTACTTACATATTTACCTAATATTTCATAATACATATTGCTAAAACAAATCAAATTTATTAACAAAAATCAATGTTCATTAAGAGATGACATGTTTTTTTGATTCAATTTGACTAATTTGATCGCGGTTGTTAGCCCGGATAATCGAGAATCCATATAACTGTGTCCAGCTACATTTATATTGAACAATAGTATTTTTCTTAGTCAAAGGATTAACAACAAACATGTAAATTTGACAAGAACTTTAATTTTTCTTTTCTTCAAAATTTTTGTTGCAAAACAAAAACTATATTTAATTTCAAACGTATTATGTATGTTGTTTATTTATCATATCAACCTAATATGAGCGAGAATAGCAGTCAGAAATACTTTCCTCGTGATATAAGAAATGCAAATTTCACATCATCATTTGTTGCAAGAGATATTGTAAAGCTTTAATATATATATATATATATATATATATATATATATATATATATATATATATATATATATATATATTCACTTATTATTTTCTGAAAATGTATTTTTATTATCATATTAACAATAGTTGAAGCGTAATAATTGGAAATCTAAAGTATTATTAATGTTCAGATAAAATTCTGCAAGAAACCAAATTTTTATTCAATTTTTTTCCTCCATTCTATAAATTAATTATTGTAAAACCTCAACGATTAGTTTTTACATTGCATAAGAATTTTTTTATTGTTTTTGATAAGGATAAACCTTCCTTTGTTTTAGGAATGTAGTTTTTATGTAAATTTCTAGTTGTAAATTTTGTAAGAAAAAGCTTAAAATAAAGTTTATGTTTAAAGGATATGAAGTTCTTGTATTATCTGACAAACACATTCTGTTACCATAATAGTGAATTTCACATGAATCCCAAATCCCTACATAAAAATTGGAGTTTTCTAGGTTGGGATATAACACAAACAATATTTTTTGTTGCTGTTTATTGTCACATCAACTGCAAAGGCTATTAGCGACATGTCGGTTTATAGTTTGTGATACCATTTAGTGTCTCTTAGATACTTAATTATGTTTGGGATTCACGTGTGGCCTCCGAACATGAAGTTCGGAGGCGTTCGTTCGAGTGCTCATTAACGTTATCAACATAAGTGACTGTGTCAAATATTTGCTGCCCCATATTGGTATGTGTCTATTTACACTGTTTGAAAATTAATTCTTCTATAGGCTAGTTGTTTGGTCTATATAGTTTATTAAATAATTTGGCATCCAAAAGATTTTAACATGTCAACTCAACCCACTACACGAAGTTTTGCTGCTGTCACTAAATCAAATTCAAGATAATCAACTTTGACACCTATAGCATATCCTAGTAGAAATCAAGCTATCGTAATAAATGCACTTCCAGATACAGTTATCTTCGATTGCATCAAGGCAATCGATGAAATAGTGACACCAAAAGGAATCGCCCATGCTTCCCATATATCCAACCAACGTATTTGCATCTCTCTCGCCTCTACTTTAGTCGTTGATAACCTCCTTAAAAACCACTCTTCAGTTGCCATTAAAGAAGAAATCGTCCCCATACGCAGACTTATCAGCCCTTCAAAAATATTACTAATATCTAACGTATGTCCCTCAATTTCTAATCAACTCAACGAACAGGCTCCAAAAAACGATCTCGGACTTCAACTTGCATCCCACATCACCAATATCCGCACTGGCTCACCCGAAGAAGATTATTCCCATATCCTAAGCTTTCGTCGGTCCATCTATGTCATACCAGACAAAGATAACTTCGAAATACATTTCTAAAATACTGCTTTCCGGCTCTTCGTTACCTCAGAAAAATTGGAGTGTTTCCTCTGCAAACAAGCTAGACATTCTGCTGATACCTGCCAAAATCATCTTGACACTTCCTCCCTATCCAGAACGATTCTACCGATAATATTTCTAATGATCCGACTTTCCTACCAGTGCCCCTATTGCCTCCACCGACAATCATTCCGCCAACACACTCCCTCCTTTAGACCAACCTACTCCTAGTATTTCTGGTCTCAAACGACTTCATTCTACTGACTCTAGCCTCTTATCACTCCCTGAAATTATTTCGTCTGTTCCTCTCACACTCTGTCAAGACAAAACAGATTCACTATCTGACAACGCCTTTCGTGCCCCCAAGCCTGTCCCCCCGCCCTTTATACTTGTGGGTGACTTCAACGCCCACAACAGTATGTGGGGATCCTTACGCACATTTGGACGTGGTAAAATTGTTTAGAATATACTTCTTCTTACAGTGCCATATCCGTGATCGGACGTAGGCGACCTCTCACTTCTACCTGTGTTGTGCTATCCAGTTACCACAGATAGAAGGGACCTACAGTTTAACGACGGATCCGAACGTCTATGTTGAGAGGCTGTACTAGGCAGAATACTGTCGGTGGTTTGCCACTGCCTTCCGATTGGTGGCTCTCCGAATTTTTAATTATGATGTTAACTAGGCCCGGGTTTGATCCCGGGGCCTCTCGGTTAGCAGACAGAGCACCATTCCACTAGCCTATGGAGACCACTAAATTGTACTAATTCATGCCTCCTCAATACGTGATCATATGCCCACTTAAATATCGCTTCTGGTCCCTTTTCTGCCATTGATCTAAGCTTTTGTGATCCCGAAACTGCTCCTAACTTAACCGCGCAAACTGCTGTTGATTTATGTGATAGCAGTTATTACCCCATAATTATACGGTACAACTCAAATGAACAAGATCATGTGAGAAGTTATTCGCCCCTCAAGAAAGCGAAATGGCCGGAGTTCTCTCTGAAGACTGAATCTCACCTGTGTGAATTACCTGCCACCAATAATATTGATGATTCTATTAAGCTTTTCTCGGATGCCAGCATTCACTCACATTGGCAAAACCACCCATATCCCCCGTCACAAAATCGTTCCTTTTGGTGGAACCCTCAATGCGACAATCTAAAACTACCCTTAACATTTTCGGCAAACACAAAAGGCCTGAAAACCTAGTTAAATTTAAAAGATTTGAAGCAAAAGCCAAATATGTAATCAAACAGAGCAAAAAATCTCCCGGCATAATTATGTAACAACCTTGCATAATAATTCAAACCCCTCCCAAACATGGAAAAAAAATTCGACAGGTCCAAGGTCACAAAACTAACCAAAATTCCCCATCTTTTTTAATGGCTCTTCCTCTCGCAATAGCCAAACTATTTCTAACATATTTGCTGATAAATTTTATATAAAATTTCAAAACAAACTCAAGCCCCTGTTTACAACTATTCCACATGAATCTGCCTACCCCAAACTCACAAGATATCGACGATATAAATTCACCTTTTTCATTTACTGAACTAACAACTGCCTTATCTTCATGTAAAAACTCTGCCGCTGGTCCTAACGACGTCTCTTACATTTTTCTTAAAAATGTATCCACCTATAGTCTTCTAAACTATTGTACATTTATAACACCATTTGGTCTTCTCAATTAGTCCCTACTCAATGGAACTCATCCATTACCGTTCCCGTCCTAAAACCGTCATAACCATCTACATTACCACAGTCCTATAGACCGATTTCTCTTACACGTACTACATGCACCGATCAACAAGAGATAACCTTA
This sequence comes from Galeruca laticollis, assembly GCA_963921935.1. Classification (NCBI taxonomy): domain Eukaryota; kingdom Metazoa; phylum Arthropoda; class Insecta; order Coleoptera; family Chrysomelidae; genus Galeruca; species Galeruca laticollis. The sequence continues at coordinate 253,803,466 of OY998175.1, read as the reverse complement.
CCAATGCAGAAGATTATTGATATACTTTCATTTTATAGCCTCAATGATAACATTTTCTCATTTATCAGACTTTTTCTTAGTAGTAGATCCTTTAGGGTCTCAGTAAATGGTTGCCTTCATTAACTCATGTCCAACAAGGGCTCTATTCTTAGCACTACATTATTCATTCTAACTAGTAGTCATTTATGTAACAATCTTCCCCTCCATGTCAAATCTACTGCATATGCATGTTATATACTGTCACGGCGCCTCGATTCCTACTACATGCAAACTCCTCCAATCTGCTGTAAACCTATTACATAGTAGAATATCTTCACTTTGACCTTTCCCTATTCCCTACAAAATCAAAGCTCATAAGATTCAGCAGAAAAGCCCCATCCCCTCACCTTGAAATTTTAGTGAACAACCACCCTCTCCCATTCGTCGAACATTGCGAAATTCTGGGAGTGACATTCGACTCCCGACTTTCCTGGAAACACCGTATCCGAGAAACCAGAGGATACTGCCTAATACTCCAGAATATCATCATCAAAACACTCCCAATACCAGTGGGGAGCTAGCGAATATACCCTCCTGAAAGTATACCAGGCTCTCATTCGATACAAACTAAATTATGGCAGTATTGCATATATGTCAGCATCCAAACAAGTTGGATGAACGCCCCTGTGTGGCGTAGATAGAATTCTAAACAAACGCGTTTCACACAAATTATATACAAAAATTCAATAAATTAATTTTATATATTTAATAAATAAAGAAATACAAATTTTTAAAAAAAAAATTTCTTATTTTTAAACCGGAAGTTAACGATCACAAAAATTACTAACGTGACTATATTTTGCGCACTGATTAAAAATATATAATTTTTATATTTCTATGACTTATGGTTACGGAGAAACAGAGATCACGTGATCGAAAGGACAGAGGTCAAATTTCTTAAAACTGGAGAGGTTTTGGACCATGCCGAATGAATAAAAAAAATTATGTTTGCATTATTACAATTTTTATTTAATAAGGATATATTGTATGACCAGTTGTTAAGTAGTCTTTCGTTTATGTGCTTTCGACAGTTTAAACAATAAATGTTGTATATTCAGGTTTGTATTACAAGTTTCACATATCGGTGGATTTTCTCGAATAAATAGGTATAAGTGTGTCACTTTAGTGTGGCCTAGTCTTAGGCGATCGATTTTTATTTGATCTGCACGACTTTTGAAATTGCTTTTCCACGATTTAACGCATGTTTTGATTGTTTTTAATATTGACTGCGATCTGTCCTACTCACTTTGCCACTTGCACTGAACTTTTGTTTTTATTATCGCTTTATATTTTGGCTATCACTTCGCGCACCATTACTGCTTCTTTGGCACATTGGTCCGCTTTTTCATTTCCTCGAATGTTGGTATGCGATGGGACCCAAATAAGTTGTACGTCTGCCTTGGATTGGTGGAGAAGGTATAAAGGAGTTTTAATGAGGAGAACTAGTGGATGTTTGGGAAAAAGTTGTTGAATGGTGTGGATGGAGTTTTGATTATTTTATACTTATACGAGGACTGCACAATAAATGTTGATACTTTTATGATTATACGAGGACTGTCCAATACATTTTGATTCTTTTATACATATACGAGGAGTGTCCAATAAATTTCGATTATTTCACACTTATACGAGGACTGCCCAATAAATGTTGATACTTTTATGATTATACGAGGACTGTCCAATAAGTTTTGATCATTTCATGCTGATACGAGGACTGACCAATAAATTTTGATTTTATATACTTATACAAGGACTGCCCAACAAGTTTTGATTATTTAATGCTGATACCAGGATGGTCCAATAAATTTTGATACTTGTATGATTATACGAGGACTGTGAAAGTGAAACTTCTAATGCTAAAAAAAGAGCTAAAAAGAATAAAAAGAAATTGTGAACGTCAAAGAAAAAAACTGCAATAGCTTTACCGCGGCAGTCTCCGAGTGTCACACGTCTTTTTTTTATAAACAGGATAGTCACAAAGACGCCATAAGGGCGTTAGAATGTTTCGCAGTTATTAATGATCGGATTTTCATCGGACAAACGCCATTGTGATAGGTAATATTAGAGCATTTTGTTATAAACAGGATGTAGTCACAAAGATGCCGTAAGGGCGTTAGAATGTATCTCAGTTATTAATAATCGGATTTTCATCGAACAAACGCCATCGTGATAGGTAATATTAGAGCATTTTGTTATAAACAGGATGTAGTCACAAAGATGCCATAGGGGCGTTAGAATTTATCTCATTATTGATCATCGGACAAACGCCGTTATGATAGGTAATATTAGAGCACCTTTTTTATAAAAAGGATATAGTCACAAAGATGCCATAAGAGCGTTAGAAGGTATGTCAGTTATTAGTGAACGGATTTTCATAGGACAAACGCCATTGTGATCGGTAATGTAGCAATTTTTTGCTATTCAGGATGTAGTCACAAATATGCCATAAGGGCGTTGGAATGTATCTCATATAGGTGAGAAAATCACATTACTTCAATTTCGGCGACCCCCCCCTTTCTCGCTCACCTTTCTGTGATATCATAAATACGGGAAGTAACATTTTTAACGCTTAGTATTTGATTTTTGCTGGAACTGTTAACATGGCAAGCTCAAAAATGTTTAGTGTGTCACAACTTTACGGCAGGAAGGTCAAACCGACCGATGAGAGATTTGGACTGTGGCTCCTGTTGGAAAATTTGGAAGGTATTATAACAATATCCCGATATTGGAAATATCAAGTACACGGAAGGCGAACACCCACTGGGAGATGGACTTATACGAATTACAGATCCATTTTGCGACAAAATAATACTTGTCAAGATATGCGGCTTAGAGAACTGCGATGGAAATTCTAAACTTGGTAAAATAGAAATATAATAGTTATATATGTGGAAAGTTTGGCGAATTGGTTTCTGCAAAACATGGAGTTAAAGCTAAGCTGCCTTTCCTCTTACTAAGTAACAACCCGCTTGCCATTGGAACAAGAGAAGTAGTCGTTGAAGATTTATTAAATTATTAAAAAGAAACCTAAAGAACCTGTGTGAGTTCCATACAAAGTAGAATTGGCGGACATTAAACTCGACAGGCAACATAAAAAAATCCCAAATTTATTAGAGTAACTCTGGAAGGAAGATTACTACCTAATGGTCTTTGACATAACGCAAGAGGAAATTATTGATTATTTAACCAACAACTTCAACTTCTGCATCCAAGGAAAGGTGCAACGTTATTGTAAACAATGATAAAACAGTTGGCATAGGCTGTCTTAGGTGGCTCACAGCATCTAACGCGAGGGCTAAAATATACAACAAATTTATTCATCAAGTAACCAGTCCTGGAGTTAACAGGAGCATTAGAAATCATATTATAGATTTCGTCAACTGCCCAGACGCAAGATTAAAGTAAACTTTCTCTTCTGCTTTGGCCAATAAGCATAGCATTACCAGATTAGAAGCTACGATATATAACTACTCAATTGGAGATTCCCAAGGAGAAGGCTACAGTCCTCTAGAAAATTGACGGGATTACAAATAAATTTACCAAAAGAATCCGACGCATGCAGCTTTAATTGCCTCCTTGTTAACCATATAGAAGTTGTAGAAGAAAAGGAGAACAGAAACAATGTTCGAATTATACAAAATTGTTACATTCAAGCTGGAGAGACCTACTTTTCTAGGTCCAGTACTCCTTTTTCTACTATTCCGGAAGATATCGACATACAGGATGCTGGACTAATCTCTACAAATAATTTGGTTGCACGTGTTTCAAGGAAGGAACCAATAAAACAAACATACTTTCTCCTTATAATATTTAAGAAATCAACCCTCCGTCGCAAGCTTACATTACATCGACAAGGAAACGAAGACAGGAAATGGGTCAACTATATACCAAGAGGCGGAATCTGGATTTTCTCGATAAGACAACTGCAATAAACGAAGAATATAGAAGTCTACTGGAGAAAGAAGAGAAGATAACACAATTGCGGGAGAGATTAGAAAACTATTTTTATTAGTGTTTTTAAATGAAACTCAAGGTCTCTAGTTAATTCCACAATATAATACAAGTTATTGAAAATTCTAAAAAATTGACAATTAACTATTTTTACAGCCATTGGGAAAACCTAGATCCAGCAGTTGTGTATAAGGTGTCACCGTTTACCATAAACAATAAAAACAAATATACTTATGTTGGTGAGCGGAAAAGGATGGCACAAAAAATGTCTGCTACTTTATAATAATGGTATGGAGATAATATGTTTGCCTACAGAAGAAACGTTTGTAACATTTACTAGCAATGATATTACGTCTAACCAAGGCAACACATTCGCCAAGAAAGAAAATTCAAAGTTTTACACGGAGGTATGGAAGAATATGCCTTTTACCCAAGAAGATTGACTCAAATTAAAAACATTACCATGCAGAAGATAAAAGATCGTATTAAATTTAGATAATGCCAACGCTTAGAACAAGTTGCCGAAAGAATATAAATGGTAATTGCCACTATAAAGGAAGTTAAATACAGGGAGAGACTTCGTAACATATTAAAGGTTGAAAATTCGGAAATCTTCTATTGATCGAACTATTGGTTGGAAAAAGAATTTGCAGAAATGGACGTAAGTTATAGAATTAAGATAAAAATAGATAAAATTAAACATAGGGCTATATAAGAGAGGAAAGGAAAGAGTTGTATTTTGTGTGTAATAATTGTTTGTATTATACTCAACATGATATTATTGTAAATAAAAACGATTAAAAAAAATAGTGTTTTGTTAGTTTTGTTTATGCCTACCAGTGTTGTTCTATTCCTATTTCCTAAAGATATGGGTTAAGGGAGGTAGTGCGTCACTTAACACATGACAGAAGACACACACCACAGGGTTAGCACAGTCACACACCACAGAACACAAGAAGGTTGATAGGTGACACAGAACACAAGTTTTCTTAGGGTTGAGGCAGGGAGGCAATTAAAACTGCATGCAGAGAGAATGTAGTTTATAACCTTTTTCTTTGCGTCGGATTATTTTGGTAAATTTATTTATAATCCCGTCAATTTTCTTGTATTGCTGTTGCCCCATTAAACATATTGCAGCATATTGTTAAACACAAGACAACAGCTGTTCTGTAGACTCACGGTCAACTTTGTCCATATTTTTGCAATTGAAACAGAGTATATCGGAGAATTTTGGAAGTACAACAATAATTGTATGCAAAATTTAAAAAAAACACATCAGACATATAATTTCTTAAATATGATTTTATCCTCTTCAGAGTTGAGAATGATCTTTCTAAAGTAGCTTTTGTGACAGGCAATGTTGCTAATACTTGCAGTAATCTAAAGACGCCTATTTGGAAAAATTTCTGAACTGCAGATCCGTAAAGCATTCGCGATACCAGAATTTTTATTCAGATAAGACATCATCTTTGCAAGTAGCCAGACTTGCTTCATAAATTGTCACTAGATTTTTAAAGTCAGTCTGATCATGTGAATTAACAGATGTTGCGAATATGGAATTAAAACCCTTTAGTAAATTTTTGTGATCAAGAGAACGCTCTTTTAACTGAAATAAAAATGAGTCCAAAAAACTGTTAAAAACCGTAATTCTGTAATACTCTTCCGGTATATTTAAATTTAAGTTTGGATTAGTTCTATGAGTTTGACGCTTCCTCTAGATTTTCAATCCTCTTAAAATGTTTTTACATTTGGGATATATGAAAAAATCGTGAATCTTTCCTATCACAGTTTCTAATAGATGGTACTTCGTATGACTTTGAAACTACTAAATTTAAACAATGTACATAGTGAGCCAACCGGTGATTTTTCTTTATATGAGACTACACATCACTCATATGGCCCGACATTGCTGATGCACCGTCATAGCCCTGACCACGCAAATTTGACGTATCTAAACCAAATAATTGCAGGCGGTCTAATATCAAGCAGGCCCTTCCTTCACAAAATGCTTTCCCGATCGGCGTATCTTACGCATATACAAACTTGTTCTATTCCCGAGATACCTGCAGTTTCATCTGCAAGAACCGAGAAGCATTTTGTGCCGTTAACTTTCTTAGCGATCTTTTTTAATAGGTGCGTTCTTTTTGACTGAGATCTCAGTTAATCTCAGCTCACATCAGTAATGTGAGCGTTCTTTTTGTTTTACTCACTTTGAGTGAGCTGAGATTTTTCCTCCCCCTTCACCGATGCTGAATGTGTTGTAAGGGGGTATCAGTTGGAATTAAGTCGGAAATAAAGTGGAGGGGATGAAGAAATATTTGATTTGCTTGGTTTATATGTAGTTTTAACCAAGGTTATCTAAGGTTTTAACCATTGACATATAAATAATAAACACACATAATCTATTTTTCTTTTGTTACAAATTATGGATACATTAATTAACATTATTAGATGCTGATACGAATCTGTCGTATAGTTTAAATCTATCGACAGATCGCGCGCTTCAATTGAGATGTCGTTCTTTTTGGTGCTTACTCACATCACTTTATCTCAGATCACCTTAACTGAAGTGATCTGAGATCTCAGTCAAAAGGAACGCACCAAATATAACTTTGTTGCATGAATCAATTATTGCATTTTAACTTACTGGAATAATGTATTTATTCCTTTCAACGGCTCGCAGCGCGATATCGTACAATAGATCTAATTTTCATCATTATGCCCTAAATTCTCGTTAACAAGAATACTTCCGAAATCCCGATGACTCGTTAGAGCAATATCTTGCCTACCGCACAAAATAATCGCCTCTACAATAGACTCAATGTTTCAAGTTTATATATACCAGACCTTAATGTCCAGAATGTAATGCTGTCTATTTGGGTGAAACCCGTAGAAATTTTGAAATCAGATACAGTGAACAATTACGAGCATACAGATTACAACAACCAGATAAATATCCCACTACGCCAAACATCTACTTGCCACGTAACGCAGAACTAGAAGTACTACATATTTGTGATAAGAAACAAGAACTGGAGCTCCTTGAAGAATTGAAAATTAGAAGACACTTAAGAAACCCACAATATGAAGTCGTCAATGAACAGATAAATCTAGGGAGTTCTCCACTTTTAAACTGTCTTCCTTAAGTGATAATTGTAAAAATCAGCAGATATAGTTTTTCTGGTTTTCTACATCATAGCACAGTTATCAGATCTTGAATGCGAAAATGATATCCAGGATATCCCCATAGTGCTAATGATATTTAAGCTTTAATATTTGTAATATCATATCTTCCTCTTTTTTTCTATTAATATATATTAAGTCAATCACAAGGTGGGCACTTCTTGGTCTGGCCAAAAATCATTATTAAACATCAGGTGGGCATCAAATTCAATTCAAATTTTACTATAAATAAGTTTCGCGCGAATCAAGAAAGACAAACGCTGTCGGATTGTGTGTACAAAGATGAGATTAAGTCTAATAATAGATACAAATAGTATACCTGACCTTGAAAGCTGGTTAACAAAGAATCTATTCAATACATTATAAAATAAGAAAATATAACCAAAATTTTCCTCGAATTGTTGCCGGCGAAAGTACAAACGGGTAGAGAGACATGTGCGGTGTTGAATGAAACCTTTGTATCTATCCCGACTTTATTTATTTATGAAGACGGTTTCTATTTTAAGAACGATTTGCAATTTATTAAGCAGTTATTATGGGTTGAAAGAGAGTAGAGAAGTAGAAGAAGTCTCTAGATGGTTAGCAAGTAATGACGGTAGCGTCTACGGGGGTTATGCAAAAAGTAAATAAGTGTGTATGTTGTTACGTGTATAAGGTATCTAGAGGGTGGTTTAGAAGAAGCGAAGGGGTTTTTAAGGGTAGCGTCTACGGGGGAGGGTAGCGTCTACGGGGATTACGCAAAAAGTAAGGGTGTATACAAGAACGGGGGTTATGCAAAAAGTAAATAAATGTGTATGTTTTTACGTGTATAAGGTATCTAGGGGGTGATTTAGAAGATGCGAATAGGGTTTTAAGGGTAGCGTCTACGGGGGAGGGGAGCGTCTACGGGGATTACGTAAATAAGGGTGTATACAAGAACGGGGGTTATGCAAAAAGTAAATAAGTGTGTATGTTTTTACGTGTATAAGGTATCTAGGGGGTGATTTAGAAGAAGCGAATAGGGTTTTAAGGGTAGCGTCTACGGGGGAGGGGAGCGTCTACGGGGATTACGTAAATAAGGGTGTATACAAGAACGGGGGTTATGCAAAAAGAAAATAAGTGTTTATGTTTTTACGTGTATAAGGTATCTAGGGGGTGATTTAGAAGAAGCGAAGAGGCTTCTAAGGGCAGCGTCTACGGGGGGGGGGTTGCGTAAAAAGTAAATAAGGGTGTATACAAGAAGTAATTAGAAGAAAGAAAATATATGGAGGATTGTGTGTGTATAAGAGATGAGGGGTAGTGCTTACGAGGGGGAGGGGCTATGCAGTTAGCTGATTTTTTAAGGGTTCTATATTGTGAAATTCTCAAAGGAATGTTATTAAATTGATAACCAACATTTTTTTTAAAACGGATATGTGTATGAATTCATATCATTTTATAGAAGGTTTTTTTTATATTGTAATAAATGAAATCTCACATTATATTAAATTCGCTTAAAAGGTAATATTTATGCGTTATTTCTATAGTTAGGAAGCACGTGCAGGCCAAATCATTTATTCAGACAATAGTGAACTTGTTTCAAATATGATTAGATTGCAATGTCATGATTTCTGGTTTATAATTGTTAGTAACAGATTAGATTGTACGAAATCGTAGAAAATATGGTTTTCTGGAAATATGATGATGATATCAAAAATAACTCATTGGACTTGTGCATCCCCCTCTATAATAAAATATTCTTTTAACTAGTGCTCACAGTAAATACTAGGCAATAGACTGTACTTAGTGTTCCAGTGAAAAGTTGTCGTTTAAGGTTCCACAATACATAGTAAGTTAGTGTTTTTAAATGAAACTCAAGGTCTCTAGTTAATTCCACAATATAATACAAGTTATTGAAAATTCTAAAAAATTGTCAATTGTTTCGATAAATCAATATCATCGAAACAATTGTCAATTTTTTAGAATTTTCAATAACTTGTATTATATTGTGGAATTAACTAGAGACCTTGAGTTTCATTTAAAAACACTAATATGAGCATATTCCACGAAGTAAGGGTCGAGACAGTCAATTTCATTACATAGTAAGTTATTTATAAGTTTACTATTTTTTTTCATTCATCTTTAACTATTTCAAAAAACTTAATTGTTAAATTATTATTTTTCTGTTATCTTTTCAAATAATTCTTTCTTTATTACAGATGAAGTTTTTAAATGAGATTAATACAATAAGCACTGCTTTTGCAGAAATAAAACCCGTTATAAAACTGAAAGATTTACCAAAGGATACACCACATAGAATAAACAGCGCAAAGGTGCGCCAGGGGCAATTTGGAGCCCAAATACTTCTGGAGCTGGAAGAAAATATAGTATTTCTCCCCAAAAGAGTGACGGATGCATTTGCGTCGCATGTAAATCAATTTACGCCGGGGAAGTTCAGCATTACATTCCTGGGACTTCAAACTTTCCAAAGGGTTTTCCCTAGGACCCTCTTCAAAATAGAGGAGAATGTATAAAAAACATAACAAAAACAGTACATATTGAATTTCAACACCTTGAAAAATAATCTGGATACAGGTGAACAGCTTCAGTTTTCAAAATCGTAAGTTTTTATAATTTTTTGAAAATGAATTCTGAGGAAATAGCTCTCCTAACTGATAATATTGTTAAAAAGTTTCAAGCAATTGAAAATATTTTATTTCAAAAAAAAATTGTACTATTTATGATATAGAAAAATGGTCAAAACAAGCTAAATGTCACATTAGACTTTGCAACTTAGCAATAAGTGATGGGGATCTAACCATTGGTACATTACGTAAACTACAAACCAACTTGGGTCACTTAAAGCGGTTTAGAATAATAATTCAGAATCTAAGTAAATCTGGAAAGGGGCTTACTATTAATAAAAAAAGAAGTAATAGAGTAAAATGGGAAGATATTAATTCAATTTTTAAAAGTAGAGTTCGAACCGGGGTTATTATAAATAAATCTCATAAAGATATCTTACAGTTTTTTATGATTCCTTGTTTCTTTTCAGCACTAGAATGAAAAACGCATTAAAAAAATGCAATATGTTGAAAGTAAATACTTGTTTTTGTGCAGAATTTATTAGAAAATCAGGTGATACTGAAATTACAGAAAATAAATATTTTTCTACAAAAAATGAAATAATTGATAAGACAACTGACTTTAAAAAATGGTTTGCAGTTAATGTAAGAGATGTCATTTTAAGAAAACTTTCAGAATATTCTGAGGAAGGATCGGGCTGGGCCTTAAGTAAAATTATATCTCTGGAAATCAATATAAATAAATACGAGGTGGCTAGTGGAATATCATCATATATTAAATTACCAGACATAATAGCTAAAAGAAAGGCGTGTATCAACGTTCAGAATGACGATAATGCATGCTTTGCTTGGGCAATTGTTTCAGCTTTGTTCCCTTGCGTTATTAATAAAAATCCTACACGTACTTGTTCATATCCTCATTATAGCAAAGTTTTGAACATTAACGGTCTTACATTTCCTGTACACCCATATCAGATTACAACTTTCGAAAAAAATAATGTTAATATTTCGGTTAATGTTTTTGAATTGGAAATTTTCAGACAATCAAATTTTAGTGTTGTGCCAGTACGTTTAACAAAACAAAAAAGAGAAAAGCATGTCAATTTACTGATTATTCAAAATAAATATTTTCCTAAAAAGAATGATTGTGAACCAGAGTCAGATAATGATGATTATGATTTTAGTGATGATATACAGTATCACTATATTTGGATAAAAGACTTGTCAAGACTTTTATCCAAGCAACTCTCTAATAATACTAGAAAAAAATATATATGTGATAGATGTTTGAATTATTTTGTTTCTCAAGAAAAATTGGATGACCATTTCAAATATTGTGAAAAAATTGATAATAATTGTAAAATTGAGTTTTCTAAAGATCCATATGTCAAGTTTAAAAATTTTGTATACAAAGAAAAAGTACCTCTTATTATTTATGCAGATTTTGAATCACTACTTATTCCTTATATTGATGTAGATGCTAGAATAAAATCTCAAAAGGGATATGGTTCACAGTCGGTAACGAGAAGTGCTAGGTATCAAAAACATAAAGCTTATAGTGCTGGACTATATTTTAAATGTAATTTTAACGATAACTGGTCATTTTATGATAGTAATCGAAGTTCTGATTGTATGCTATGGTTTGTAGATAAAATTGAAAATATTGCAAAATTTGTAATGTCAAAATTAAAAAATGTTGAACCAATGAATGTTGAAGTTAATTTAAAATATGCTTCAGATAAATGTCATATTTGTGAGGAGATATTTAAGGAAGGTGATAAGATTGTTAGGGAACATTGTCACCTAACAGGTAATTTTCGAGGTTTTGCTCACAACCACTGTAATCTTAATTATAAAAAATCATTTGTCATTCCAGTAGTTTTTCACAACCTAAGTGATTATGATTCACATTTCATAATTAGAGTTTTAGCTAACCGAAATTATGTTCAACTTTTACCTGTTAATAAAGAAAAATACATAAGTTTTACAATCTGGGATAATAATACAAATATTAGGTTTAGATTTGTAGACTCTTTTAGATTTATGGGATGTTCATTAGATTCATTGGTATCAACATTAGAACCAGAAAATTTCATTCCACTTAGAAAAGAATTTTCTAATCTAAATACTGAACAATTTAGTTTATTAACTAGAAAAGGTGTTTTCTTTTATGATTATTTAGATGATATAAAGCGATTAGATGAAACTGCATTACCTAGTAAAGAATATTTTTACAACAAACTTAACGATGAACATATAAAAGATATTGACTATAGGCATGCAAAATTAGTTTGGTTAGCATTTAGTATGAAAACCCTTGCTGATTACAGTGACTTGTATATGAAAACAGATATTTTACTTCTAGCGTCTGTTTTTGAAACATTTCGTGATACTTGCTGGAAAACATATGGTTTGGATCCTGGTCATTATTATTCAGTTCCTGGTTATACTTGGGATTGTATGCTCAAGTATACTCATTGTAAATTAGAGACAGTGCAAGATATTGACATGCTGCTATTTTTTGAAAGAGGTATAAGGGGTGGAATATCTCAGTGTTGTAATCGATACGGTGAAGCTAACAACAAGTATATGCCTACGTATAATGAAAACAAACCTGTGAAGTATCTTTTATATACAGATATTAATAATCTTTATGGTTGGGCTATGAGTCAGGAGCTTCCCTACGGAGGATTTAAATGGGTAGATCATAATATTGATATAACTCAAATTCCAGATGATTCCCCTGAAGGGTACCTGCTCGAGGTTGATTTAGAGTATCCAAAAAATAAACACGATCTACACAAAGATCTGCCATTCTGTGCAGAACATATTTCACCACCAAATTCTAAACAAAAGAAATTAATGACTACTCTGTATAATAAAAAAAATTATATTATACATTACAAAAATTTAAAGCAAGCTATAGCTCATGGATTATTGCTTAAGAAAGTTCATAGTGTATTAAAATTTCAGCAAAGTTGTTGGTTGAAGCCTTATATAGAATTAAATACTTTGATGAGATCCCACGCAAAAAATAATTTTGAAAAAAATTTGTATAAACTTATGAATAATGCAGTATTCGGGAAAACGATGCAAAATTTGCGTAAACATCGGTTAGTGAAATTAGTTCGAACGTGGTATGGCAAACGAGGAGCTAGAAATTTAATTGCAAGTCCCACATTTCATAGTCGTGTTATATTTAACGATGATGTTGAGAATCCTTTATTGGCTATAGAGCTTAAGAAAACTAAAATTGTATTTGACAAACCTCTTTATATAGGATTAGCAATTTTAGATATTTCAAAAATATGTGTTTATGAATTTCATTATGATTATATGCTGACCAAATTTTCACCTGAACAATGTAAATTATTTTATACCGATACTGATAGTTTAGTATACGAAATTCAATGTAATAACATATATGAAGAAGTAATAAAGGCGGATATTCACCGTTTTGATACTAGTGATTATCCTGTAAATAATGTGTGGGATATTCCTCTAGCTAATAAGAAAGTACCCGGAATTATGAAGGATGAAAATAACTCAAAAATTATGACACATTTTGTAGGTTTACGTTCTAAACAGTATGGCTTCAGAGTGTTAGGTGAGGAAACGATGTAAAAAAAGCTAAAGGTATTAAGTCTAATGTGGTAAAGAAAAAAATAACTTTTGATGATTATATTCTCTGATTGCAGAAATTTATAGAAAATCCTCAAGAAGAGTGTTTCATGCATGCAACTCAACGTTGTATACTATTAAAGTTACATGATGTATACACCATTGAACAGACAAAAATTGCTTTAAACCCATCAGATGATAAAAGATATTTGATACCTGGTTCACATGACACTCTTCCGTGGGGACATTATAGTATTATGGAGTTACAATAAATTGATTGGAATTTATTTTCAGATGAAGAGTTTGGAAGATCTATGTATTAAGATAATTTGTAATCGTATTACTAGAATTTCAGGTTTTCTTGTACAACCTCAAATTCCTCAGTTTTTGAAAATAAAATTTTCTCGAGAATTTCGTACCTATAAATGGTTGCAGATAAAAGAAGAAAGTGATAAATCTGATCACTGTGATGCTATATTGCTTGATTTTGAATATGAAACAAAAATTTCACCAGAGCTTCGAGATACCTTATTAAATTTCACTTATTTAGATGTGTTTACTGAACACGATCTCTACTGCCTAATTAGTAAATATTACCAAATTTCTCCTTTGGGTCTAAAAGTTTGCGAAGAGTGTTTTCAGAAATATTTTAAACTTATGCCTAATATAAATTACACATTTCACGAAGAAATTAGTGTGAGCACTTCAGAAAATTTAACAGGATTTTATAATTCTGAACACTATTGTTGTCAAAATGATTTTGAGGCAGTTGTTTTCATATTACGAGAATATTTTGAGTGTCTAGAGGCTGCAGCAGATTTACCCTACTGATTTCACTGTATCTTTTATCTGTATAACTATATTTAATATGTACTGTCAAATGCATAATTTTCATTTTGCCTTTAATGTAATATGTACTGTTTTTTTTTATTTGATGTAATATGTATATAAATACAATTAATAAAACAATATTCATATAACCTTGAAACTTGATTTTTTATCCTAGCTCCTTCCCCACAGGTTTTCAAGAATTTTTAACGTTATGACGTCGATTTGAAGTTTCATAAGTAGTACATGAGTAAGAAGTGCTGTTCCTTTAGACTGGTGTTTAAATTATAAATTTGGAATTTTGTTGCCAAATATGCCTTTTCAGCAACATATGACGGTGATGCTTGAGGAAAATACCGATTTAGGTTAGTCTTTTTCCCATTTTGTTCTAACGCGATACGAATGTTCACCATCATGATCGTTTTCATTTACACTACATCGAGGTCGCTCTAATAGTTGAATAGTTGCAGGATTTAGAGTGCCATCTACAGGAAAATTTAATTTCTCTTGGAAATCTTTTAAAATCGATGACATATTTGTGATATCATGTTCCGACTTGTTAACATATCCAAATCTTTCGATAATTTACATCAATTTTCTCAGATGTCACTAAAGGTAGAATTATTATTAATGGTAAAAGAAACATCCTTCACTTTCGATGTTCAATACTGATTCCAAATCAACATAAAAGTTTTCATCATCAGCATTACTTGTGTTAGAGGTGAAATGAAACAAATAATATTTTCATAATTTTATAATGTTAAATCACTGATTACATGGACTTTGTAATAGTACAGATATTCTCTAAGTGCTCTTCCTATTAAACTGCTGTTGTCATAAGAATAAATATCACAAACAGCATACATTAAATCTAAACAATTGGAAAAGCCACATATTGGATTCGATATAAATGTCTTTAATAAATTAATGATATTATAATAAAAATCGCAAAAGTTCACTTTATTTAAAATTGAAATGTGATGTTGAAGCAAATTCTCATGAACACGTAGAATTTCTACAACTTCTTCTTCATCGAGGAAAACTGTTACATCATCTTTCTGAATTTTCACAAATTTATGATTATCATAAATAACTTTAGTTATTTGACAAAAATCTTGGTACAACATGATGGGATTAGAATCTACAACATCATCATCTGGAGAATTGAAGAATAACTCGTTACTTTTATGCAGCACTTCTATGATCTCATCCCATTCTAAAGTATTGAATGACATTTTTGAAGGTTCCACGATAAACGATGATAAAATGATGGCAGGTGCAAAAGTTCTGACAGGACTCAGGCAACATCCAACTTCAAATCGACGACCAACATTGAAAACTGTATGCAATAAATAATGTCTTTCTTTTCTTATTGCAATTTCATAATTAAGTACAATTTGATCTAAATCACGATCATAATTTGGTTCTTCATCATAACTACTATTATCACTACATGACATTGTAACACTATAATACCCAGAATCGTGATTACTCATTATGATGACTTCTAAACTAATGTCGATCAATTTATATGTTTATCTCTGTCCTCCACTCAATTAAAGTTGATTGGTTGCTGGCGATCTATACTACTACGTCATCAGTGTTAATCCAACTGTTATGTTTTTCATCTAATCCTAACCATTTAACGTACATTTTGTTACGTTTCCTCTTCAACACCTTTTCAACGAGATAAATGTGGGGATTTTTGGTTTTTTGTAATTCTTCTTCATAGAAACAACCTCTAATAGGCGATCCAGTCATATCTTCTATCAAATACGTTACAGGATTCGTTATTTTGACTTTCGTAATTTTGAATAGTTCAGTTGTAAAATTGGGAGTGTAACCTTTTTCAAAAGCATGTTTCGCTTTACTTATTCGCACAATATCTCCCACATTTAATTTTCTGGGTCCGGCGATTTTCAAATAACTGAATTTCTTATTTAGAATCAATTTTTCGTTACTTCGATTCACCTCTGATGGTTTGTATCCAGTTTTACTATGTTTTGTGTCGTTGTATTCCTTTGTGATTTGAGGTAAAATATCGATCCATTGGTATTTCCCAATTAAGCTGAAATGTTTATAGAGCTTCGTTTTGAGCGTTCTAATAACTCTTTCTGCAATTGCAGCTTTTTTCGTACTAAATGTGCTATAATGATTGATATTATGTTTTTTCATTAGAGATTTGAATTTACTATTGTAAAATTCCGTTCCCTGATCTGATTGTAAATTTTTTGGCGTTCGACTCCTGATAATACTCGAAAATGCTCGTGTTATTTCTTCGGCTGTTTTCGTCTTGAGTGGACGAGTCCACATGAATTTCGAGAAACAATCGATAACCACCAAAATCATTTTAAATCCTTTATTATGCTTTGCATAAGGTCTCATTTCGTCTAAATCCATTTGCCATAAGTCATCAAGACCTTTGATTATTGTTCGTCGACGTGGATAATTTCGTCGAATCGGTATATATATATATATATATATATATATATATATATATATATATATATATATATTCTAAAGGTCAATTATTGTTCTTCTTCTAAATTACACTGTACGAGAAGATCCATTCAAAAATAATCTCTACTACCCAATTTGAATTCTATTTTATCGTTCTTCTTTATGCTAAGGCCGTTTAACTGTTGATACTGATATTCCGTATTATTCTTCAATTAAACGCTGCCATCAGAAGCATAATGTTTACAATTTTCAATTTTACAATCAAAAGGGAATACAAAAGCCGTACCTTCCGTATCCAAAACGTAAAAGTTCTTGTTGAATTTCTTCGTGCCCCTAAAGCTGATTACACACTTTGTGTGATACTTTTCTGCGAATTGGTGTATCTGTCTGCTGATATTTGTCGATGAAACGAGATTATCGACATATTTTTTTATCGGAATGTTTGTATTGAGAGTAGCAATTTTTGAATCATAGTTTCTACGTATTTACACCATTTGGATTGAACAGCAATGATAGCACAATATTTGTTTTCCCACATCCGCTGGGGCCACAAATAATAGCACGAAACGAATCAGGTAATAAAAGTCCATGTTTTCGACTACGTCTATCTTCCAAAACGCTATCGAAATTTTCAATCGGTAATGACTGCTCTTGTTTAACAATCTCCATCTTATGATACTTTCTCAAACAGTGCAGCTATAATTATAGGTTCCATCGTGAGCAAATAGTCAGTCTTCATGTTGATTCACGAAGGTGAAGGTGTGCTAAATTCACTCATAAACAATTTGCCTTTTGAGCTTCATTTTCCTGGCTACCAATACTGTGGACGTAAGTTTTACTATTTTTATTTTCTCACAATATTAAATCCTCTATTTATATAGCTGGAACGCGTCTGAAAAAACGGCTACTACGAGGAGATACAGGTGTCAACGCTCTCGACGCAGCTTGCAAAAATCACGATATCGCATACGCATCTAACAAGTCACTCACAGATCGTCATAAAGCTGATTTGGTACTAGAAAACGCCGCTTGGGAGCGAGTAAAGTCAAAAGACGCTAAATTAGGTGAAAAGGCAGCCGCCTGGTTCGTAACCAACGGAATGAAGGTTAAAGGCAAGCTGGGAATGGGTATGAAGAAGCGTCGATCTTTTCATCATGATGTGGTTATGAAGGTGAAGAAATCCATGAAAAAGGGATCTTCGCTGTCAGATACAGCGATGTTTGCATTGCGAGCAGCAAAATCTCTTATTCAAAAATTCGGAGGCCGAAAACATGTTCCAATGCCTAGAATAATACCTGTAGCTAAATCTGGAGGATTTTTACCTCTAATACCTCTTTTCGCTGGACTTTCAGCTTTGGGAGCATTATCAGGCGGTGCTGCGGGAATTGCGAAAACTGTGATCGATGCAAAAAATGCTCAAAAGAAATTGGAAGAAGATCATCGTCATAATAAAGCTATGGAGCCTATAGGTAAAGGATTGTATTTGCGAAAGAACGCTAAAGGTGGATATGGATTATTCTTGAAAAAAAACTACCATTGAAGCTACCCAATAGAGCATTATTCGACTATGAATTAATCAAGTTTGCCAAATTATTGAAAATAAAATATTTTCGAGATGTGTACATGCGCGATTCTCTACCGAAAAACGGACCTCGACGATGTGAATCAGCAATACTAAATTTGGATGTGTCTAAAAACTCAGGCACGCATTGGGTAGCATATAGGAAGATGAATGACTGCGTCGAATATTTCGATTCATTTGGTAATCTGAAGCCTCCGAGAGAACTTGTCACTTATCTTGCTGGCAGTAAAATATTTTACAATTACGAGCAATACCAAAATTACAATCAGATCAACTGTGGACATTTGTGTTTGCAATTCCTCTATAATGTCTGAAGCATGGTTGGTTGGCGAAACACAATTGTTGTCGTCTTTTACAAGTGCCGAATTGGAAACTATTCCTCTAAAGTATTTGGTAGAGCGAGTTAAACCTTGGGATTTATTAGACAATTGGCATAAATTACCAAAAGAATATCAATCGAATTTCAACTTGCAAATGTGCTTGCCTTGTTTTGTGCATTACAATCGACCGGATCAACGTACTCATGTCGATGGTCCGGTTAGCTCACAACGCAACTGTCATGCATGTAATTATTATTTGAAAAAATAAAATTGTTTTTTCTAATCTAGTAATATTATTTAAATACACCACTCCCATAAACATCACAGTCATGTCTCAACTGTTGAACTTAAAGTCCACATCGAATGAATTCTCCTTCACTCCTCCCACACCGATAATATTGAAACCTGAAAAAGAATACTTTATTGGTGTGTTGGGGTTTCATTCGTATCATTCTATACCGAATATCGATGGTGAGAAATTTTATTTCTACAATAAAAATGATCGTAAGAAAGGACTCATCACCATTAACTTCCCGTCAGGATGTTACGAAATCACAGATATTGAAGCTTATCTCATCGATCAATTCAAATTGAAGACGGATACAACTGTGGCCGATATATCTTTGAAGCCCAACAACAACACTCTTCAGTGTGAAATTTACAGTCGACAGCACGCCATAGATTTTGAATACTCTGATAGTTTGAGTAAAATACTAGGATTCTCTCCAAAGATACTAGATCCTGGTAAAGTCCACCGTTCCGATCTACCTGTTAACATTTGTAAAATATCAACTTTACTATTCGATTGCAATATTGCTGAAGGATCGTTTGACGGAGATAAGCCTGCTCATACAATATTCAGTTTCCCAATTACAGTGGACCCTGGTTATGCAATCAACGAACGACCGAACAATCCGATTTACTTAGCTGTGAGCAGCACAAACGAAATCACCAACATTACCGTAAGAGTGTTGAATCAAGATCTCGAACCAGTAAATTTTCGAGGAGAAAAAAGCACGTTACTTTTACATCTATTGGAACGTTAATGGGTCTACTTATCAACAACGACTATTATAAAAGTCCCTCATCATCTACAACAAAATTAGTCTCTTGCAGATCGTTCAAAAGAACGAAGCTTCATCTAACTCCTGCAAATCGGGCGTTTCTCAAAGCAATCGGATTAAAGTTGAAGAAGAATGACACTAAAAAGAAAGTACGTGCGTTCTGATAGGACACCACCATCAACGAAAATATCTTCGATATTTGACCTTTACCGAGATCCACAATATGAAGAGTCGATAAGAAAAGAAAATTTTCACACCTATGTTCCTTATGTGAAGTCATTCAATAACAGCGATTCTGTGGAATTTGACATCCAACAAACTGACGCATTTTTTCTCATGTACGAAACTTAACTTGAAATTAAGGGAAAATTAGAAGTTAGTGGCGGAGGAGGACATGTTAATCTAACGCCAAATTGCGGTGCATTCCTCTTCGATTCTTGTTCCTACATTCAAAGTAGAAAGGAAATAGAAATAGTACGGGATCCCGGTATAGTAAGTACCGCAAGAAGTTTGTTGTGTTATAATCCACAATCGAAAGAAATGGCTTTAGCTGGTTGGAACTATCCCAATAAACCGCTATTGAATGATGTTGATAAATCGTTTAGTTTGTTGATTCCTCTAAAACACATTTTCAATGTATTCAATGACTATACTAAAATCACATATGGAAAACAAACTTTTCGATTCATACGTGCTCGTCATGATAACGATGCTGTAATAGTAAATGAAGTAACAACAGGTACTACGACATCTAACACTACAATAAAGTTTTTTATAGATAGCATGGCATTGAAAGTTAAACACGTCTATCCTAACGATGAAATAAAATTACGTATGATGGAGCAAATAAAAAGTGATCGACCAATATTCATTCCGTTCAGAAAATGGGAACTTTGTGTATTGCCTACGTTAACGAAAGACGCTAAAAATGAGATTTGGTCAGTTAAAACGAGCTCGTCTGTCGAGAGACTTCGATATGTTATCGTATGCTTTCAAATAGATAGACGCAACAAGAAGACAAACGATCCTTCGCAATTCGATCACTTGAACACCAACAATGTAAGATTGGCTTTGAACGGAGATTTTTGTCCCACCGAACGATTAAAGATGGATTTCGGAAAAAACGACTATACTCTTGCCTATCATAATTACGCCTCATTCTATAGAAGCTATACCAATTCCAGCATAGTACATCCAACATTGGACTATGAAGCATTCAAAGATCGTGCTCTCTTTGTCATAGGCTGTTCCAAACAGGAGGAGGGTATGAGGGCATCAACAGTTGATATAAAAGTGGAAATTGAAGTAGGTGTTGGATTTCCTGCAAATACTAGAGCATATTGTATAATTATACTTGACTTTTTATTGGAGTATTACCCCCTAACGGAAATTATCAAAACGATCATATAATACCAGTGTTGAAATACACAGCGAGACAGTTACAAATAAACCACGATGAGAATAGCATTCATTGACATTCAAGGCTTCATTATCGAGGGTACATTCCATCCTAAGGAATTGTCCATCGAAATTGGATATAAACATAGACACTACATATTTAAGCCGCCACAACCCTTTCATTTGCTAAACAATCAAGATAAAAAAACAAACAACTTTTTGGAACACCATATCCATGGAATCAAGTATTCTTCTGGCGATGTTGATTATTCAAAATTGGACGAGATTTTGAAAAGTACAATGTCTAATGTCGATTGTATTTACGTTCGCCGTAATCAGAAATATGAATTTTTACAAAAGAAATGTGAAGAATATGGAATTTCTACGACAACTGTTGTTGATGTCTGCAAGTTTGATGGAACATCCTCAGCCATGGAAAGTTTAAAAAAACATTCGAATGCTTGTCATGCCGATGGGACTTTCAATTGTACACAAATTAATGTAGAACGATTACGATATTGGTTTTTAAATGTAATACTATTATAATTTTACTTAAATAAATAGAAAAAATTGATGAGTTGTTTTATTGAAACACATTGTATACTCATTTATGTCTATATTACATGAAGACTTAAACTTTCGTTTTACAATATTCAATATAATTTTCAATATTAAAATAAATACTGATGTTAAAATTATACATGTCATTGCAAAAACATTATTAATTTCATCCTTGATGGCATCCTGTTGTTCCCGAATTGTATTATTCATCATATTGTAGTCGGTTTAATTCTGTGGATATTTTTTGTAGGCGGCGATTTTTTAAGACGTTATCCTCCAAGCACATTCGCTCCAATTGCTTTATCAATTTAATCTTATTTTCATAAATTGAAATATCTACTCAATTCTCGAACGCTTTTAGAAAATTCCTCCAACTCGCGTCTATACTCTTCCGATGACATTGTGATACAAACACTCAATTCTCTCATTCATTTATTATAAAAGAAATCATGCGCATGCTTTCAAGACTTTCAAAATACCCCGTATAAGAAAAAGACATCAGTTAAATATGATTTTAAAAAAACTGCAACATAAAATCTATTTTTATTAATTTGATAGAAAACTAAATTCTGCTGTTTCATGAATAAACTCAGTTTAGATTTTATCATAAATGACTAATACAATATCATGTTGATATCATATATTTTTTAAAGGATGCTAAAGTAATATTCCGTAATATAAAGTAACTAACAATTATAAACCAGAAATCATGACATTGCAATCTAATCATATTTGAAACAAGTTCACTATTGTCTGAATAAATGATTTGGCCTGCACGTGCTTCCTAACTATAGAAATAACGCATAAATATTACCTACTAAGCGAATTTAATATAATGTGAGATTTCATTTATTACAATATAAAAAAAACCTTCTATAAAATGATATGAATTCACACACATATCCGTTTTAAAAAAAAATGTTGGTTATGAATCTAATAACATTCCTTTGAGAATTTCAAAATATAGAACCCTTAAAAAATCAGATAACTGCATAGCCCCTCCCCCTCGTAAGCACTACCCCTCATCTCTTACACACACACAATCCTCGATATATTTTCTTTCTTCTAATTACTTCTTGGATACACCCTTATTTACTTTTTACGCAACCCCCCCGTAGACGCTACCCTTAAAAGCCTCTTCGCTTCTTCTAAATCACCCCCTAGATACCTTATACACGTAAAAACATACACACTTATTTACTTTTTGCATAACCCCCGTTCGTGTATACACCCTTATTTACGTAATCCCCGTAGACGCTCCCCTCCCCCGTAGACGCTACCCTTAAAACCCTATTCGCTTCTTCTAAATCACCCCGTAGATACCTTATACACGGAAAAACATACACACTTATTTACTTTTTGCATAACCCCCGTTCTTGTATACACCCTTATTTACGTAATCCCCGTAGACGCTCCCCTCCCCCGTAGACGCTACCCTTAAAACCCTATTCGCTTCTTCTAAATCACCCCCTAGATACCTTATAAACGTAAAAACATACACACTTATTTACTTTTTGCATAACCCCCGGTCTTGTATACACCCTTACTTTTTGGGTAATCCCCGTAGACGCTACCCTCCTCCGTAGACGCTACCCTCTAAAACCCCTTCGCTTCTTCTAAACCACCCTCTAGATACCTTATACACGTAACAACATACACACTTATTTACTTTTTGCATAACCCCCGTTCTTGTATACACCCTTACTTTTTGCGTAATCTCCCGTAGACGCTACCCTTAAAAACCCCTTCGCTTCTTCTAAACCACCCTCTAGATACCTTATACACGTAACAACATACACACTTATTTACTTTTTGCATAACCCCCGTAGACGCTACCGTCATTACTTGCTAACCATCTAGAGACTTCTTCTACTTCTTGTAAACCCTCTGGAAACTTCTTCCTATCAGTAACCACCCATAGGCCATCCGCCTGTTCATCCGATAAAGTGTCACAGAGCATACGTGTATTAACTACTAAAGAGTTTGAAATTTGAGTACTTTTACC
This sequence comes from Galeruca laticollis, assembly GCA_963921935.1. Classification (NCBI taxonomy): domain Eukaryota; kingdom Metazoa; phylum Arthropoda; class Insecta; order Coleoptera; family Chrysomelidae; genus Galeruca; species Galeruca laticollis. Next base: position 253,779,911 of record OY998175.1, on the reverse strand, counting down.
GAACTTAGTGACATTGAAAAAATGTGCTAATGCTAGCATTATCAATAACTATATATGTCAAGAATACAAAATTCCCTAAGTCGGTTTAATTATTCTTTTTTTAAAATCTTTTTACTTTTTGGACTCAAACTACGCAAAGTAAAAGAAATAATATAAAAAAACTTGTTTCATAATGCCTTTCATCGCACTTGGCCACGTGCGATAAAATGATGCCGTATAAAACTTGATCGTTAATTTATATACTACCTATTTAAACAAAATAAAACGATCTAAAATCTAAAAATTATTTTTCTCAGAATATCTTAGAAAATTTAAATACACGTACTTAAAAGGATCCCCTAAATGCAGAAATTTTTTTCATACCTTATGGCACTTAATTTTGCAAAAGTGACTGTTAAAGATTGTATATTAAACACGTGGACCCTATTCTGTACGACATTGAAACCATCGCTCTAGTGACTTTAATAAATATTTGAGAAAATAGTCTTCCATGTACAAGTTACCTGTTCTCGGCCTCAGACTACCTATTACCGGACAGAATGGGCCTGGTGGTCGATAACACCCGTTTCTCGGCAGTTTAATAATTTTAAAAGGAACATTAAGACTAGATTACATATTTTTTATTAAAATAAAAAAATTAAATATATAGTGAAACATGTATATACTTACAATAACTGTATTTAAAAAACAACAAATAATTCATCAGGTACAAATTAAAACACAATTCTGAGATCTAGAATAAAAAAGACATACTTTAAAAACGAATAAAAAAAATAAAACAATGTCTAGAGTATAAAAATATATAAAATAAAACTCAATTCTGAGATGTAAAATACTTGTAAAAATATGACAAAAATTTACAAACAACTGTCGCACTTATAAATTTCGCGCGCAGCTTCGGAATACGTGAGATGTCCACAAAATTGATTAAATTTTAAATGGAACCATCCGTTACAAAAATCACAACCTATATTTTTATTGTTGTCGTCATCAGGGTCACTATTCAGTTCTTCAGTACAAGAAGCACATGATATTTTTCTGTTTTCTTTAGTGTTTTCCTTTAATTTTAATGATTTTTTAATTTGTTTTCCTTGTATTTTTCCTGCCCCTTTTTGTTGTCTCAACAATTCTTTTTTCTCTCTCTCTCCAATTATGTTTGAACCAGTTTTTTTAATCCTTATTCTCATAATATTCTTGCCAAGAGAGCTTTTTTTTGTTTACTTGTTTGATTTTATTTAAAGGGTCTGGATAAAATAAATGGATGTCGAAAGGAATAATTTGTGGGATTTTAGAAGAATTAGTTCGATTTTTTAAAATTTTTGAAAAAACTGCTTCTACGGCATTTTCCAGAAGATCCGTTTTCAGTTGATTCGTCTATATGATTTTGGGTATAATGATTCGATTTTTCTGTTAAAATGCTCTCGACTAAAATACCAGTTTTTTCAACTGATTTTTCAATTCCTAGAAGTTCCGTTTGTTAAATTTTCGAAACATCTTTTTCAGACATTTCATTTGGAGTTTGTTCACTATCACAATTTTCTAGTATATCATTAGGTTCTTGGTCGTCTTGTTCAGTCTTTTCATTTGGGGTTTCATCAATATCACAATTTTCTAGCACATCATTACGTTCTTGGACATTATTAGTATTGTCAATAGTATTTTCATCCTCTATAAAATCCGTTTCTAAGGTTTTCATTGTTTCAAAAACAGCTTCTTCTCTGCTTTCATATGGGGGTACTTCAAACTCATTTTCTCTCAAAGCGTTAGATTGTCTTTCTAAATCATTCATGTCAAAATTAGTATCATTCGATCCTGGATGTTCTGTTACAATTACTTCATCTAAAGATACGATTTCAAGCGAATCCATTGGAACAACGTCACCAATTGTTACAGATCTAAAGGAACTAATATTATTGATCGTAGTTAGAGAAGGATGAATTAATTCATTTTTTAAAGTGTTCATCTCTTCGAAAATTACAGCGGAGTTAATTCCACCGATGTGCAGTGTTCGTTCTAAGTGTTTGATTACTTTAAAAGCATTATCACATTCGCCTATCGAGATTTCTTGGGATAAAGTTGCAATTTGTTCCAATGTGTTTTTCACACATTTGTTATAGTCGATATTGCTTGAGTCAAATGAGAAAATCCTTCATTTTCTAAAACTATTTTTTATGCGATCTACCATATTAACGTTATCTAGAGCTTCTTTGAAAACTTTAGCAAAATTATTTTTGGTGATGTTGGCATTTACATTATCAGGTTTTGATTGCCAGTTTTGTACCGTTTTCTTCCATTCGAGTTTTATTGGTCTGAAGACACTCACATCGGCTGGGGTGGTGTTACGAGGAAATGCGTATAAAATGATTTGATTCTGATCACAGAAATAGCTAAGCGGTAATGACATATGAGATCCGTGCCAATCTAATTGATGATTGATACATCTAAAAAATTTCTTTTCTGTTCATAGATACCTATTTTACTTTTTTAAAATAAACCACTGTTTCAAAATAATTCCACAGCATAATGAAAAAATGAAAATTATAAAAAATTGACCAGTGTTCATAGATGCAATAATATATTTTAAAATGGCCGAACCAACCGACCTTTCAGTCGGCTTCGGAAATACATGTAAATTTGCATGTGGCCGAGAAACATTATCCCTTTCTCGGCCACCCAATATTTCATAATGCAATTATGCTCAAATTCTTATACAAAATCTATTGCCGAGATTGGGTCCTATGTAGATTTAACAACAACTCTGCTATTCCCAAAAGGAAAATAAACAGCTACAACTCTATTTAGAGAAAGAGAGACATCAAGTTATTAACTCATTTACCGGTTCTCCGCCTAGGGTGGCCCTATCACTTGAATAATAGCACATAATCCAAAATTATACAATAATATTGCTTATAAACAAAAATACCAAAAAAATCAAACCAAAGATTTTAATATCTCGGAAGCATGTACCCAAAGAATTGGAAATTAGAAGACACTTAAGAAACCCACAATATGAAGTCGTCAATGAAAAGATGAATCTAGGGAGTTCTCCACTTCTAAACTGTCTTCTTAAGTGATAATTATAAAGATCAGCAGATATAGTTTTCTTGGTTTTCTATATCATTGCACAGTTATACTGATCTTAAATGGGAAAAAAGATATCCAGGATATCCCCATAGGGCTAATAATATCTAAGCTTTGATATTTGTAATATCATATATTCTTCTTTTTTCTATGAATATATATTAAGTCAATCACAAGGTAGGTTTTGGTGTAGCCAAAAACAATTATTAAACATCAGGTAGGCATCAAATGAAATGTAACTTCTGTCATTCTGATGATGATATTTAGTATCGAAACAATTGCCAAATTTCAGTCGGCTTCGGAAATACATGTAAATTTGCATGTGGCCGAGAAACATTATCCCTTTCTCGGCCACCCAATATTTCATAATGCAATTATGCTCAAATTCTTATACAAAATCTATTGCCGAGATTGGGTCCTATGTAGATTTAACAACAACTCTGCTATTCCCAAAAGGAAAATAAACAGCTACAACTCTATTTAGAGAAAGAGAGACATCAAGTTATTAACTCATTTACCGGTTCTCCGCCTAGGGTGGCCCTATCACTTGAATAATAGCACATAATCCAAAATTATACAATAATATTGCTTATAAACAAAAATACCAAAAAAATCAAACCAAAGATTTTAATATCTCGGAAGCATGTACCCAAAGAATTGGAAATTAGAAGACACTTAAGAAACCCACAATATGAAGTCGTCAATGAAAAGATGAATCTAGGGAGTTCTCCACTTCTAAACTGTCTTCTTAAGTGATAATTATAAAGATCAGCAGATATAGTTTTCTTGGTTTTCTATATCATTGCACAGTTATACTGATCTTAAATGGGAAAAAAGATATCCAGGATATCCCCATAGGGCTAATAATATCTAAGCTTTGATATTTGTAATATCATATATTCTTCTTTTTTCTATGAATATATATTAAGTCAATCACAAGGTAGGTTTTGGTGTAGCCAAAAACAATTATTAAACATCAGGTAGGCATCAAATGAAATGTAACTTCTGTCATTCTGATGATGATATTTAGTATCGAAACAATTGCCAAATTTCTTAGAATTTGTAACATTTTATCAATGTATTGTGAAATTATCTAGAAACATTTAGTTTCATTTAAAGCAGTAATTTTCAAAATTTCTTGAAAAACGAAATATAAAAGTCGATTCCTTTGAAACTGAATTTGTACTACAAAAAATATTCCAAAATATTAAGGTTAAACAACCCCTGCTTCGATAAGTTATATAGCAATCCCGTTATTATCCTCCGATTTTTCAAACATTTCTTGAAAAACGACACATAAAAGTCAATTTAATTAGTACTAGCATAGTACTAATTTGTACCACAAAAAATATTAAACTTAACCCCTTTCAATAAATTGAATATCAAGCCAATTCATTATCCTCCGATCTTTTCATTATTTCTTGAAAGACGAAATATTAAAATCGGTTTTATTAGTACCTACTAAAATTGTACTAATATGTATGTACTTCAAAAAATATTTCAAAATATTAAGCCAACGCATTTAAACAAAGCCTGCTTCCGATTGTTTCAATAGCAAGGAATTGTTATCAACAAGTTTATCTTTATTGCGAGATATTACATCGCATAGGTATAAGCTGCATAATTCAATTGTTGGGGTCTACCTACATTTGGAATCATTTTGTCATTTGAAATATTTTATAACACAACACAGAAAGTAACTGAACGGGGAATACTTATTTTGTCTATTTAAAATATTTTTTCCTAAAGTGTAACAAAAAATGTTTTTTAATCTTTCAATCAGAAACGAAAGCGATACCAATAAGGTTACATATTTACTAAGTCGCCAAGCAGGCAAAAAAGTGATAACACAAGAGTATGTTGCCATAATTTTAACTTTCATACATGGCTTAGACAGAGTGGAATTCATGGACTACTTTTCTATTTTCATTGCGAAAATCCCTTATTGATCGCAAATAATTCCGTTTCCAACATACAATTTCATCTTTTTCAATTATAAGCGACTTTCTGTATACTTTTTCCCATATAAAATTCATATCTCGCAGACTTTTCCACAATGTATCTCTTCCAATTGTTCTCTTATCTCTTCAATAGTTTATCTTCTCTCAATGTACACAAAATTTTATCTAAAGTCGAATGAGTGTACTTACTTATAAATTGCTTAAATATAAAATTCACAATTATTGAGATTTTTAGAATCCCAAGCAGGTACGCCATTGGAATGGTCATTTTACAAGGGTTTATTACTCTCTACCTTTTTGAAATAGAGTATACCTAGTACAATTTCAGTTATAATGGAATCGACTTTTATTTTTCGTTTTTCAAGTAATATTGAAATAATCGGAGAAGAATAGGCTTGCTATTCAATTTATCGAAACAGGGGTTGTTAGAGGTAGTTGACGATAATATTTTTTGTGCTACAAATTAATATAAATTTAGTTCTTCAATTTTCTGTATCAATTTTTATTTGTTTGAAATTATTTTTAATTTGAATATTTAAGATTCTGTGACACATAAAATTAAAATGGCCAAAAAAGTTCTCATCGTTGATGCTCCTTCCACTAGTCACATATATGAGTTGGCTATTACATATACTGATCCTATTGAGCATGCACTCTCAAGTAGTAACTCATATCCTCATTAGTAACTGGAAGTTTTAGCAACTTACAACGGAGCAAGGTAGCAAATCCTAATAACACCATACATAATTATTCAAATTGTGAGTGAAGTTTGGATTTCCGAAAAGAATGTTTTTAAAAAACGAAAATTATTATAATGACTACTTTATTCAATAACTAATCTGACATAAAGAGTGAAAGAGTAAATTAACATTTGTATTTATAACTTCGTTGTCGGTGCAGCGTCAGCGGGTTCCGTGGCGCTAACTTGTGTCATTGATATAGAATTAAGCGTGTGACAATAAATTTATGTTTTGGTTGTTATGTTTTTATTAAAATAATATTACGTGGTTATAGATCTATATAAAATCGTTTTTGGTAATGAACGTTATTTCTCTGTCTATTATTTACTAAACTGAATGTAAACTGGCAATACAAAATAAGGTCGTAGCTCTCCCATCGGATCCCGAATTGTAACCATATGAATTGTATTGGTAGCATTGTAATAAGTGTTGTGTCATTTTGATGATTTGAAAAACTAAACTTTTATTATAAACTAAAATAGAATCAAACCACTGAAACAACAATAAAAACCAATTTAGAAAATATATTAAACATAATTTATTATGTAAACAAATCAATCTGTTATCTGTTAATGCCACTATATAGGGTACGCCATGCTGTATCGCCAATACGCGGTATTAGTGGTGACGTCATAATCTTAGGTCATCTCAATTTTGCATCCAAACAAACATAGCTATCCATTTAGATACCATTGGTGTGATTTTGGACCAGAGATTATTTCCTTATACTTTGAATATAACTGCAGATATAGGCATTTAGATATACACTAAGACTTTTACAAAGAGATATATTCGATTCCAGCCAAAATAGGTATTTATAACAATATACTTTTAATAAAAAAAATTTCTAACCTAAGCATGCTATTATAAACTTATGATATACAATTGTTTTAATTCTTTTTCTATCTGTATTATCTAATTTTAGGTTTCCTCACATAAATAATAATGGTACTGTCCTGGCCACCAGGCTGTAATCATTATAATGTCAGAGAGAACTGTAAGGTTCATAGATTTCCAAAGGATCCAAAAGTAGGAAGCATACAAGGTACCTACATAATGATAAATATAACATTTTATTTTGTGTGTTTATACAATATTTGTAGAACAATAGAACCAGATCCCGGAGCTTTTTATGTAGCAGTCATTTTATGGACGGAGAAAAGAAAATTAGCCAACTATTTTTTTGTACCTGATCAATCTTTGCAAACAAGGTAGAAGCAAACTTGTACGTGTTCATTGTATGTTTTATTTTGTATTGTATATATCGATCTCCCTATAATATATACATTATTTGTCATTACAAATCTTTCGCTTTACATATTTTATAAGTTGCTTTGTATGATTTTTTAAACGTTTGCTATTTTAAATTGAAATTCCACATTGTACCTTACTCTCCTCTTTCTATTAACTGTAAACCATTGTATTACAAGTAAATATTTCTCTGTGTAATAAAGAAATTTGGAAAGGTTTTTGTTTATATTATTTGTTTTTAGATAAAATTGAATGTGTTTATACATGTAGTTGAAAAAAAAGCCTACAGATCAAATAAAATTTGAAAGCAACCAACGGAAACTCGAACCTCGTACAAATATGATTTGATTGAGGCAAAGTTGTTTTCAGACTAAATGGCATATTTTCAATAATGTAAATTTGCAACGTTCCCTGAAGTTAATTCTCTTAGCACGAAACAAATCAAAATTTATAATTATGAAAACATTTTATTATGTTAATATAAATAGTACAAATTTGTAAAGGTAGAATGTTAATAAAACAAGTAAATTTTTCTTCCATTCTTGATGTCGAGCAATTCCCACAATAATGTCACTTTGTATCCATAATATTAAATAGCACATGTCGTCTCATGCAATATGTAATGCACCTTGTATCTCGTTATGATAGTTATATTTTTCAATTATCACTAATATATTTTCATCAAAATGAATTATCTAATTACTGTCTCTTGAGAGTGGTTTTCAATTTTTCGTCATTCGGATACTTGAAAGGACACTTCACTTCAAAAGCATTTTTCACTAACATGCTCATATTATCATTAAAAAAGGGTTCAAGAGAATGTTGAAACATGTTTTGATGACACTAGAACAAACAATCACTATTATTTATCTTATATTTTGACATTAATCAAATAATCCAGTAAACATAACCTCAAATATAGCTTTTAAAATCAAAAATACGGATCACGGGATAAACTTACATTATCAAAACTATATTTTTATATTCAGTAGACACGATTACTTACTTTTCAACAATTTATTCCTTTCAAAAACACGTATGAAACGCTTAAATAATCAAAAATCTACACTTAAATTGAAATTCCTATGGCAACAAGTTTTGTTTGGATACAGATTCAAATTGTGACGTCACACTAATCTCGCGTATTCTGAACACACAAAAAAACGTTTACAAATTTTTTCGGACAATGGTAAAAATGTTGTGTATGCAAGTACGGATTTTAAAGAGCTTAGTACATTCCTTAAATCAAACAAATCATCAATTATTGATTCATTGTCCAAAAACGAGATAGATTGAAAATTCTCTCCGCCATATTCACCCCATTTTGGTGGTGTTTGGGAAGCGGGTGTTAAATTAATCAAACATCACCTTAAAAGAGTTCTATCAAATGCACACCTTACTTATGAAGAATTCTACTCATTATTGACGCAGATTGAGGCAATAATAAATTCGTGGCCGTTGAAGCCGTTATCCACCGACACCAACGATTACATCGCTCTAACGCCCGCCCATTTTCTTATTGGTCGCCCTATAACCACATCAGGCGCCCGACAATTTCCACACATTCCTATAAATCGACTATCACGCTATCAACTGACGCAAAAATTATCACAACATATGTGGGAAAGGTGGAATAAGGAGTATATCTCTGAGTTGCAGAAGAGAACCAAGTGGGTTGCTACCAAAGGCGATAAGGTTGTCGAAGATCGTCTTGTCCTTATCAAAGAGGACAATTTGCCACCCATAAGGTGGAAACTTGGCCGCGTTAGTGAAGTGATATGTGGTAGCGACGGGTAGCGCGTGTTTTTAACATTAAAACTTCTAGTGGCATTATAACCCGTTCATTTTCAAAAATATGCCCGTTACCCGTAAACGATGATATAGACAATAATTAAATCAGAAAACAGTTTTAAAAATTCAAACTCTTAGGCATATAAGTTAGCATTGGGTAGTTTAAGTGTGATTTTTATAACATGCTAAATTTAAATATAAGAAGTCACTTCACGAAGCTATTGCCGAAATTAATGATATTACTAGTATTTGCAAGAAAAATTCTGTGTTGCTTTTTTATTATTAGGCATTAGTTTTATGTATATTTACTACCAATACGACAACAACTTTATTTATTGCATTATCATAAGTGTATGTTTTTTTTGTAGTCTTCTTTCGGCAATTTTTGCCAAGGCTGGGGGCATGTTGACGCTTGTCAGTTACTTACACGCAGATTATATATTTCCCATTATATTAAATCACTCTACAAAAGGCAGAGCCATAAATATTATGGCGTCTGGACAGTGTTTACAGTCAAGTGGTTGGACCACCCTTATTTGTATCTTTTATACCTGTTTTGAGAACACATTTTTAAAATTATTGTTATGATTGTTATGAGACGCTGAGATGAGAACACGTTGCATTTATGTACATTCTTAGTTTTATTTAATTTTTGTAATATAGTTTTCAATTGTTCCCTTCACTTGACGACTTTTATTCCGACACACATCTCATGAATAATCTGACAATCAGATTTGCATAGTTATTCACGTTTCATGCAAATACATTCTTAAAAATTATAGGCGCGCAAATAGTGAATAAATAATATATCTATATATTATAACAAATGTGAAAGATTTCTCTAGGTGAAATTCATTACGCATTTACTGGTTACACAAAAGTGTTGTTAGACCTGCAAAAATTAATTGGCGTGGTATATTTTTTCTTAACATTATTTTAGGATCAACTCGTACTCACGCCCCGCCCCTAGTGAAGTTCAACAATATAACTGCGAAAACATGTACTATTGCCTCGACTATTGCAAAGTACTTTTCAGAACCTAAGTTTCATTCAATGTAACGGTGCATTTTCGATACAGATATATAAAAATGTAACACCCTACTTTGTAAAAAGTAAGCGAACGCAAACGCATGGGAAATTAATTTCGTATAACTTTTCCTAGTGACACTTTCCTAAAAATGTGAAAATAAAAGTTGTTTACTCTTATAACATTTATATATTTTTTAAGCCATTATGTCGTTGCGTTACATATAGTATATGTAAGGATTACAGGAATCCATTCAAACAAGATTTGTATGGGTATTTAAGTTTTTAGATGGTTGATAGCTCTAAGATCACGAAAAAGAAACCCTAATTCACTATTATGAAGCATTGTGGTCATTTCAAATCGATCCTTGTTCGTTTTGTGAACGTTTGAAAATACATTACTTGATTAGTGTTTTTAAATGAAACTCAAGGTCTCTAGTTAATTCCACAATATAATACAAGTTATTGAAAATTCTAAAAAATTGACAATTGTTTCGATAAATCAATATCATCGTCAGAATGACAGAAGTTACATTTCATTTTATGCCTACCTGATGTTTAGTAGTTATATTTGGCTAGACCAAGAAGTAACCTAACTTGTGATTGGCTTAATATATGTTTATAGAAAAAAGAAGATGTGATATTACAAATATTGAAGCTTAGATATTATTAGCCCTATGGTGATATCCTGGATATCATTTTTCCAATTAAGATCAGTATAACTGTGCAATGATATAGAAAACCAGGAAAATTATATCTGCTGATCTTTACAATTATCACTTAAGAAGACAGTTTATTAGTGGAGAATTCCCTAGATTTAACTGTTCATTGACAACTTCATATTGTGGGTTTCTTAAATGTCTTCTAATTTCCAGTTCTTCAAGGAAATCCAGTTCTTGTTTCTTTTCACAAATATGCAATACTTCTAGTTTTGTGTTAGGTGTCAATGAATGATTGGTGTCAAGTAGATGTTTTGCGTAGTGGGATTTATCTGGTTGTTTTAATCTGTATGCTCGTAAGTGCTCACTGTATCGTATTTCAAAATTCCTAAGGGTCTGACCCAAATAGACAGCAATACATTCTGGGCATTTGAGTTTATATATACCTGACTTCTTTAATAGTGGTATTTTTGTTTTTACATTTAACAATTTTGTACTAACGTTAGTTTCTGTTTTAAAGGAAATTGTTGTATTCGTTGCTGAAGATATTATCTTTGAAATATTATTAGAAATATTTCCTGCATATGTGATGGTTTTATAAGTTTTAATTTCATCAGCTTGTTTAGGATATATTAGTCATGTGTCACACAGACTAGCAGCATATAATTCAATGATACATAGAGCTTTTTCAGTTCATATGAACAAATGTAATTTTGATAGAGAGATTAATACAATTAGACAAATAGCAACATCTAACGGTTATCCATTAGATATGATAAATAAGCTAATTAGTAAAAAAGAGGAAAAAGTGGCATTACAACTAATATATCCTAAACAAGCTGATGAAATTAAAACTTATAAAACCATCACATATGCAGGAAATATTTCTAATAATATTTCAAAGATAATATCTTCAGCAACGAATACAACAATTTCCTTTAAAACAGAAAGTAACGTTAGTACAAAATTGTTAAATGTAAAAACAAAAATACCACTATTAAAGAAGTCAGGTATATATAAACTCAAATGTCCAGAATGTAATGCTGTCTATTTGGGTCAGACCCTTAGGAATTTTGAAATACGATACAGTTAGCACTTACGAGCATACAGATTAAAACAACCAGATAAATCTCACTACGCAAAACATCTACTTGACACCAATCATTCATTGACACCTAACACAAAACTAGAAGTACTGCATATTTGTGAAAAGAAACAAGAACTGGATTTCCTTGAAGAACTGGAAATTAGAAGACATTTAAGAAACCCACAATATGAAGTTGTCAATGAACAGTTAAATCTAGGGAATTCTCCACTAATAAACTGTCTTCTTAAGTGATAATTGTAAAGATCAGCAGATATAGTTTTCCTGGTTTTCTATATCATTGCACAGTTATACTGATCTTAATTGGAAAAATGATATCCAGGATATCACCATAGGGCTAATAATATCTAAGCTTCAATATTTGTAATATCACATCTTCTTCTTTTTTCTATAAACATATATTAAGCCAATCACAAGTTAGGTTACTTCTTGGTCTAGCCAAATATAACTACTAAACATCAGGTAGGCATAAAATGAAATGTAACTTCTGTCATTCTGACGATGATGTTGATTTATCGAAACAATTGTCAATTTTTTAGAATTTTCAATAACTTGTATTATATTGTGGAATTAACTAGAGACCTTGAGTTTCATTTAAAAACACTAATATGAGCATATTATACCACGAAGTAAGGGTCGAGACAGTCAATTACATTACTTGATAGTTATGTATTATATTATATATATATATATATATATATATATATATATATATATATATTTCTTTATAGTCAAGCAACATTTAAGTTTTGAACAAAACTTAACTATTATTATTTGATCTAAAGTGAGTGTGACATGTATGTAACGCTAGGATGATATGAAATATTTTGAATAAAATTTTTATAATTTTATGGCAGACGAAGATAGTAGAGGAACGGTAGACAATTTGAATGGAAGACAATTAAGAAGCGGGGCTGAAGTTGTTTTTAGTAATAATAGTAGAATTATGTCACAAGAAGATATTGTCTGCCTAGATAAAAATAATTCTGAGGTTGATCCTACACCATATCATCATACAAAAAAAAAGTGAAACAAAAATAAAAGTAAATGTAAGAAAGCAAAGAATAGTAGGACAAAGAAGATAGTCTTAGATATGGAGAGGGATTCAGACCAACTGCACGTATTTTTCCCGATAGTTCAAAAGATTATAAAAAAATGTGAAAATCTATCATGTACAGAAGTTTTTTAAAATTGTATTACTGATGAAGTGGTAGATTTGCTTGTCACAGAAACGAGAAACTATGCGTTTTTTAAAAACTGTAATTACCCGAATATAACTACAGCAGAAATTAAATGTTTTATTGCAATTTTAATTGTTAGCGGATATGATCAAAAGCCTGGCAAAAGAATGTTCTGGAATTCTGCTAATGATTTGAGAAATTACGCAGTTGCAGAAGCTATGAGAAGGAATAGGTTTGTAGGAATTTCTTCAATTCATGCATTGTGCCGATAACAATAAAGTTGATATAAATGATAAAATGTACGTCCATTGGTGAATATTCTGAAACAAAACTTTCTCAACAATTTTGTGCCAGTTGAAAATTTAGATTACGATGAATCAATGATTAAGTATTGCGGCCGTCATAGCTGCAAACAATTTATAAGGGGCAAGCCAATTCGTTTTGGATTGAAAGCTTGGTCGATGCACTCGAAAGATGGTTACCTAATCAATTTTGATGTAGCTATACTAAGGAAAACAAACAAACGCTGTGCCAGACGATGTACTCTAAAATTAATATCCTTATAAATTTCATTTTGATAGCCGTTTTAAGTCTACCAATCAATTTACGTATATAAAGGAAAACGGTTATATTGGTGTTCTGGGACATTCCGAGAAGATCTATCGGGTGCATGCCCATTACTTGCAAAAAAGACTTAAAGAAGAGGAAAAAGGGAACGATAGAGCATGCTCTAGATCAGGGCTTCTTAAACTTTTGTAATTCACGACCCCATTTATGATTGCGAGTTTCTTGACGACCCCATACAAATATAAAAGAAAAATAAATTAATATTTTTTGATGATTTATTTATTAGGTAACAATATACATATGAAAATATATAAGTTTAGAATTCGTTTTGAAACATACAAAAATCTAAAATTAAAAATTGCACAAAAAATTATAAAATTGTATTTATTATAGTTTCAAAAATAAAAGTGGATTCTGACCGTCTTAATTCTCTCGAATATATTCAAGTAGTTGCGTGGTAAGTATTAAATTAAAGTATAACTTAAAAATTTAATGAGATGGATGTGCCTGTTTTTTATTGCATAATAAATCAAATCTTGGTGGAATGTTTAAAACTGCTGGACGTAAGACCTCTTCAACATTTTTTAACGCTGAACGATATTGGGATTTAATATGTGTTGAAGCTGAGAAAGTAAATTCACATAAATATGTGGTGTTGAATGGCAGAAGTCCATTTAACGCCATATCAGCGATTGTGGAAAATTCAGTTCTAGTTCCGATCCAGAATTCAGTCAAGGGCTTTTTTTGAAATTGTAGTTTCAAGTTTGAGTCACTCGAAAGCTCAGTAAATTCCTCTTGAGCTTTAAGTGGCAGGTGATCAATCTCACTTAAGCCAATCCAAAACGGCTTTTGAATCCAAACTATTTTTTGGAAATCAATATTTAATATAAAACTGTATTTCAAGCGCTTTTAAGTGATCTACAATTGATTTTGCAATACAAGTTTTACAATGAATTTTCTCGATTACAAAATTGTCGACACTGGAAAGCATATCGAACGAATTTTTTTCGACCCTACTTTTCCAAATGTTGATCTTTTTAATAAAACTTTCAATTTTATCATTTGAAGTAAATATATCACAATTTGTTCCTTGAAGAGACAAGTTAAGATTGTTTAACTTCGCAAAAATATCTGACAAATAAGACAGCTTGGATAGCCATAAGTCATTTTGAAAAAAAGCAGCAAGTTCACATTTTCGTTCGGTTAAAAATATTTCGATCTCGTCCTTTAATAACAATAATCTTCTTAAACTTTGACCTCTTGACAACCATCTTACTTCTGCATGTAATAACAAAGTTGTGTAGTTGGAATCTGTATTTGAAGATAAGCGACTGTTAAGGGCGTGGCTCTTAATAACATTTATGATCTTAACAGCATCCTGAAGCACATCGTTCAATTCTGGTGCTAATTTTTTTGCTGCAAGAGCCTCTCGGTGAATAAGGCAGTGAGTAAGAGTTATATGATCATAATGAGCAGCTTGAAAAAATGATTTAAAACCAATATTTTTGCCCGTCATCGCTCTTGCACCATCTGTGCATATTCCACAGCAATTTTTCCATTCTAAACCTTCTGCTTTTAAAAATTCGTCAACTTTACAATATATGTCTTCCCCTGTAGTATGGTCTTCCATAGGACGACAAAATAACAATTCTTCCTCCACGCTTTCTTTATAAACGTACCTGACATATATGTCAACTGAGCCAATTTAGTAATATCAGTTGTTTCGTCCAATTGAATTGAAAATTTTGGGCTTTCTTTAATTCTTGTAATAAGTTGTATTAATTGATCCTTGTTAATATCAGAAATTCTATTCGAGACAGTGTCGTTCGACAAAGGAATTTTTCGAATATAATCGCCATATTTTCTTCCATGTAGTATTTCTACCATTTTAATAGCAGCAGGTAACACAAGATCTTCTGCAATGGTGAACGGTTTTTTATTTTTAGCAATACAGTATGAAACTTCATATGATGCTAGTAAATATTTTTCGTTAACGGTAAGTTTTTCTTTTCTTTATTTAAAGATTTACACAGTCTTTTAAAATATTCTTTAGGTTTATTGACATACGAAACATGCTTTGATTCAAGATGTCTTTTTAATTTTGATGGTTTCATACTCTCTGAAGCCAATAATTCATTGCAGATCAAACAAAGAGGTTGTTCATTACCCTTACAATTTTGAAATGTAAAGCCAAATTGAAGAAAAGACTCATCATATTTTCTTTTTCGTACATTAGATGCCTCTTTTCCAATACTTTGTCCTGCCTGAGAAGAGTTTGTAGCATTATCATCTGCGTCATTACCATTCTTATTTAAGTTCAGCCATTTATCCATGGGCAAAAATTATTTTGATCCTAAAATACAATAAATATATAAAAATAACATATTGCAGATAATAATTGATTTATTAATTACCGAATAAATAAAAGAAAAACTAAAATCTTGTTACGGGAACACTGACAATTGACCACACTAGAAGAGCGTCAATACTCCACTAATTAAATTGATTTATTACAAAAGACGTTTCCAGATTAAATCTTTTCTTCAACTTTAATTAAAACATTTGAAATAAAATAGCTATGTTGTCTTTCATTCTAATATGGAAATATTTTTTATAATAAATGTTTATGAATATTTACTTGATGGTATATTTTTTTCAAATAACCATTAAATAAAACTCCAGCAAAAGAAAGTTAAGAATATGAAACCCTTTTTGGAGCAATAATTTAATACTATACATACCTGGTTGTTATGTCCTACAGACAATTATGTAGTTGTAGATAATTATTATAAAAACTTGTGAAATATTTAAAACTATTTATTAAAAACACAATATTGAACTTAAAATCTTAAAACAAATCGTTAAATGCCTTAGCAACTTGTATTTTCTTAACACTACTACTTTCACTGATAGAAAAATAAATTCAATTAACTGTCTGGTTGTAGTTCCAACAATATACGAGTATAAATGGAAATTTTTTTTAAACTGACAAATTCGGAATAACATGCACTTCGTTCACAATCAAACAATGGCTAAATGAGAATAAAACGAAAAGTTTATATAAGGTTCGTTCGTAGAGCAGTAAGAAACCGTTATCAACTGTACAGCACAGGCGCATTTCGTTAAAGAGCGTTCGCACAAGCCAAACCAAAATTCAGTGATTAAAAATCCAACGTTCGTACAAAGAAAATAGTCGGTTTGAAACTGATTGGCAACCGTCAGAATAATTCGCTGACTAATAAGAAATTTTAAGTTGGAGAAATGTCAGACATGCGCAGTTTACAATGACATTTATGAATCCAATAGGAACTAAAAATGAGCTGTTTATTGGTTTTTTCTTTGGTGTTTGAATTTGATAACAAGTAAATAAAAATTACGGATTTCTAAAGTGCCAACCTTTGACCTATACTTCTGGTATATATCCAGTAGCATAAGAGTATTTGTTCTTGTCCATGTAAATGATGTGCTACAATCTGAGAATAAATGAGCAAAAGTTGTATTCTCAGTCCTCTTTAAGGGGTTCGCTAGTTCTAAGGAATTATTATTTGTTGTATTAAAAACTAAGAATTCATCCAGAATCAGGTTATCACTTGCTTAAAAGCATAATATAAAGAAAATGTCGACAACAGGTAAAATACCAAAAACATACTTTCCATCCTTTTTCTGAAAATACCAGCTTTATAATTTTCAATATTAATATCACAACTTAAGAAATATATATTTTATCACAAATTATTTTCCTCAACAATCAGATATTGAGGTTAGTATTCGGATTTCGGCACAGTTGCATTTGTGTTTACAAAAAGTCGCTATCAAGTAGAGAAAATATCATATTTGCGTTCTTAGAGTGAAAAATTTCCGACCGATTTGAAACCAATCAAAAACCGCGCATGATTACATAATAATCAGAAAATGGTTGGCAACCGTTAGCAAGTTATGTTCTACGAACAAACCTATAGTTTCTTCAGCAATAATACCTAGAAATTTTCTTGATAACATTACTCAGGATCATTTCGGTTTTTAGAGATTGACAAAAATAAATTTATATTTTTTATTAATTCCAATAACATTTCATAATTCATAGTAAATGTTATTCAAGTTATTATAATAGTCTTAATAGAAATTCAGGTACAAACAATTCTTCCGACAAATGCTTATATAGTTTCTTCAGCAATAATACCTAGAAATTTTGTTGATAACATTTCTCGCGATTATTCCGGCTTTTAGAGATTGACAAAAATAAATTTATATTTTTTATTAATTCCAATAACATTTCATAATTCATAGTAAATGTTATTCAAGTTATTATAATAGTCTTAATAGAAATTCAGGTACAAACAATTCTTCCGACAAATGCTTATATAGTTTCTTCAGCAATAATACCTAGAAATTTTGTTGATAACATTTCTCGCGATTATTCCGGCTTTTAGAGATTGACAAAAATAAATTTATATTTTTTATTAATTCCAATAACATTTCATAATTCATAGTAAATGTTATTCAAGTTATTATAATACTCTTAATAGAAATGCAGATACAAACAATCTTTCCGAACTAGAAGATTTTATGATATATTTATCTACGATAATTGTTATTTTATCTTTATAACAATAATTTTACAAGTTGAAAAACATTTTCTGTTAAATTGTATTTTTATCTCTCGCGACCCCAGAATTTTGCTACGCGACCCCAAATGGGGTCGCGGCCCATAGTTTAAGAAGCCCTGCTCTAGATAGAAAGACAACGGGATTATTTTTGTTAAATGGGTTGATAATAACGTGGTGATAGTTGGTTTCAATTGTTACGGAGTTATACCATTAATTGATGTAAAAAGATACATTGGGACTGAGAAACGGTATGTCAATATCCCACGACCCAATCCCATCGGAGAAGATAACAGTAACATGACAGGACAGATCTGATGGACCAGAATATAAACACTTATGTTATAGACAGCAGACCTAAAAAATGGTCGTGGTGTATATTCACTTAGTGTCTGGACGCTGCCATTAGCAATGCATGGATTTTATATAGAGAAGGATGTGACCCGCGCATGAATCAGTCAACATTTAGAAGGTCCATAGCTCAAACGTATCTGCAAATATATGGAACCATTGGAAAATGTGCAGGCCGAATTCCACCTCAAAATGTAGTATATCTTGCAACAGACTGTCGGACGACATGAGATATGACCAAAAAATCATTTGCTTGTTTATATTTCTGAGAAGAAAAGGAGACGATATGCAGGGGAGGGATGCTGTACTAGTGCCAAAACCATGTGCAAGAAATGTGACGATGGACAGTGTTTGGACTGCAATTATATATTTCATACAGAAACGAACATATTAATTTTATTTTTTTAAAGTTCCATATTGTATATTGTCCTAGCGTTACATATATGTACCGGCATTTTTTATTTTAAAAAACATTGATAAAAACTTTTTCCACTTCCGCATAGGAAAGTAACACATTTCGCACTCTCTACTCGCATGGAAAGTGACCTTTATTCTCACGCGTGCGGAAAGTTACTTCCCGCCCTAGGGCGGAAAGTAACTCTCCGCACAGCTGTCAATAAGCCGTCAAACCTGTGAATCCTGTAAGATTTACAGATGTATTTATTAATTGCTCTTCCTTATTGATATTATTTACATAGAAACTGGACTAAAAACTAATTATTTATAAAAAATAAAGGAAGAAAAAAACTTGTTGACACTCATCAAACTGAACTAATTCAGATTTGAATTATCGTTATCAGAGATATGTACTTACATCAATCTAATTATGATATTTCTCATATTTTAATTTTATTACAACAAAATTTAGATATTTTTAAGTTGAAATAATTAAGGGACAGCGCCGAAATCCTGTTACTTTATTTGTTCCACAGTTATATCTAATAAGTACTTACTTGTTGTCATTTTTTCAAACATTAATTATCGTTATTTATTTATTTCACTATAAAAGTAATCGTAAATTCATGTGCAATTTTTATAGAAATAATATTCAAACATATACTGTCACAAATAAAACGTAAGTTTAGTCAAGCAACTTAATATACACGATCTGATATTTACATATTGTTTAATAAGAAGGGTGGTCGTAGGAAAAATAGTGTACATAACTGGTGCGAAAGTGATTTTCCACACTCGTGGGATTATCTCACTCGCCTTGCGCCTCGTGTGAAAAATGTCACTTTCCGCACTCGTTACGTAATATACTATAATACTACTTTATTATTAACACTCTAAACATTTCCAAATTGATCAATTTCATATAATTTACAACAAAAAATAATTCGGGCGTTAATGGGTTAAATTTGTGGACAATGTGAAAAATAAAATAGTTTTCCTCTTATTCACCGGACTGTGCACATACAGTATGTACAAAAATATAATAGAGGAACTTTAAATTAAAAAAAATCTAGAAATTTAATTTCCATTATCAAACGAATCTACAAATCTGGTGTCCTCAAAATACTAGATATATGTATATAACTTATACGTATGTGTGCGTATATCTTTCGTCCTCAAAGTGTAGGATTTTAATATATATATATATATATATATATATATATATATATATATATATATATATATATATATAAATTATAATATAATTAAATTGACTGTCTCGACCCTTACTTCGTGGAATATGCTCATATTAGTGTTTTTAAATGAAACTCAAGGTCTCTAGTTAATTCCACAATATAATACAAGTTATTGAAAATTCTAAAAAATTGACAATTGTTTCGATAAATCAATATCATCGTCATTCTGACGATGATATTGATTTATCGAAACAATTGTCAATTTTTTAGAATTTTCAATAACTTGTATTATATTGTGGAATTAACTAGAGACCTTGAGTTTCATTTAAAAACACTTATAATATAATTATTTTGTATACAATATACTATTTAATATTTGCCCACACGTTGGGTTAGTCAAGTTAGAATATATTTATTTAATACTTAATAATGCACCCGCGTTGGAATGTTACGTTAAAATATAATTATTTAATTATTATATAATTTAATTACCCACACGTTGTGGTCCAAGTACAATTTAATACTTGTATGATTGTTTTAATAGTTATTTAGTTATTCACTTTCAAATTATGGGCGCCAGAATTGGTCCGCTTACCACGAATCCCAATTCAAATAAAGATATAAGTTTGATAAAAAATGTAAATTTATTTAATATTATTATTATTACCTTATCTCAGGGATTAATTCGACACTTAGCACTCGCCAGTAAGAGGAAACTTTAGGTTGAGATATCAGGAAAAATACAAGAGAACATAGACAAACGATTTAATAAATGGCGAAATGAAGAAAAAATGGTTCTTTGTTTATCACAATGTTAAACAATACATGTGTTATAATTTAAATAGAAATGCTTGCAAAACCTTCTCGTAAAATAATTCATTCCAGTTATAAATTTTATTTAAAACTCTCATCGAGTAAATTGCGCTCAAAAATCTATCTACTATTTGCGTAGAATGGCCATTCGCTGCTCTTCAACCTCAACTGTGATTATTTTAAATATAGCCGTCGCGTTGTGTGTGTGTATTCTGTGGAAGTTATTTAGTTTATGAAGATAAAGAGAGGTGTGGCGTATTGTGAATTTGTTATTGTTAATGAAAATGAATTTGGTGAGGAATTATTTGAACAAGTAGTTAGTGTTTTATGTCCGTGATATTAGTGGAGATTGAATTATTAAATCTAATATTTATTTAAGAAATTAATATCAATGATAACGGTTAATCTAACATCTGAAAATATGAGTGTTAATGTTTTTTATAGGAAAAGTTTAATGTACACAAGCGAAATAGAGTTCATATTTGGTATCTTCTTGACTCTGGAGATGATGCATGTGAAAGATCGTGGCTACGATCGAATAAAACCGGAACTCAGGATTAAAAATGATGAATTGTGAGTTGTTTCACCAGTAAAGTACCACAATTAATGGTATATGTATCGACGATCATCAAAACAATACTAATAAGGTAATTTTATTCAGTCTTACCAAGCTCTGGTCAATAGCACAAATTATATTCACTTTTTTGTTTAAAATACGAGTTATTATTTTGTTATTTTTATTTCAATACTTTGTTGATTACTTTGGTTAACTTCTATATGATTTTGTTTAAATTATCTTTACTTTTTAATTAATTTGGAGAAGGAAAAATTTAACATGTCTCTCAATTTATAAGATCACGACGCTTCTCTCTCAAACTTGAAATCAACAACTTGCAATTGTTTTAATTATTTTGTTTCATTGTTCATTGTTGCTAAGTAAATATAATTGTTTTTCTCGAATCAAATCATCCATTCCTGTGTTATTGTAGATAAATTCACTGTGTTTATTTACACTCTGTAATCACTCCGAATCACCCTACCCGAACTATTGAAAGAACGTCGATTTTCGCCTTAATATTTCGGTTTGACATTTTGATATAATATGATTGAAAAGTTTATGCTATATACAGGATTTTTTGAAAGTGTTTATAATTATAAAGATATAATAGTTGAATTTTTGTTTCAAAATTCATATTATTCTATATATACAGGGTCTCTTATAATTATGTACTATAATATATTATTCACGAAATTTACTCGTGGTTGTTTTATATTCCTTTTTTATTCTTTGAAATATAATTACTAAATTCAATAGAAATCTTGTAAATCATTTTATTGAATGTACATTATACGTAGGTATTTCTTAACGTGTTTGAGCTATGTCTATTTAAATCAGCATGTCGTCATGAATTATCTTTTTATTGAATATTTACTAAAGATTGACATTATTCAAATGATGCTGATTAGTTTAATTTACCTTGTAGCTATGTTTCGCTTTAATATATATATATATATATATATATATATATATATATATATATATATATGTTATATTCACAAATTCACGTTAAACTTTTTAAAAACAATTTTTATTGAGTTACACAGTTTTATGTTATATAAAAAGAAGTAATAGGTTGAAATTATAATTGTAACTGACTATTTTACATAAAGTCAAAGAATTTATAGAATTTGTTAAATCAACGTCAGCGTTTATTTTCATGGAGAATTCGATGTAGCGTCGCTCCCATGAAAGTGCAGAAATCATTATTTTTCTGTAACATAATATTTGTGTTACTTAATGTGTTTATTTTATAAAAACGCAACGTAGCATCGTTCTCATGAAAATACGGAAATCGTAATCTGATGTTTGACATTGCGTAACATTACTTAAACATAAGCGTTTTTTCGTATATAACAACTCCCCCCTTAATTAAAATTGTTGTTTAATAAACAACAATTTTGAGAATAAAAACCAAAATACATAAAATATAAAATAGACAATACAATATGTACAGAGATTTCAAGAATAAAAGGAAAATACGCAAAATACAAAAAATAAAAATATAAAGGTATACATTAAACCATGAAATTGTCAATTTTCGATTTCCACTTCCTCAGAGGCTTCGGTGTCAAGTTTGGGTCTTCTTTTTGGCAGAATGTTATGGATTTTGATAAAAACATCATTTGGTTGGTCCGGGACAGGCTTTCCTGGCGATTTGTTGAATTTAATATTTCTACACTTATGACAGGTGTAGAGGACGATCAAAGCAACGATGAGTGAGATCGTAGTATATGTGAACCACGAAATATTTTTCTCAACAAACGGTTTGTTTATGAGTTCATCCAAACTTTTTGAGTATTGGTCCAGTTTGTGTTTTGTCACTTGCAGATCATTCAAGTTAATGTTATTAAGATCTAGTGGTTCTATTTTGGGTACTTCTACTTTGTTTGGAATGTCTAGGCAACAGTTATAATCAACTATTACGGGATGAAGTACATGAGGAATGTTTATAGTTTTTCTGGTACTAGCTTGTATTTTAGTAATGCCAACAAAAGCGGAGCATCCTGAGTATAGCTGTAAAATAGAATTTTCATTTACGGTTAATGTTTTCGTTTTTGTGTCTGGAAGACTTATGGTCACGTGTACCGGTTCGGCAATCGACACTAGCCACACGTTTTCTTCGAGTTTTTGCACATTATAACCTTGTCCGTTGACTACCGCACTTTTACAATTCGCAGGAAATGTCTTATATTGTCTTAACAAACGGGCTTCACATATCGCGTTATCGTCTATAGGGTACGCGTAAACATCGCGACACAACTTTTGATGCGTAGATAACTGTTTACACTTTTGTAAATCGTGGATTGGAATGTAGGATAAAGAATCATCGTCTCGCGCTAAATATTTTTGTGAAAATGATAAAATGTGGTGAAATCCAGTTCTATTATCATAAATTGGTATTGGGTATAGGTGGAATAAAGTAAATACTTGTGGTTCAATCAAAGGTATTTTAAGAATGAAAACAAGATCTGAATTTGTTTGATATGCTTCGAGATCGATTATTTCCAAATACTGTGAAATTTCAGAATATTTTATTGGTAGCGGTAAACCTTTTCTTACTGTATTTTCTAATATTTTCTTAAGAGCAGTGATCAAATTTTCTGGTTCAATAATAGAAGTATGAATTATTTGAAGCTGTGCAAAAGTGATAGAGTTTAGAATATCATTAATAGTATTTTCAAGATACGAATAACTCTCCATTAGTTGTTCACAAATTTCAAAGAAATTTAATTTGGCTTCGATAAGCGCAATTTCGTTTGTTGATTGTCGAATGGTGGTTTCAATTTTTTCTATATCTGAGTTAAATATTTTCTCATTTAATTTTAATTGTCCTATAGTACTGTTGAGATTTGTTATGACTGAGCTTGTGATTGACATTTGATTTTTTAATAAGTTTTCTATCTGGTTTTGATCAGTTTTTAATTTATTAATGCAGTCCATATAATATTCACCGTCAGACGCATCGAGATTTCCGGTTATTGATTTAAATATGGTGCCAATACCATTAATTAACCCTCGTTTTTGTCTTTTAACATCGAAAGATATTTCACTAAATTTATCGCCAATAGATTTTGTAATTTGTTGCAATAATGCCAAATGTGATTTTACTTCGGATCGGAAGGACTTCATACTGGAGTAGTTTGAAGTAAAGGTATTTTGAATTGTGTCAAGAATTCTATTATTTCTTTCAAAAGTTTGTTTAAAAGCTGATATATTTTTATGCACTAATAAAGTCCATTCGTCGTTCGAAACCATTATTTTGGTTTCGTCGTGGTAGTAGATTCCAACTGTATTGTTTATGGGTTCGATTTTATATTGACATGTTGCTGTTCCGATCAGCAGCAGAAACCTGAAAATAAGTTAATTTTCAACATAGGGTTTCATAAGATCGAAATTTATTTTTGATTTGTTACTTGTTTCTAAATTTAATACTGTTGCGGAATTTCTGTGTATCTCTAGTATTTCGAAAGGGCCATTAAACTTATTTTCTAACTTGTTTTTTATTTGAGTTTCTTTTACGTAAACTTTGTCACCTACTTCATAATTTGGTTTGTTTTCGGAGACATGTTTGTCAAATCGGTCTTTAGCTTTTTCTTTTTGCTTTATGGTTTTTTCTCTCGCTATTTTATAATAATAGGATATGCGGTTATTTAGATCTCTAATATATTTAGTAATTAATTCTTGTTCATTGTATAATTTTTCGGGAGGTCTACTGGACGTGTGTCCAAATACAAGTTCGTATGGTGTGAATCCGTGTGTTTTGTTTATTGAGTTATTATAAGCGATAATAGCAAATGGTAAAATACTGAAGGGGTGTTCATTGGGGTGGTCTGCTAAATGTAATCGAATCATTTCTAACAGAGTAGCATGTAATCTTTCTAGAGATCCGTTACTTTGCGGATGACCGACACTTGAATATGTTAACTTAATATCGAACATATTACAAAGGTCTTTCATTAACGCATTATTGAATTCGCGACCGGCATCGCAATGAATGCGAAGTGGTGCACCAAAATGCTGAAAATAAGCTAATAATGAAGTGACAACGGACTTGGCACTTTTATCTTCAAGCGGATATGCTTGAGAAAATTTTGTTAGTTCGTCTCTTATTGTAAGAGCGTAATTCTTTTGAGGTACCTCTAAAATATCAATATTAATACGTTCAAAAGGTGTTTTAGGCGTTTCAGTTATAACGAGGGGACTGTCCAAATTTTTGCGACATATTTTTGTCTCTTGGCATGCCCGGCATGACTTAATATAATTTTCGACATCTCGATTGAGCCCGGCCCAATTATATTTTTGTCGTATTCGCCTAATAGTTTCATTAATTCCGCGGTGAAGGTGGCTTTTGCCATTATGGAATTGATCTAAGATAATAGGTATTTGATTTTGTTCTGGCTCTTTAGTAATATTTTGACAAATAGTGAATTTTACGTCAACTTCCGAAAGTAGAAATGATAGTGTTTCTAGTATTGGTAGGTCAGGATTATTTTCGATAAAATATTTTTCTGAAGGTTTAAATAAATCTCGATTTCTGTAAATTGCAGCAAATAAGTATTCACTAATACTGTCTGGATCCCATGGTATAGCAATAATAAGGTATTTTCTATTTTTGACAGTTTTACTGCTAAGTACATTAATTTTTGCATAAGAAAAGTCGGGGTTTTCCTCAAATATATCCTCGATTATTTTTTCATGAAAATCTTGTAAATTGTTTTGTTGAAAAAAGGTTAAAATGTTTTTATTTTGTTTGTCTAGTAGATGATTATTGGAATATTCTATTTTAGAATAGTCAATCAGTGATTTTGTTTTATAAAGTTCCTCAAAAGACAAAAATTCTTCTGCAGCGGCATTTTTATTGGATTTGCCAGATTTGAATTCAATTTGATAGTCGTATTCCTCTAATTTGAGGCGCCATCGTGCTAGACGACTACCGGGGTCTTTTATAGAGAATAACCAAGTAAGTGGACGGTGGTCAGTTATAAGGGTAAATTTTCGGCCATATAAATAGGGTCTAAAGTGTTTAACTGCCCACACAATTGCCAAAAGTTCTCTCTCTATCGTAGAGTATTTGGTTTCTGCTTTGCACAATGTCCTGGACGCATAGGCTATTGGTAAATCCTTACCTACTGGGCCTTGTGACAAAACTGCACCGATTGCAAATGCGCTAGCATCGGTAGTTAAAAGAAATCGTTCTTCAAAGTTTGGGTATATCAATATCGGAGTAGAAGTAAGAGCATTTTTTAATTCTTGGAATGACTTTTGACATTCGGAGTCAAAATTAAATGGGACATCCTTTTGTAAAAGTTTTGTCATTGATTTGGAAATTTTAGCGAAGTTCGGTATAAATCTTCTGTAGTAACCAGCGAGTCCCAAAAAGGATTTTATTTCCTTTTGGTTCGTAGGTTGAGGGAATTTTTGGACGCATTCAATTTTTGCCGGAAACGGCTTAACGCCATCTTCCGTGATTAAATGTCCAAGGTAGGCGACTTCTTTTCTCAAGAATTCGCACTTGTCTGGCTGAAGTTTTAAGTTAGCTTTTTGAAGTCTCTTGAATACTTCTGTTAAGCGGGTAATATGTTCTTGAATTGTCGGTGAATAGACGATGATGTCGTCCATATAGACAAGACATCGCTCGTTTTGAATTCCAGCAAGGACATTGTCCATGACCCTCTGGAATGTTGAAGGGGCATTTTTTAGACCGTACGGCATTCTGAGGAATTCGAAATGTCCGTTTTCAACTGTGAAGGCGGTCTTTGGTATATCTTCAGGCATTATTTCAATTTGATGAAAGCCTGATGCAAGATCTAGTGTCGTGAAATATTGACACTTACCAAGCTGGTCCAATAAATCTCCAATGTTTGGTAACGGGTATTTGTCGTCTACGGTAACCTCATTCAGTTTTCTGTAGTCTACGACAACACGCCATTTTTGTTTACCTGATGCGTCGAGCTTCTTGGGCACAACTCACACGGGCGATGACCATGGGGAATTGCTGGGTTGTATAATGTTTTGTGAAAGCATTTTATTGATCTGATCTTTCACCTCTTGTTTATGAATTTGGGGATAGCGATATGATTTTACATAAGTGGGCTTAGAATTTTGCGTATCTATGGAATGTTTTATTTCGTTGGTGAAAGTAAGTATGTCTCCTTCTAAATAAAAAATGTCAGAAAAATCATGACAAAGTTGGGAAATTAAGTCTCGTTCTTCTTCATTAAGATGATCAAGTCTTAGTTGATTTTTTAATTCCGATGTTCTGTCGGTGCACATTTCTTGGGTGGTTAGTTGAATATTATTTACATTATTTATTTCATATGGTTCTAAGTTAAGTTTTGAAAATGTTACAGTTTTAGGTATACAATTAACATTTAATACTGAAACAAAAAATTCTACTTTTTCATTTATTTTAACTAATGCGTTTGGTAGTTTAACTTTCTCTACTTCTTGACCTACCAGTATAGCATCAGTATTAACTAAATCGCATTTTAGTTTAAATATTTGTTCAGTCCTAGGTTCAATGGAAATTGTATTTTTGTAAATTTGTGGAAATTGGTTTTCAATTGAAATATTGGTAGTTTCATTATCTGTTACTTTAAATAATGGTACAATTTTGAAATCGGTAATAAGTTGTTTATTTTTTAGATCAACTATACAATTATAATGTTCTAAAAAATCCATGCCTAATAATCCATCAAAATCAATATCTAAATTACAAATGAATACTCTGTGTGGATCGTTAGGTTTAAATGGAATAAGGGTTGATTCGTTAACTCTTATTTTTTGGTTCGTTATACCTTGAATAATTACATTTTCAGGGGATCGATTTCTATAATTTTCGCAAGTTTTGGGTTTGAAAATTGATAATCCAGCACCTGTATCAATTAGAATTTTATAAGTGTTTGTTCTGTCTTTAATATAGTATAAGTTTTTAGAATTTACCGGTAAGGTATTTTTTACATGAACATCTGTTCGAGGCAGTCCGATTCTGGACTGTTCAAACTCATGGTTTGAATTTGTGAACTGAGGTCTGGGATCGGCAAATTTGAAGTTTGGTCGTTTAGCGGATCTGGGGGTTTCGTTTGTAAAGGGCCTTGTCGAAAATCCTGATAATAATCATGATTTGGATTTAGGAGGTTATCAGAATCAAAGTTATAAACATTTTCATTATTATAATTAAAATTGTCTTGTTCGATATGGCTATAATCGAAAGTTTCGTCTTCATTCGTATTGCAAACTGGTATACCATTATCAGAGTTAGGATCACTATCAGCAGTATAATAGTTTTCCTCTATTTCACTATTAACAGTATAATAGTCAGGAGCACTGGGGTTAGTTTCTTGGTAATATTCTTGATAATCAAGTGAATTATCGGAGTATTGTTCTTGATTTTCATAATAATTTTGACTATCATCTGTATAATAGTCATAACTGTTATGAGAGTGTTTGTTAAAATCACGATTTCGATTGAAATGAAAAGTTCTTTGTTGATTAAAATTTGTGTTGGGTCGATTTCCCGGTGGTCCTTGAGGTCTAAAACTTGGATTTGGTCTAATTACAGATGGGCGATTTTGATTTTGTTGGTTATTTTGAAATTGTGGCCTTTGTTGAAAATTTTGGCCTGTTTGGTTATGTGAATTAGGAGTTTGATTTGGTCTAAAAGAACCCTGAGCTACATTTTGAGATTGTCTTTGACGTGTGAGACACTCATTTATAGTATGTCCTATTCTATGACAAAAATTACATTGTTTTGGTGAATTTTGGCTAAATCTACGAGTAGGTATATTATTTGTATTACGATTAGTCTGAGGTTTGTGGTTTTCATAGTAAGTTAATTGAAGTTCTCTTCTGATTCGTGAAATAGCTGATAAAACACTTATTGGATTACTAGCTCTAACAATTTGACCGATTTTTAGATCTAGACCGGTTAATAAAGTATTTAAAGTTAATGATTCTATAAGACGTGTTTGTGCTACTTTTTGATCTATTGTTAAATGCTGTTGTTTACTTATAGCTGAATACATTTTTGCTTCCAGAGTTTGTAATCTCGAAACAAAAATTAAAGGCGATTCGTTTGGTAGTTGTTTCATTCTTTGAAGGTCTTGAATCAACGAATTTAAGTCGCGAGAATATCCAAAGTGAGTATTTAATAATGTTTTAATTTCTTCCCAATTTGAAGGGTCGCGTGAATTAACTAATTCAGCGGCTCTTCCCTTAAGTTTGTTTTTAATATGAAGAGTTAAAAGTACTTTTTGGTCGTTGTCGGCCATTCTGTAAGCTGTTTTACAAGCATTTATAAAAGTATTTAAGAAAATTTGATTACCGTCATATTCCGGAATTATTGAAAATATTTCGGATAATCTGTAAGGTTCTAGATTCGACGCTTGATCGGTTTGAGCAGCTGGAGTATTAGCATTGGCATTAGCGTTTGTTGCACTACGTGTTTCAGGCATTTTGTTTTATATTGAAATGATTGTATTCAAAATAAAAGTAATTATGACAATAGAACTTGGTAAAAATAAAAAAATAAATTGCAAAATATTAAATAAAAATAAAACGAGATGATTCTTACGTAAATATTTTCATTCCTTCCTTGGCAGCTGAAATCCTTATCCGTGAGCTTTGCTACACCTGGTTAGCAGTTTGCGTGTTCCTGGTGCCGGAGAGACCGTCTGCTTCTTGAAGATCTGGAGCTGGTACTTGAAAATTCCTTAAAGGTTTAGGAACCACCACACTTAGTTAGGCAATCCTTGTTCTAAATGTGTTTAGGAATCCTACTGACTGCGCCACTGTTATATTCACAAATTCACGTTAAACTTTTTAAAAACAATTTTTATTGAGTTACACAGTTTTATGTTATATAAAAAGAAGTAATAGGTTGAAATTATAATTGTAACTGACTATTTTACATAAAGTCAAAGAATTTATAGAATTTGTTAAATCAACGTCAGCGTTTATTTTCATGGAGAATTCGATGTAGCGTCGCTCCCATGAAAGTGCAGAAATCATTATTTCTCTGTAACATAATATTTGTGTTACTTAATGTGTTTATTTTATAAAAACGCAACGTAGCATCGTTCTCATGAAAATACGGAAATCGTAATCTGATGTTTGACATTGCGTAACATTACTTAAACATAAGCGTTTTTTCGTATATAACATATATATATATATTTATATATATATATATATATATGGTAACTTTTTTATTGGGGAATGCGGCAATGTGAGAAAGAAAACTCTCTTTAGTTAATCCTAAGCTTTCGATAATTTATTATTATCATTATCAAAGAATCTACAAAATAAATATTATATAAATTTAAAACATGTTTCAAAGGAAAAATATTTTTTACTTACACTAATTGAGGTTGTTCACAATAACATAATATCTATTTATATGAAGAAACATCATTGTACAAGTTTAGCGTGAAAATATTTAAATTGGCATGTTATCAAATTGATGACAATTTGTGACAAGTTGATGTTGTCATAGAAAACATTTATATATATATATATATATATATATATATATATATATATATATTCAGTACATTAGTATAGGATATAATAAAATGTTTACTATACTCTTATTATATTTAAATGAAATATAAGTAAAACAATAAAAAGAATTCTCCTCTATAACGCCTTGATCTCCATTATTATCTTTTTTGTCGAATGATAATGAATAACTGTAAATTGAATTTAGATTCTGAATATCAGTTCTTTTATTTAAACAATTATTCTCTTGAGCAATGAATGTCATTTCCAGGAAAATCCTTTACACAAAATTTTGAAGATTTTATAATCAATTATATGTTTTGTTGAGAAAACCTGTTCTGCGAATGCTGAACGTTCTGGGTATAATCTTGAATCACTCTTATGTAGAGCTAAGCGCTTAGTAATTTTTTGAGAAGTCTGACCCACATATACAGATTCGCATGTAGAGCATGTTAATCTATATACAACATTAGAACGTTCAGTATAAGGATCAATTTCTTTCAACTTACTAGTTTCGGCAACGAACTACTTTCGTATATATATATATATATATATATATATATATATAATCTTTTCCGACACGTGACTGATACGTCATCAACCATATGCATCTGAATCAAAACAATATGACAAACGCTTGTATTGAGATTCGTTGTTTTTCTATTATTAGAAGAAGACAGTGCCAACATAGTTGTGTTGAATATCATCAACTAAGTCACGTGATGAAAAAGCTTCACTATATTTTCTTTGTTGTATATATATTGCTACGCCTCCAGATGCTTTTCCATTATATGCTTTATTTTTGTGGAAAGAGGTATAATTTTTAAGTTGTGACAATGTTGATTTTTAAAATTGGTTCCGTGTAAGCATATTATTTTAGATGATAGTTCGGAAAGTAGGCATTTAAGCATTTCGAATCTTTTGTAGAATCCTCTGAAATTCCACTGTAAAACTGAGCCAGTCTTACACATTATTCCTGAGATGATTCAATTGACGTTTCGTAGTAATCTTCAATTTCTTGTGAGATTGTGGACGGATGTAGATTTAGTTGTCCCATAATTTTTCTCGTGATCCTTGTATTCATGCTTCTCATTCTTTTGTTTGTATAGTGCGGATGCATGTGTGAGAGAAGCTTAAAAAAACTTTTTGTGTCTTCTGTATATGTTTTTTATATACTTAATGCGTTTTTTGATCCTATTGCATTTTCGAACAAATCAACGACTTCTTCGAAAGTTGAGATTTGGCTTTCGTCTTCAAATAGTGTAGTGCTGACTCCATTAATTTCTTAACAGTATTTTTCTGTAACTCCGTTTTCTTATTTATTGTTTTTTGGCATTTTTGATTATTTGTTCGTTTGGTTTATGAAATGTATCTTTTGCTTGTGTTCTAGGTGAAGATGGAGATGTGATATCTGATAGAGTGCGTTTAGTTTTCATTATATCTGCATCCATATGTATTTCTGCCGATATTGTTAGTTTTTTTGCATTTCTGTTATCGCTTAGGGATTGGGTGGTGTATGTAGTGTACTGAGTATAAAAGTTCGAGAAAAATGAAGACAATAATTTTAATAACAAATTAACTTGTGTAGCCTGTTTTTTTAAGCCCGTTGTTCAAATATGTAGTTTTATTTTTATTATCTTGCGTAATGATAAATAGAATCAAATACTCGATAGCTACCTTAACAAACTGAGGATATACTTGCAACTATTTGGTACAAAATCGGTTCGGACTGTGGAAAAAATGCTAGGTTCAACACTCCCGCCATTATCCTATCATAAAAATTTTCTTTGTTTTATTATTGTTGCTCGTGTTATAAAAAGTTGCCCTTTGACAACTATTTCTGGATGAATACAAAAAAAGTCAAAGAGATAGATTTTTCAAAAATTTGAACACATTCATTTCTGTTGTAAAAGCTTCCGAAATAAGAGTTTTTGGCAAAGAAAACATTGCCCCAATGTTATTCATTTGGCATGAATGTATATATGTATCTTGTATCCAATGCAAACTGTATTCTTAGTATTGAATCATTACAATTAGTTTGAATGAAATAAATGGTAAGAATATATTAACGTCCGTATACATTGTCAAACAAGCGAAAAAAATATTTGCTCATCCATTTCCAGTTGAAATTATCTTTTTTCGTTAACATTTGCATTAAGTGTTTTTATAACGACTGTTTAATTTTTTTAATAAATATTCATTTAACCCAGATATAAATGACCTACATGAGAGAATAATAAATGAATTTATTTCATTATAATTTCAATATTACAAGGTATTCATTAATCTTTGTCAACGAATACCGAAAATATTCCAATAGATTAAAAATGCAGGAGCAGTTAAGTGCAAATTTTAGAAATACTAAAGTACAATTATAAAAAGTAATGGAGAAGGTGAAATAATGTACACTGGGGTGAGAGAAGAAAATTAAAGGAGGATGGTTTGAAGAAGAGTTTAAAAAGGTATTCTAGGATAACTTAGTAAGAATGAGCCACTAGAACCTAGGATAAAATTCTCAGATGTTAGGAAAGAAACCAAATAGGTACTTACTCATATAAAAGAAAAGAATGTACTTAGATACTCACAAAATTGATCACAAATATTTAAAAACAAAGAATTAAGAATTTTTACCAAAAGGCAAGTAAATCAAGAGAGTGCACAGATGAATACCAAATGCCTCTCATCAGAGATAACAGAGAACTATATCAGGGGATCGAAAAAGTAGGAAGATGTGCGTCATATTTTGAAATAGTGCCGAATGATCGAGGAGTAAATCATAAAAGGGATATTGGGGAAGAAGTACATAATGTGGAACTTGTGGGGAATCCAATAGGTAATGAAATTTTAGAGAAGATCGAAAACTTAAAAAAACTGTGTACTGGAGAGAATAGGATTCCAGCAGAAGTCATTAAATATGACATGATCGATATGCAATAAAGAATGTGCGAGTAATACAGAACGAGTAACAAATGCTGAATGCCAAATATGTTAAAAATGGAAATTTGTTTGCATTAAAAAAAGGATTTCGTGTGTCAAAGCGCTGATAAAAATGTTATTTAGGACTTATGATCAATCGGTCGTATCAAAAACACTCGCCTTTGAGTGGTTGTGCATCAAAAGCGGACGAGATATGGTGGCAGATTTACCTCGCTCTCACCATAGATAAAGGATAGGTTAGGTTAGGTTGATTTTGCTCTCACCATTCAACGATGTGTACAATTGAACTTAACATCGTTAAAGTGAAGATAATGATCATTCAAAAAAGTTGTTGATTCTAAGACGGATAGTCGCTGAAATTTATTTGTCACACAAATTAATTCGTACCATTTTAAATGATTGTTTGGGTGCCACGCTAAAGCACCATCCCACAAGCTTATCGTTGTGGAAGAATGTATGGCTAAAAACTCAACAAACCCTATGGAACAACCACCGTATTACCCAAATATGACTCCAGTGAACTTTATTGGAAAAAAATAAGAATCCGTACCCAGCACAAAAATCTGTTGTATAATACATTAATTAACAAAGATGAAAAACCAAAAAAATTGCGCGGAAACACATATTAACAGTTAAAATACAATTTGGAAAGTGTGAAAATTTTGTAACAACGTTGCCAAAGTTAACAATAAAAAAAATGAAAAATAAGAACATGTCAACTACTTCTTCTTATTTTAAAGGCCTCAGCTGGCAAGACTATTCAGCTCAAACTTGTTAACTAATCTAGGTGTATTCTAAACAGCTCCACGATTCTAAATGACCTAACCTTTATGGCTTTAACTGTATATATGTTTTAAACATCGCTCCCCGACCCGTAACACAGATCAACGAATAATATATGTTTCTTCAGCTTAAACAGTATATATAAATGTTCCTAACATCGCTGCCTGACCCCTGGCATAGATCAATGAGTAATATCTATTTCTATCAGCTAAAATCGTATAAATAAATGATTCAAATATCGCTTCCCGGCTCCTGACACAGATCAATGAATAATATTATATGTTTCTGTCATGGTAGTCAAACGTTAATAACACAAACAGGAGTATAAAAAGTGCTTCTTTTATCTGCGCAAATTTCTGTTAATTTGTTGTACTGTGGTTTGAGATAGCGAGCGAAAAATGCACGCCAGCAGCGCTATTTTTGACATTGCTCGTAACTTTGCGTATACGTGTTACTGCGAGCGGATAATTTGCGAAGACTTCGTGTAAATGGTATTTTTGAGCACTATTCGAAAGTTAAATTCTTGTACGTGTGAAATAGATTTGGCAACCTTGTAATTTCAAAGGTGTCTAATATATTGACAGATATTTTAAGGTTAGTTATCAAAAAATAATTGTTTAATTTTGTTTATCACACTCACGACGCGCTGGTAATAAATAAATTATTAATAATTAATAGAACAGTGATAATTGATTTTTAAAAATGGCTGAAAATCCTGCTGTGAAACTTCCTTAATGCACTGACTAACCATAGACTGTGATACTGCCATGAATATGCTTTTAGCAATGTCCATTTGATAACTACCACAAGCAAAGAGCCGCAGTGCTATCAAAACCTGTAAATACAGAAATTTATATGAAATATAGGTCTTATAGGTAGTTTTTATATTATAATAGTTAGTAGGTATAATACAGGTATAAAAACTAACCCTCATTTCGACACTTAAGTCAGTAGTTCTTCTTTGTGGTCTCATAAATGGTTCTGCAATGTTTACTATGATGTTTACTAAGTAACGGCAAAGTTCTTTTGATAGACGAAAATATTGAGTAAAATGGTGTTCACTTAAGACTTAAGATCGGTTATTTCTTTGAAATAGTGCCTCTTCAACATATTCCAGGTTCTCAATATTAGCAATTTGTTGTAAATCGTCCATTTCAAATTATATAAATATATATTTAGATTATGATTTTTTCAAATGTCTGATTATGCTAATCATTCGCATATGGTCTACGACAACCAAATACCGCTCGTTGATTTATTGCGAATACTCGCAATTTGGCGAATGGTCAAAAATAGCAATATGCCGGTTTTTGTTCGCACGTTCAGTATTGCGTGTAACCTTGAAATGTGCGAATGGTCAAAAATAGCGGCCCAGGTCGACGTTAACCGGTTTGGAAACGGAACACGGCCATAATAAAGAATCTCAAAGTTGTCAAATACCGTAAACCAGTGATAGATGTTTTTTGAAGGTTCCGAAAACAGCCTATTATTATAAAAAAATCCCAATGGCACAGGACCAATTGGACAAGCTTATTTCAGTAGCATTTTTTCATAAAACCCAAAATAAAAAAAATTCCAATTGGACAGGCTTATTCAGTAACATTTTTGCATAAAACCCAAAATAAAAAAATAGATACAAAAGTAATAAAATGTTTTGAGATGTACAAAAAACCAAAGTGACATTCTGGCATCAAATCAAAAACAAAAAAATAAAACAAAATTCTGGTAAATTTGTGAATTTTCTTAAATAAATGTTTTAATGTGCGATTTTGAGAAAAATGTTGAGTACAAAAGTTGTAGAACGTGTTAAGGTTTATGAAAAAGCTTAGTAACTTTTTTGCGTTAAATGGAAAACAAAGGAAATACGATTTTTTTTCAACTTTGACAGGCCGTCATTTTGTTTTTACAGGGCCGATTTGGCTCATTAACGAACTCCTCCAAGATTTTGGCCTAACCGATTTTTGTAGCGAGTTTGATTTCGATCTGTCAAAAAATACGCCCTCTATCGTGCTTACAAATTCCGTTATAACACACACATGCACATATATATATATATATATATATATATATATATATATATATATATATATATATTATAATTAACACTTTAAAGCGACAAATTCTATTATGATTGTGATTATTTCTATATACACAATTTATTTTAATTAACTTTTGATATATATAACGCGTATTGCTATATATTTAATAATTTATGGACGCCAACTTACCATAAATGGGTAAGTAAAATTTAATATAATTATTCTGACTTAATTCAAATTATCATGAGAAAAATAATGTAAATTTATATGCTCCGGCTATATATAAGACCTCTTATTTTCAGGGAGTTGGTTCTCGAATGAATTGCAGTGTTCAAATATATCTTTTCTTTTTATTTCCTGTTTTTTTTTTATAAATCTAAATTAACATTTTTACACAGTTCTACAATTAAGTTTTCATTCTAAATTTTAATTCAAGAAACACCCTGTATGTTAATTTTCTCTAATTTGACCTGAATTTATTACTATTCAAAATTTTACCAACACTAACTCCAAACTGTATACTAAAAACTCTTACCTTTCTTCATACAGGACCGCTTCTTTTGAATTCCTCAAACAAAGATCTTTGTTCTGGATGAATTTCAATACTTAGCTTACCTTATAAAGAAAATCTATTAAAATTACAATCAACTAAACAAAATTTCTATATCTAATGATCCAATAATTAACAAAATAATTTCAATAATTTATACGACTTCCCAAATTTTCAATCAAATCAAATAGAACTTTCTCAAATTATCAACGAAATAACCTAATTTAATAATTACACAACTTTAAAAAAACTACTATAAAATTAACTAGATCTTTCTAAAATTCTTAACGAAATAACCAAATTAAATAATTACAAAACTTTAAAAAAAAACTAACTAGTATAAAATTTAACCGACCTTTTGACTTAATGTTCTTTTTCCGCAAACTCGTCTGTATATATTTATTTATGTGGTTCCGCTGTCTTATATTGGGTTCATGTATTTCTTTACCATGTTGATTCTTTCCAAAATATTTATTTCTGTACTCAATATAATGTTCTTCTTCAAATTATTAGTTACCGTCTCAAATTATTTATTTTGCTCACAATCTTCCAAATATGTTTTATTTATGTCTACTATCTGTGTTAAAATAATCTCACGTACTATTTTCCCAGTCTTGCATCATTCCATAATATTTAATCTCTGTTTTCCATATACTGTTTTAATTTTCAATTAGATTTGTTCTATTCCTCCTAATGACTATGTTATTTTAATTTTCAATCCCTGAATCGTCTCTAATATAATTTTTTTAGTTATTTTCCGTCTTTTCGGGATAAAAAACTTCCGTCACCAAAATATGTCAAGTGAATAGTCTCCCGTTTCAACAACCTCTCTCCTCACTTTCTTCCTTAGTTTCCTTAAAGGCTTGTTCAGATAAATTTTTATTTTTATTTTAATCAACGTCATGTATTGTCAAACTCAGATTTTATTCGGTGGAAATTAATAGATCAACTACCATGAATATTGGACATATCATTTTCCTTTCTAATCATAACAATTCTCAATTAAGACACTTCTTATTTCCTACTTCCGTATACCTTTTCAGACGTTAACACCCGTTTCACAGCTTTTTGTAATTCCTACACTAATAAATTTCTCGGTACACTCAAAATTATGTTTCTCAAAATACCACTTTCTTTCAAATAATTAAATATTAAATATGTGATCAACACATGTCACTACAATGGTGGGACAACCTGTATGTGACATTATATATATATATATATATATATATATATATATAAAAAAGAAGATGTAGGAATATCGCGTAGGTAATTCACGCAAAAAAGGGATACTGAAACGTAGTGGTAACCGCGGACATGCATGTTTCTGGCTCATTTGCCGTCTTCAGCACGGTATAACCAAATAAGGATGTGAAATTTGGGAGCAAATATGTTAATCGAAACATGGGAAAATACAAAACAACGGATTTCAGCAGGGAAACCAAACGCTCATTTGTGCATTTAATTGGAAGATCCCGAGTTTTCAGGACAACAACCAATATCGACACGGAGGCGGATATAGTCCCACCGCCATGAACCTTCCGACCCATAGTAAATAAGAAAGAAGATGTAGGAATATCGCCTGATATGTTAACAACAACAACAAAGAGATTCATGGGTAATTCACGCAAAAAAAGGGCTACTGAAACGTAGTGGTAACCGCGGACATGCATGTTTCTGGCCCATTTGCCGTCTTCAGCACGGTATAACCAAATAAGGATGTGAAATTTGGGAGAAAAGATGTTAATCGAAACATGGGAAAACACAAAACAACGGATTTCAGCTGGGAAACTAAACGCTCATTTGTGCCTTCAATTGGAAGATCCCGAGTTTTCAGGACAACAACCAATATCGACACGGAGGCGGATATAGTCCCACCGCCATGAACCTTCCGACCCATAGTAAATAAGAAAGAAGATGTAGGAATATCGCCTGATATGTTAACAACAACAACAAAGAGATTCATGGGTAATTCACGCAAAAAAGGGCTACTGAAACGTAGTGGTAACCGCGGACATGCATGTTTCTGGCTCATTTGCCGTCTTCGGCACGGTATAACCAAATAAGGATGTGAAATTTGGGAGCAAAGATGTTAAACGAAACATGGGAATACACAAAACAACGGATTTCAGCAGGGAAACCAAACGCTCATTTGTGCCTTCAATTGGAAGATCCCGAGTTTTCAGGACAACAACCAATATCGACACGGAGGCGCATATAGCCCCACCGCCATGAACCTTCCGACCCATAGTAAATAAGAAAGAAGATGTAGGAATATCGCGTGATATGTTAACAACAACAACAAAGAGATTCATGGGTAATTCACGCAAAAAAAAGGCTACTGAAACGTAGTGGTAACCGCGGACATGCATGTTTCTGGCCCATTTGCCGTCTTCAGCACGGTATAACCAAATAAGGATGTGAAATTTGGGAGGAGAGATGTTAGTCGAAACATGGGAAACACAAAACAACGGATTTCAGCAGGGAAACCAAACTCTCATTTGTGCCTCCAATTGGAAGATCCCGAGTTTCCAGGACAACAACCAAGATCGACACGGAGGCGCATATAGCCCTCCGCCATGAACCTTCCGACCCATAGTAAATAAGAAAGAAGATGTAGGAATATCGCGTGATATGTTAACAACAACAACAAATAGATTCATGGGTAATTCACGCAAAAAAGGGCTACTGAAACGTAGTGGTAACCGCGGACATGCATGTTTCTGGCTCATTTGCCGTCATCAGCACGTTATAACCAAATAAGGATGTGAAATTTGGGAGCAAAGATGTTAGTCGAAACATGGGAAAACACAAAACAACGGATTTCAGCTGGGAAACCAAACGCTCATTTGTGCATTCAATTGGAAGATCCCGAGTTTTCAGGACAACAACCAAGATCGACACGGAGGCAAAGATGTTAATCGAAACAAATTTCACATCCTTATTTGGTTATACCGTGCTGAAGACGGCAAATGAGCCAGAAACATGCATGTCCGCGGTTACCACTACGTTTCAGTAGTCCTTTTTTTTGTTTCCCTGCTGAAATCTGTTGTTTTGTGTTTTCCCATGTTTCGATTATCATCTTTGCTCCCAAATTTCACATCATTATTTTGTTATACCGTGCTGAAGACGGCAAATGATCCAGAAACATGCATGTCCGCGGTTACCACTACGTTTCAGTAGCCCTTTTTTGCGTGAATTGCCCATGAATCTCTTTGTTTTATATATATATATATATATATATATATATATATATATATATATATATATATATATATATATATATATATATATATATATATATATAAAGTAGAAGGGTAGTCACGGCTGAATAGTTGAAAAACTAACTTTTAAATATTATGGGGTACAGCCAAAATGTATGGGTGGTTAAGAAAATTCGATTTTCACTATACCAAGCTTTCGATAATTTTATTATTATCTTTTTCAATGACACGGATTTCCTACACATAACATCAGATGATGAATATTAAATAAAATGCATGATTTTATGATAACTAACATAGTTATTATAAAGTTTCAATTTCTTTCATATCCATTTTTTTAAATAAATTTAACTTGTCATTACAAAAAAATTTTTTATTGGTAATTTTCAAATTTAAATGAAATTAAATGAATTTCAAATCATATAATGAAAATTTATACTAAATCTACATGTTAGTGTTAATCAGGATATTCAACCTTTAACCTTTATATTTACATTTGTCATTAATATATGAATGACAAGATGTAATTTCACACTAGATAAAAAAGTTAGTGTAAGTTAAGGTATTTAAACCTTAACGTTGTCAGTTGTCACTGTTATCAAAAAAAGTCAAAAAAACTATGACTGATCAATCATTTCAAAAAATTTTTATTCCTTGATACTACAGACAACGTTCTCAGCAATTGATATCAGTGTTTTTTAATTATATGAAACTGAAATCATAATAATGTTATCAATTTTGATATCCTTCAAGAATTTATTCAATTTACTAGTAAGTTATACTTATATAAAACATAAACCTTGTTTTTTAGTTTAACAAAATTGTATTTTAGCCTTGAAAAAGATAATAATAAAATTATCGAAAGCTTGGTATAGTGAAAATCGAATTTTCTTAACCACCCATACATTTTGGCTGTACCCCATAATATTTAAAAGTTATATATATATATATATATATATATATATATATATATATATATATATATATATATATATTAAAGTGAAACATATCTACCAGGTTAAATTAAATCATTAGCATCATTCAGATAATGTGAATCTTAGTAGT
Organism: Galeruca laticollis; assembly: GCA_963921935.1. NCBI lineage: Eukaryota > Metazoa > Arthropoda > Insecta > Coleoptera > Chrysomelidae > Galeruca > Galeruca laticollis. Next base: position 253,738,531 of record OY998175.1, on the reverse strand, counting down.
AGTAGTAAATATTCAATAAAGGGAAATAATCCATAAAGATATAATTTTGGACATGTTAAGAAATATTTACGAATAAGTATACAATTGATAAAATGATTTAAGAGATTACTAATTAATTTAGTAACTATTTTTCTTTAAAGTATATTTCAAAGTACAGAAAATATAACAACGACAAGTAAATTACGTCAAACATAATTTGTACATAATTATAATGATCACTGTATATAGGATCACATGAATTTTGAAACAAAATTCAACTATTATAATTTTATATTTTGTAAACACTTTCAGAAACCCTGTATATTGCATAAACTTTTGAATTATTTGTATGAAACGTCATAATCAAAATATCAACGCGGAAACCAACGTTCTGTTAATAGTTCGGGTAGAGTGATTCGGAGTGACTATAGAAGTGCATAGAAACACAGTGAATTTATCTACAATAACGCAGAAATAGATATTTTGATTTAATAAAAACAATGTTTATTCATCAACAAATGAACAATGAAAAACAAAAAGGAAAAACATTTGAATGTTGTTGATTCTGAGCTTGGGAGACGCCGTGTGAATTAAATAGATGGAGGACGTGTTAAATTTTTCTCCTCCAAATTTTTAAGCAACTAATATAATTTAAACAAAATCATAAAGAAACGTTAACTGAAGTGTTTAGCAGAATCTTGAAAAGTAAACTAACTAAAAATATCATTCGTATATCAATAAATAAGTGAGAAAATTGTGATATTGTCTAGATTTAGTAAGATTGAACAATTACCTTATTAATATAATTTCGATGACTATCCATATATCCTGCTTTTGATAAGATATTTCTACTGGTGAAATAATTCACATCTCATCATTTCCACATCCTGAGTTTCGCTTATTCGATCATAGGCGATCGTTTTCTCTAAATGCATCACATTCAGGGGGAAGAAGAACCATCTATGAACACTATTCCTCGTGTATATATTGAACTTCTCCTATAAAAACATTCACAGATATATCTATATGTTAGGTTATATTATTTTTGGTATCAATTTATTAGTTAAATATTGGTCTTAAACATTCAATCTCCACTAATATATCGGACACGAAACACTAAACTCATATTAAACAAGTACTTACCAAAATTCATACAATAAATCATAATAATATATCCCAAACACGTCACATTTCTTTTCATCTTGTAAACTGAATTATATCCACCACAGAATAACACACCACACGACGATCGTATTAGCAATAGCGAGAGTTGGGATTGAAGCGTTATGAATGTACATTCAGAACACATAGAATAATGATAATTGAGCGAAATTTACTTGCTACGTTTGAGGTAAATAATATTTACAACTAATGAAAATCGTTTATGCGAAGATTTTCGCTAATAGTATTCCATTGAATCTAATATGTATTACTAATTCATTAATTGATAAAAATTTCATTATTTCACTATCTATATTTAATTAAAATCGTTTGTCTATGTTCGTCTGGCATTTTTCTTTGATATCTTACCTATAGTTTCCTGTTGCTGACAAGCGTCAAGTGCCGAATCCCTTTCCTGAGATATAGTAACGACAAGATAAAACAAATCTACAATATTTTCTAACTTATATATTATTTTGAATTGGAATTAGCGATAAGCGAACCAATTCTGGCGCCCATAAACAATTAAATCAATAAGCATAAACATTAATAAATAAATTAAATAAAATTAAACTTCATTAAAATTATACAATAAAAGGCATCCCAACGCTGGTGCATTAAATTAAATTAATTGAAATTATTAAATATATATAATAAAATGGCGATATACAGGGTGAATCACGACCAACGGGATGGAGGTTTATAGCGGAACGGTAATAGTTTTAGAATGTTTGTCACTTTAGTAGTTTGTACGTATTTTAGAATGATTTTGAAATATACAGGATGTTCCAATAAAGTGTAGCGTATCAAAGTTATATTTTTTCTTATGGATTACCCTATATTTTATTGCATTTTCTGATTGCTCCTAAAAAATAAAATACTCCTTCATAATGGTTCCCTATACCTAAATTCAGAGGGTTCCGAGTTATGCTGACTTTTTATAATTTGTGAACTTTCGAAAAAAATTAATAGCTCATTGATATAACAAACTGTAGCAAATTTTATCTTGCATCTAAATAGTTGGACATTCGTTGAATGCATTCCACGATTGAGTACTAAATATCTCATTACAGGGTGTTCAGAATTTTCAGTTTCATTATTAGATCATTCAATGTGTAATATCGGGCTTATTTTAAATGGAACACCCTGTATTTTAATAATTCACCATATTTTAAAAAACGTCCTCTTTCGAATGGTACTATACTTAGGTATTATAGTTTTCGTGTAATTTACAATTTTCTTAAATTGTATTGTAAATCGATTTTAAAATATCTACAATTCTTTCTAAATTATAAACTAATGATCTTGGCATAGTTGATCTTAAAAAACAACAGTGAAGTTGCTAATAAATATGCACACTTGTAGTTGCTGAGGTACAATAGCTCTTTTTTACCGATAAGAATTTGAGTACATAATAAAACAATAACACATTTTTAATAAAACAAATACATAAATACTATAAAACGAACAACAAATTATTAAAAGCAAAAAATGAAAAATTACTATAATAGATGCTCGAAATGCCATCTTGTGCAATGCAACACTTGATTCTAGCTTCCAACGATTTACTTACATTATACGACATATTAGGTGTTATAGACGCGAAAGCGTTCGACATTCTTCATTTCATATCGTCTGAAGTAGCATACACAATCTTGGTCAATTCTGGTGACCTAGCTATCCATTTATTTCTAAATTTTATATTGAGGTAGTTCCTAACAGCACGTAAAAAGTGAGCAGGAGCTCCGTCTGATTGTTGCCACATTTTCCTTCGGATGCTAAGTGATAGGTTTTCGAGAAGGATCCAGAAGACTTTTTTCAAAAAATTCAAAAAATATTTTCCATCCAGGTGCCCGTCAAAAAAATACGGGCCGATACCATACTCTCCCACAATCCCTCCCCAAACGTTTACACTCCATCGATGTTGGCGATCAACAGTACGGAATGAATGTTTGTTTGCTGTATCGTAATAATAAAAATTATGTCTATTTATTAAACCATTATTGTGGAAAGTAGATTCGTCAGTAAACAATACATAATTAAAAAAATCAGGATCTTCTCCAACTTTATCCATAAACAAAAATTTAAACGTTTATCATAATCCTGTTGTGTCAACTGTTGGTATAGTTGAGTATGATACGGATGGTAGCGATTTTTCTTGAGTATTCCACACACATTCATTTGACTTATTCCTAATTCACTTGAAATTTTTCTAGTACCGGTATTAGGATTTTCTGTAATTGACAGCAATACATCAAATTCATTGGCGTTGTCGCAAGTAACTGGTTTAGTTTTGTTCACCTTCTCGTATACAATGCTACCAATATCACGGAATCTATTCAGCAGTCTTTCGAAACTTCCCTCTTTGGGTGAATTCTATCAGGGTACTTTTGAGCATAAACTCTAGATGCTAGGAGATATTTCCCAATGCAAAGTATCATGTCGACTCTTTCGTTTAACGGGTACTGATTCATTTGTAGTAGTAATAAAATTTGATAACATAAGATTGTTCGGAGAATTAACAGATAAATGTCATAAAATGACAATAAGTTGGGTACCGACTAGATTAATGTTTCAAAATCAATTTACCATACAATTTAAGAAAATTGTAAATTGCACGAAAGTATAATACCTAGGTATAGGACACCCTTATACCATTCGAAAGAGGATATTTTTTTGAAGATGGTGAATTATTAAAATACAGGGTGTTCCATTTAAAATAAGCCCGATATTACACATTGAATGATCTAATAATGAATCTGAAAATTCTGAACACCCTGTAAAGAAATGTTTAGTACTCAATCGTGGAATACATGTCTAGCTATTTGGATGTAAGAGGAAATTTGCTAGTATTTGTTATATCAATGAGTTATAAATATTTTTCGAAATGTTCACATTTTAAAAAAAGTCAGCAAACTCGGAACCCTCTGTATTTAGGTATAGGGAACCATTATGAAGGAGTATTTTATTTTTTAGGAGAAATCAGAGAATGAAGTAAAATATAGGGTGTCCCATAAGAAAAAATATAACTTTGATACGCCACACATTACTGGAACATCCTGTATATTTCAAAATAATTTTAAAATCTAGCCTATATTATCGTACAAACTACAAATGTGACAAACATTCCAGAACTTTTCGCTATAAACCTCCATCCCGTTGGTCGTGATTCACTATATATATATATATATATATATATATATATATATATATATATATTAACATAGAAAGGAACCTGCAACACTCTGTATACTATAATATGGAATGAAATACTACACACTATATGCAAATACAAAATTTTAGAATTTAAATTATTTCTTGAATCATTCGAAATAGAGACAATCTGTATCATTCATTATTCAATAGAGAAAATAAACAAGAATCAAACTGAAGAATCATGAAGGAAATTTTCAATACACTTTGTAAATACACATATGTGAAATATATAACATGATTTCTAGCCTTTGAGACAGAGAATTTTTATATAAATTATAACAATCTATTTCTCACGCAGTAAGAGTAAAAACATTATGATTTGTTTTCAAAAATACTGATTAGATATTGAAAGAAATTCTTTGGTAACATTATATAATTATTTAGTATATGTCAAGGTAGAAAGTCAAAATAATAATAACGTTAAGTTTATAAAAGTATGACGTTTGTGAAATGAATTGTCATTCCGAATAGATCTAATTGAAATAAAAAGAGCTGTCATTTTCTAAATATTTTGGAATATATTTTAAAGGAAGTAATATATCAGATGTGATCATTTAAAAATATTAAACGGAATGTCCCAGAAGGATAAATGAGCAATTTGAAACTTGAAGTGGGATTTGCAAACAAGAATTTTTATAGTCAATTTTGATTGGTGAATCAGATTTGAAATATTTTGATCAGCGGCAAGCGGATTAAAAACTGAAAAAATTGAATGAAAAAAGTTGTTGATAATGTACACTATTCACTAGGTAGAACCTTTTTTGGTAGAATGAATGGGGTAAAAAGTAAAATTTAGAGAAGATAGTTCAAAAACTATTAGAAAAGCAGCCCATTGGAGTGGTAAATATAAAAGAAATACATTATTCTTAAATATAACTAAACAAATTTATAAATCAAGCTGATAAACATAGATTTAACAAGAAATTAGTAAAAATTGTAGTATACTAACCGTAAAATTTTATCTGTATACGCAAGTAAAGTTTTGTATCGTGGGAATGGTATCTCCACGATACATTTCAGAAAGAGCTGGACTATGGAACTCCATCTAAAATGTATTGATGTGGATGAAATATAACATCAATTTTGGCTATTACCCAAGCACGACAGACTGTGTGGTGTCCAAAGAAGTAATCTAAAAAATAATCAACGAGGTGAATAAAAGAAAAAGTGAACAGGTATTTAAAACTATTTCATTTAAATAAAAAAGGTTAAATAAACTCACTCGTGTTGTGCAAATATTTGAACTTTGATATTTCATAAACCTTGTCCATCGTTATATCCGCCATCTTATATAATAGAGAATTTGTTAACATCGTCCGATTTTAAATGTGTATATAATGTTGCATAGTTTGTACTTACATATAGTAATAATTCATTTGAGCGTATGTGTCTTTGAATGAATGATCATCGTAGATAGGTTGTTTTTTATGAATTTTTTTGTAAATGAATAATGTATTTGTTTTTTTAAATATTAAATAACGTTTTTCATTTGAAAGACTTAAAATTGCATTGTTGAAAAATTTCATTTCTCGATGATTGCTCCATCTATTATTTAACAGTTGGCATTATTGACCAGACGGTTCTCAATCAGAGAGGAGATTTGAAGTCAAATATACAAGACGGTTCTATAGGATTATATAAAGAAATTAAAAGCAAGTATTTTCGATTAAATTTTTTTTTATTTACTTACAAGGATTCTATTTTTTTGGCGCTTATAATTAAAATTAAAATAGTTTCATTTTACCATATGAACCCAATCCTAAGATCATAGAGTTTTCATGTAAGGTATAATTATTTTATGACATCTCTTAAATTTTTCTAATATACCGGGCAAACCAAAACTAATAATTCATAATAAATAAACTAAAATAAAAAATAATAAAGGTACCACAGGAGTACCAATCCACAATAATTTGTCGGCCCAACGTAGGGCAAATAGAGAAAGTCTATTCATATTAAAACATTAAAATTACACACCTAATAAATCACAATAATTTGACGCACGCAACGTGGGGCAAATATAAATTTTTTGTAAATAATAATAAAAAAGGATTGAAATTATAATTTTTTGACTGTATAAAAAAAATTAAATAAATAAAATGGAAAGGAAAATGACATTAAGGGACGGTAAGCAGGTAGGAGTTGAAAGTAGATCTGATGAAGAAAGAGAAGAAAGGAGTAATGGTAGAGGAGGTTTTCAGGTGCAATACTTGGAACAGGGGAGAGAACATTCAGAAAGAGATATTGCAGAATAAGTACAGGAAGAGGAAGATGCACCATTGTCAGAAGTAACAGGACAAGGGGAAAAAAAGAATCTAAAGAAAAAAAGGAAATGGACGTAATGAGTATGTTTCAAATGATGAGAAAAAAAATGGATAAACAAGATAGAAAATGGATAAACAAAATGAGAATATGAATTGCGTGCGGGGAAATATGAATAATATGAATGGAAATTTAAATCGAGAAATGAATAATATTAGGGAAGATATGAATAAAAATAAGGAAGAAATAAAACAAGAAATGAATATTAAGATGGACCAGAATAAGGAAGAAATAAAACAAACTAAGTACCTAATAATAAAATTGATGGAAGAAAAATTGGGACATGTTGAGAAGAAATTGGAGGAATCAAACGCATATATGGAAAACAAAATAGAATTCACCAAACAAGAAATAAGAGGATAGGTGATGGGAAGAAACACGGAAATAGAAAATTTACAGATCAACAGAATCAAGGAAATAGAGGAGAAAGAAAAGGATTTCAAAGGAGAAATTCAGAGAGAAGTTAAAGAAATCAAAATGGGAGTTCAAGACACCCAAGAAAGAATGGGAAATATAGAGGGAAAATGGGACAGAACTTTGATTGAATTTCAACAGAATATTGAAGAAGCATGTAAAGAGAAGCAAAAGCAAGAAGAAATGAAAACAGAAAAGAAGATTAGGGAAATACAAAAGGAGATTGAAGTTATGAAAGGAAAAATTGAGCAGACTGGAAGTAGAATTCACAAGGAAGAACAATCAAAAGAAACATGGGAAATGACAAGAAAATTGGAAGACATGGAAGAAAGGCTATATTACTTACAGGAAAAACATGACCAAAAAGGAGATAGAAATTTCCATGAAGTAAGAAATGGAGTGATGGAGACGAAGATAATAAACAATTATATTGGAAATAGAGGGGAACACAAATTTGAAGGGGATAACAGAAAAATACACCCAAAGTTGTTTATAAAAATTCTAAAGAATAAAATAAAAAATATACAAAATAAAAAAGACATAAAAGAAATGATAAGAGAAAACTTGGATAATCATGCGTTAGTATGGTACACAAGTAAGGAGGAAGATTTTAATAATTTTGAAGAACAATTCATAAAATATTTCTGGGGGTATAGTGCTCAATCAAGAGTAAGAGAAAAACTTTACTCAGGCAAATATGAGGCAGGAAGAGGAAATAACATGAATGATTATGCTATGAAAGTATTCATGAATCCTAAATTCCTAGATCCACCCATACCAGAGGAGGAAATAATCATGTTTATATCTAGACATTTTAAATGTGAGATAACTGAAACGATTACTATTCAGAATGTTAAAAATATTGAACAACTAAGTAGTTATTTACAAAGACTAGAAAGTAACAAAGTGGATAATAATAACTATAATAGGAATAAAAATAATAATAGTAACCATTTTAACCGAAATAATCAATATAATAAAAACAGTAACAATTTTAATAGAAATAATCAATACAATAACAACAATAACAATAATTATGAGAATAATACAAATAATCAAAATAGCAGAAGAGATAATTATGAACAAAGTTATAATAGAACAAATAACATAAACAATAGAAATTATAACAATGGATACTACAACAGAAACAATAATTATAACAGAAATTTTAACAATCAAAACAACTATAACAGAATTTAAGATATAATAATAACAACTATAACAATTATAGAGAACAAAATAATAGGAGTGGACAATATGAAAACCGACAAAGAGAAGAAAATAGAGAAAAAAGAAAAGACTATAGGGAGGAAGAAAGAGAAAATGGAAATGGAGGACAGAGAAGAGTGAATAATATCCAAAGAAGAGAAGAGAGAGTGATATCGGTAGAACCGGAGATAATCACAGAACAAGAGCCGGATCAAAATTTTGGATCGAGCACATACCAAATGTAAGAAATATCATCTGTACATATAAACATTCAAGGGAATATATTGAATTTGGGGAAGATTTGGAATTAAAAGAAATAATGGGATTAATAAAAATCAAAGGAAAATTAAATGGGAAACAAGTCAAAATATTAATAGATACAGGTTCGGAAGCGTCCATAATTAAAACAAAATTAATAGAAGAAAATATTTAAAATTATGAAAATAAGCTAATTAAAATACCGAAAACTACATTAATAGGAGCAAATGGAAAGAAATTGTGTGAAGTTAGCAGATCTATAATACAAAGGATTGAATTAAAGGATGGGAAAGAAGTTGAGATGCAATTATTGCTAGTGGATAATTTAGAAACAGACATAGTTATAGGAATAGATAAATTAACGAAATATAAGGCAAGAATTGATTTTGAAAAGATGGAGATAGAATTAAATGATAATAGGATTGAATTTGAGGAAGAGAATATGGAGGAATTGGCAATTGAAGAGGATAATAAGAAGTTATGGAATATAGAAAGGAGTGGAAATATGGAAGAATTGGCAATTGAAGAGGATAATAAGAAATTATGGAATATAAAAAGGAGTGGAAATATGGAAGAATTGGCAATTGAAGAGGATAATAAGAGGTTATGGAATATAGAAAGGAGTGGAATTGTGGAAGAATTGGAATTAGTGTGTGGAAATAAGGAATATGAAGAGAAAGTGAAGAATTTGATAATGAAGTATGAAGTATTGACTAAAAAAGAGATGAGAATGGTAAATAATTATGTACATAAGATAGAAGTTAGGGGAATAGACAATTTCAGAATAAGAACATATCCCATACCTTATAAATATAGGAAAGAAGTTGATTCAGAGATACAAAATATTTTAAAGGACGGTATTATAGAGAGATGTAACACAAGATATGTAAACCCTATTGTGGCCGTAAAGAAGGCAAATGGTGAATTGAGATTATGCCTAGATGCAAGAAACATCAATCAATACACTGTACCACAATACGAGGCTCCGATGAATGTGGAAGCAATTTTAGGGCGCATTACGAATACAAAAATATTTTCTAAAGTTGACTTAAAACACAGTTTTTGGCTGATTCCTTTAGATGAAGATAGTAGAGATTACACAGGCTTCTCTATTGATGGTGTGTTGTACAGATTTTGTGTAGCTCCATATGGTATACAAAGTGCTTGTTCTGCCTTGGTTAGAGCATAACACCAAATATTGAATAAATTTGAAGACTTTGCACTTCATTATATCGACGATATATTGATCTTCTCGAATGATGAAGAAGAACACCTAAAACATATTGAAACTATTTTAAAAGAATTAGATAAAGCAGGTTTAAAAATAAATCAAAATAAATGCAAATTTTATCAGGAAGAGATATGCTTCCTAGGTTATAAAATAGACCAAAATGGGATGTCCATGGATGAAGAGAGGATACAAGCTATAATTGAGTATAAGAGACCATCAAACCTAAAATCTCTGAGAGGATTTTTAGGGATGATGAACTATTTTAAACGTCTCATACCTGATTTGAGCATGAAACAAATACCCTTAATAAGGCTTTTAAAGAAGGATAATAAATGGAAGTGGACTGATGAAACAGAAATGGCTTTTAATGATTTAAAGGAAGCATTTAAAAAACAATTAAAAGTTTATCATCCTAATTATGATCTACCATTCATATTACGGACGGACGCATCCAAAGAGAGGTTTGCAGGAGTACTATTACAGATACAGGATGGCATGGAAGTACCCATATGTTATGTATTAAGGGTAACGAAAAATTATGAGAGGAATTATGGGGTATCAGAACTAGAATTGGCAAGTGTAATTTTCTGTGTGACAAAATTTAGATTTTATTTATTAGGAGCAAAATTTACAATAGAAACTGATCATTCTTTACTAACAACAATTTTAAAAAACAGATTTGGCAACAGTGGAGTTCATAGGGGTTCATGGGTTCATGGGGTTTAATATTACAGGAATATGACTTTGAAATTAAATTCATTCCAGGAAAAACAAATGTAGTGGCAGACGCGTTAAGCAGAGAAAGTAAGGGGGATAATAATAATCATAAAAGAATTGTGAAAATTGGGGTAAATATCATGAAAGATTCAGATGGGATATTTTCTTTAAACAGCATTATCGAAGATCGAATGGGATTAACTGAAAAAAAGAAACGAATAGGACATTTGAAAGAAGATGCATGGATAGAGAAAAATGGAGAAACAGATTTATTTATAAAAACAGAAAATTTAGCTAAGAAAATTTTGGAGAATTTACATAAAAGAAATGGACATATAGGAGCTAGGAGATTATGGTTACTATTTAGAGAAAATTACATTAGTAAAGGGGACCAAAGTATCGCCAAATTGATCACCAGTACATGTCATATTTGTCAATTGGGAAAAAGCAAACATAAAAGAAATGAGAACATAGCAAAATCTATATTGACAACGAGATGTGGGGAAATAATAGCTATAGATTTCCTAAGCAATTTAATACCCAGTAAACAAGGAAATTGCCATATTTTAATAGTGGTTGATCTATTTTCCAAATTCGTAAAACTGTACCCTACAAAAACAACAAAAAGTAAAATCATTATGGAAAAACTATCAGATTATATGCAAGAAATTATAAGACCTGCAAATTGTATAATAGATAATGCTACCTATTTCACAAATTAAAGATTTAGAAAATTCTGTAGTAAAAATCAAATAAATTTAAAGACAATTAGTATTCGGCATCCATCTTCAAATGCATCTGAAAGGTACATAAGAGAAGTGATAAAGTTTCTGAGAATAACTTTGTGGAATCAAAATCATAACAATTGGGAAGATCACATAGAAGAAATTCAAAATTATTTAAACAATTTACCAAACACAGTTACAATGGAAAGTCCAATTTATTTGATGAAACAACTGAGACCTCAAAGAAAATGGGAAATAAATACTACAGAAGAATTTGAAAAAGTATTGGAAAGAGTAAATAAAAATTTGCAAAACAATGCAAATTAATATCTACGAAGAATAGAAAAAAGGGGAAAAGTTAAAACAACATTTAATAAAGGAGACTTAGTAATCGTCCGTGCTCTAAGGGTATCAGACAAAAGTAAACATGTATGTGCAAAATTGAAACCATCTTTCGAGGGACCATATGTTATAGAAAATGAGAATGGAGTAAATAGCTATGTTCTAAGATATTTGGAGAGTGGAGAAATAAGAGGTGTCTTCAACATAAAAGATTTATACAAATACAATAATTAATGGAGAAGTTTAAAAAAGGAAATATTTGAAGTAAAATTTGCGTTCATAAAATTTTTCCTTATATGAAAATTTGATAAACGCAAAATTTAGGGGATGTTAACATCGAAAGGAACCTGCAACACTCTGTATACTATAATATGGAATGAAATACTACACACAATATGCAAATACAAAATTTTAGAATTTAAATTATTTCTTGAACCGTCCGAAATAGAGAGAATCTGAATCATTCATTATTCAATAGAGAAAATAAACAAGAATCAAACTGAAGAATTATGAAGGAAATTTTCAATACACTTTGTAAATACACATATGTGAAATATATAACATGATTTCTAGCCTTTGAGAGAGAGAATATTGAACGTTACATTATATAAATTATAACACTCTATTTCTCACACAGTAAGAGTAAAAACATTATGATTTGTTTTCAAAAATGCTAATTAGATACTGAAAGAAATTCTCTGGTAACATTATATAATTATTTAGTATATGTCAAGGTAGAAAGTCAAAATAATAATAACATTGAGTTTATAAAAGTATGACGTTTGTGAAATGAATTGTCATTCCGAATAGATCTAATTGAAATAAAAAGAGCTGTCATTTTCTAAATATTTTGGAATATATTTTGAAGGAAGTAATATATCAGATGTGATCATTTAAAAATATTAAACGGAATGTCCTAGAAGGATAAATGAGGAATTTGAAACATGAAGTGGGATTTGCCAACAAGAATTTTTATAGTCAATTTTGATTGGTGAATCAGATTTGAAATATTTTGATCAGCGGCAAGCGGATTAAAAACTGAAGAAATTGAATGAAAAAAGTTGTTGATAATGTACCCTATTCACTAGGTAGAATCTTTTTTTGGTAGAATGAATGGGGTAAAAAGTAAAATTTAGAGAAGATAATTCAAAAACTATTAGAAAAGCAGCCCATTTGAGTTGTAAATATAAAAGAAATACATTATTCTTAAATATAACTAAACAAATTTATAAATCAAGCTGATAAACATAGATTTAACAAGAAATTGGTAAAAATTGTAGTATACTAACCGTAAAATTTTATCTGTATAAGCAAGTAAAGTTTTGTATCGTGGGAATGGTATCTCCACGATACATTTCAGCTGGACTATGGAATTCCATCTAAAATGTATTGATGTGGATGAAATATAACATCAATTTTGGCTATTACCCAAGCACGACAGACTGTGTGGTGTCCAAAGAAGTAATCTAAAAAACAATCAACGAGGTGAATAAAAGAAAAAGTGAACAGGTATTTAAAACTATTTCATTTAAATAAAAAAGGTTAAATAAACTCACTTGTGTTGTGCAAATATTTGAACTTTGATAAGTCATAAACCTTGTCCATCGTTATATCCGCCATCTTATATCATAGATAATTTGTTAAAATCGTCCGATTTTGAATGTGTATATAATGTTGCATAGTTTGTACTTACATATAGTAATAATTCATTTGAGTGTATGTGTCTTTGAATGAATGATCATCGTAGATAGGTTGTTTTTCATGATTTTTTTTTTGTAAATGAATAATGTATCTGTTTTTCTAAATATTAAATAACGTTTTTCATTTGAAAGACTTGAAATTGCATTGTTGAAAAATTTCATTTCTCGATAATTGCTCCATCTATTATTTAACAGTTGGCATTATTGACCAGACGGTTCTCAATCAGAAGGGGGATTTGAAGTTAAATATACAGGACCGTTCTATAGGATTTTATAAAGAAATTAAAAGCAAGTATTTTTGATTAATTGATTATTTTATGACATATTTTAAATTTTTCTAATATACCGGGCAAACCAAAACTAATAATTCTTAATAACTAAACTAAAATAATAAAGGTACTACAGGGATACCAAACCAGTATAATATATATATATATATATATATAATGAGTAACGAATATATATATATATATATATATATATATATATATATTATTGTGATTTGTATTGGGAGAGAGAATATTAAAATTATTGTTTAGTTTAGTTTAGTTGATATTTAGTTTTTGTTTGCCCGGTATATTGTAAAATTTAAAATTAATTTGTAAGATAATTATACTTTTTCATGAGAAACTCCATAATCTCAGAGTAGGGTTCAAATGTAGAAAAACAAAACAAATTTAATTTCTAATATGAGCGCCAAAGTTTAAATAAAGTCCCTATATTTCAATAAAGGAATTTAGTTAATCAAAAATATACTTGCTTTATTATTTCCAATTAAACTCTAAAGACGGTCCTGTCTGTTTAATGTTGAACCTCTCCACGATTCACAGATGTCAGTTCAAAGCTACTAACTGTTGAAACTAGATGGAGTAATCACCATAAAGAAATGAAAAATTTCAAGAATATAATTTTAAAATGTTTTTCAAATGTTGTAGAAACAAATACATCATTCTTTTACAAGACATAAATTTGTGAAAACCTACTATCTAGTATGATCACTCATTAAAATAAAATCATACACTCTGGTGAAATATTATTTCTATACATGATTTAAAATAGGCAACATTTTATACAAATTTTATAACACGAAATCCGTTATATCAAAGTCAATGACAGAAAATGGCGAATAAAAAAGCTTATGAGCGTCTATGCAATATCAAAGTTCAATTCTTTGTACAAAATCGGTAAGTTTACTCTACCTTCTTTATATATAATTAAAATAGTTTTAAATACCTTTGTTCACTGTATTGTTCTATTAATTCACATCAATGATTGGTTTTTATTTTGTTTTAGGTTACCTCTTGGAAGACACCATACATTTTGTCCAGCTTGCATAGCATCAAGAATCAATTCTATATTTCGTCCACGTCAATACATTTAAGACAAATTCCATAATCCAAAGCTTTCTGAAAGGTATTGTGGAGACACCGTTTCCACAATACAACATTTTACTTAATTACGTCGATAAATTTTATGGTTTGTATTCAATTATAATTACCAATTTTCTTCTTATAATGTGTATATCTACTTGATTAATTATATTACTGATTAGCTTTAAAGTATAATGTATTCCTTTCTCTAATTTTCATACCAAATTGTTGTTTCTCCGAAAGTTTTAATAGTTTTTCTCAAAAATTTTGCTTCTTAATATTTTTCTGCTACCAAAAAAAAGTACCTAGTGAATAGTCTACATTATCAACAAAACTGTCCCCATTCAATTTTTTTTTATTATTAGAAATCTGCTTGTCGCTGATGAGAATATTTTAAACGTATTCCACCAATCAAAATTGGTTATCAAAATTCTTATTGAAAATCTTCATTTCAAATAGTAGATTGTCCATCCATCATTTTAGAACATTCTGTTTTGAGTTTCTTGAATGATTATAACCCATATATTACTCCCTTTAATTGTGATTCAATAAATTTTTAAAATGACAGTTCTTATTTTCAAAAAAATTTATTCGGAATGACAAATCGTTTAACAAGTGTCATGTTCCATAAAATTAATGTTTTCATTTGACTTCCTACCTTGACATATTTTAAATAGTTACATAATCTTATCGAAAACTTCTTTCAATCTCTAATATTTACTTCTTTAAAACAAATCATATTATTATTTCACTTTGACAATGAGAACAATGGATTATTATTTATATGGAACAAACGTTCTAAAATTCCCTCTCTTAAATATGGAAATTTTGTTATTTCATTTCACCTATATTCTTATAAAGCTTATTTAAAATCTTGTCCATAGTTATACATTTAGATTCTTGTATACTTTCTCTATTAAATAGTGAATAGTACAGATTGTCTCCTTTTAAATATTTTTTAAAAAAAAATTCAAATTCCAAAATTTTTAATTACTTACAGTGTGTAGTCTATTATTCCATAATTCAGTATACAGAGTGTTGCAGGTTTCACTCTATGTTAACATCCCCTAAATTTTGCGTTTATCAAATTTTAATATTACGAAAGTTTTATGGACGCAAATTTTACTTCAAATATTTATAAAATTCCTTTTTTTTAACTTCTCCATTAATTATTGTATTTGTATAAATCTTTTATATTGAAAACACCTCTTATTTCATCACTTTCTATATATCTTAGAACATAGCTATTTACTCCATTCTCATTTTCTATAACATATGGTCCCTCGAAAGATGGTTTCAATTTTGCACATACATGTTTACTTTTGTCTGATACCCTTAGAGCACGGACGATTACTAAGTCTCCTTTATTAAATGTTGTTTTAACTTTTCCCATTTTTTTTATTCTTCGTAGATATTTGTTTGCATTGTTTTGCAAATTTTTATTTACTCTTTCCAATACCTTTTCAAATTCTTCTGTAGTATTTATTTCCCATTTCCTTTGAGGTCTCAATAGTTTCATCAAATAAATTGGACTTTCCATTGTTACTGTGTTTGGTAAATTGTTTAGATAATTTTGAATTTCTTCTATGTGATTTTCCCAATTATTATGATTTTGATTCCACAAAGTTATTCTCAGAAACTTTATCACTTCTCTTATGTACCTTTCAGATGGATTTGAAGATGGATGTCGAATACTAATTGTTCCTAAATTTATTTGATTTTTACCACAGAATTTTATAAATCTTTCATTTGTGAAATAGGTAGCATTATCTATTATACAATTTTCAGGTTTTATAATTTCTTTCATGTACTCTGATAGTTTTTCCATAATGACTTTACTTCTCGTTGTTTTTGTAGGGTATAATTTTACAAATTTTGAAAATAAATCAACCACTATTAAAATATGGCAATTTCCTTGTTTACTGGGTATCAAATTGCTCAGGAAATCTATAGCAATTATTTCCCCACATCTCGTTGTTAATATAGATTTTGCTATGTTCTCATTTCTCCTATGTTTGCTTTTTCCTAATTGACAAATATGGCATGTACTGGTAATCAATTTTGCGATACTTTGGTCCCCTTTACTAATATAATTTTCTCTGAATAGTAACCATAATTTTCTAGCTCCTATATGTCCATTTCTCCTGTATAAATTTTCCAAAATTTTCCTAGCTAAATTTTCTGTTATTATAAATAAATCTGTTTCCCCATTTTTCTTTATCCATATATCTTCTTTCAATTGTCCTCTTTGTTTCTGTTTTTCAGTTAATCCCATTTGGTCTTCAATGATGCTATTTAAAGAAAATATCCCATCTAAATCTTTCATGATATTTACCCCAATTTTTACAATTCTTTTATTTTTATTATTATCCCCCTTACTTTCTCTGCTTAACGCATCTGCCACTACATTTGTCTTTCCTGGAATGAATTTAATTTCAAAGTCATATTCCTGTAATATTAAACCCCATCTATGAACTCTACTGTTGCCAAATCTGTTTTTTAAAATTGTTGTTAGTGAAGAATGATCGGTTTCTATCGTAAATTTTGCTCCTAATAAATAAAATCTAAATTTTGTCACACAGAAAATTATACTTGCCAATTCTAGTTCTGATACCCCATAATTCCTCTCATAATTTTTCGTTACCCTTGATACAAAGCATATGGGTACTTCCATGCCATTTTGTATCTGTAATAGCACTCCTGCAAACCTTTCTTTGGATACGTCCGTTCGTAATATGAATGGTAGATCATAATTAGGATGATAAACCTTCAATTGTTTAGTAAATGCTTCCTTCAAGTCATTAAAAGCCATTTCTGTTTCCTCAGTCCACTTCCATTTATTTTCCTTCTTTAAAAGCTTTATTAAAGGTATTTGTTTCATGCTCAAATCAGGTATCAGACGTTTGAAATAGTTCATCATTCCTAGAAATCCTCTAAGAGATTTTAGATTTGATGGTCTCTTATACTCTATTATTGCTTGTATCCTCTCTTCATCCATGGACATTCCATTTTGGTCTATTTTATAACCTAGGAAGCATATCTCTTCCTGACAAAATTTGCATTTATTTTGATTTATTTTTAAACCTGCCCTATCTAATTCTTTTGAAATAATTTCAATATGTTTTAGGTGTTCTTCTTCATCATTCGAGAAGATTAATATATCGTCGATATAATGAAGTGCAAAGTCTTCAATTTTATTTAGTATTTGGTGTAATGCTCTAACCAAGGCCGAACAAGCACTTTGTATACCATATAGAGCTACACAAAATCTGTACAACACCCCATCAATAGAGAAGCCTGTGTAATCTCTACTATCTTCATCCAAAGGAATCAGCCAAAAACTGTGTTTTAAATCAATTTTAGAAAATATTTTCGTATTCGTAATGCGCCCAAAAATTGCTTCCACATTCATCGGAGCCTCGTATTGTGGTACAGTGTATTCATTGATATTTCTTGCATCTAGGCATAATCTTAATTCACCATTTGCCTTCTTTACGACCACAATAGGGTTTACATATCTTGTGTTACATCTCTCTATAATACCGTCTTTTAACATATTTTGTATCTCTGAATCAACTTCTTTCCTATATTTATAAGGTATGGGATAAGTTCTTATTCTAAAATTTTCTATTCCTCTAACTTCTATCTTATGTACATAATTATTTGCCATTCTCATCTCCTTTTTAATCAATCCTTCATACTTCATTATCAAATTCTTCACTTTCTCTTCATATTCCTTATTTCCACACACTAATTCCAATTCCTCCATAATTACATTCCTCTCTATATTCCATAACTGCCTATTATCCTCTTCGATTTCCAATTCTTCCATATTTCCACTCCTTTTTATATTCCATAACTTCCTATTATCCTCTTCAATTGCCAATACTTCCATATTTCCATTCCTTTCTATATTCCATAACTTCTTATTATCCTCTTCAATATCCAATTCTTCCATATTTTCTCCCTCAAATTCAATCTTATTACCATTTAATTCTATCTCCATCTTTTCAAAATTAATTCTTGCTTTATACTTCGTCAATTCATCTATTCCTATAACTATGTCTGTTTCTAAATTATCCACTAGCAATAATTGCATCTCAACTTCTTTCCCATCCTTTAATTCAATGCTTTGTATTATAGATCTGCTAACTTCACACAATTTCTTTCCATTTGCTCCTATTAATGTAGTTTTCGGTATTTTGACTAGCTTATTTTCATAATTTTTAATATTTTCTTCTATTAATTTTGCTTTTATTATGGACGCTTCCGAACCTGTATCTATTAATATTATTACTTGTTTCCCATTTAATTTCCCTTCAATTTTTATTAATCCCGTTATTTCTTTTAATTCCAAATCTTCCCCAAATTTAATGTATTCCCTTGGATGTTCATATGTACAGATGATATTTCTTACATTTGGTATGTGCTCGATCCAAAGTTTTGGTCGGGCTCTTGTTCAGTAATTATTTCCGGTTCTACCGATATCACTCTCTCTTCTCTTCTTTGGATATTGTTTACTCTTCTCTGTCCTCCATTTCCATTTCCTCTTTCTTCCTCCCTATATTCTTTTCTTTGTTCTCTATTTTCTTCTCTATATCGGTTGTCATATTGTCCACTTCTATTATTTTGTTCTCTGTAATTCTGTTCTCTATAATTGTTATTGTTATTATTATTATATCTAAAATTTCTGTTATAATTGTTTTGATTGTTGAAATTTCTGTTATTATTATTATTATGTCCTGAATTATTGTTGTAATTATTGTTTCTGTTGTAGTATCCATTGTTATAATTTCTATTGTTAATGTTATTTGTTCTATTATAATTTTGTTCATAATTAGTTCTTCTACTATTTTGATTATTTGTATTATTCTCATAATCATTGTTATTGTTATTATATTGATTGTTTCTGTTAAAATTGTTACTATTATTATTTTTATTCCTATTATAGTTATTATTATCTACTTTGTTTCTTTCTAATCTTTGCAAATAACTACTTAGTTGTTCTATCTTTTTAACATTCTCAATAGTAATTGTCTCAGTTATCTCACATTTAAAATGTCTAGATATAAACATTATTATTTCCTCCTCTGGTATGGGTGGGTCTAGGAATTTAGCTTTCATGAATACTGTCATAGCATAATCATTCATGCTTTTTCCTCTTCCTGTCTCATATTTTCCTGAGTAGAGTTTTTCTCTTACTCTTGCTTGGGCACTATTTCCCCAGAAATATTTTATAAACTGTTCTTCGAAATCTTCAAAATTATTAAAATCGTCTTCTTTACTCGTGTACCATACTAATGCATGATTATCTAAGTTTTCTCTTATCATTTCCTTTATATCTTCTTCGTTTTGCATATTTTTTATTTTATTCTTTAGAATTTTTATGAAAACCTTTGAGTGTATTTTCCTATTATCTCCTTCAAATTTGTATTCTCCTCTATTTCCAATATAATTATTTATTATCTTGGTTTCCATCACTCCATTTCTTGCTTCTTGAAAATTCCTATTTTCTCTTTGGTCATGTTTTTGCTGTAAATAAAATAACCTTTCTTCCATGTCTTCTAATTTTCTCGTCATTTCCAGTGTTTCTTTTGATTGTTCTTCTTTGAGAATTCTACTTCCAGTTTGTTCAATTTTTCCTTTCATAACTTCAATTTCCATTTGTATTTCCCTAATCTTCTTTTCTATTTTCACTTCCTCTAGCTTTTGCTTCTCTTTACATAATTCTTCAACATTTTGTTGAAATTCAGTCAAGGTTTTATCCCATTTTCCCTCTAGGTTTCCCATTCTTTCTTGGGTGTCTTGAACTCCCATTTTGATTTCCTTAACTTCCCTTTGAATTTCTCCTTTGAAATCCTTTTCCTTCTCCTCTATTTACTTGATTCTGTTGATCTGTAAATTTTCTATTTCCGTGATTCTTCCAATAACTTCTCCTCTTATTTCTTGTTTAGTGGATTCTATTTTGTTTTCCATGTAAATATTTGATTCTTCCAATTTCTTCTCAACATGTCCCAATTTTTCTTCCATTAATTTTATTATTTGTTCCTTAGTTTGTTTTATTTCTTCTTTGTTCTGGTCCATTTTTCCATTCAAATTACTCATATCTCCCCTAATATTATTCATTTTGTTTATCCATTTTTTATCTTGTTTATCCATTTTTCTATTTATATTATTCATATCTCCTCGCATACTATTCATATTTGCAGCTAATTGTTGCATAATTTCCATTAATGGATCATTTCTACTTGTCCTTCCCCGCTCTTCCTGTCTTCTATCTTCCTGTTCTTCTGCTGCATCTCCCATCAAAACTTCTTCTGATAATGGTGCATCTTCTTCTTCCTGTCCTTGTTCTGCAATATCTTCTTCCGAATGTTCTCTCCCCTGTTCCAAGTATTGTACCTGAAAATCTCCTCTACCATTACTCCTTTCTTCTCTTTCTTCATCAGACCTACTTTCAACTCCTACCTGCTTTCCGTCTCTTAATGTCATTTTTCTTTCCATTTCCTTTATTAAATTTTTTTTAATACAGTCAAAAATTACTCTTTCTATCCTTTTTTATTATTATTTACCAAATTTCTAATTTGCCCCACGTTGCGGTGACATGTTATTGTGATTTGTATTGGGAGAGAGAATATTAAAATTATTGTTTAGTTTAGTTTAGTTGATATTTAGTTTTTGTTTGCCCGGTATATTGTAAAATTTAAAATTAATTTGTAAGATAATTATACTTTTTCATGAGATACTCCATAATCTCAGAGTAGGGTTCAAATGTAGAAAAACAAAACAAATTTAATTTCTAATATGAGCGCCAAAGTTTAAATAAAGTCCCTATATTTCAATAAAGGAATTTAGTTAATCAAAAATATACTTGCTTTATTATTTCCAATTAAACTCTAAAGACGGTCCTGTCTGTTTAATGTTGAACCTCTCCACGATTCACAGATGTCAGTTCAAAGCTACTAACTGTTGAAACTAGATGGAGTAATCACCATAAAGAAATGAAAAATCTCAAGAATATAATTTTAAAATGTTTTTCAAATGGAAAAACGTTATTTAATGTAGAAACAAATACATCATTCTTTTACAAGACATAAATTTGTGAAAACCTACTATCTAGTATGATCACTCATTCAAATAAAATCATACACTCTGGTGAAATATTATTTCTATACATGATTTAAAATAGGCAACATTTTATACAAATTTTATAACACGAAATCCGTTATATCAAAGTCTATGACAGAAAATGGCGAATAATAAAGCTTATGAGCGTCTATGCAATATCAAAGTTCAATTCTTTGTACAAAATCGGTAAGTTTACTCTACCTTCTTTATATATAATTAAAATAGTTTTAAATACCTTTGTTCACTGTATTGTTCAATTAATTCACATCAATGATTGGTTTTTATTTTGTTTTAGGTTACCTCTTGGAAGACACCATACAATTTGTCCAGCTTGCATAACATCAAGAATCAATGCTATATTTCGTCCACATCAATACATTTTAGACAAATCCCATAATCCAAAGCTTTCTGAAAGGTATTGTGGAGACACCGTTTCCACAATACAACATTTTACTTAATTACGTCGATAAATTTTATGGTTTGTATTCAATTATAATTACCAATTTTCTTCTTATAATGTGTATATCTACTTGATTAATTATATTACTGATTAGCTTTAAAGTATAATGTATTCCTTTCTCTAATTTTCATACCAAATTGTTGTTTCTCCGAAAGTTTTAATAGTTTTTCTCAAAAATTTTGCTTCTTAATATTTTTCTGCTACCAAAAAAAAAGTACCTAGTGAATAGTCTACATTATCAACAAAACTGTCCCCATTCAATTTTTTTTTATTATTAGCAATCTGCTTGTCGCTGATGAGAATATTTTAAACGTATTCCACCAATCAAAATTGGTTATCAAAATTCTTATTGAAAATCTTCATTTCAAATAGTAGATTGTCCATCCATCATTTTAGAACATTCTGTTTTGAGTTTCTTGAATGATTATAACCCATATATTACTCCCTTTAATTGCGATTCAATAAATTTTTAAAATGACAGTTCTTATTTTCTAAAATATTTATTCGGAATGACAAATCGTTTAACAAGTCTCATGTTCCATAAAATTAATGTTTTCATTTGACTTCCTACCTTGACATATTTTAAATAGTTACATAATCTTATCGAAAACTTCTTTCAATCTCTAATATTTACTTCTTTAAAACAAATCATATTATTATTTTACTTTGACAATGAGAACAATGGATTATTATTTTTATTTATATGGAACAAACGTTCTAAAATTCCCTCTCTTAAATATGGAAATTTTGTTATTTCATTTCACCTATATTCTTATAAAGCTTATTTAAAATCTTCTCCATAGTTATACATTTAGATTCTTGTATACTTTCTCTATTAAATAGTGAATAGTACAGATTGTCTCCTTTTAAATAATTTTTAGAAAAAAATTCAAATTCCAAAATTTTTATCTACTTACAGTGTGTAG
The DNA here is from genome assembly GCA_963921935.1 of Galeruca laticollis. Classification (NCBI taxonomy): domain Eukaryota; kingdom Metazoa; phylum Arthropoda; class Insecta; order Coleoptera; family Chrysomelidae; genus Galeruca; species Galeruca laticollis. The sequence goes on along the minus strand of OY998175.1, from coordinate 253,715,373 downwards.
TCTATTATTCCATAATTCAGTATACAGAGTGTTGCAGGTTTCACTCTATGTTAATATATATATATATATATATATATATATATATATATATATATAGTGCAGCACGTGCTGAAGATGGCAAATGAGCCAGAAACATGCATGTCCGCGGTTACCACTCTGTTTCAGTAACCCTTTTTTGCGTGAATTACCCATGAATCTCTTTGTTGTTGTTGTTAACATATTACGCGATATTCCTACATATATATATATATATATATATATATATATATATATATATATATATATATATGTATATATATATATATATATATATATATATATATATATATATATATATATATATATATAACCTTTGGAATGGGGGGTGATTTTGGCATCTAGGAACACCAAAATGAAAAACTGCATTGAAATTTTTCCGAAGTCGCGTCACGCTATTCTCTACAATAGCCGTATTTCATTCTGAAATAAGCCTAAAAAATAACAAAAAAAAAGGTTTTCCTAAAGAACACAGCACGTTCTAAATGCTGCTAGCTAACTGTCTATTTTGTGAAGTATTGTACATATAGTGTTTTTGTATAGTAAAACGACCTGTTTATGTCAAGAACCACTCGTATGTATAAAAAATTGAGCATACGGCTTTCTTCCCTAGGAACGGAAAGATCTTTTACTAGACCATATCCACATATATGAACAATTTTTGCTATAAATAGAAAATTTAACCCGTCAAAAAGTAGAATACACATATCAACATAACAAGCTAAGTCATGGGTAATATGGTATAGAATTTGAAGCAACTATTCCCTTCCATACACCCAGGAGGACCATATATATTGCCCCAAATTTCAGTCGCTGTTTTTACGAAATATGAATTCTTCCACATACGGTGTTCTTTCTTAGGACGGCAGGATAGAAGGTTCGATTACTCCAACAGTTTGCAAGATATCATCATACTATGTAATTGAGATAACATTATTTAGTTGTTCACTGTACTGACATAGAGAAAGCGAGTTCATGTTCATATCCCTTATATTGCTTTTATGTTCCTTTAACCCCATTATATATTCAATAAACATACACGATGAATGAACACCCACGCCCAGGCAATGCCTTAGTGGGTATTTATTCATTATTGGAAGAATAGAGTATATTGTTGTATTGATGTTTTGTTCTTTATTTATATTGTTATTTATTTATTTATTATTAACATTAAATTGATTATGTAATATCATTCTTCCTCGATTTAAGTATCTTTGACGACTCAATTTCCTAACTGTTTTAATTAACGCAAAGTTTAGAAAGAAACAGATCCATTACTCTCATTTATTAACTGTGCTTTATGTTGATTATATTGAATGCATTCTGTACTTTTCTCTTTTTTATTATTATATTTTATATTTTGTGTTTCATATTTCGGGTTTTATATTTCACATTTTATAATTTATGTCGTATATTGTATGTTTTGTATTTTATACATTGTATTTCATATTTTTGTATTCATATCTTATATCATAATATATATTGGATTGCTAAGTTTCGATATCTACCACGTACAAGCTGTTTACGACAGCTTCTGTGTAGTTACCATGTTTATTTGCATTTGTTAAAATATGTATTGTATTTACTATTTTTTTGTGAATAAACATTATATTATTTAGATATGGTATCTGACGATCCTCAGTTGCCGTCAATTATTTTGTTCTCGGATGAAGCTATATTAGAATAATTCACGCTTGTTAGAAGAAATTCACGCTCGATGGTCACTAAATGTTTGGTGTGGCATTTTAGAAGGTCAGGTCACTGGATCCCTTTTTTTAATAATGGAATACGCTTACTAAATTTTTTTAAGGATAAATTGCCGTAAAAATAAATAGGTCGTCTTACAAATTCTGTGCAATGCTGGTGTGCAAAAGTGTTAAATATTCGAGATGCACCTACCCGGTGACTGAATACGTCAAATAAAAAGACAATATTTTGGATCAGGATGCAGTAAAAATACTAAAAAACTTTGATTTTTAATGAATTATCGTTTACAAAGTGCAACTTGTCACTTCAAATTCTATCATACTACTTGTCACATAATGTCAAATATGACGTTTCAACAAAATTAATTATACAGTATGAATCAAGGCATAATCTAAAATATGGGATTTCCGCAAATGAAAAAAAAAACACAAAGCGACAACTTTCCGCAACATTCTCTCACCTTGAGTTTACTTAACCTTGTTCAATAACTCAATGCTCGAGTTGCTACATTGCGAATCTTTGAGGAGGTTTGACTTTGCTCCCCTATCTGGTGGTAACTTCAGGGGTCTCGTACATTTCTTCCACGCTTTCTATTTGATTGACATCAGCTCTCTCAAGATCTGGCTTCTCTGAAGGTTTCAAAGTTTTCGATAAGGAGTTCAGATCTAAATCATCACTACAGTTCAGTTCTAGCCGGTATACTCTTTGGAGGGGTCTCAATATTGATCCTTTGATAGTTTTCAATTTCACAAGTCGTATTTTATTATCTCGTCCAGGGATTAGTTCTTCGATATAAGCCAAAGGCCAGTCTATCCGTTTCAAATTATCGTACCCTATTAGAACGACATCACCTACTTTAACCTCTTTCGCATTGAATTTTTTGGATGACAATTTCAGTTGTCCCAAATATTCATTTCTGAATCTCCTACGAAGATCATTTTTCAATTTCATCCTGTACCTCAAGTGTTTTCTAAGATCTGCACTTTCCACGGCATCCAAATCAGGAACTCCATATTCTTGAATTTCTCGCAAAAACATCGCAGGAGTCAATGGAATGAGGTCTCTGGGACTTTCGTGCATATACGTCGGTGGTCTGAAATTTAATATCGATTCGCAGTCGCATAAAATGGTAGATAATTCCTCATATGACGGAGATGCTTTCCCCAATACCTTTCGCAGCAGATCTTTGGTGATTTAAATTAACCTCTCCCATCAACCACCCCACCAGGCAGCTGCTGGAGGATTGAACTTCCATTCTATTCTCTCCGCAGTACTAGAAGATTTAATCATTTTCCAGTCCAACTTAACGAATTCATTTGCCGCACCAATAAAATTTGTGCCATTGTCGCTGTAGACAGTCGTCGGTCTTCCTCACTTAATAACGCATTTCTCAGCTACGAGGATTTCTGCGATAGATGATTCTTTGTCCATCAATATTTCATCTGTTTGAAGACATCGGCAGTTTGAGAGAAATATTATCCTACCAAAAACTCGAATAATTTTTTCGTATTTTGAAATTCGTTCATGATACCAGGAAAAATTTATTTTCGTAGATACGTTCGAAGATATTGTACGTGTCTAAGAAGATATTTGCATCTTTCTAACGTACGTACGCGGCATCTGTAATTAAGAAAACAAATTAATTAGATCACATAACAAAATGGGGTAATCCCGGCCGTCCCCCATTTCCCATTTCCGACCGGCCCACATTAATCCATATGCACATTATGTGATTACAAGTTGTTTGAGTATTTACGATCAGAATTAAAGCCGAAGTACGTAATGCAATATAAAAAGAAACGTCTTAAAAGAATTCATTGGCATTTTTTTACAATTTGAGCTAAACAGAAACAATGATACATACCTTTGAAATTGTAATTGCCTTATAAATCACTTGCAAAAATAAGAGTTTAATGTACCGCGTGCTTACACTGCGCCATATGAAGACAATTATGAAGTGTAGCTCGTTCACAAACCAATTAGGCAACCAATATTGCTCAAACAATTTACCGCGCTAGCTTTAAGAGGGCGTAAGCGTGTTGCTGGTATTACCCCACTGGCAGAGATTTCCCCGCTTTGCCTTACATTATTTATCTTTGGAATAACTTGTAATTGTTTCCGTTTACTATTTCTCGCATAACGAGCTTATTTAAATGTTATGTCGGCAAAAGGGTCAAATTGAATATTGTACTCACGGAAATATTTTTCTTGAATCATCTTCGCAGTTGAATTCCAAATTGATAAAACTGCATATTCTTTACATTTTTTTCATTCCTCTTTTTCATATTATAGGCCCTATCCTTTCATATACCAGCTACTACAGAAACAGTATCAACAATACTTAATAATTATATCCACAAAATACGGATTCCATTTTCTGTGATTATATCTGACAGGAGATACATTAAAGTGATGTCAGCATACCAGATGTAGTCTGGTTACCTATGAGAAACGGGCGTTTTCATCAGGATGCACCTTTTTATCGGTACTAAAATAACAAAACTATCATCAATAAATATCACCTTTTATATAGGAGTTAATTTATCACTTATAATTGCACAAGTGGTTTGTATTTTATCGGGTAAATTTGGGTTGTTTAATGAGAAACTGTTTCCTAGCAATTTGACGAGAATAACTGTCAACAGTTGACAGTTATTCGAGTCAAATTGCTAAAGGAAACAGTTTAGAATTTGAACAACACAAATTTACCCAATATCAATACAAACCTCGAGTGTAATTCGGCAGGACAATTTAATGAATGAGAAATTTGGAAACATATCTTGCAATATTACATTCAATTTCTCGATGGAAGTATCTGGCTCAAATGCGTATCTTTTTGCATCGCAAAACGTAGAAAATTGTCGCCAGATTGATGATTGCGTCGCAACTGTATTAGTAGGCACACAGGTATTAACAATTTGACTAATTTCGGCGTTCGTAGACACACCGAATCGACTATTGTTCTTGAAAAGTCTATAAGTTGTTGACGAACATGCCAAACTATTTATTCTGGTAACCAACACCGCGATAATTGATGAACAAATGAATAAGTGAAAAAACTACTAGTGTATTTGTCGCTGTAAAAGTTAAAGCTAACTTTTGCAGCTGTCAAAGTGACAATTGCACTGTGGCATATGCGTTTTTTCATACATGAGTTAAATTGTCAATAATAAAATTAGATAGATAAATAACAATAGATTTCTCATTTTTATGTATAAATAAACAATTTCTAAAAAAATTCTGTTCTTCGTTTTTGATTCAGGTTCAAGAATTTTTGTATTTTTATAATTAAAAGTACGCGTTTTTGCTATTTCAAGTTTTTTTTATGCAGTTTTATTTTTTTCTCATATTGTGATGTCAGTATCATAATAATTGTCACAAGGAACTTCGTATATAATGTTACTATTTTTTGGTATTTTGATTTTATATTACTGAAATATTTTGATAATGTGTCTCCTTTATGACTTACTCTAATTTTATATTTTCTAAAATAATTCAATGGTTGGTCAGTCAGTTCCTGTAGGTACATGGTAAAGTTAGATGGTTTACATTTTGAAGTTTAAGATCTGTTTATTCTGAATAATAAAATATTCATTTGTTCACGATTATTATTTTCTCTTAATACATTTTTTGTTTTTTCAATACTGTGTATCTAAATTCAGGATATGATGGTTGAATATCAGCCAAATTAATAATCACTTATTTTTTTCGGAGATAGGATGACATGAATTGAAGTTTAAATATCTTGAGAACCAAGCTGGTTTTGTATACCAATCTGTTTTTGTGTCGATTTTGTATAATGTGACATCAATAAAATGAATTCTATCATTTTGTTCCATCTCAGTTGTAAATTCAAGAATTTTATGATTTGAATTGAATATTTGGCTTATATTTTCAGTTTAATTTTTTAGTAAAGCAGTAGGTAATTAAATCTTAATGTTAAGTTTGCTTATGATGATTTCCCAAGAACTTCCATTACTAATTGCTATAATACCCCCCGCGAAATAAGTTTTGAGTAAATTGTAATAAGTTTTGAGAGTATTTAAGAGAATTTTGGTAATCAGATGATTTTTTTATGTTAATTTTTGCAATAAACATAAACACGTTAAAATTTTTTTAATAGAGAAGAAGAGACCGTACGAAATATCACAAGCCCACATTTCCCATTTAAAAAACTGGATGTTGTACTTGTCCTTCGAAGGGGATTGAAGGTAGGAATCGTGTTTTTAGAAGAATGTCAATTTTAATTTGACTCGGGATTCTTTATATTTACGTACCGCAAAAGAAATAATTAATGTATTGCTTTTGACTTTTCCACACTGTATAGAAAGAATCTCATATTTTAGAAGTTGAAAAAGAGGAATCTTTACAATAAAGAAATCTTTTGAAAAAATTATTGCGCTACTAAATTGTCTATACAAGTAGGTTAACCTAGTTAATAACAACCTACGATTACAAATATTTACATAACTTGTTAAATCCGCTGAGTAATATTATTATTTTGGTACAACTACCATCAAGTAATATTTACAGTGTGTTACAAAATTAACTGATATACTTGATATAATACAACCATTATTATTTAATATGCAGGGTATCATTTTTAATCGTAAATATTTAACTTGTCGAAATTTTAAATTACAATATCTTGTTACTTTCATCTTTATATGTTTAAACAATATTTTAGCCCATTTCTTGCTCGGAATGATAGGTTTTTCCTCCGAAAGAAACATATATCTGGCAACACTTGTCTCGCCAAGATGTTTATTTTATGTACGTAAAATGATAAACAAATCAATAAAAAAATACAGTATGATCCTACAGTATACAATAGCTTTATTAAGATCAAATGAAACACCTATTAAATAATATTATTTTTATAATTCACGTCTACAAAATTTACTTTGTGAATCGAAAACAGTTTCGCAAAATAACCATTTCAGCATCGTTTTTGGTAACTTTTGATACAGTTGGATGCACTTGTGGCTGACATACTGGCATTTATAGCTGACATTTTCTGTGTAATTTTTCACATTGTTTTCTACACGCCACTTTAAATATCGTTCATATTCCTTCTTATATTTTTTTAGATTTTTCAGGTAAATCATTAACTGCATATCAGCAATATTGCAAAATTCTGGTGGAGTGGATGATAATTCTGTCAACTGTCATTTGTATTATGTGAGGGTTACCAATATAAATAGATAAGCACAAACATCCCTAACTGCAATTTTATTTTTATTAAAAACATTTTTGCTCGTTCATTATAAAAAATAGTATGTATGATTCATATCACAATTACTTCTTGCACTTCTCGTGCTTTGCGTAACGTATCGCTCCACGGTTTGTTACGCAAACTGCACTCGTACTACAAAATGAGTCATTGTGATATTTATTGTACAATATACTATTGTCCGTTTACGATTGTCAAGTCATTATGAAAGAACGTGTTAAAGCTGTTACGCTGGAAATGTGTTCTTAATTGGAAATAGTATATATAAATCTGGTCTTCCAATTCATCTCATTTTCAAAAAGGAAATTTACTCTGTAGAGTATATTTGAAGAGCACAGTTTGATAAAATATTCTGGTTCTCTAGAGGTGAAACTACCATGTGATAGATAAACTTCCGAATTGAGAGAAAATTACCTTGAAATCCTACCAGTTACAGTCAAGACTTCTCTTTTCACCACGTTAGAATATGTCATTCATGGAAATGGATCAAAATTACAAATAAAAACTATGTAATTAGTTCCGCAGCTTTAAAAAACTTTATGGCCAAAGACGCTCAACATCTATATTCATTTTTTGTACATTACGCGTTATTTTGGCATTATTTCATAACAAGAGCAATCCATTATAGCTAGAGTTTGGTGTTTCTCGAGCATCTGGCTGTTGGTAAGTATTTGCATTTGTTAAGCTTACACTATTATTTAATGGTCCCCACTAATGACTCAAAAAAGAACCCCATCTTATTGAAACACACTGGTTAACTATCTCTTTCACTAGCTTATCATCCTTATAATGACATATTTCTATACTTGAAGCCGAATTCATCAGCACAATTCTGCTTTCTGAGTTTGAAAAAGTCGTTTTAGCGTATTCAGTGTATGGTCGAGAAGGTCAAACTATTTTCTTCGGTTAAATTAACGAGCGGGTCATGCTTTTATTCGTTGGCCACTACACGGTAGCACGGTACACTTCATATTCGTAAATTTTGTTGATATCTCATTCAAGTATTGGCATAGCTGTATTTTGAGAGGAAATATTATGTTTTGCTTATTTACTCTAATTATCACTCGTCTATATCGCTTCCAGATTTGTTTTCCTCTATTGTACGGGATTTCTGCTGTACCTCGTTTTTTCATTCATCGTTTTATCACGTGCTGCGGCAATACCTTCGTCGCATATAGCATCCAAGCCATAAATTAGTTGTTCCACCGAATAATAGCTGCCTATTGCGATGTTATGTCTCGCACTAATCCATTGTGTATATTAGTTTCCAATTCTTGTTGCTTGGTGTTTCCAGGTTCAGACAAAACAACTTCTGTTAACTCTCTTGTAGCAAGTATGTCAGCCTCCGCACTTCCTTCGATGTTCCTCAAGAGCTCTATGCTGTTCCGATGTACCTTACCAGTTGTATCAGTCATCAATGCATTTTGACACCAGAGTCTCTCGAAAGCATCACTGTGCCATCTGCTGTTCTGGATCCATTATTATATCAAATCTGCCTCTTAATTATGAGGGCAAGATATATGTCCGAATATTTTTTCCCAGTATGGACAGTTTGATTGGTCTGTTGTAGTGGTATTTCTAGGACATATGATCAGTGTAGATTTGAAAAATGCTATCCTTGCCATACTTTTTGGATTCTTGAGAGGGCCAGCCTCCTCCCTATTTATAAAACCCGGTTTTTGTTGTTGGGGATCATTTTTATTGAAACTGTTGTAAATAAACAAATACCTCAATCTCATTCCTACCGTATTCCGTTTTGTCATTACACCAGACCATCGTATAAAATTTCTGAGTTAACCAAACAGTATATTTAGAGGTATTAGTTCTTCCAGCTTTCTCCTACGGGTGAATGCCATAGCGGTTTATTACCAACTAATTATATCTATTTTGATTTTATCTACCCATCCTCAACCCGCATTTAGCTGGGTATATCATTGGCTCAGGATTTCCAATTTTGCGCAAATTTATACCAACTGAATATGTGTAATCTGGTTTCTGAATATTAGTAGGTATTGGCAAGAAAAAATTAATTTCGTTTAGCGTTGTTTTTTAATATTAGAAAGTCCCTGTATATGACTCATATCGACCTTCAATTAGATGTTCTTGAAATACGGCTATTACAAAGAAAATAGGTACGATGAGAAAAACAAAAAAAAGTTATCAGCCAAGTCGTATCTCACACATTTAATTGTATGATTTAAATTTCCGTAGTGCATTATTTCACTAGCACTTATTAAATGCTCTAATTTGAATAAGAGATTATTTATTTGACTTCATTGTTGATAAATTACTTGTTTTATTTGTATATAAATAATGTTACATTTGTTAGGGTGCTAAAAAATAAGCGGCTATGAATGTGAAATGTTTGACAGGATCTTTGTTATGATGAACGTAATATTTTTTGTGGTTTTGTTATTTCAGTTCAATGAGGGTGATTCTGTTTACAGGTTAGTATACGTTTCTTGTTAAATTAATTTTGTTATAATACGAAACTGTGTCAAAATATTATTTAGTAACGAAGAGACTTTCGGTAAACTTTAAGGGTAGTGTATCAAAACGAAACACGCGACTTCTGTGAATTCCTTCATGAAAGTTGTATATATATATATATATATATATATATATATATATATATATATATATATATATATATATATATACATTTATATGTATATATATATATATATATATATATATATATATATATATATCCTGGCCGTATATATTTCCAATTTAAAAATAAAAGTGGTGGGATTCGGCCAATTAAATATTTATTATTATTTTTTCCATTTTGGAGATGTCACACAAAAAATACAGTACTACGTACGTTTCGGCATGAAGCCATTTTCAAATACTAACATATGGATAAAAACCTAGAAGCATTATCTTCAGGTAGTCAACAAAAACATTATAAAAATCAATAAGATATAAAAAGAAAAACAGAAGAACCAACAAACTTACTTGCAAGAAAATCAAACATTCAACATTTCAGGCTGTTATTCTGTAAGTATAAATGTAAAACAAATAAAATGGAGAATTGTGTTTTTTCTTCATTGTAAAATTGTACAATTTGTATTTGATAAAATTTTTTATTTCATTCAACAAAAGCCCTGGTAGACTCCTTTCGTTTGAATGAAAATAGTATACTGTCTACAAGGTGATAGAATTGTGTGTCTTCAGAATAATTTAAGTATAGAAGATTAAAATATTTACTTTATTTACTTATTATTATTAATAAGGTTCAAGCAGCCATTGGATAAGTTAGTTACATCATTTCTAAAATAAATATTATTTTTATTTTTTTGAATGTAGATTATTTCATAAATTTCTCGTTTTTTAGTATTAGATTCGGATTGTAATATTTTAAAATTTTGAAAATTAAATCTTTGGTTATTTTCTATGGCGTGTTTTGATAGTGCAGTGGTATTAGTTTTGTTATTTTTAATGTCATAAGAGTGTGAGCAAAACACTTATGTATGTATTGTTTAGTTTGCCCTATATATTGTTTGTGACAGTCATTACATTCAACTTGATATACTACGTTTGGTCTATATTTGTCATCAATTCTTGTTTTTAATTTTGAAAAAAATCGTTTAGTTGTATTATAAGGTTTGTGAGCAATATTGATATTGTACGGTTTGAACATTTTCTTAATGTTTTCGGATACACCATTTATGCATGGAAGGGGTATGTATTGACTACATTTATTAGTTTATGAGCTGGTTATGCGTTATTGGTTGTAGAACTTATGAACTTATTTTTTGGTCTATATTGAGGACTGGAAAGTTTTATAGCTCTATCTGCTAGGGTTTTAGATTAGATTATATTTTAACGGGGTTACAATGCAGTGAAACCTAAGGTTTATTGTGCCCCCCCCTATCAGAGCTGTTCTCGCTACTACTACAGATCGCTTCCCAGTTCCGGGGTTCTAATGAACTCTAGTATTTGGGACGGCTTCAACGAGGTTAGATCTTCACTCTTACAAGTTTCTTGTCCGAAGCATTTCTTGCGTTGACTTGCAATGGCGAGCCATTCTAGAACTAGGTGATCCAGAGTTTCATCCTCCTCCCCACAGAATCAACACTCGTCAATTTCTGCTATACCTATTCTCATTAGTTGTTTCCTAAGGCGGCAGTGTCCTGTAAGAAAACTTGTGAGGAGATGTAGCTTATCTTTACTGAGATCCAAATATTTTTTGGATATAGCAGTGTCAAAGTTCCGCAGGAAATTTTTGGAATGTTCCAGCCCGGGAAGGCACCGCTAGAGTGATTATCTTTCGGTTTCCTCTTTCATCTGAAACTCTTTCTTATAGTAGCATTTTTCTACACCACAGAAAGGCTCCGGGACAATAAAGAGCGTTTGTGCTCCTTTCCTGGCAAATGTATTGGCCTCTTCATTTCCAGTGATTCCCGAGTGGCCAGGAACCCAGACTAAAGAGACCCTGTTATTCTTGCCTAATTCATCAAGTTTTCTTCGGCACTCCCATGTAAATTTTGAATCAATGACATGGGAGCTCAATGCTTTGATAGCTGCTTGACTATCAGAATGGATCGATATGTCCCATTTCTGATAGTTTCTTTCTATGTTCATTTCCACGCATTTTTCGATCGCAAGTATTTCTGCCTGAAAGACGCTCGGGAAGGAACCTAACGATAATGAGTATCTGGTGCCAGGCCCAAAGACTCCAGCGCCTGCCCCAGTTGTGGTTTTTGAACCATCTGTATACCATCTAATGGTGTTTTCTTTGAATGTTTGGGTGGTGTACTCCCTTTCCCAATCTCTCCTCTTATTTAGCATCGTAGTGAAATTCTTTTCGATACTTAATTTCTTGATCATTTCATCACTGGGAAGATTAGCTGATGAGTTGTATTTTGATAGAGAGGACCAGGTACCCTGATTTTTAAAACTCTCATTGCCTGAACCGTCCTTAGATATTATATTGCCTCTTGGGCAGATTTTTCTATCACTAGATGTAGAGGTGTGAGATCAAGTGCCCTAGTTGGACACGTTCTCATAGCTCCAATTATGCACACACAAGCAAGCCTTAGAACTTTGTCGAGGGTCTTCCTCGTGATGTACTGACTTGCTTTTATATGCCAAACTATTGCCCCATGCGTAATTAGTGGTGTCACAATCATGGCGTACATCCATCGCAGTATTTTTGGGTTACAGCTCCAACTCTTACCAGCTAGATTTCTGCACGCCATCAAAGCTCTTATTACTTTACTAGCAATTATTTCAACATGCTTATTCCACAGAAGCTTACTGTCTAGAGTTATCCCTAGATGTTTAACTTCTGATTTCCATTCTATGATTTCCCTGTTTAAAGATAGAGGTTTCATGGCTGGAAGTGCGTACTATGGTCTTGTTTGGGTTATTGGTTAGCCCCACTGACAAGCACCATTGCTCAATAATTCTGAGGCCCTTTTGTAATCAATCACACAAGGTGCTCTCGAACTTGCCTCTGACTATTAGAACTATGTCATCAGCATATCCCCCATAGGCCTGTAACAACACTACGTTTGTAAGTAACTGGAATATGAGAATTAAAATTTAGATATCGGCCGGATTTATCTTTTGAAAACCAACTACTATTAATTCTTCCGGAAGTATCGTAGGAAATTATAATATCGAGAAAATGTATGTAATTGTTTACTTCTTTCTCAAAAGGAGGTGGTAGCAATTGGAAATCCCATAGCTGTACCGAAAATTTGAGAGAAGAAATCATTGTTACATCTAACAAATGTAGAGATTAAACAATAACAGCCTGAAATGTTGAACGTTGGATTTGTTTGGAAGTAAGTTTGTTTGTTCTTCAGTTTATTTTTAAATCTTATTGGTTTTTATAATATTTTTGTTGACTAATATATATATATATATATATATATATATATAAATATCTCAATATCTTAGGGATTCCGTCGTAAGTAGGGCTGAATTAAACTCTTATTTACTACCCAATATTTCGAAAAATTTTAGTTTCTTTTTCAAGGCTGAAATATGGACATGTTGGTACATTTCATTAATTAACAATTTTTTATACTTACGTGTAAAGTCAGTTAATAATTAATAAAACAGTTCATACTCGGAACAACAAAAAAATATATTTTATGTATAGATACTTTTTAAGTACTAATTCAAAAGGATGTTTTCGATTTGAAGGAACATTATATGTTTGTCAGAGTGTCACAGTTTGAGTGACAGTTTTTTGGTTGAGACATAACCAGTTGATGTGTTCAACTTTATGACTTAAGAGACAGTCTTCATTATTAGTATCATGACTTGTCACTTAATCATGATCCTATGAACAAAGGAAGTCCTATATATCGTATATTCTCCCTTGTCAACGAGCGAAAGGTGTGAGGTATATTACTCTCACTAATTACCCCACTCAAATCTTACGGCAACAAGAGTGAATGTAGTATATACACAACAACTCCGTTATAACTCATTAGTTATATAGATGTTTATAGTTATAAGCTAGAAATATCTAGTATTTGATTGTTCTTATGGTGTTGGTCAAATGAAAGAAGATATGTATAAGTGTGATTTACGTGGTTGCTTATGCATATCTTATTTCATTTGACCAACACCATAGGAACAATCAAATTCTAGATATTTCTAACTTATAACTATAAACATCTATATAACTAATGAGTTATAACGGAGTTGTAGTGTATATACTACGTTCACTCTTGTTATCGTGAGATTTGAGTGGGATAATTAGTGAGAGTAATATACCTCACAACTTTCGCTCGTTGACAAGGGAGAATATATGATATATAGGACTTCCTTTGTTCATAGGATCATGATTAAGTGACTAGTCATAATACTAATAATGAAGACTGTCTCTTAAGTCATAAAGTTGAACACATCAACTGGGTTATGTCATAACCAAAAAACTGTCACTCAAACTGTGACACTCTGACAAACATATAATGTTCCTTCAAATCGAAAAGATCCTTTCGAATTAGTACTTAAAAAGTATCTATACATAAAATTTATTTTTTGTTGTTCCGAGTATGAACTGTTTTAATAATTATTAACTCACTTTACACGTAAGTATGAAAAAATTGTTGATTGATGTAATGTACCAACATGTCCATATTTCAGCCTTGAAAAAGAAAATAAAATTTTTCGAAACGTCGTAGTAAATAAGAGTTTAATTCAGCCCTACTTACGACGGAATCCCTAAGATATTGAGAGATTTTTTATTTATCTACTGTCAAGAATACCCTTTTGGTTTATATATATGTATATATATATATATATATATAATATATATAATATATATAATATATATATAATATATATATATATATATATATATATATATATATATGCCAATTCGAAATATTTTTCTATATCGTTATTTTATAGTTTTACTAGTAGTTATATTTTTAATGGATATATGAATATAACAATATGAAATATTATTCGTCAAAAGTTTTCACAATCTGTGATTGTAGCGACACTATTGCAAACACACCTTTAGCAGTGTATGTAACCTAATTTAATTTTGACAATAGTTGTCAAACAATGTCCGGCTAAAATAAATATTAATTTTTGTATTTTGGAAGATAAATTCATTCACAATCACTCTTGTCTCAGGGTGGGATCAAAATTTTTTAAATGATAATAATTCAAATTTTATAATTTTCACGTCTTCTCCAAATTAAATATTACTCTATATTCAGAATCTCGAATAACTGTTTATTCAATATAATAAAAGGCACTTGAATTATCTTATGATATTTACGATTTTACTGTCACTGGAAATTAACCAAATGTCACTGATTAGATCAAAATTTCTATAGAATGCAAAATGTTAAATACAATGAAAATAGATACGGAATGAGTACCGCAGTGAGTTGGAATCATAATTATATATTATACGATCAGATAACAAAATTACAAAAATAATTATTATTTCCCAAAAATATCATAAAAGAAACAAAGATAGTATTTTCTACCAACCTTAATATTAGAATAACCTATGTTAGAAATCAACTAATCAAAAGTTCAATTCGTTTAATTTACACTTGACATGTATCTATGTCAAATAACGCAATTTCCCGTTCAAATTGTCTATTCAAAAAATTTCTTCACTTGATGTAAAATCTTATATGTGTAACGTTAATTTTGGTTTAGTTCAAATTATCATATAGATGCATCTATTTTTGAAATGTATTTAAAAAGGCCTGTTAATTCTCGAGAAATAATTTAAAAACTGGACTGGACTCACCAACTAGGAACAGGAAAACTCGTACGTATTCTAAACGTATTTAGAATTCTGCAAACTTTCTAAATATATAATTTAGAAAACTGGAACCACTTACACTTTATACGATGCAATTCTTCTACGAATTATGCACGCACTGGCTTTATAATGTATGGCTTTATGATCTGATTGTATAGTTATACAATTTCTACTATACTCTCAAAAAAAATTGAGACAACTCTTATTGTGATGTTGTCTCGTGGGGGTTTCAAATTCAACTGCCTAAACATTTTTCAAATAAATAAATCTCTTCTCCTGTGGTTACGAAAAATTCCTTTTTTTAAAAAAATACTAATTTATGTTTTCCTATAACAAAGAGAGATTTGAATTATTTTATTACAATTGTAATTCTGCTAGCAGAGACATTTGTATTTTAAAATTTCAAATATATTTTCCAAATCGTAATATAATCTATCTATCATTAGATATATTCTGCATAAATTTCATCAGAAATTAAAATATCAAATTTGATTTGTATACCGAATCTCTCAAAATTATTGATTCTACATATAATACAGTGTGTATCGAAAGTATTGCATACAAATATAAATAATTTTCCTATATATATATATATATATATATATATATAAAATGAATATAATTTCATAAAATACGAGGTGTCTATATAAATATAAATTTCGATTTCCTACTACATCTGTTTTAGTCGAAATTTCAATAATTTCGACGTATTGGCCTGACCGTTCTTCGAAGGGAAAAACAACTACATTCCTGGCTAATACCACGTAGAATATTGAATTGCATGCCCTTCGAAAACCGTGACGTCGATCGGCCATTTTACCGATAGGGACATCTGTGGTGATTCGCAACTGATAGCGGAAGAGCATAGTACACTGACGCGTTTCGACTTTCTTGGGTCTCTTCAAGAGTGCCGTAATGCCTTCCAGTTCAGAGTCTCTTATCTGAACTGAAGATTACGTCCTCCGACAACTTCTCCTTAGCTCGTGTAGTTACACAAGCGAGAAGTAGTCAGTTGGCGCCATCTTCACTTTCAGTTGCGAACCAACACCTCAGATAAATGCGACCGTATTAGTCGTATGAAATAAAATGCATATAACTTCATAAAATACGAGGTGTCTATATGAAATATAAGTTTCGATTTTCTACTACACCTGTTTTAGTCGAAATTTCAATAATTTCGACGTATTGGCCTGACCTTAAATTGAAACCGGATGGTTTACAATGAAGACAATAACAATTAAACATTAGACATTAACAATTAAACATTAGATATTAAAAATTAAGAGAATAGAAAGTTTCACATGTTCGAATATATTATATATATATATATATATATATATATATATATATATATATATATATATATATATATATATATACGTAAACATAAAATAAATTTATAAATTTGAGAATCCTTCAAATATTTTTATTAAGACCGAAAACGTGAGAAGATATTCATTAAAAAACACGTTATTCATTCATTAAAATATACCAAAATGCTAGGAACAAACGAATTATGATCAAGTAGTTTTTCTATTGTGCTAAATTGAACATCCTCTATTTGTTACGCGTTGAAAGCATATCTAAGCTCAAGGTATACTTTTGGTTCCAAGAACCACATAAAAAGACGTTAAATCAAACTAGCTTTATTAATTTTCTTACCCACTAATCTACATGAAACATAAACAATGTGTATATTTAAATTTTTTTAAATAATCACTCAGTTGAACTGTTTGAACCGAAAAATTGTTTATAACTTTAATTTCGGCTTTTAAAGAACTTTTATCCACTTTCAACAAATTGGGGTAGTGGTTACTGAAAACAGCATCTTCATCAAAATTTTGTCAATAGCTGCGGCAAGTTTCAGACTTTCGCTGGAGAATCTTGATGTCAATCAATTGATCACTGGATACAATACTCAACACCACAAGGTGAACCACTTAATCGCTGTTAGCAGTTAATTCCGACGGTGAACCAATATTATTAGAGATAGTTTTTATATCAACAACTATCAAATTTACGCGATGAGCCATACCATGGATGAAGATTTTTTCCTAATTTTAGCCTTTACCCCGTTTGCATGACCCGACATCACTGCTGCTCCATCGTACGCTGTGCTACAATAGGAAGATAATCGAATTTCAATTCTTCTATAAAGCTTCCTCTTCTTCTTTCAGTTTAATTTTGAGAAGTATTAATAATTATAATTATAATATAATTATTTTAATAACTTTCACATTAATTTGGTTTAGAATACTAGGAAATGAAATGGGGGTGGTCAGCCTATTTTTATCAATTCTTTGTATGTATCAAAATTTGCGGTTTGATTCAAGGGACATTCGAAAAATATATGATGTAGATCCTCGGTTTGCCCACATTCACAATATTGATCATCAATAATTCTAATTTTAAAAACATGTGCTTTACTACGCGTTTGTCCTGATTGAGCCTTATTGTTGTTGCTATATGTCTTCGATCTGTATACGGTAACTTGAAACATCAAGGCTCGCGAGGGAAACTATTCAGGTTAGGATACCATTTCCTTTTTTCCTTAAAGGACTTGGCCCAGTTATTATTATATAAGTTTAAATTTTGCTTTTTAAAAAATGGGTAATAGTCATATTTCTCAATTTGATATCAGTTGGCACTTTTAATATTCTACTTACATTAGCTGGTATATGTACTTATTTACTATTTCCATTTACACCGTTATGTCCGGGAATCCATGCTAGGATCAACTAAAAATTGGCTTTACTAGCATCTAAAATGAATCTTTTAGTTTCTTATGCATTATAATTATTGTTATCAAGTTTTGTGTTTTCTTTCTTATTAATAGCACTCAGTATTAGTAAAATGATTCATAGATATGACGAACAATGTGCGTTTATTAATCTAATACATTAAGAAACTCTAAACATATTACACAATCTGCTCTAGAGAAATGAATGAAATTTCTTCACATCTACATAAAAGAATGTTACTATTCTCTATCTTAATTTCGAAGAAAAATATTTCTACAACAATGTCAACTCTATGCAATTTAAATCTTCCCCACATTAGAAAGACAGAAGCCTCTCTAGAATTTTCATGTTGGATTTATACGCTAGTTTCCACCATAACTAAATATTGGTTTTAGAGAGACCAATAATTTGTTGTTAATTGACTATTGTGATTAACATCTCGTTATCCAGTCTAGTTTACTAAGTCTCAATCCCAATTTGTTAGTGAGTATTTATGTTCTCCAGCTAAGGCTCTCACAACTTTCTTCTATTAGGTGGTTCCAGTATATTATTTTCTATTAGGATAGCTACTAAGTTCTTGGGCATACTTTAGAAGTAAATAAGATATTCTCTCTAATACATTATTCGTATGAAGGTCTTAGACGACACTATTACTTATTTGGTACATACCAAAGGGCGTCTACATTACTACCAAAGACATTGGACTAAAACTTTTCGAGAATTTTGATATCAGATTAGAACGCGCGCCCCTGTGAGCTGTACTGCATTAATTCACATTGATTTCAGAATGACGTACACCAAAAATTTGTTGTTTATAGTTAATTGTAATATGCATCCTATTACCCAGTTTAGTTAACTACGTCTAAATCTCAAATTATTTTTGCTTCGTGGACATTTGTATACTCCAAATGCTTTATTTGGAAACCGGAGTTATGTAATTCGAATTTTTGACCGTGGAAAGTATTTGAGAGTCTGAGACTTACTCAGAATAAAAATTTACAAGGCTCGTGTTGTGAACTATTCACTAGATTTTCATTCTACCTTGTTACAGAATACATTATACCCCTCAGTTTCCAACTTTAACAGTTACGCCATTTTAATTTCAATGAGTTTTGTATATTATTGCTGGTAAGTATTGAAACAGAATGACGCCAAATGCATTGTGTTAAATTTTTGATAGATTTAAATTTAGTTATATAGAGCGTCTGTGACGTTAAAATCATGAAAACCTCGGATTTTAGTAACAGTCAATGAAACTTAATAACTCTAAGTGGAACGTTTAGCTTATAATATACAGGGTGTCTCAGGAGTTCGTACCAAAAACTTGAGAAATATAAATTTTTTTCTTTACGCAATTCGTTAACGAACTGTAGAGCTCTACAGTTGGGAATTAAAAATGGTTTTTTATACATAATTATTAAATGCCTGATTGGAAATTAGTAATATTTTAATAAAGACCCTAATTGCACATTTTTTGGCATTATAAACAAGTCTATATACTTGTGAATTCAGGTATGCTCAATGGTGGATGCGGATTTTTTTTGGTAAATATAACTTTTTTCACTTATAAATGTAACAATTGACTTTTTTCAACATTTTTATAGATACCAAGTCCTCTTCTCGTGACATCTCGATAAAATTAACGGTTTAAGAGATACGGGCAATTTTATGTCGCACTGCACACCTATTGACACATTCACATCTTTTGAACGATTACAGGATGCATCCTGTATTATTAGTAAATTATTAATAAATCGGTACAGTCTACATTTATAAAAATAAAGTTTTACATTGCTTATGGATAAAAAAAATTTAATGAAAACGAACATTACCTTAACAAAAGCAAAAATAAAAACTAAACCCTGTAAAATGAATAACTACATTCAATTAACAAATTAAAAAAAAAAACTAGCAACCAAATAATTAAAAAAGTCAAAACTGTTTAAAAAAATTATACAAGTGTACTGTAGACTCATTTTTTAAGATAAGATAGGATAAGATAAGATGTAGTCATCTGGTGACATAGCATGAACTTTTTGTGCAAGAAATGGATGCAATAGTTGCTCCTGAAGTATTCTATGTACGCTTGATTTTGAAATATTACATTGTGCAGAAAGTTTCCTTAAACTGGTTGTAGATTCACTATCAACAGCATCTAGTATGTTTTGTTCTGTTATTGGAGTACGCACTTTCTTATACTCCCTTTGCCACCTTTCTTCGGTAAAAATGATCCTACAATGTAATTATTCATTGTAACAACAGGTTTATATAACTACTGCATTAAGCTAAACGTACCTTCTTAAACTCCGATCTATGCGCTCAAACGTTTTCCTTTTAGTTAACCTTCGATTTGGATGTCGTTCCGAATAAAGTCTTAAAAATATTTTTGACCAAAAAACATATTTATCTATGATGGTGATTATAACAATTTTAAGTATTACAGTAGAAAATTTAAGCGCTTTAGCTTGAGAGCAAGATCATCAATTATTTCTTCAGTTGATATCATTTCTTTTCTATGAACTAACAGCATGACTAGCCAATTAAGTCTCACTTGGGCAGTAATATTGTTTAAATAAGTTTTTATACGTTTTAAGGTTGAAAAGGTTAGTTCTGGTGTAGCAGGGGACAAAGGCAATGTACAAAAAAATGTTTATAAGTTTGTGAACATTCGAATAGGCATGCTGACTACAAACTTCCAAACAGGCCAATGCCTGATCTTTGATTTTTATTTCTGAGCATTTACTTAATGTTCGTGCCACAAAATACCAAATCGAGATCCAAAACTATCGATACTCTAGCACAATATTGGCCTTACATAATACAGTTTTTAGTAGAGCAATGTTATCGTTATCAGCTCATCATCATAATAAAAGAGATTTTGAAAATGTAAAGGTTTAAAATTTTAAACATAACTATGGCGAGAGAACAGAAATTTTAAAATCGCAGTAACTAGTTTTTCTTAAAAAAATTAAGAATTAAGATCACTAAAGCCCACATTATACGATATGAAGATGTGTCCGGCCACGCGGTTGGGATAGTCGCACAGAACGACCCATGATGTGGAATCGCTGAAGAAATTAAAACCTAATAAGAGGTTTGGGAGTTTTCCTAGAGAGGGCACAAAATGTAAATTCGTGGCTTTTTAAGACCATATAAAAAAATAGAAATGGTAAATAGTACATTATGTTACTAGGAGTAGAAAGCTATCATTATTGTTGAGCCTCGGCAGTGCAAACTGGGAAAAACATATAATGGGTCTTCTGCTCCGAGAGACATATAAAATTTTTTATTCAAGCGCAAAAATAATGCAATTTATAAGTAGAAAAAAATTGAATACATTGTTTATATCTCAACTATTTATTAATACAAATATGAAAAAACAGTTATGGCTTGCATAAGCATTACCTATTTATTAATTGTAATATTAAAGGTGCAGTTTTGTATACTGCAGTTATTTAAATTTAGGCCACTGCCACCGCTTTCGGCTTCAACATTCACAATATTGTCATTGATGTACATGTTATGATTAGTAAGGTGTTTGTCTATATTTATTATGTTAGAAATATTTTCATTTGAAAGGTTTCCTGAATGTAAATCTCTTTTGATTCCAGAACTCGTACTTGTTTGTTCTTCCCAATAAAGTATTTTTTATGCAGTTTGTTTCTTGCTGGAAACAGAATCTTCTAAGTACCCTTCAGCAACACTGGTGGATTTCCATCTACCATGTCGTTTTAAAGCGGTAATGTCCGCTCCGTTGTTAACTAAAATGGTTGCTGAAGTCCTACGAAGGCAATGTCCCGTATATTCATGAGGATTTGTTAATTTCAAAAACATTGCAACGTCTTTTGGAACGTTTGAAATTTTATGTATACCCATTACCACAAGGTGACATTTACCGTTTTGATATTTCATAAAAAATCGCTGCAGATCCATATCCTCCGGACGAAGTGCTGTATACTGTTTGACCAAGTTCAGATAAAAATCGCCAAGTATAGTAAACGACCGTTGTTTTTTGTGTTTGTGATATTTACTAAAATTAAATTTCCTATATCTTGAATTTCGCTGTACTTGAAATAAACGAGTTCATCGCATCTACAGGCTCCTGTGGCTCCCAATAATAATATAACCTAAAAACAAACGTTGAAATAAGTAAAAAATATCGGCCAGCGCTGAGAATCGAACCGCAAACCTCCGAGACGGAACACAAAAGCACTACCGCTGAGCTATTGTGGTATAAACGTTTTAAGTTCGAAATACGTTAATTATTGTCAATTTAAATATTAATCTTCTAAAGGATATTATTGTCAACGATTTAATAAATGTAATAATAATAAAAAAAATAAGAAAGTACCTACCTTTGTTGCTAAGTAAACATTATTAGGTGAAATTCTTCTTCTTGAGACATTTTTACAATACACTTTTCAAAACTGACAAACATAAAATTAAATAAAAATTAAATGACACTTCCTGCCTACTTAGTTTTAATTCCCATAATAAGACGTTGCTATCGTTTTTCATTATTTTGTTGCTAGTAGAATAATGAGAGTTCATTATTTTACTAGTAAAAGAATAGGTATTTCTACGATCTGTGTTGCCGAAAACAATATAGATGTTATACGCTTGAAGAAAAAATATATTTTTTGCACTGATCCCAATAGAGTCGGTGGATATTTATATATTTAGCTGAGCCAGTAAGTAAGCCACTGATACAGGATGATTCCGCTAATTATATTCAAATAAAAATGTGCGACAGTGCGACATAAAATTGCCCGTATCTCTTAAACCGTTAATTTTATCGACATCTCACATGGTATCCTTAAAAATGTTCAAAAAAGTCAGTTGTTGGATTTATAAGTAAAATAGTTATATTTACCTAAAAATTGGCGCATCCGTCCGTACCTGAGCTCACATGTATAGTGTAGACTTGTTTATCACGCCAAAAAGTGTGCAATTTGGGTGTTTATTAACGGTTAAAATTTTACTAATTTTCAATCAGCTATTTAATAATTATAAATAAAAAACCATTTTAATACCCAACTTTAGAGCCCTACAGTTCGTTAACGAATTGCATAAAGAAATTTTTTTATATGAAATACCATCATTATTGTAAGCCTCTCTATCATCTTCCAAGTTTTTGGTATGAACTCCTGAGACACACTCCTGGTAAACAAAAAAATTATCTATTAGAAAATCGTGATCTCGATTAAAAAAAATTATAATTTCGATTATTTATATGGTATAACACCTCATTCTAGAACATTTTTATATACCAAAATTAAGTTAATATATATATATATATAAATATATATATATATATATATATAAATATATATATATAGTAATCGAAGAAAAAAAAGTAAATGAAGGAAAATTAAATAAAAAAATAGGTTATCAATAATTCGTTGAATTAAACAATTTACATCTTTGTCTGTGTTAAGTATTTTCTTCGACTTCATTTACTTTAATGCTCGGTGGAGTATTAAAACAAATATTGCACTGTAGACATGCTACACTGCAGTATAAGCGACATCCACAAGCAGCTCAACAACCCTTTTTACCTGGAGCTGGTAATTGATTTATCGTTATTGGAATCAGCATATTATTGAAATATTTCCTGTCCCAATTTTTATTGTCTACATTTCCTAACCATATCTGGATTTGTAGATATACTCTTTTTAAATGTTGAAACGCTGCATCAGCTGCATAAGGTAATGATGACTAATAATACTTGTTTTTTTTTGGCCGTTCCTTTCACAAAATGTGTTCAAATCTTTAATTTTTGCTGGAACTCCTTATAAACCCAAAATACGCGCTTGAAATATATTATTAGAGTCTTTGTTGGAATTTTTAAAATACTTATGTTAATTCCTGTAAATCATGAAGATTCTCAAAATTGTTGGCAAACTTAATTTAACCTTTGTTGAAGGTTGTAAAGGCGTGTAAAAAAATAAAATGTTCTTTTTTTGGATACGATTTTTCAAAACATATCTATAACATTATCGTTACAATATTCATATCTCAATATTTTGGTGGGATTCCATAAAAAACGAAGAACCAGAAATCATGCTTTTTTATGTCTTTATTGCATTTATTACAAAAACACTTACTTCACTAAATAAAGTTAAATCTTAAATTTTATAAAACCGATTTTATGTTACACCCCAGGTATCAGAGCGTTGGTCTGTGCCCTGGGACTATATCTTTTCAACTATCTATCCATCTTACAATCTTTACAAAAAAAATTTCTGAATTTCAGTACATTTCTTCCCCCATATAATATATGATGCAGCGTTATTTATTTGACCAGACCCAATATGTCACCTTATTTTATGAGACAGGGCCCATTAACAACCGTGTGTTTGTGAAGGACTAAAATATTCTCATGTCCAAAATATTACAAGTGGTGTCTGGACAATTTCAAAAGTAAACAAGTGGGTCGATCGGTTAGTTACCCTGTTGACACACATATTATTGACTCAATACAGGGTGTGTAATATCATTTTTGATCAATTTATTTTGCGTAATGTAACATACCCCCCCCTTGAAGCATTTGCTTCAATTATACTTCGAACGGCAACGGACACAACTTCGTAATCGTACGAGTGTAAACTCCATCACTAGTTTTTATTTTGCCATTCGAACCTTTAGTATCAGATCCCGGAAAAACCTCAATGATACGAGCTAATGGCCACTTAAACGGAGGCGCATTATCTTCCTTAACTAACACAATCATATTCTTTTCCAAATTTTTATATTCTTTAAACCATTTAGGTCTATTTTGTAACATTGAAATATATTCTACCGACCATCTTTTCCAAAAATGTTATTTTATTTTAGTGCAAAGCTGCCAAAATTTTAACCTATTATTAGGTATGTTCGATATATCCTTCTCAGGTACCGATGTTAAAGGTTCCCCAATTAAAAAGTGAGCGGGTGTTAGACAACTTAAATCAGCCGGATCTGAAGAAAGAGGACAGATTGGCCTCGAATTAACCATAGCCTCAATCTGAGCTAGCACAGTTGTCATTTCCTCAAATATTAAAATTAATTCCCCAACAACTTTATGCAAATGAACCTTTCTTGATTTTATTCCCGCCTCCCATAATCCTCCCCAGTGAGGGCTTGCAGGAGGGATAAATTTCCACTTTATTTCCCTGCTTATCAAAAATTCGTCTATTTTATCAAAGATTTTCTTAATTCTAAAAAACGTATACACATCCCTAAGTACATTATTAGTACCTTTAAAATTAGTTGCGTTAAAACTATAGATAGCACTTGGAAGACCGCGTCACGTAATAAACATTTTTAGTGAGTGCAAAAATGGATCCGAACTCAGCTGCTTATTAGTTCGATGTGAACCGCCTTGAAACCCATGCACACAAACAACGCTATGTAAGCTTTCGATGTAATTGAACGGCGAAGCCTAGACTGCATGAAATAAATTAATATGTTCCAGTCTTATGAGTAGCCTAGTTACAAGATTTTTAGCCGGCAGTATTATCGGAAATTTTTGATTGTATTCAATATCTGCTTTTGATAGTTGACCGTTGACCCTTAAAATTCCATCCGTATCCAAAAATGGATTTAACTCCTTAATACAACTGGATTTAAAAAATTGATTGATTTTCTCCACATCTAAGTACCTAATTTCCTTTTGAAAGTGTTCCTTTTGAATCAAACTAATTATTGTTTGAGTAGCATGTCTAAGTTCGTCAATATAGTCAAACTACCAGTCGTCCTATTTTTACATAAAATTCTCAAAAAATACGCAACCGTGCGTTGTAACCTGGTAAAATTATAAAATCTATTCCAGTCAATAATAGGCTCAACAATAGTTTGACTTAAACTACCTTCCTCTGTTCCGGTATCCCTTCGAGAGAAATAATTTTCGAATCTCCAAGACGTAAATTAATATCCAATAAATTTGTTGGCTCGTGCCACCAAATTTTTTATGATAATATGTTTGAAGTTGACATACCACGAGATATTAAATCCGCAGAATTTTCCTGCGACGATATATGATCCCATTTATAACCCGAAGTCAACTCTTGCACCTCAGAAACCCTGTTAGCCACAAATGTGGTCCAGCGGTTTGGAGTAGATTTGAGCCAACACAATACTTGAATCTGTGTATAAAAACACCCCATTAATTTTTAAATCTATAGCAGAAAGAACCTTATGAAGTAACCGAGATAACAACAAAACTCCACATAATTCTAGCTTAGGCAGACTAATTGTTTTTAACGGCGCTATACGAGATTTAGAACATATAAGATTAGACGAGACCGAATTATCAGAATATACTGCTCTAATGTAAACACAACATCCATACGCCGCCAATGAAGCATCCGAAAACCCATGGACTTAAATCGAAACAATATCACTTGAAACAAATATACACCTTGAAATTTTAAGTTGACCCAATTTACAAAGATTCATAGAAAAATCGATCCATTTGTGAAAAACATCTGACGATTATTCATCATCCCAATCTATTTTACTAGCCCGAATTTACTGCATAATTTTTATTTTCCACGGTCGGAAAAGACACCTTAAGAATGTCCTCAACTGGCAGCCAAACAAACCCAAGACTTTTACTTTTAATAGAATCTGCACCAATTTCAACCTCCTCTACATTAATACTAGTCTCAACTCTCAACCGACTTTAAAAGCGTAATATCATTTGAGCATCATTTGTGTAACTCAAACCCACCTGACTTCAATAAGTTTATTAATTGATCCCTGAGCTCAATAGCCTCATTCCTTTAATTAGAACCGCAAAGAATATCATCTACATAACACTGCTGAATCGCCTTGCAAGCAATTGGATAATTTAATTCTTCTTCAGACGCTAAAACTGATTTAGACACCGTGTGGCCAAGTACGTTGCTGAACTTGTCCCATAAGTCACCGTATTTAATTCTATCATTTTAACAGGATTTTTTTGAATTTTCCCGCCACATTATATTTTGCAAGAACTGCTGAGATGGATTAATTTGCACCATTCGATACATATTTTTTAAGTCCGTAACAAGAACATAAATATAAGACGGAAACCTCAAAATAATATCAAATAATTCCCGCTATACCGGAAACACCGAAAGATAATATCATTTAAGGAAAGGCCTGTTGAAGTTTTATTACTCTCATCGAACACCATTCAATATACTTGAATATACTCCAAGAGTCATACTGTAAGAAATCTCGTCCGAAAACCTATCACTAACTCCCGACCTATTACATTCTTTGTGATTTTACCTATTGTAAGGTTATATGTAAATCCAGCGATAACATGTATACGGGGTGTCAATTTGAAAACGTACCACCCTTAATATTGCAGCCCTTATAGAAAATTAAAAAAATATGCAATGCCTCGTCACACTTATTTTTAAGGGGGGCAGTTTGTAGGCTGGTTTTCAATTAAAATACATCAACCCTCTAGCGGGGGCGAACGCAAGCCCTAAAATCTTAAATGGAATGGGAGTTGAGTGATACCTTTAATGGTCGCTTAACTACTACCTATTCAAAAATAGCATCATTGATCTTTGTTTTTAGTACTTTTGGAGAAATTAGTAAACCATGAAGATGTTTATGTAAGTGTTTTGTAACATATAACATTAATAAAAATTTAATTATTTTAATAAATTTTCGAAAGGTTGTCCATTATTTTCCAAACTGTGATAAAGTCTGCTCTCAAACTCCTCTTTAACATTTCGAATCACTTTTGCCTAAAGAACTCTACATGCAGCTGTTATTCTTCTCTTGAAATTTTCCAAATCTCGAGGTTGTGTTTTATAAACACTCGAGTTTAGATGCCCCCATATGAACAAATCTAGAGGCGCTAAGCCGGGCGATTGTGATGGCCTATCTATTGCTCCTCTTCGACCAATCCATCTGCCAGGATATCTATTATTTAGCCACTATCTAACTGGAAGAAAGTAATGTAGTGGACCTCCATCTTGTTGGAAGTGAATAGGATTTTGCAAAATCATGTTACCAGCCACATCAATTTGATTTTCCAAGCAAGTATAATAATTATTCATTATATGTAATCATAAAATAATAACGCTTGACAAGTGAATTCATCTTGTGTTATTGGGTATATAAAGACAATTTTATCGTCCTCAGTTCATAACACTTAAATTCATGACATTGGTTAGATTAGGTTAGGTTAGGCTAGGTTAAGCTAGGTTATATGGATATTTGCTGCACGTTGTGATTTTGGGATATCGAGATCGTTTTCTTCTAGCCATTCAACATTTTGGAACTCATCTAAATTCTGTAGTATTATGCACATCAATTCGTTAGCATGACGAACAGACATTCCCGTTTCGACGTGCGCGTTTATTTTTTTGGACCTTCCCAATGTGACAATTCAATGATGATTCAAGTACGATAAAAACTATATGTTTAGCGTGTTTAACTTGATAGTTTCAATTTTACCATTGGACAAAAATAATCGTAGATATATTATTTGCAGAAAATATTTGAGTTAAGAAATTGAGTATGGAGCTAAATTGACCGGAATACTGAGAAATTGTGTCAATCATCAGAAAAAGAGTCATTAACTGTCTGTTTGACTTATAGTTGAGGAGAGAAAACCCTGTTGTGAGAGCGAGTAAAGGTGGATTCTCAATGCAAAATGCAAGTATTATTCTGGCAATAAATCGTGCAATTCAATGGTCCGCGCGCTGTGTCCTTGGTTTGAATATCCTCTTATTGAGTTGGATATAATCTAAGTCCAAAGGCTCGGCCCCAGCTGCAATATATCGCAATTTTTTTGCGATATATCGCAAGATCATAAACTCCAAAATTGATCAATGCCCATCTGCGTCAAAATTTCTCTATGCATTTATCATTAAACTTATGGGTGAATTTCTGCCTTAAGTTGTGTTATAATCTTTGCGAAGTCAAAAGAAATAACATAAAAATAATTCATGTTATATTTGTTTGAAAGTTTTTATTAATTTGTTGTTGTGAATTTTCAGTGTTTTTTATGGTTCCTTACCTTGTAATATGGGGTTCCTTTGTCTCGTCTTCTTCTGTATACTGGTCTTATCATAGAGAAAGTAAGTATTTGTCTATGGCTCTGAAGTCAGCCAGTTACATCTCTACAAAATGTCATCAAACTTGTGAATATTCGCAAAAGTTAACATTTACTCGCCAAAATACAATGATTTGAATTTTGCGATATATCGCAAAAAATAGCGATATATCGCAGGTGGGGCCGAGCCTTAAGGCAAGTATTTGAACGCAAGAATAAAAAGTATGACAATTATGATCATGGGAAAAAGCAATATGTGATGCCATCAAATTGCTCCGATGTAACGTTCATCTTCGCGAATCCACCTTAGCATTTCAATCATTGTGGGGAGTCCCTGCTTATGTGTTTCTAACATAGACAAGTAGGGTTGTCATATATGAGTTCAAATAAAAATAGTTTACATTTTGCAAGAAATCCGAAAAAGTAAATAAATAAAATAATATTACTGACACAATCATCATCCAAACCCCTCCCCCGACCACCATTATCATCATAAAAAATAAGCAAAGCAAAGACACGCCCGTTCCCCCTTAGTGCTTTTGTTATACTTGAAAGGTATTACAGTTAAATTTTAATTTCAATTTTATTATGTATCGTAAGTTGTATCAAACAACTCGTGAAAAATGATAACAAACCAACGTCTCCGTGTTCCGATGAACGTGTGTCCTATTTCTATATTTTCCTTTATTTCTGTGAAATAAATTCTTATTTTTTATTTCGTCATTTGTAAAAACATTTTCACACAAACAGAAAATATTTACATTTCATAATTATATATCACCTACAAGTGTTTAGATACCAATCAACAAACAACGCGATCGATATTACCAGATAAAAGCTGTGAAATCAAAAACAAAACAGTCACGAAAAATGAATATAGCAGTGCCGGATTAAGCATTTAATAATCTTGCTAAATACCTAATACGTATAATCCCTAACATTATTACCTATCTATTGTAGAACAATAATATATTTTTTATTTATTATGCGACTTGATTATGTTACGATAAATAAACTTGATTTTTAGGTCAAAGATACGTTTTATTAATAAATTAATGTTGTTACGTTCAGTTGAAATTATGTTAATATGTGCCTTAATGATTATTAAGTTGCAGTGAAAATACGATGATTTATAATTAAAATTGTTTGTTATTAAAACAGATCGATACTTCTTTTTTCATCCGTATGATTCCATTACATTTATCGTTTTCCTCTCCAAAGAAAAATATGTATAGAATTTTATTGTCTATTTTTAACAATCCATTTCTTCGATTGATTAAACAAAAAACAAAAGTGTTACGTAAACGTAATATTGCAATACCGGATTACGTAATTCCTAATAATTTCTACCAACTCGTGCAACCCAAATATGGACGCTAATATTTACTTGTAAAATTTAAACTTTGCATTATAGTTATTAGTGGCCTTTAACAACAAAAAAATATTGTCTAGCAAAGTTAGGGAAGGTCTCTAGGGGCACAATAAACCTTAGGTTTCAGTGCATTGTAACCCCGTTAAAATCTAGGGAAGGTCTCTAATGAGAATAAAAATATTGATTTCATAGAATAGGTAGATCCGTTAACATTTTTAACTGCCGTGGAAGCCAGAATAGGAACACATCTCCGGGACTATTAAAACGTGTTTCAAATTTTCTAAAAGTGGGAAGCTACGTCCTGGAAACATAAAATTCCAAAATTATACAATGGTACTACTAATACTGGATGCTTATACGACGATATGTTTGGGCATTGATAAGCGTTAATGGTACTGGAATGTACAGACAAACTGATAGGCAATCAGTGAGGATTTTTTTCTTATAATTTTGTATTAGATTTCGTACGAGGTGCGATTTCCAAATTGGTACACGTCAATAATATTGGAAAGTGTTGTTGCAGTCAATGACCCTGCAAGAAAGTATCATTAACACTGTTCTTGTTGTAGTTGCTTAATTTCTAAGATTACATCACATAATTTCCATCTTCTCCTCCTCCCTACCTAACAGGTCTTTGCATTCTTTGTTTTTGCTAGAGTTTTTGAACGTATAAATATTTAGCTTTGACTGATATAATTTAACATCCAATTTAATTAAAAAAACTTTTGTTTTCTATTTCGTTACAGCTTTTAGTTTCATATATATGCATTATCTTGTGTGCATTAATTAAATGGAATATAAAGTTATGAACAGAAATAATAGAATATTTTCTTATTCATTCCTATAGATTTAAATATTGTGTTTGATATTTTTACCGATTCTCACAGAATTAGAATCAGAAATCGTAGTGATAATACCAAATTCAAAGTATTTGCTGAGATCTGAAACTAAGATAGAACCTCTAAACCACCTTTGTACAAGAAGCTAAACTTTTAAATGTACTTTTTACCTTTCAGACAATTATGTAAAGAACAATTATTTTTAATAGAGAATTACACTGTACTGTACACAAAAAACAAAATTATAGAAAATCATTAAAAAATCAGACAAGTAAAAAGATTATTTATTTAATGTTCCGAACATATGGAAATCAGAATTCGAAAAGGGATATCCTTGAAATTTAAAAAAAAAAATTTGGTCAACCACTAGTAGTGAATAAACTTCGGTCACATTTAATCAAAATTAATACCCAAAGCTTGAAAATAAATGTATTAACAAAGATTGACACAAAACCTCGTAGAAAAAAATCTTCATACTTTATACATTTGAATAAATATTCTTGATTTTCGGACTACTTCATATATATATATATATATATAAAATAAAACTTCAAAGAGTGGTCTTTGTTGAAAAACCCTCAAACTCGTGGGGATAGCAGCCAAAAAGACTCTCAAAAGACTGGTCTTAGAAGGTGTAAGAGGCTCCTTCTGCCTACTCTCTGATCTTAAAAGACGGCTTGACTGTTAAAAAGAGAGAAATTCGTTATGAATTTATGTTGGATAGGGCTTTTGTTGTAGATTAATTGTTGGTGTTCTGGTTGGTGCCCTGGTGTAGGATTGGTTTCCTCTTCAGGGCTGGTTTGGAGGTGTATTGGATGTTTTAGTGCGTATTCGGGACTGAGCACGATGTGAATTGGTAGTTGGTTAAAAGTTGGTGAGTTGAAAAAGGGTCTGGAAAATATTGAATGAAGGACTAGGAAAAAATTTAAAAAGTGTATGGAATTGAGAAGTTTGAACGGGTTTTTCGATAGAAAGTAACTGGAGGAGACTTTTGTCTTGGGTTATATCGGGTATTGATATTTGGAAGCAGCGAATCCCAAAAGTGTGCGGAGTGGTGTAACAAAAAGTGTCTAGAATAGGAGCGTTCTGGTGGAAGACGAACCATGCATCGTTGCCGATACATAAGATATGCGGTTGAGCTGGCTAGGTGTCGGAAATTATTTAGTGAAAAATAGGTGGTTTTTACTGAATTTGAGATATCTCCGGTGTTTTAAGAGAGAAATATTGAAGATTTGTAATTTTATTAGATTTTTGGAATTTTAGCGAAAAAAGTGTATAGGAGACATTTTTGAAAAGTGTATAGAATTGGGTGATTTGTTGAAATTGGAATGAAATGTTGCGGGGACGTGCCTTCGGAGGTTTGGGATACTTTTGGTGGTCGGCGTTAAATAATAATCATCACAATCAAGCAAAGGCGGGTATAGCTGCGGCTGCATTTGTTCCCTGTCGACGATCGTCGGTCCATTTGGCTAGTGAATAAATTCACAGAGTTGCAGGAAAACCGCAGAAAAACCTGCAACACCGACGTGGGTGGTGTGGGGGCGGTTTGAAAGTATAGGGTTTGTCCAAAGTGTTGAACAAATTAATGAAAGTTGTGGAAAATGAGAATTTTTTAATATTGAGTGAGAAATGTTAGAAATGGTGCTTTTTAAATATTAAATGAGAAATGTTAGATGGGAATTTATGAGTGGTCTGAATTCAATGAATATAGAAATTTATTGGGGGAATTTTAATTTCAGATTATCGAATAGAAATTGGGGATTCGTCTAAGTAGTCGATGTATTCGTCAGGGAGGTCGTCGTAAGCCGTGGTTAGTAAGCGTAGAGGAGGAGCTTCCTCTTGGGAATTCTGCCAAGATGCTGTCTGTTGGCGATCCACGGTGTGAGTAGGGTGCTTTTTAAGGTTTGATTGCCCGATTCGATAGTACGACTAACGTATCGGGCTTGTAAATTGTTCAGACGGGAAGGAATTGGCTCGATGTCGGTATTGATATAAACGGTATTGGTAGGTGAGTAGAGTGCCTTATATTGGCATCTTAGAATTGACTGCTCACAAGTTCGAAGTTTTTTAAGTAGGTGATCGGAAAGGGTGCAATAGACGTTTGCTCTATAGTTGATTACTGGACGGATGTATGTCTTATACGTATGAAATAAGGTGGTAGGGTGCGTTCGTCCGAAGCTCCCGCCGAGCGCCTTAAGAAGATTAACTCGTCGTCGGATTTTATTTAAAGTGTCCATTAGATCGGTAATCAAGTTGAGAGTGTGAGTAAATCTCCCTCCCAAATAAACGACTTCCCTGCGGATTTCGAGTTGATCTCCCCAGAGCACGAGGCGGAAGTTTGTAGGTAGAAGTCGTTCGCTCGAGGTGTCAGGGTGTTTAAACACGATAGCTTGGGATTTCTGAGTATTGAGATTCACCCGCCGTCTCCTGCACCAATTTGAAAATTGAGTCAGTAGATTTTGGGATCGAATATTGAGAGAGCGAATGTCAGTGGCCGAAATGATTAGTGCGGTATCATCCGCGTATAGTTGGATGTTGTTCTGGGGGTGCCGTGGTATTGGTGTATCATACGTATAAATTATGTATCGTAATGGAGCAAGAGTCAAGCCCTGCGGAACGCCAGTTAGGGGTGTGAAAGAGCTTATCTGTTGATGGTGCCGTGTATTTATATCCTATTCAGTGGCGGGGTGATAACGCATCTCGGCTATTGGTTAGTTTAGGCGAGATGAGTTCATTGGGCGCGACGTTTGATGATGGCGAGTCGTATTTCGTACTGATAGGAAGAAGCGGTTTCCAGATAGAATTCAATTTTCAACTGTCATCTCTGATATTCAATGAGTGTGGTCTTTTTTCTATTTCGATAGTTTCTCTTATGAACCTGGAGGTTTGTAAACGGAATGGAGCGATGGTTTTTGTTTTATCAAAAGCTATGGAATTGCCGGTTTGAATATGGTGCTGAGCTAGTGCAGAACTAATGTCCCGATTTCTAACTAAAAGTGAATGCTCATATGCTCTGAAATGGATTTTCTCCTTTATTGATCTAATGAGTTGGAAAAGTTTCTTCTCAGAAAACTGTTTGTATTTTTGGCGGTTTTGAAAATTCGGCTGATTTTATCGGTTACGCCTTCAATGTAAGGGAGAAAAACTTCTGAAAATGTTTCAGTATCTAGTTGAGGTGGATTTTGTGGGGTTTTGGGAAGATGTTTTCGAATGTTCCTATCGATATGGTTGGAGGAGTAGCCATTTTGAAGAAGAGCTTGTTTGACACTTTGGAGTAGTTCGGAATGTATGTTGTCATGATCCGTTAACCGAATAGAGCGGGATATCAGTGCATTTACTACTGAATTGAGTTAGGAAGGGTGATGATGTGACTTTGCGTTGAGATAACGATTTGTGTGGGTAGGCTTTCTATATACCGTGATGAAGATTTTTGGTAATCTGTACATATAGAAATGGTAAAGTTGAATTATTTTCGATCTCCATCGTGAAACGAATGTTAGGATGAAACAATCCATGAGTATCATCAACATATCGTAACCAACAGGAAGGTTGGAAGAGAAAATTCCTATCATTGTATAAAACAACACAACATTCTGACATTTTGGTCAGTTTCTACATAGTATCTTTATTCACCAATATCCCTTTCGATGAAACCCTCTCCATCTTGCTAAACAAACACAATATTTGTCATGATATGATACCATTTTGGAAATATTCAAAAAATACCTAAATTTATTAACTATAAACAATGTTAAACCAATTGTCTTAGTATCAAATTACTAATTTTTTTAAAACTTGTTTTAATTTACTTTAGATGTAATAAAAAAAATTACACATCAGCAAACTATAGGCGTCGCGTTTCATTTTGAAGAAGTGTTGCACTTTAAATTAATTAAGACTTTTTTTTGCAAAGAGGGTGTAAATTTAGAAAAAAATCGTTAACGATCATTATGTCTGAATACTCCACCTAAATGCCTTTCTTATACACATATTTTACGATTACGTTGAAATTACTGGTGACATTTTAATGAAATTTTATACGAATATGTTTTGGAGGCTTTCGGATCGCATACATACAATAAAAAAGAATTAAAATAAGTAGCTATAAGGACTGCCGACAGAAGTGAAAACTCAAAACAATGGAATAAATCTGTTCTTTTTAAAAATTTTAAATCAATTATAGCCTGATTATATTATGTCATTACTTTTTTATAAAGTTCTAATAGTGAAATTAAATGATCATTTTGAAAAAATAACAGGACATGTATTTCTCACAATTTAAGCCAATAATTTTGAGAATGTAAATTAGCTATGAAATGTTATAGAATTTTCAATTTTGTAGATACCAAATATTAGAAAAATAAAAAATAATAAATTTATAACAATGTTGGAAATCGATTTGACAATAAATGCTTTGCTTGTATCGTTCATTTTTCTACACAAACATATAAGTATATTGAGTACTCACTACTGCACTACACAGCGATTATACAAGTAATCAATTCAAATAATTATTATCGAAAGCACCGATCACCGCATCTGCAAGAAGTGGTACCGTCAGTGATTTTCCATTCACCCGTGAAATATCGCGGTTACCAATGTAACGCCCAACACTAAGCGCAATACATCTCATCCATATGGAGGTCATCGGTAACGCGAACCTATAAGGTTTTCCCATATCAAAAATCGTTCAACGCGGCTATAGAAGTTTTCACTTCAATAAAATATATAAGTCAATATATAATC
Organism: Galeruca laticollis; assembly: GCA_963921935.1. NCBI lineage: Eukaryota > Metazoa > Arthropoda > Insecta > Coleoptera > Chrysomelidae > Galeruca > Galeruca laticollis. The sequence continues at coordinate 253,679,395 of OY998175.1, read as the reverse complement.
TTGTCGTGGTATGTACAATTTGATATAAATAATAACAATTATTGTAATATTCAATATTTAAACAGTTATGCCAATTTCTTCATATTTGAATGTGATCCAAAATCAAGAAAACTCAAATACAAAAAATATACATTCAATTTTCACAACACTGCTGTACGGGAATTAATTTTATCGAAAATCCCATCACAATAAAAGATTTTAAATAATAATCAAAATTGTTTAATATACTTATTTATGATTCTTTTGATACCCCTTAATGGACCCTAAATTGTAATATGTCAATATTCTGTTCAATGATTGATATTACCACAGCACAATCCGCTATTGTTCTACAGCGCTGAATCCAGCTCTGAAGTTACAAAAAGTGTATTCTTATTCTCAATATATTTTCGTACATTTTTCCATATTATTATATTTTACAATGAAAATAAAGATGTACCTACGTTGCACCAATTTCACTTGCCAAGAATGTGGCTTTGGCGCTCTAACATCCATATCCTAAAAATATAAACAGATCGATGTTCCTTTAACTAATATACTGGTCTCGACTAAACGGATAAAAAAAGAAAATCACAGGGAAGACCCGTTTTCGTGAACTAGTGGTCGAAGTAAGAAGTATGTTGTATAAGGAAATAGGGAGGAATTACTAAAAGTGAACTACCCGTTTTAGCCGGATTTGTGCTGTTAAAATGTGCGAGTGTTAAACAATTGATGTAATCACGTAAGATAATACATTTGCTTCAAAATTCACTGAAATAGATAATTTGTAACCACAGTTGCTTTCAATTAATTATAATAAATTTGTGAAACAACTACTTTACCAAAATAATATCAGTTTACGTGAGCTGCTACTTGACTTCTGCAACCTTAGTGTATAAACAGTATATATGTCCAATCTCTTGCTTTCCTATAACAATTTTTCCTGTTAATATTATCAATATCATCCGACCTTCTAATCTAGTCTCCAATCGTCTTGGTGCCCCTTGGTGTCCAAAGTAATATATGAAAGTTCATATTCCTTCTGTTTAGATTTTTTGTATCTCCGTCTTTACTATAGCGCAATTTTTTTCATCATTATAACAAATATTCTGAAAAGGTTGAGGATGTGTATAGATATTTCTTCTCAGCAAAGGAAAATATGTCCGTCTTTTCTATTTTTCCTATTCGACAGTGCCAACTGAGTCTTCCTGTGATCACTCGTAAATTATTCTTACAAGATTCTGAATTTTTTATATATGTGTCTACTTGTTATACTTTCACAATAATATTAATAACCGTAGCAATAATCATAGCAAATTGTTATAAATTTTAGCTCTCTCCAACTTTTTTTGAGTTCCTTGAAGAACCCTACGCTCAAAAACCCACAAAATGGTTTGTTCATATTCAAGTATTGTTATGTTTTTCTTCCTAGCAAGTCACCAATTTTTATAATTCTCTCTAGTGTTGTGTTCCCCATTATCCACAATAGAGCTGCTTAAATATGTAATTTTCCTACGTCATTTAGATTTCTTAGATATTCTTGGTGATATTAGCATTCTGTGCTTGTGCCTGATTTTCAGTTACGATCCTGTCTACGATAATTACTTTTAACGTTGAATTTACATAGACTATAGGTGTATATTCAATTTCTTTTTACAAGATACCATTTTAGGAATAAGCTTATTATTATACTTAGTGACATAGAAACCCGAACACCCAGTAAAAATTATTTTATTTCTGTACTATTTGGCATACATATCAGTAAGTTCGTAATATGTGAATTAATAAAATTTACTCCAATCGGGTGAGGATAATCTAAGATCCTGCTCACCAACTTTAATAATGGGTTGAAGCTCTACGATTTCTTACACATTTCCTAATGCGTCTAGGCATACTCATAATCAGGTGATCAATACCCTCCTGGGGTATCTCATTCCATGCCACCTCTATCTCATGTCGAAGAGCCATCAGAGTTTGAGCACGACATTGTAAACTTCTTAACCTTCTATCGATTATGTCCCACAATTGGGGACAAATCCTGTGATCTTGGGGGTCAGGTTAGGAGATGAATTTGAGCTCGGTGGAAGTAGTCCAAGGTTTGTCTGGCTGTATGTGGCCGAGCGCTATCTTGCTGAATAGTTGGATTTTGAAGTGCCTCGAAGTAAGGAATCATATGAGGTTCCAATATATCTTGAATATATCGATATGCATTCATATTGCCCCAGATGAAGACTAAAGGTGACCTTGAGCCATAAGCAAAGGCACCCCATATCACAACTCCAACACTGCGATGTACATACCGCTCAACAAAAAATTGAAAGTTAGGACGTCCTTACCTTTGCTCGGCCAACAAGCATATCTAGGCAGAACCGGGATTCATCACTGAAGATTCATTCCTGATTCCACACTAGTCGTTCTTGGCACCACTGAAGTCGATTTCTTCGATGTTTCAGAGTTAACGGTAACACCAACTGAGGTCGGTATGAAAAAATTCCCATTCCTTCTTACCCGTCTATAAATCCTTCCATATTCTGCAAACCACTGAGTTGCTAGTGCCCTTATCGATGAGAAACGATCTCTTAGAGCTAATAACCCTCTGTTGCCCTACTAACTCGTCCTTTGCCCCTGGCTCTTCGTGTTTGGCCTCCTTGGTGCCATGCCTGATAACATCTGACAACAGTATCCACACTCATTTATATTCCCAGCAATTTCTCGGAACGACAGCCCAGCTTCCCGACGACCAGCTATTCGACCTCTCTCGAACTCAGTTATCTCCGATAATTTGCATTTCTTCGCACTCTAGGCATGATAAACACTTGTAAATTCTTGTTTGCCAACGTTTAAAACCACTGTACTCGAATAAATTATATATTCTGATATCGGAATGGGCCTGTTCGTCTAGTACTTACTGCAAAAAAATAATTTAATAAAAACAGGAATGACCAAATGCTTATCTTATTTAAGACTTTTACGATGTACGTAAAGTATTTTTGAAAAAAATATTAATCGGTGTTCGGGTTTCTATATCAGTGAGTACAATAGAAAAACGATGGGCTCATACTGCTAGTTTCAATATAAGTAAAAAAAGCTTCCTAATTGAGATCGCAACGTTTTTTAACAGTTATGCTCAACTACTCTATCTTTGTCGACTAGTGCTGCAGTTAAAAAGACTGTAAAAATGTTTACTAAAGCTTGATTAATGCCCATGTTGCTAGTATCATTTCCGTACACGTTTCCTTTCTTCTACCGTTGATTGATAAGTTTGGTTTGGTTAGCTTCTACCGAGAAAGCCGCATAATAGCAGGAGGAATATTCAATTTTCTACTAGACCTAAAGTGGTCATTTCTGGCATAATAATATGTTTGCTAGATTTATCCGGTTGAACAAAGTAAAAGACTCACTCACTAGGAAGAATTCATGGATCATCTGTCGTGGAACTAACTGCCAAAAGTGAGGCTATGTGTTTATACTCTCTATACCCAAAATATTATTAACAGCCTATAAAAATAAGCCACCTTTAGATATTTAGAATTTAAGGTAAATATAACAGCTCTCTAATTATTTTTCAAGCCAACGCTTAGAGTGCGATGTAAATTGTGCTCTCCATACGTTCATTTCTTAACCTTTTTAATTTTCTCCTTTAGATAAGCAGGTGCCCAACATCCCATTTTCAAGGAATTTTTCTTATGAACTGGTTTTTGAATCACGAAAATCAGAAACGAATTAGTTACGGAAAATTAATATTGCAGTGCTGGTTTAGGTGGTTAATAATATTTCTACTTTCTTTGATTTTCTTAAGTTAAATTCATAAAAATCTGGAGAAATTTGTATCAATATCTTCAAAATATTTTATGTGTGTAAACAAGGATTTCATAGTTATTCATGAACCTGTTTAAATTCATGTACTTGGCACAGATTCTGAAAGTGTAATATCCATAGATACGATTAAATACAATTTTTCTACGACTATTATAGAATTTCTATATTCCGACGTTGTTTTTGATTATGGAATAGCTTCACTTACCCTAGGGCAAGAATATTCATTCTCGCCCTTGGTATGGAAAGAATACTTGTAGCGCCCTCTAAATGTGACGGTTCATTTGACAGAAAGAGAAAATAGGCATGATCCGTTTTCTGCACCAGCTGAAGTATAAGTAATGCAGAAATATCAAAATGCATAAAATCCTCTAAAGTGAACGTAAAATGACTAATATGGTCGTTGAGTAATAATTATTAGAGCCAGAAGTGCAGCATAAGTGTATTTTGTGGCACTTTTTAAGAAGAAAATAAAAACGCTATTTAGCAACAAATGTCAACTGTCAAAAATTTCGATTGAAAAAGATATTTAATTACACAGGTCTGCGAAAAAAATTTTTTTGTCAGCTGCATGACATATTTTTACTGAATTATATGTTTTAAAGTGCGCTGATTTCAAAAGTGATAGCCACATAAGGATTTTTTGCAAATTCAAACACAAAAAATTGATTGAAGCACTCCTTTATTCAAAATTTTCAAACCTTAAATATTTTTTTAACGCAAACGAAACATTATTTTGATGAATATACTTATTCACGTTCTTTATGAAACCTCTTCTTCTTTTCCTTGATACTTTGACGAGTCCTTTTCCGATTTCCATCTTCAGTTTCTCGCTTAAGCATCCAACAGTATCAGTAGTCAGCAAGCATAGTGACATCCCATCGCCCTTGGTACCTTCTCTCGATATCACGGACATCCTGGTGAAATCGCTTCCCCTGCTCTTGACTGTAAGCTCCCAGGTTTTCAGGAAAATAGTCCATGTGAGAGTGTAAAAAATGGACCTTCAAGCTCATCTTGCAGTCTTGAGCTTTGTATACTGCTAGCATCCGTTGCACAATGGTTTTATAGTTACGACCCTTAGTATTTCCCAAAAACGTTCGCACTACGTCCTTGAACGATACCGAAGCTTCTATTTCCTTCTCATTCATAGTTTCCACAAATGAAGGGTCTGTTAAAAGTTTCCTTATGTCGGGGCCGGTGAAAACTCCCTCTTTCAACTTTGCTTCTGACAGCTTCGGGAATTGTTATTATTTTTTAATCTAGAACCTAACAGTTCGGCTGCATCTTTTGAAAGACCTAAATCTCTTACTAAATCATTGAGCTCACCTTGAGAAAATAGTTGATCTTCGTCAAAAGATAAATCTGAGCATGATTCACCCGGAGGAGGTAATGTAGCTTCGTCCTCCAACTCACTAGGGTATTCATCCAAACTGGAAGGTGGCTGCGGGATAGATATCTCGGAGCAATGGGGCACTGGACGTATAGCTGAGTCAAGATTGGGATAACTTATGTTTCTTTTGTTTTTTGAATTGAATCCCTTTACGTCAACTGAGCAGAAGTAGCAATCAGTGGTGTGATTTTTCTGCTCACGTCATATCATAGGAATTCCAAATCGAAATGCATCTTTCTTTCCCTTAAACCACAAACGAAGATCTTCTTCGCATCTTCTACACACCTTATGCGAGGCCCATGGTTTATCTTGATCACCAAGTTTTAATTTAACGTAGGCAAAATAATCTTTCCTTACAAAATCACTTATATTTCTCTGTTGACTTTTAATAGTGAATTCACCACAGATATAACAAAAACTGCTTGGAGAAATAACACAACCCCTTGTAGCCATGATTAACAGACAACAGCACTGTTCACTTGAATATCAGTATGTCTACTGAGAGCTTTTCTTTGTTTCAAGCGATATACGTCATTTGACTTGTCTCAACATGTTAAAACATTCCCAGTCCCACCAACAGCTCAGGTTGTTTTTCTCCACTATCAAATAAAAATCATATAGGTTTATTACCAATAAACATAGATACTGCAATATACATAAAAACTTATGTGATATAATAATTTGAATATTTTTTCTGTTTTTGGGAGGTTCAAAATCTGTAAGAAAATGTAAAAAAATCCTATGCAGTTTTTTGGTAGCAGACCTGTGTTATCTATTTTTTTAAATTAAAATTGATTAATAATAAATAAAAAGCAAGTACATTTATGTCATTGTATTTAAATCATAGCTATTACATGGCTTCATTCCTTTTTAGTGTTTGATACTGACGGCAGTGATGATTTCAGAAATTAAGGAATTAGCAATTGAATATATGTTGTTTTGTTTTTTATTTGATAGACGTAGAAGTATAGTCTAAAACACGGGTGGAATTCAAAATTCTACACTCGTAGAATCGTAGAATTTTTCTGCTCGTGTAGAATTTTGTTTATTCCACCCTTGATATAGAATATACTATTCTTGTATATTCTTATATAGTAACACTTTCATTGTTTGTGTATTATATGCTCTAACGTTTGAACAAATCAATTATTATCTTACTTGATTCCATTGATACTGAATCAACTCATGAAAAGACTAAGACTTAATCAATTAATTAATCAAATTTAAAATGACAAGTGTATCATTCTTCGTAAAGATATGGATATGCCGTGCAACTCTAAAATACAATCTAACAATTTGTGCAATTATCTATTTCAGTAAAGACATAAATCTAGAACATCCTATAATTATAAGTAGCAATAAGCAAAAGCAAATCAACGCATACTGGAACATTCCAACTTTTCAATGTGACTCTCATAAATGGAATTTTTCGGCCTTGGCAGTAAAATATGGAATTGTACAGAATGACGACGACAGGTTTAGAGGCAAATATATTAATATTTTATACGATCCTGGTGATTTTCCTGCGATTTTAAAAGCTGATTCAAAGACTGTATTGAGAAATGGTGGAGTGCCTCAAGAGGGAAATCTCACAAGGCACTTGCAATTATTTGAGAACATGCTAGATCAACTGATTCCAGACAAATCATTTTCAGGTAAATTCTCTTTTTTTCTATACCTTGTACAAATATCTACTCTTTATTTACAATAAAAATATAATTTACATTATAAACAATAATAATAAAGAAAAAATATCGAAAATCATTCAAACAATCCACGAAGTTTTTTTGAAACCATGTTATTCTGCTGCCTTTCAAGGATAGACCAATTTCTAGAAATCAAATTTGTCATTCTAGGTTCAAATTTATTGTATTCTTCCACACAATGGACAATGCTTTCAATAAATGAGCAAGAAGCCACGAAATCGATATCCAAGACAATACACGAACAGTGTTGCTTAATTTAATTATACCGGGTGGGACAGAGTTTGTTTTGAAATTCAATAAAAGAAAAATTAATATAAATGTACTTTTCATTCTGTGAGCAACAAGAAGAACAACATGTAAAATTTATTTTAACGCAACTATAACCCTTTCGGCTCCATAGGGACATATAGATCCCAACGTATACTCAAATACATTTGACTATGTTCCGTTTAACATATGAATTGTTCTTTATGGGTTTTTCTGAACTTCAAAAACTCTGTTATAATTTGGACGATGGGTCTTCACCAGATGAACTAAATTCGACCTTCAGAGGAACACCCATTCCATAACAGTGGAGTCATATAAATCTTCAGATACTTTCGATGAAATTAGTGGTGAAAAAAAGTGTGAAAGGTTTGAAGAGAAGGAGGTTAAGTTAGGTTAGGTTAGGTTATATAAATAAACTTAGACGAGCTAGATGAAGTTCGTGCTATGCATTGCAACATAATATAGTCATCACCAAGTCAATGTGTCGTAGACCCATCTATTAGTGACAATTTTTCTCCACTGGAAATATTTACCATATTTTTTCCACTAAGTATGTTTATTCTTATTGCTGTATGTACAAACGAGCGAATTCGAATGTATAATAGCGACAAGAAGAAGAGTGTCAGTCTTACTGATGCAGGAGAAATTATGATCATCGTCGGTTGTTCATGTTTTACAATAAAGTTCAAAAACCGATAAGTTCAGCAATATCTAAGAACGGGTGCTTCTTTCATGTCTCCGGCTTTACTTCAATGATCCCAAAAATTCAGACGGTTCTAACAAAATATAAGATATACAAGAGTCCTGCTTCAAGCATACTTTTCAGAAATATCAATCGGACAGCACATATAAAAGTGTTAACGAAATGGTTTCAAGGGAAGGGGGGGGGGCAGTATATGCCATAAAAACCGGTGAAGGGAGGTATCAAATTATGGTGCAGATGTGATGCGAGAACGGTATATACGTATAACACAAATGTAGAATGTCTCATTGGGACATCTATATCCCAGTTAAAATGCCCACCGAATTTGTCACATCACATCACATCAAAAATGTCGTGAACCAATTATGTAAAACAGTTTAAAGCAGCTGCTAGAGTGAATAATTGGTCCGATAGGGAGAAGGCAGTGAACTTAACTATCGCGCTTCGGGGTGATGCCCTAGATGTACTACAAACGATACCTTTGGATGAATCGGGGATGACTTCGAGTAGCTAAAGAAGAGGTTGGACATGCGATATAGTCATGAACATCTAGAACATTTATACCAATCCCAGCTGAAGAACCGAAGGCAGAAACGTGACGAAGCCCTTCAAGAGTATGAAGGTGACATTGCCCGATTAGTTCGATGCACTTATCCATCAGCACCAGAGAACATGATGGAATGTCTGGGCATCCAGGCCTTTATTGATGGCTTACGCGATGCCGATATGCAAAGGACGCTTCGTTTAGCCCATCCCAATACATTAGTTGACGCATTGACAACTGCTCTTGAATATGAAGCAGCAACGAAGGCTTCGGGTCATAACAAAGTTAGGACCATCTGAGACGAAGGCGACGAGGGCAGGTTTGACCGGATCGTCAGCTTGATAAAAAGTATGGCAGCACCGACCCATGATCGTTCCAAAGACCCGCTCATACTGATAGCTTCTCTCAGATGTCGCAACGACAGTGTATATATAGATGACCAAGTGAATAGTAAAAAATATACTCTGCTGGTAGACACTGGAGCAACTAGAACCATTATACGACCAGAGATAATAAACTCCAAGAAGAAGCTTTTACCAACGAGACTGCGACTGCGGACCGCCACAGGTGAGAGTGCCAACGTTCACGGCGAGATACAAATCCAATTGGGAATTGGCGCAGAAAAATTCACGCATACGGTAATCGTGGCTGACATTGACAAAGACGTGATTCTGGGAATGGACGTAATGAATCTACATGGTTTCCAGTTAACTTTAGAAATAGAACCATCAAAATGGGTTCCGAGGAGGTATTCCCTCATCCATATGAAGGCAGCACGGTGTTGGTTCTACCTGCACGAAGCGAAACCATGATAGTAACGCAGCTACTGAGAATCAAGGAAGAAGGTACACCTGTAAAAATTATGCCAAGGAACCACAACGACGAGGTTGGCAAAGGAGTTCTAATTGGTTACGTCGGCGAAGGAAATCCCAGTACGTGTGATAAACGTGAATGATTACCCAGTTACCATCAAGAAGGAAAGCCGGATTGGATCCTGCGTACCAGTGACGTCTATAGTTCGTCAAACAACGACCACTGACAATTCTAATGCCAGATTCGAACAGATGTTATCAGTAGCTAGCCAATCCTTGAATCGAGCTGAAAAAAAGAGAATGGGAGAATTTCTCTTGCAGTATCGAGACCTATTCGTACCAAAAGGAGTTAAAACTGGTAGAACATCAGCCGTCAAACACAAAATCGATATTGGTAAAGCTAAGCCAATTAGGCAATCAGCTATAAAACTTCCACGTGCGAAGAGAGAGGAAGCTAAAAGAATAATTCCAGAGACGGCAGAAGAAAAAGTCATAGAACCATCTACTAGTCCATGGGTGTCTCCAGTAGTGCTCGTCAAGAAAAAGAATGGAACTACGAGATTCTGCGTGGATTATCGCCAGCTAAACAACGAGACGAAGAAAGACAGCTATCCTCAATTGACGACACGCTAGATACTTTGGCCGGCAGCAAACTGTTTTCCCCCTTGGACCTGAAGTCTGGTTATTGACAAGTGGAAATGGACCCAGAAGACAAAGACAAGACTGATTTTACCACCGGATCTGGATTATGGCAATTCAACGTCATGTCATTCGGGCTCTGTAATGGGCCCCGACATTTGAAAGACTCATGGAAAATGTCTTGAGAGAGTTGTCTTGGAAGACATGCCTGGTCTATTTGGATGACATCGTAGTACTGGGGAAGACATTTGACGGACACCTGAAGAATTTGTGAGACGTATTCAAACGACTCCAAGCTGCCCAGCTCATGTTAAACCCGAAGAAATGTCAGCTATTCCAAAACCGAGTCAACTATCTAGGTCATATAGTGAGCAGAGTGGATCCAGAAAAAATTGTTTCCATTCAGCAACGGCCGCCAACAACCGATAAACATCAAATTAGGAGTTTCCTTGGACTTTTCACATATTATAGAAGATTTATCAGGAAGTTTGGAGATATTGCCAAGCCTCTAACTCGACCTTACAGAAGAAGCAAGACCATTCCAATAGGACGAAGACTGTCTACCTTGAAGAGGCATTTAACCACGGCCCAATATTAGGATACCCATTACCAGAGGGAGACTTTATTCTTGACACTGACGTAAGCAACGTAGGAATAGGAGGAGTGCTGTCACAGATCCAAGGAGGGCAAGAAAGCGTGCTGGGATATTTCAGTAAAGTCCTCTCCAAACCAGAACGAAACTACTGCGTCACAAGAAGAGAACTTTTGGCAGTAGTGAAGTCCGTGGAACACTTTTACCAGTATCTCTATGGTAGGACGTTTTTAATCCGGACTGATCATGCAGCACTCAAGTGGTTGATGCAGTTCAAGAATCCTGAGGGCCAGATCGCTAGATGGATTGAACGACTTCAAGAGTACGATTTCAACATCGAACATCGAGCTGGTGTGAGTCACCGAAATGCCGACTCCCTATCCAGATGGCCGTGCCCAACAGACTGCTTCCACTGCAACAAGGCGGAATCTCGGGAAGCTGCAGTTTCAAGAACTACTGTAGTCAACGAGGAATGGTCACCCACCAGGATCAGAGAAGATCAGGAGAATGATCCTCACCTGAAGATGATCCGGCAGTGGAAGGAAGAAAATCGGCGACCTACATGGCGAGAAGTGTCAAGACTTTCACCGACAATCAAGGCATATTGGGCTCAGTGGGACTCCCTTGTCCTGGAAGAAGGGCTGTTGAAAAGAGTCCTTGAAGACGATGATGGTTCCGAGATAAAGAGACAGCTAGTTATCCCGAAAACGAGAGTAGCTGAGGTACTGAAGAAGTTACACGGCAGTCCATCGAGAGGTCATCTGGGAGTGAAGAAAACCCTTCAGCGAGTTCGTGAAAGGTTTTATTGGATGAACAGCTCCGACGATGTGAAGGACTGGTGTAAGAAATGTACGACTTGTGCTACGAGTAATGGACCACATCGCAAGAGAAGGGCACCCATGAAACAATATAATATTGGAAGCCCTTTCTAAAGGATTGCTTTAGACATCGCTGGACCATTTCCGACGACATAAAATGATGGTAAATACATCCTGGTAGTAATGGATTATTTCACAAAGTGGGTGGAAATTTATGAGAGTCCAAATCAAGAGGCCGTAACTATCGTGGATGTACTAGTGAAATAATTTATCAGCCGATTTGGAGTGCCCTTGGAAGACCACAGTAACCAGGGAAGAAATTTTGAAAGCCACCTATTCCAGGAGATTTGCGACAAGCTGTGAATGAATAAGACCAGGACAACAGCATTACATCCCCAGTCAGATGGAATGGTCGAGAGAATGAACAGGACTCTTGGAAAATACCTGTCCAAAGTAGTTTCCAGCCATCAGAGAGATTGGGACCAGTATCTTTCCCTATTCGCATTGGCTTATCGATCTGCCGTCAATGAGTCCACGAGTGAAACAACTACGAAAATCTTGTTTGGACGTGAAATGAGGCTTCCTTGTGACCTGGAATTTAGCTGTCGACCTGGAGAAAATCTAGCAGGAGAAGACTACGTGATCCAATTGAGAAGAAGGCTGGACGATATTCATGAATTAGTTCGAACAAATCTTCAAGTTGCCAGCGACAGAATGAAAAGTCGGTACGACACGCAGGCGACAGTAGGCGGTTTTAAAGAAGGGGACAAAGTCTGGTTACACAACCCGACGAGGAGAAAAGGATTTTCTCCAAAATTACAAAAATCCTGGGAAGGATACTTATTCAAGAAAAGGATCAATGATGGTATATATCGCATAAGCAAGATCCCCAACGGAAAACCATAAGTAGTTCACCAAAACCAACTAGCGCCATTCGAAGGAGACCATAACCTAGAGAAAGCAGTAAAGAATATTCGAGATGTGTCTGACCCTACCTTCGTTGAATTTATGGGCGCGTATGGAGGTACCGGGAAAGCTAGACATGGAGTCACTTCAGAATAACGACAAGATTTGTTCACTCACCCGGAAGATTATTCACTGGAATACAACATCCCCGCCCGTATCAAGAACGCACGAGGGTTGGCTATCGTCTTTCGAAAGAAGTTCGGGCAATTAGAAAAACTTGAAGACCAGATTCCAGCCCCTCGCAAGACACTGAGACGGAAACTCAATTCACGGTACGTCTTCTACGTGGTAACTAAGAATGAATTTCAAAATCGATCTTCCTACCGCGATGTGTGGGAAGCACCGAGACCATGTGCTGGAATCCAGTGTGAAGAAACTGACTATGCCTAAGGTAGCGAGTAACCAGTTGGATTGGCGAGTCATCAGGAACATTTTAGAGGTGATCGTCCAAGATACCGGGGTCCAGATATTAACCCTCGTTATCAGTATCCGATGAAGACGGTGCCCTGTTTTTTCCATAAGATCGGAAAGTGTAGAAATGGGGCCAGTTGCCGATTCAAACATCCAGTCTCGGATACACAAAAGTTCCCGGAGGAACTTCTATTTAAGGAGGGGGTAATGTTACGAAATAGCACACTAGTGTAGTCCCTGAGTCCGACTCTGCCTAAGCCATGTATGAGAGTTAAAATTTTAGCGGATTTGCAGGGATTTCTAGAACTTTTTACGATTTTTTGTGACTATCTTATCTAGACATTGTTTTTGTGACCAGCCTTATCTAGAAAATTCCAGGGAGCCGATTGTTTTTGTGTAAGCCGCAATCTATAATTATCTAGTAAAAAAGGCACTAATATATAAGGGACCCATCAGCGGGAGAAGTCAGTTTATAAAGTGATCTCGTGAGATAAACAAGTGAACAAGTAAATAGTCTAAGTAAATAAACAGTAGTGAAGTATTTATATAAATTTGTTTAGGTTTGTATACTGTGTATATAATATAAATTAATGAATAGTTTAATGAATAAATAAATTAAGTGAGTAGACCTACCGTGTGTATGAATTTATCCCACCCGTCGTAAGAAAAACGTTTAAATAAATAAGAAAAACATTACAATATGTTTACAATTTACAATTTATCAATTATGTTATAGACATAGGAATAACAATTTCTCGTATTTGGAAGAATAAAAAAAGGATTCGGAATATTTCCCGACTTCAGATCTCCCAGTTTGGCTGCATCGTGCTTACTTTTTCGAATTTAGGACTCTAGGTGATAAATCAGCTAGATAACTTATATCTGCGATAACTGCGTGTAAGTTTTCTCATTAAATTTTCTTGCAAAGTATGTTATTTAATACGTCAGATGAGCTGCATATATTTCCCTGATATTTATAACAAAACATCCGATGAAATTGTAATTCAATGCCTAATATATAGCTAACGAATTATTTCTTTCTGATTCAGATAACGTCAAGCGTATCTTAACTACTGTCCAAATTATCGAACCACTCATTTTTGAATTTGTTTCGATTATGACTTCACTGGTTCTTAACTAATATAAAATGAAGTGATGGTCTACTCTGCACTTATTGATGTACAAATGCAACGAAATTCAAGTGCTTTTAAATAACAATTGAATTATACTTTTCCGACAAGGTTAAGTGTACCATATGTTGCTCAAATGGTAGAGAATAAATGTTAACCATATACCTAATGTAAAGTTTCACAGGTACTGTGAATATTACCTGTACAGAAAGATTAGTTCCTTACTGTTCAATGTTTCGTTGCGAACACTGGCCAAGTTGTTGTTGCAGGTTTTTTCTCAATAATATAAAGAATATATTCATCATCCCAATCCCATAACTCAAACATTTTTTGTGATTGCAATATTCCATAGCACACCGTAGCTATGAGTATGGGAATCCGAAAATAAATCACAGTTAATAGGTGACGCTCTAGTAAATATTTGTCTAGAAATAAAATAAGAATATTATTTCCACAAAACTATTTGAACTGTTGATATTTCAAAAATAAATGTCCATCCAATTTTTGATAATTATATTTCGTTAATTGAATGATATTTTGTAATAGGTATTGGAATAATTGATTTTGAAAGCTGGAGGCCAATATTTCGACAAAACTTCGGAAAACTCGGAGAGTACAAATCAATTTCTACAGCTATCGAAAAAGAAAAACATCCTTTTTGGACCAAAAATCAATTAGTTAAGGAAGCAACACAGAGATTCGAAGATGCTGCCAAGAAATTTATGGCACAAACTTTATTGATTGCAAGAAGATCAAGACCCAAAGCAACTTGGGGATATTATGCGTATCCCTATTGTTTTAATATGTCACCAAATAATATGAGACAAGCATGTCCCCCTGAAGTTATAGCAGAAAATGACAGGTAATGAAATTATAATTTTTCTTAAACTGAGCACTTATACAGCAATCGTAAATTCAGTAACGTCATTATTTGAATAACTATCATATATTTAATGATGTTCAAATGACTGTTCACCTACTATACTAAAGTTGTAAGGCGCCTTAAACATATCTACCCCAATTTGTTTTGAATGTTTTTATCATGTTCTTATTCGTGATGTTGAGTTCTTAATCATTTGCGATCGTAAGAATATTATTTCGGTAAATTGTAAATTAAAGTAGCAGGCTTTTTCTTACGACGAAGTACTATCACTGACTGTTAAAAATATCAATGTTTCACCTTCTAGTAAATTATCAACCATATTATATATTAAGTATATTATTATTGTTAAACGCCACATCATCTTCCAATTCAGAAATTCTTAGTTTATCCATCAATTTTAACGGTAAAGTTATTTCTACACGATATTCATGTATATAAATAGAAGACACCCAAATACACTTTTTCCAAATAACTTACGTACAAATTAGGTACGACAAAAAGTGGAAGCCCCGTCAGTTAACAAAAAATGTATGGATGCTGAAACCTTTGAATTATGATAACTTACTTAAAAATGTCCCATATTACAACTCGCTCACTGAGTTCTATAGTGGCACAACAGCAAAATTAGGTTTCCAGATAAATAACTTTGAAAGTTTCATTATACCATAAATGATGATTAAAGTGAAAATATGTGAAAATATATGAAAAATAATAAAAAGCAAGTACTTGATAGTGGAGATTTAAAGAAAAAAAATTCCAACTTGAATAGTTTTCGAAAACTTTCATGTAAGTATGCCAGTATTGAACTAGAGATCAAATTTTTTGTAGAAATTTTTCGTAAGTAGTAGCACAAAAAGCTTTTCATTCATAAATGAAGATAATAAAACAATGAATTATTATTGTTTAAGAAGTTCATAAACGTTATACTTTTTTCTATAGTTTTATTGGTAATAAAAAACTAAAAACCTCACAAAATTTAATAATCATCTCACAAAGGTACCTTTGAAAAGTAGCTTTGACCAAACTAATGCTAAAATAAAATAAAATTTAACACAGTAAAAAAATATCATTTTATAAATCATACCACCTAATTATTATTAATTACAAAAAAATTAAGAATAAAAAATATAGCAAAACACTACGTTGAAAAAATGGCTTAGTTATTAATGAAATGCAAATTGGTGTAAAAATCACTGTAATTTTTAATGATGGCATTCGATTTAACTAACTTAACATTAGATCTTCATACTTTTTCTTGGTAATTGGAATCTTATTCTGATAAGCCGTATCAATTCCAATACCTTCAAAGGAGGACAGATTGTTTGGATTTCTCGTCCGCTTATTGAATAAACTGAAGGATTTGAAATTAACTTCTTTGAAAAAAGTTTTATAGAAGAATTTGCTGGGATTATCCTTTTCGACCTTCAATATTGAAACATCGCTAAATGTGAAGACTTCTCCTTCATAGTTAGTGTTCAGATTTGAAGCAGCTGTCTATCAGTTTTTTTTAAATCAAGAAAGTTTTCATGAGTGTATTCAACAATTGTGAAAGGTCTTCCACTTTTCTTCGCTATTTGTACTAACGTGACATAGTGGGCTTGTGTATAAATAGATCCTGACTTTAGCGCTCTCTTAACATTTTTTTCAATGAGTGAATGAACATTGTCACCCTCATTTTAGGTATGACAAGTAACTAAAAATGTATGAAGCGTTATTGATTTTATTTTATAATTTGTCACTTCATATAAGAAAGCTGCCAGTACAAATTTATGTTTTTGTTGCCCGGCGCAATTGTCGGAGTAAAACAAAACCTCAAGCTTTTCAAAGTTAACTTTCACAGCTGTTTCCTTCAGAAAATTGAGAAAACAAGTTCCTATTTCAACTGCTGCCCGTTTCCCTTCTCCTTCGTGCCACGTGAAACAGTATACGTCGCCTTGTCCTTTTTTGTCAAGTTGACAGACAGTAAAGTTATAGGTCGATAATTTGGACTTATAGTAGAAGGAGGAGAGTTGGGCAGTCGGTGTTGGCAACGCCGCTTGTTAGTCGAAGCACTCCACTTGATAATCTGGCGAAATTATGCTCTCTTCCCTACTTGAAACTTTTTCCTGTTGATGTTTCTCATATTGCCCTTGCATTTTTCCCCCGCTTCTTCGTTGGAGTTTTGAAAGGATACGCAAACCTGGCATTGGTCTTTCTTTGGCACAAAAAATCAATATTGAATTCGTGGTTAAATATTTCTCTGTACATTGAAAATTTAGCAATTGGCTTATTATCTTTCTAGCAATCATCTTCATAGTATCTACATAACTGAGCTAATATTTTCCCGCCTTCTATATATACTTTTTGACCATGCACACGAACATAATGACTCGATAGTTGAAATTGAGGAAATGTGCTTTCTTATCCATGGTTAATTTCCTCCGATACCTGGTTGTGTTTTTTATGTGTGCCCCTAAGATTATCTCCCAAAAGACCTACTAGTCTTTTAGAAATGACAATGCGAATACCCAAAGTCGAAATAAAAAATACTTTGCATACTCTTATTTTTGTGCCTTTTTTCAAAAAATAGAAAGGTGTTTTTGACTATTCCGCCATTCTTTGTTGTATTAACCTCTTCTATGTAGTTTCGCTGCTTGACAACGTCTCCCAAAGCCCAGTATGACTCAAAAATTGAGAGCCTCCCTTCTTCCGTGAATTTGCTGGTACATTCATGCATTTTCGATGTCAGGATCTTTGATTGATCTGGCTGGAACGTCTATTAACTTTGACTTATACATGCTATAAGATTTTCCAGAATTTAGAAGACGTTTAGTTCGGTTTTTCGTCCATATAGAAGGTTGGGCTTTTTTTCTTGTTTTCTTCTTTCATCCTTGCTCTAACATTTCGCTAAATGAGAATGATTTTCATCCTCTATTATCTCTACTTCTCCAATATCTCCCGCTCCTGAATCTGCTTGAATCTCATTTTCTGGAGGATGTGAGCGACGATGATTTGCTATAGTTGGGATCCTCGAGAGTGTCGTCCGAAGAGAAGTTTGAATCGGAACTGGGATCTGAGGAATCAGATCAACTGATACTGGGATAAGAACTAGAGGAATTGTAAGCTCAAACTACTGCAACTGAAAGATGTTGAAAAGTATTTATGTAGAGTATTGGAGAATTGAATAATTAATGCAACTACCTTTAGTCTCATGTGGATTGGCAGGAGTTTCCAAGTTGTTACTGTCATTTTTTTCAGCATATTTCGAAGTAGGGATACAGAATTCTAGCTGATTTAAATTGTCTATATTGAGAATAAAAGATGAATCTGGATAGATGAAAATGTATAATTACTAAGAAGCGAAGTATTTACTAAAATACTCACTTTCTTTGTTACCGATATCAGTCTCATGTAGAATAGCAGATGTTTCCAAGTTGTTACTGTTATCTTTGTCAGCATTTTCTGTAGCGGAAATACAGGATTCCAGCTAATTTAAACAGTCTTCATTAAGAATTGAACGCGAATATAGAAATATGAAATAATCTGTTATTACTAAGAAAGTAAAAACGGACCAAAATTATTACTTTGTTTGGATGCGATAATATCAAAATGTCAGGTAGATAATCATCGACCCGTGTGCAAAATAATTACACACAGCTGTCGGCCTATAAGATTTCTCATTTTTTTCATTTCACACGGGTACGCCCTTCGTTTGCAATTTTAAATTTTCACTAAGAGAAAACTGTATGAAATGTACCATATTTCATAGTGGTCGTCGGAAAACTTATTTTTACCGCCGAAAGCATTTTGTTTTCCCGGGAAGATGCCATTTTTAATATAAAGCTGAAAAAACGATCAATTATCTTTTCGTGGCATGATTTCTCTACCGATAAAACTTCATTTCGAGTACACAAAATCAAATATTTTATATGACAATTTAACTCATGTATAAAAAATCGCATATGCCACAGTGCAATTGTCACTTTAACAGCGGAAAAAGTTAGCTTTAACTTTTACAGCGACAAATACACTAGTAGTTTTTTCACTTATTCATTTGTTCATCAATTATCGCGGTGTTGGTTACCAGAATAAATGGTTTGGCATGTTTGTCAACAACTTATTGAATTTGCAAGAACTAACAATGAGTCAATTCGGTGTGTCTACGAACGCCGAAATTAGTCAAATTGTACATTAAAATAAAAATGTGTTTATTTCTAATGTTTCATAAATAAAGTTTGCATTGATATGTTTCCAAATTTCTCATTCATTAAATTGTCCTGCCGAATTACACTCGAGGTTTGTATTGATACTGGGTAAATTTGTGTTGTTCAAATTCCAAACTGTTTCCTTTAGCAATTTGACTCGAATAACTGTCAACCTAAAAACACACCACCTTCGGTGTCGTGTTTTTAGTAGTTGACAGTTATTCTCGTCAAATTGCTAGAAAACAGTTTCTCATTAAACAACCCAAATTTACCCGATAAAATACAAACCACTTGTGCAATTATAAGTGAAAAAAATTCTATATTGGCACATTTTTGAATGTGTCGGAATAGAAAAACCTCCTTCTTGAAAGCTCTCTGACACAAATATCAACAATTTTCAACCAAAAGAATTCTAAACTGGCACAACTTCAATTGTGCCACTTTTTAATACAAACAATTTACTGCATTTTTAAAATATGGGGCAATACTGGTATATCTAAACGTTTTTGCCAGAATTGTTCTAATAAATTTTACTTACCCAGATAAAAAGCACTGCAACAATTGAATTGTGCCACTTTTCCACTAACGCACCGTAGTCGATACTTCGTCGTAGCCCATGCAAATCGATGGGAAATTCACACGTGGCACAACACCATATCTGGGATTCTAAGTGAATCATCTTGGTGCCAATATTGTTGAAATTGTGAAGTAATGCTTTCTGATTTCGAAAATAGCGACATAAAATACTTTTTTTTAGTTGTGCCACTATAGAACTCAGTGAGCGAACTGTCCCAACATTGACCGAAGACACTACACTATCACGAAAGAATAAACATGTCAACTTGCGACAAGTATTGTAGATTGTAAGAGAGTACAGAAGTTACAGAAGTATATATGTTGTACACAATTAGAGACTATTACTTAATTGAGAGAAGATACATTAGATTCATTATAAGCCGAATTGACCGTAATTATTTCTTGTTATTTTACCTCAATGTGTCATGTAGGTATTTCAGTTTCTTTTTTTTTGGTAAATTAATACCAAGGTCGTAGATTAAAAAAATCGTATAGATTTTTCATTATTGTATTTTTCCAACATTTTAGGTATGTTCGTTCTTACCGGAAAATTCCTATTAAACGTCCTAGTAAAAAAAGGAAGTAAGTTAATTTTTCCATTTTGCTTCTATAAATAGCAATAATTTATCAATATTTGTGACGTTTTATCCCCAGCATAATTATTTTCTCACGCATTAAGCATTAAATCATAAGATTACAGATGATGCACGTGATTCTTATGCAACATGTCTTGCTCACCTTGTATTATAAGCTGTTACAGCAGAAAATGAAAAGAACTACTTAATAAATTAAGTAATATTAAATAAAATTCAGTGCTGTAGAACAAAAATGTTCGAGCACTAGCAACCTTAGGTTCGTTTCACAAAGGACTGATGATCAGGACTGACCTATTCATTGTTTTTTATGTGCCGTTATCATGGGTCGACCGATAAAAAACGTACGGACATCAGTCTAGCCCGTGGCGGTTGAAGTCTGAGCCATTTGATAAATAGATATTTTAATAATCATGCAGTGTTGCGAGCCAGTTTAGTTTTACTGTTCCTTTTTTGTTGCAATGCAAAATGGCAGTAAGATGTGAAGAAAAATACCGTCTTTGAAGACATAGAGGATGGGCCCATATCCTTCTGGATTTTCGGTTATTTTTTTTTCCAAGTAACATTTTTAGGCATCGGTCTTTCTTGAAACGGGCCTTACAACTTTCTTGAGGGAGACTCATCGCTTATCATATGAGAAAGCTTGCTTGTATATGGGGGTATATGTACATACCTACAATTGATAAATTGCAAGTTGATTATACAATTTATCAATCGTAGCTTTGAATTTTAGAAATCATTCTCAATGATCCAGTACGAAAAGAAGAAAATTTTACAGAAGCTGAAAATATTGTCAATTGTAGATCGTAGATGGTAATTCATATACCATTAAAAGTTGAACAAAACTAATCATTTTTCTAATAGTGAAGATTTTCGGAAAATAATTTGATTACTAGGAAAGAGGAGAAACATTCAATTTTTTACCAAATTATTATATGCTAAAATGTTTAAAAAAATTAGTAGATCATATAGTTAGTAGGTATCGAAGATTCAATAATTTTTTTTTGTGTTTGAGCATCGACATCTAGGTCATTGTGCTCGTCGATATATCATTGGGGTAATTTATATTTTATAAAATAAATTTGTGGACTTTAGATAAGTTATCACCTGGTTAAGCTCGTCATTTTGGTTTCTAAGAATGTTTTCGATCTGGGGTATTTTGAGGAATTGTCTGTGAAAATTGAAGGCTGCACAAGTTAATATATGTTGGGTTGTCAGTGGGATGCCGCACTTCTCACATCTGGGTTTGTTCTTTCCAAGGAGGAGGTGTAAATGGGTTAGGTTTGTGTGGCCTATCCTTAATCGGCTGAGGACGACTTGTTCACGCCTTGTAAGAGTTTTGGGGTAGAACCATTTTTGTACGCTCGGTTTAATGTGTCTTAATTGTCCGTCATATGTATTCCATCTGTTCTGCCATGCTTCGTAAATTTTATTCTTTATATCCGTTTTCATATCCAGAAAGGTGTTAGGTATGCCTTTGTCAACTGTTCCGCTTGTGGCTTTTTTTTGCTACTAGATCAGCTTCAGTATTACCGGTAATATCGGTATGCCCAGGTATCCACATTATTGAAATAGTCCTTTGCATACTGTATAGATGGGTTGATAATTCTTGAATGCGTACAACCCATTCATTTGCAGAAAAACGATTTTTTGTCGAGAGAGTGGCAGTTAAGGAATCCGTACAAACTAAACATTTTTCAAAGCTGCTCTGACTGAAGTACAACAACGCTTGCCATATTGCATACAACTCGGCATTAAGTATACTAGACTCTTGGTTTAGGGTCCAAAAGAAGGAATCTACACCGATTACGATTGCCGCCCCTGTTCCATTCTCTGATTTGGAACCATCGGTGTAGATGACTAAATGTTCGTTGTATAGATCCATTTGTTCTAAAAATAGCGTTCGGTAGATCGATGGAGCGGTATCTTCTTTTTTGTATTTACTGAGAGATATGTTTATTTGTGGTAGTTTTCTTAGCCATGGAGGAGTGTCATACGTATAGGTCATTTTTTCTATTTGTAAGTTTATCCTGTACTCTTCAGATGTGTCTGAAAAACGAATACTGGATGGTTTAGTTGAACTACGTCTTAGTGTGTGTGGACTGGGAAGGTTTGTGAAAATCTTGTTATTTAAATGGTTGGGTAACGTTTGTATTTTCACGCCATATGTTATGAGCTGCATATCTCTCCTTAAGTTTAGGGGTAAGGACGAAGCATCGCATAAGATTGCTTCTATAGGGCTTGTTCTAAATGCACCGATTGCATGTCTTACTGCGAGATTTTGGATTTTATTTAGCTGGTTCAAGTGTGAACGTCTTGCAGAACCATAAACAATACAGCAAAAGTCAATTTTGGATTGCACTAAAGTTTGATAGATGCGTAATGAAATTTCTCTGTCGGACCCCCATCGGATACTCGACAAACATTTGATAATGTTAATAACTCTTCGGCATCTGTTAATCAGATATTCAATGTGCGGTCTCCAGTTTAATTTTTGGTCAAGTATCATACCTAATAATTTTGTTTTATGTTTTATCTCGATATTCTGACTTTGCAGCTTTAGTTGTGGTTCGGCGTGGTCGGATCTTAATCTGCAGAAATGGATGGCGTGGGACTTCGAAGGTGAAAATTTAAAACCGCTGGCTCTAGCAATAAATTATCGAAAAATATTTTTACCTAGTAGTAAAGTAAAGATCTATTAGATCAAGATTGAGAAGTCTAAACTCAGTTTAGAATGTACAGTGTATCCCATTTTGGGCAATTTTGCAGGGTATCTCCCTTATCTTTAAAGATAGAGGATTGCGGTTTTAGCGATAGTTTGCTACTTTTTTATGAAATTAAAAAAGGCGCAAGCAGAATTTTGATAGCCCCTTTTGGCTTTTTAGATACAAGGTGGATTTGATAAGTATAATCTTTCGTATCTCAGTTATCTTTAAACTTATCGAAGAAATTGAAACTTGTTCTGATATAATTTTTTTCGTAGAATCCATAGACAAAGTTAGTTTTTTCTAACACCTTTTTTTTCGATATGAAGCAAACATATGATTTTTAAACGGACCACTCCGTATATTATTTTCTATATCCATTAGGCACGAAGTGAGCTTTCCAAAAATATATAATTGCATTTAATTATTTTGAAAGCAAGCTCAGAATTTAAGATTTTCTAAAATATCCTTATGTGTCGTATTTAATAGGTAGTAGTAGGCTTGATTGAGACAAAAAGCAAAATGTCAAAAACTTCACGCGTTCTTGTCAGTTTCTGATTATTAGTGAAATGTTTCTGCTGTTTTGGTATTTCTAATTTACAATATAAAATATTTATTTTACAATGGCGGTTTACGAAAATAATGAAAAATGTGGTATGATAGTTTGTTTTATACAATGTAATGAAAATCCGTAAGAAGCTTCTGAATTATATTTACAAAGGTAATATATGTTGCGCGCTATGTTTACGATAATATCTTAGGGGTTCTTTATTTGTTCATATTAGATATCCAGAAGGAAAGCAACCTTTCACAGACATACTTGCTTACCTCAAATCAAATTTAGTAGAATAGGGATCAATTATCCAGCCCCGTCCTAAGGCATATACCAAAAAAGATAAAAGATAGAAAATAAATAAACGTATTGGGTTATGTAGAAGCGACGCCTTCATCTTCTTACAAGCAAATATCTTGTTATCTGGTCCGTAGAATGTTATTTTTCAAGTGCGGGAATTTTTAATCACCATAATACAAGACATTGGTCCGCCTAAAATCGACATTTAATTTTTGAGAGGGCACAACAGGGACGCTTCGGAATTGGGGTCTCATGTTTTATTTTTGGAAGACGCATAGTCTACAGAATTTATGAAGGAGGTCTCACATCATGTCGGTACCGAGAAATCTTTGGGGAAGTTATTCCAGAGCTGATGGAAAATGTTTCACTGAGGCCATTTTTGGAAGATAACTTTCCTCAAAGATGGATATCATTCCGTAGCTTCGTGCAGCAATTGATTTAAGTTTCCAAAATTTGCAAAGAAGTCCTATGATTCTTCCTAACGCTATTAGAAGAATAATAAAATTGTGCCAATTTTGCATACAGGAAAATGGCCCTCATTTTCAAAAGCACCTATAAAACCTCATTGCTTTTTCAAAAGTCTGCTTATCTTTGTTTTTTCCTACCTTGAGTTCTAAGTAGAATAGGTTTGCTGTTTGTTTTTTTGTTTGCTATCATTTGTTTTGAGTAAGATTCAATTATTCATCATAATAAGTAAGTTATGCTGTACTAAATAATTAAGGATTGAGAATTGAAAGAATATTTTTCAAATTGAGTTTGAAAGTAAAATAAACGGTTTTAAAGATTAAAACTAACTTTTCCGCATCTGTGGCCCTGAACAATATTCTATCATAAAATTGGTACTTGTATACACTTCGGGGGATATATCATGCTAACAAACCGAAATTTCTCCAAAAATAACCAAAAATGTGTGGTATATCTGGATTTATAGGACCCGCTGTACTCGCTCTAGTCAACTGAAAATCAATAGGGTACATCTGTGAGACACCTTGAACAATATTCAATCATAAAATTGATCAATCGTATACTCTCTGGAGGCTAAAATGACAAAAAGTTGGTACTTCAAGTACCATAGCACCCGTTGTACTGGCTTTAGTGAGCTGAATATCAATAGGGTTTATCTTTGAGACGCTCTGAATAATATCCAAGCATAAAATTGGTCACTTGTATATACTCCGGAGGCTGTATCGTGCTAACAAACTGAAACTTCTCCAAAAATGACAAAAATATCGTACTTAAAGTACTGTAGCACCTGTTGCATTGGCTCTGGTTAGCTGAAAAACAATAGGGTTCATCTGTGAGATGTCCTGAATAATATTCAGTCATAAAATTGGTGACTTGTTGAACTCCGGGGGCTGTATCGTGCTAACAAACTGAAATTTCTCAAAAAATTACAAAATGTCGTACTTCAAGTACCATAGCAGCCGTTGTATTGGCTCTGGTGAGCTGAAACTCAATAGGGTTCATCTGTGACATGTTCTTAACAATATTCAATCATAAAATTGGTGACTCATTGCACTCCGGAGGCTGTATCGTGCTAACAAGACATGTAAGAAAAAGTGGCTGACAACGACGACGACATACACACAGGATTTTTTTTCTAAAAACCGTTTTTTCGTGTTGTTATTGATGGAAAACGTAAAAATAACTCAAAAAAAATTTTCAAAATTCCAACCTTTTTTGAGGTAAAGCAATACTTTTCTCGCATATTAGATAGGTTGGGCGGAAAAGTAATAAGTATAATAATCACTCACATAGATTTTGTTTTCGATCAATTTTACCTATTAATTGCGACACAAAATTTTTTTTAGAAAATCTTCAATTCTGCGTTGGTTTTAAAAATAATTGAATGCAATTATATATTTTTGGAAAGCCCACTTCATGTCTAATGCACATAGAAATAATATACAGGGTGTTCCATTAAAAAAAATATGTTTGCTTCATAACTAAAAACAAAAGGTGTTAAGAAAAAAATATCTACGTCATTAGCTACTACGTAAAAATTACATCAGAACAAGTTTCAACTTATCCGATAAATTTTTAAGAGAAACGAGGGGTGTCTGAAAAGTAACTCTCTTCAATTCCACCCTGTATCTCAAAAACCAAAAGGGCTTGCGCCATTTTAAATTTCATAAAAAATTAGCAAACTATCGCGAAAACCGCAATCCTCTTTATATGTAAGGAAGATATGACGCAAAAGTGCCCTAAATGGGATACAACTGTACAAGAGGCCTTAATCAGAGTATGTTGTTTCTTATGAACAATGTTTGAGAGAAATTTGTTTGATTCCGGTTTGAAGATATATGTCAAACTGAAAATATAAAAGTTCATTGTTTCTTCAAAATAATGCAATATTTGCAGTCTAGTGCTATTTTCCTGAGCCATAAATTTTAGCAGTGACATGTACCCGATAAAAAGCATGACAACGTTTAGTCCACCTCGCATGTCTTAGAGTTCCCTAGTTAGGTTCAAGACATTTACCCTCACTTTTTAGAGAAACGTAAAAAATATTGATAAATATATTTTCAATTGAAATTATTTTCAACTGCCTGTACAATAAAACACGAAACTAAAGGTATGAATTTTTCTATTGAACGCTTGTTGTTTTGCTTGTCAATTTAAGCAGTTTGTCTTCACCTATCTTGATGTTATATATGTCCCAGGTAAACATGTATTTTATTTTCATAAAACGTCTTGTATTACAGCGCTTTTTTGTTATTTATGTTAATCAATGTGTGTTATTTTATTTTTAGTGTTCACTTAATACTACATTCTTTCTCCCTTAAGAGATTTATTTTTATATGGGCTAATAAATTGTTATAGGATAAGATTCAATCTAAAATAATTTCCATGTATACAAACATGTTTTGCAGGCTACCCAGAATACATGGTGACCCAACGAAAAAATGAAAAGTATACACCCTAAATAACTGCGGAGGTGAATTACGTCGACCTTGATTTCAAGGAGGACACATTCTAGCATAATACTTGTAACCCGGTTACCATATACAGTCATCCAATTAAAAATTTTAAGTTACAAGAGCCGAGTGATAACTCTTTCAAAGAGCTTTGAATTCTCTTTACAATCGTCTATATGTTTTTATGAAATTTATCAATGTTTTCATAATTTAGGATTTTAAAAATAAATTTCTTCAACACATGATTGTTGGAATTACCCAAATACACGATACTGGATAGCACATCAACTAATTGTTATCATGGTTTTTGACAACAAACTTATCTTTTTCGTTCGGTTGTTGATCAATAAATTATTAATACTTCTGCGAGATTTTTACAGAGCTCTCTAATACAAGGTAAAGCTAATCTGCTATAAAATACAATAAATGTTTTTCAGATGAATGTAGCTTTTATTTAACTGGTGAACTAAATAGAAACAATTGCAGGTATTAGAGTAAAACTAATCCACATTTATTTGTTGAATGTCATACCCAAAGGCTTCAGAAATTAAATGCTTGGGCTGGTATTTTAGGGAACCATATTGTCGGGCCGTTCTTTATTACTGGTAACCTAGATGGCGACTGTTTCTTACATCTGTTGGAAAATTATATCGATCCAATGATTACCCAAATTTTTGAAGACGACAACGACCTTTTCGAGCACGAAATGGTTTTTCAACTACATGGAGCACCACCACATTTTACTGTACCGGTCTGTCAATTTCTGTATAATCACTTTCCTGGTCGAGGGATTGGAAGAAGAAGACCTGTGAGAAATGTCCGCGATGCATTTGAAAATAGATTATGCCATTATATGAAAATCAGCGGAAATCATTTTGAACAATTCATACGATAATTTAAATCATATTTTTATTTTTGAAATCCAAAATTATTCAAACAGTTATTTCCAGAAACCCATTGGTAAATTTTACAAAAAGTTATAGACTATTGGAAAGAGACAATATCTTTTAAAAGAGGTATCACTCGACCCCCTTGTAATTTAAGTTTTTAAGGGGATTACTGTGTATGGTAGAGGGGTGACTTTAAGTATACAAGTATTATGGTAAAATGTGTCCCTCTTGAAAACGAGGTCGACGTATTTCACCACTCTTTTAGTAAGTTATTGCTTCCGCAGTTATATAGGGTGGGTACTTTTAGTTGGAACACCGTATATAAGAGAAGATTGAAAAATAGTCAAGATATCGCAACCGTAAAATTTTTTATTGTTCCTTTTAAAATTGGGGAATAGTTGCTCCTTTTAGTTTCTCAAGTAATGTCCGGCAGTCTAGTTCACTATAAAACATCGGGAAACGAAACACCGAACGAGACAATGTGAATTTATCAAAACAACGGACTATACCAAGAAAACAGTGCAGTGACAACATGAATAACAGCAAAGAATTAAATATGGGTTATCACGAATAGCAGATCTCCGGAAAATGAACATTCCATTTGACCCTAGGTTGATGGAAGACCGAACAAATTGGAAAAAAGTTGTACAGTCAGCCAAGACCCACCCAGGGTTGTAGCGCTACGTGATGATGATGATTATCACGAATAGCTTACACAGATTCTCTCAAAATTGATGTAATTCCCGGATGAAGAAGAGTTGGCACAAGGGACTGAGTGAAAATGATAAAGAATCGTAAAAAGAGTAAAATAAACAAACTAATACTAAACCATCCTATGGACCATGGTTTAGACTTTTGGATCTTGCCAGGGCAAGTTCTTTCGTTCAGGGTCCACTAACTTTTTAAGTGTCTCTAATCTGAGCTGAAGGCGACTGCTATTTGGATCTAATAAGTATATAAATACCAAGCAGTCGGTAACCACATCATCTCCACTTCTCCAAACGCTCGGATATTCTTCTGCATCGCATTAAAATGATAAACAATTTATTTATTTATTGTATATGGGTGTAAGAGATTATAATGTGCTAGTAGCAGTGCCTGAATTGCGATATAAAATAACACAGCCTCTAAACATGATATGGATTAAGGATATGAAGGAAATCTTCGAAATCACCGAAATAATGGGAACTAATGTAGAGACGCTACTAATTAGAAAATAAAGCTTAGTGCCTATGTGCAATAAATGTAAGGTATACACGCTGATACACTATTCGAAAGAATTCTAAAAATACGGTACAATGTACTAAGACCCAAAATGCAGATGCTGCTAATTTTAGCGGGTATATGTTGGCTGACAAAATACGGAAAATCAAAAACAAACAAGCACAATAAGAATCCTAGCTCGACTCGGAAACACAAAATTTAAAATTAAAACCTAAAAATGTGTGTGAATTTGATTCATCACAAAATTTAAAAGTAAATCGTAAAAATGTAATAACAAAAAAATTAGTGAATTTGATTCATCCATTCAAACAACTCTTTAAAAGAAAAACCGACTAACAAGTTTCTGCCAATGAGCTTCTACGGCATTGTCAAGAATTACAAGTGTTAAAAAAATGATGTAAGTCTCATTATAGTAAAACAGTCATTCAGGGTGGCCCATCGAAAATTTGACATGAGTGTTTTGGGTAATAATATCGTGGATGTGGAAAATCGCTCAGACAGGTCGATTTGAGTTTCGAGGTCGACATTTTGTTGTCCTAACTGCAGCACCGTCACTTCAACCTTCGAGCTGGGGAGTGAACATCCCCTAAAATTTAAATAGGGAATAGAGGCCGAGTGGTACATCGTTTGAAAGCCCGTTCATTTCTCTAAACAATGGTTTACGAAGCAGGTGGGTTATCATCAATTCTGCTTTTCCAATGACCTCATATAAATAAATCTAGAGGAGACAGGTCTGGTGATCGTGGGGGCCTTTTGATAGAGCCTGGTCTACCAATCCAGCGACCTGAGAAGGGTTAATCTGGAAATACTATCGAAGAGTGCGGAGGAGCACGTCTCGTTGAAATATCAACTGATCCTCCAGATATTTTTGGTCATTTTCAATTATGTTTGTTGACGTAGGTTCAATTGTATTTTCAAGCAGTTCCAGATACATTTGCCCTATTAAGTTGCTTACTAAAAATAAAAGGCCAACGATATAATCACCAAAAATATCAGCCAGAATGTTGCGTATGTACCTCAAGAAGTATGTGGGATTAAAATCAGCCCAATATCGACAATTATGTCGATTAACTGTACCATTAAAAAAACGATTATTCACCACTAAAACAGATGTTAAAAAGAAACTGCAGTTTTGCAATCGCCTATTGACTTACTACCTCACAGAATTCTAATCGCGCATCAAAATCATCTTTATTCGGTTGTTGCGTTAATTTAATTTTGTAAGGATTAAATTTGTAGAGTTTCAAAATACGCTGAATGCTGGTTCGAGAGACACCAGAAACAGTTACTAGCTGTCTTGTACTCATCATATGGTCAAGCACAACGTGGCCCAGAATTACTACTGACGGTTCGATTTGCCGTTTTTATTTGCTACCGATCCCGTTTCTCAGAATGTTGTAACCAATTGAGACACATACTGCCGCGACTTAGTCCCTCCATGTTGTTGATTGAACCGTTCAGCAGCCCAGTTCGCACATCTATTGTTTTCATAATATATTTCAATCAACTTAACTGCAACTATGTACACCATTGTTTCTTTCTAGTTTAGGAGTACAATACCAGATACAAATGAAAATTACTTGTAGTAATCTATGGGGACACAAATGATCTATCTGTTTGTTATATTGTGTTAAAGTATTTTTATTGGTACAGAAAAAAACTAAGTAGAAACATTCAAAGTATCCTAGGAAATAAATAGTAGATTGCAAAAAATTGCAACCCAGTTGTCCAGCATTTATTTCCTTCAATTCACTCGACTCTAATGTTACACGGGATAAAGGATCGTCCGTCACATTTTCTGATCCTTTTACTTAATGTACAGAAAAGTCATACGCTTCTAATGTTAACCAAAATTTTGTTAATAACTTTATTCTTCGTTACGGTATTCCTAGTCAAATTGTTACTGATTAAATATTTGTAAGCAAACTTTAAGTTACTCAATATACCGTAATTAAACTCGACGGCTCACCAACACGAAACAATCAGAAGTTTAGAAAACTCACATAAGCATTTGGGTGCGGATAGCCGAAACAGGTCAAAATAAATAATTGGACAGATACCGTAGATATAGTGTTTTTAAATGAAACTCACGGTCTCTAGTTAATTCCACAATATAATGCAAGTTATTGAAAATTCTAAAAAATTGACAATTGTTTCGATAAATCAATATCATCGTCAGAATGACATAAGTTACATTTCATTTTATGCCTACCTGATGTTTAGTAGTTATTTTTGGCTAGACCAAGAAGTAACCTAACTTGTGATTGGCTTAATATATGTTTATAGAAAAAAGAAGAAGATGTGATATTACAAATATTGAGCTTAGATATTATTAGCCCTATGGTGATATCCTGGATATCATTTTTCCAATTAAGATCAGTATAACTGTGCAATGATATAGAAAACCAGGAAAACTATATCTGCTGATCTTTACAATTATCACTTAAGAAGACAGTTTATTAGTGGAGAATTCCCTAGATTTAACTGTTCATTGACAACTTCATATTGTGGGTTTCTTAAATGTCTTCTAATTTCCAGTTCTTCAAGGAAATCCAGTTCTTGTTTCTTTTCACAAATATGCAGTACTTCTAGTTCTATGTTAGGTGTCAATGAATGATTGGTGTCAAGTAGATGTTTTGCGTAGTGGGATTTATCTGGTTGTTTTAATCTGTATGCTCGTAAGTGCTCACTGTATCGTATTTCAAAATTCCTAAGGGTCTGACCCAAATAGACAGCATTACATTCTGGACCTTTGAGTTTATATATACCTGACTTCTTTAATAGTGGTATTAAAGAATAAAGTTATTAACAAAATTTAGGTTAACATTAGAAGCGTATGACTTTTCTGTACATTATGTAAAAGGATCAGAAAATGTGACGGACGATCCTTTATCCCGTGTAAAATTAGAGTCGAGTGAATTGAAGGAAATAATATTTCTTTTTCTTTCAAAAAAAGGCAAAATTTTTTTCAATACGAGTAAAAAAGTATAGAGAAATTTTGAGTAATAGATGTTGAGGGATGTCTGCGAGTGTTATTGAATTGGAAAATATCGAAATGTTTAAAGCAAAAATTGTGAAAACCCTAGCATAAAAATATAAAAAAATTTTAGACTCTAAGAGAGCCGTAAAATATTTTCAATAAATAAATAATGTTAAATTTCTGAATTTCATAACATTTTTGAAATCGATAAATCATAAAATTACATTCGATACAAATTTGAGTGATTTTTTAATAGATTATAGATAATACCTGTTTTCAAAATTTGGTCAACAAAAAAAAAGGGGAAAGAGTTAAAGTCCACTCTTCGTCACGTCTTAGGAAGTCACGTCATATTTTCCACGTGGAAAGTATGACGTTTACGGGCATTTTTTTACCCTGACTTAACATAGATTATTCTATGCATTTAAAAAAAAAGAAACGAATTATACAAACTCTAATACACCACCAAACATTTGCCAACTGCACACCGATATAGGGTAGGTATTAGCTAATAAAATAAGAATTGCAGTTGGTTTAACGTTTTGGACGGACCTGGGGAAATGGACCTTGACATCCCTGCGCTTGGACATAATACAATTGCAACTTTTGCAGATGATACCGCCATAATTGCTGTCGGACACAATTTCGAAAGAAGTTGCTGAGAAGTTCAAAGCTTCGATAAGATATGTACTATCCAAACGGTCTAAAGCTTGCCGCATCCAGCTGAATTGAAACGAGTCTGTAGGTGTAGATTTTAATAATAAACATAAATGTCATCTTCCTATCACAATTAAGGATGAAAAATGAGAAGTCTTATAAAATGTTTTGATCTTCAGCATCCAATTTTGGGACTGTGTGTTAGCAAATGCAACATTTTAACCCTTCACAGATTCCATAATAAAGTGCTAAGAAATATCGTCAAAACCTACATACATACTTTCAAAAGTGACCTAGGGGAGATTGTTGTACCTTGGACCGATCTAATTTTCACTCCTTTACAGTTACTAGTAAGAGTAGCGATCATCATAAACTATTATCCTCTAGATGGCACTACATGTAATTTCAATACAAGACGTTCAAGATTTTTTGATGAAACAGCCAGTGATTTTTTTACGTGCATCGAAGTAAATTTTCTCCCGACTTAAGTATTTGCGTTGTAAAATAAATAATTCACAATGAAACATATTATAACAGTCAAAGTATTTGACTGAAATATCTTTAAAGAAACGATGATAATAATGACTTTATTCTGTACTTCATCCTGTTATATGGAATGTGTGAAAATACTTAATTTGACAGTTGCCAGAATTATTATTCAAATGAGGTAAGATTGCAGGCAAAAAGCAGATATTATAGATCACAAATAATTCAAAAATAGACGGAATTTCATTGGATCAAACGACTTAGTAATAAAATATAGAACTGAATATCAATTGGATAATTTTTAAATAAAATTGTAAAGATGAAAGTAAACAGGATTATAGAAAAATGTATAGGATCATGGAAATTGATAAATCTGAAATTCATTTTAACAAAGTAAGAGAAATTTAAGATGTATTTTCAAATTTATAAACCTGATTCCTTTCATTGATTATAGAAATTGTAATTTAATTATTCGTGTTCTAATTGGTTGTTAAGAGTTTCTGTGGGGGATAATGAAAAAAAGAAAGTTTGTTTTGTGGAGACGGTTTTGAAGTTTTGAATGAAAGAAGTCAAAAAAATAAAAAAACTATTCTAAAAGACCTATTTTATTTACTAAAATTTGTAAGATATTAACTGAAATAAATAGAAAATTATAAAGTCAGTGAAATAAATAATCAGTGACGGAGGTATAAAAAAAAAATATATCTGGTATACCTGTTGGAGCGGATCTGGTGCCCGGGGACTGTGTTGATGGTGTGTTTTGGAGTGAAACAGAATTCCCGTCCAATTTCGGCAAACTTTCAGTTCACAAGGTGATTAAAATTTTTTTATTTGGCCATTTAATTAATATTTTAGATTGCAATCTATGAACTTAAAATTCTATTAAATTATTTGAGTACAATTTGGCAGCAAAACTGTCTAAATTTATCGATTTTTTTTTGGTTACATTTATTTATATAATAAGTTTGTTTGACTAGAGAGGCCTGATCAGTCTACTATAAATTAAAATTGTATTTTCTTTGTTTTGTTCTGAGTTCATTTTTAATCGTTATATGTAATGACTAGTATTAAATGTTTTCAAAATTAAAATTATTCAATTGATTTCTCATTTTCATTAAAAAAATTTATATTAGTAACAATTAAAATTTACTATCTTTTTGTGATCGTAAATATCTGATTTTTGTCAATAGAATCTATAGTTCATTTTTATTCAATTACATATTTGATAGTTGGGCAACAAAATTTCACATTATAAAATAAATAAAATCTCTCGGCGCTATATGTACTTAGGAGTATTTGCAGAAATACGGAATTTGAAAATAAAATTGAAAAGGGCAAGATTCGTATTATTATAATATATACTGAATATGTGAGTAGGAGCCTGTTTTGTGTATATTTTATTGCTATTTAAATACATTTAACATAACCAGCAATAAACCTCGCCAAAGAGAATGGGATTGTGTTGACTATGCCTCCGCATACTTCGCATAAATTACAACCATTGGATCGCACTGTATTCGGTCCATATAAAACCTATTATGGTGAAGCATGCAATGACTGGATGGTTAACCATCCAGGGAAGACAATTTCGATATACGATGTGTCTGAATTGGTCGGAAAGGCCTTTGCAAAAGCCTTTACGATAACTAATATCATAAAAGGCTTTGTCGTTACTGGAATCTGTCCTTATAATGAAGACGTGTTTGGTTATGATGAATTTCTGTCTTCATACGTTACAGATCGACCATATGGGGAAAATGAAATTGCGTGTAATCAAAATAATTCACAGAACGAAGAACCAGAAGCTGGTCCCAGTGATATTGGAACCATTGCCAAATCAACATTGGCTGTGGCAAAACCTGACATCGTTTCACCAGAAGTAGTGCGACTCTTCCTAAAGGCACCCTCTCGAAAACAAATTGCAAGAACTAGAACTAAAGGAAAAACTAGAGTTCTCACACGATACACCTATAAATAACGAGATTGAAGAACAAAAACTATGTAAAAATATAAGGCCAATTACTCAATCAAAAACTAAGAATATAAAAAAGAAAATCCTGGTAGACGCATCAAGTAGTATTAGTGAAGAAGATCTTCAAGTGGTTTTGCAAGATTCCAGCAGTGATGAGGAATTTCATGCAAATTTAAGAAAAGGTCCCGACGCGGAAGAAACTAACCAGCCGGTTGAGGAGATAGAAATAACAAAGTGAGACTATGTTTTAGTAAAACTGACAGGAAAAAAGAGTGTAGGATATTTTGTGGCAGAAATCGTGGACGTCCTTGAAGATGGCTATAATGTTTTATACTACAAACGCATTCTGGGAACCACAGCTCTTAGAAATTAGAAATTTTGTGCCAAGTATAGAGACATCATTTGTCCATTGCCAAGATGTAATTATGCTAATTCCTCGACCTACTAAAGTAGGAACTTCTAATAGACAAGCTGGTCAGATCAGTTTTAATGTTGATTTCAGTCATAATAAAATGTTATAATTTTAAATAAATAATTTTTATTTCATGAACTGTAATGATCCAAGGTACACTAGACACTGTGTTCCCAGGTACAATAGCCTATTGTACCTTGGACCGAATGACTTTTTTTAATTTATCCAATTATGACACATTTCTGAAAATTAAAAAAAATATTCATATCCACTCATAGATAGGAAAGACAATATTAAATGTTGACATTCAAGTAGAATATGATTAAATTCAAAACTTTCCCAGAAAACTTTATTTATAAATAATTGATCCAAGGTACAACAGTCTCCCCTACACCAGAAGTCATGAGTAAAGACTTTTCCACATGGAGGCAATCCAGCACCACGATAACACTAATTTAACTAGAAGAGAGCTATAGTGACAGTGAAACCTGTAAAGTAATTTTTTAGGTTAGAGAAATATTTATTGATCGAATTTGTGAACAGATTAGAATATTTCCGTAAGGGATAATTAATGAAAAAAGAAAAAAGTATGAGGCAACCCATATGTTTTCATATCACGAACTTTACAGAAATAACAAAACATTTCTCGTATTCTTCAGTAAACACAACATACTTCAAAGTAAGCCCCTTTTCCAATAATACACTGACGCCAACGAATATTTATTCTTCAAAGCATTTTTAGGAATAAAGTTAAGTACTAGCCGAGAATTCTCTTTCATGTCTTCTATCGACTGAGAACGGATGACTTGAAGTGGTAATTTGAGTTTTGTAAAAAGAAAAAAGTCAATCGGTGTTAAATCAGGCGATTTCAGGGCTCGATTAGGTGCCTTAATTATTTTTCGGCAAATGTGGCCTTTTCGTGAGCCTTAGTAATATTTCTAACACTTTCGCACGCGAAATTCAATTTGCAATGCAAAACTTAAGACGGATTGTATGTTCGATATTTTAATCCATTGTGAGAATGGAAAAACTCACTTTATATGAAGTGACAGTTGTTTAAACAATCCATAAAACTGAGCAATCTTGACGGCAGGTATTTGATTCTTTGCAAAACTTAATGGATGTAGTTCAAGAAGTGAAATGCTAATTACATTTCTACAATAAATATGACAAAATATATAGTACTTCGTATCCCCG
The DNA here is from genome assembly GCA_963921935.1 of Galeruca laticollis. NCBI lineage: Eukaryota > Metazoa > Arthropoda > Insecta > Coleoptera > Chrysomelidae > Galeruca > Galeruca laticollis. The sequence continues at coordinate 253,643,092 of OY998175.1, read as the reverse complement.
TCTGATGAGAAGGAATTTTTTTCCTAAAAAGCACAATGTTACATATTACAAGGATACACAAAGAAAATACCAGCTAACAATACTGTAATGTATTGCACATTTTACGTCTCCTAATTGCAAATAATGTAGAAAATTGATACATTTTTATTTTTTCGAAACTATTTCTTATTTTGGATATTAAGGTTCAAAGAGCGTAATAATAATAACTGTTTTATTTATTCTCACATATTTTACAGTATACCACATTTTTTTTATTAATATAAAGTTTTGTTCTCGATTTTGGTTTTGTAAGGGTGTCATTACCTTGTTTTGGCTTTTCCAATTTCAATGTAAGTTCCCCTAATATAAGTAGCTCCCTACAATTATCTATAACTTCCAGTAGAAGCAATAGAATGTAGTATATAATTGTTACAGAAACGTTCATGTGAAAAATTGGAAATTTTAAAATATAAGGAATAATTTTAAAATAACAAATGAGACAGTTAGCCTATAAAACAATGAACTAATTAACAACAGCATCGCAAAGGTTCAAAAATGTCTTCAATTGTTTGTGAAGATAACAATTTTTTCTCATGAAACTTTGACAATTGTACAATGGATTCATTTTTCTAAATACTTCAATTAATGTTTCCCTCTTGTCAAATTGTTCAATATATCTTCTTATAACTCACAAAAAAATTGGATTCCAATGTATACACCTTTTTAACATTGACAAAAGAGAAGGGAATTATTTCAAGTACACATGCTTGAATAAATTAGATCGGTAAAAAATGTGTAATAAAGATATTATTTCAAGAGAATGAACGATGTTTTTGGCAGTTTGTTCTCATTTTCAGAAATAAAATAGATAATTCAAGAAAACTGAGTCAATTTTTTTATTTGCTGTCTACGATGTTTGTCGTTTGTAGCTTATTTTTGTATTTTAAATGGCCATGATCCAATTAAGGCTTGTGAGCTTATTTTTAAATGCTATTCATATTAACGATAAAAATATCTAACTTCCTACTTTGTAGCGATCACCACTAAACTGTTTTGATTCAATTTGTAAAAGTTTACATATTTTAAGTACAGAATTCAGTTGAAACTTGAATTTGTGTTTGTCATTGTCTTCTCAAAATGTCACGAAGTAATAAAATTGTTCTCAAGCTCACAAAATTCAAGTGTGAAAACCAAAGTTAGTTGAAAATTTTCCGTTGTCGATAATGTACGACTTATGTTTCACTCACTGTAAACTTTATTTTAAAAACTAACTTTATTTAATAAATACAAAAGTTTACAAAATAAAAGTAATAATTTTATATCTACGTGGTTAATTATACATGAATTAAAATCAGACTGACTAAAGACAATTTGCAATTAGATATGATATACCTACCTAGGTACAGCCAAGTTTATCTAAGTGATTTAGGTTCACTCTTATTATTATTTTGAGCTCAAGATTCAACAGTTAAAATATTTCCTATTATTAATGAAACTATCCACAATTTCGATACTTCGATACCGTTTAAGGCTGTCAATGATGATTGGCCATATTTCGAAAAAGTATCTATTTATTACATTTTAAAATTTTGACCTTGGGCAGGTATAATTTCGAACAATTTCGAGCGTGTTGAGGCATTTTATTAGGAAAGGCCTTTCCTTATACAATGGTTAAGGTACATTTTCACGTGACGCTGTAAGCTCAAAAAACGAGTGTCAAAAGCACTCACGTGACGGATACAACGCTCAAATTTGTAGCGTCCATGAAAATGATATTCCAGCGTCAACATTGGAGCATCTTGCAAATAAAATGCATATATAACCAAAATTTAATCGAGTAGACGCTACGTAAATGAAAAAGTATCCTATTAATTATATTGAAAGGCAAGTGTAAAAATGTCATATAACGATCGATATGGAGAATATGTTGGACGAATATCATCAGAAATAGACTGATTGGTATAATCGGTATATACACTATTTAGCACAAGTGAAAAGGATTCGACAAAATGCTTTTGTCGCCGATGCACTTAACTCAAAGAAAAGAAAAAATATAATCCAAAAAAATATTGGACTTCTCCATTATGCGAACAAAGAAAAAATTATAGATATTGTCATGCTCTTTTTCCAGTAATATAGTCGGATAATAGTAGATTCCCTAATTATTTTCGAATGACAACAGTGAAATCTGAAAAGTTTGCTTATGTAACTGTGTCCCTGTCTATTTTGTGCGCGAGAGCCCCTTGTGTGATTTATTACAGAAGGCCCTCAGAATTATTGAGCAATGGTACTTGTCAGTGGGGCTAAACATTAACCCAAACAAGACCATAGTAATTCCATTTACCCGGAAAAGAACACTTCCATCCATGAAACCCCCATCTCTAAACGGGGAAATCATAGAATGGAAATCAGAAGTTAAATATTTAGGGATAACCCTAGACAGTAACCTTCTGTGGAATAAGCATCTTGAAATAACTGCTAGTAAAGCAGTAAGAGCTTTGATGGCGTGCAGAAATCTAGCTGGTAAGAATTGGGGCTGTAATCCAAAAATACTGCGATGGATGTACGCCATGATTGTGAGACCAGCAATTACGTATGGGACAATAGTTTGGCATACAAAAGTAAGTCAGTACAGCACGAGGAAGACCCTCGACAAAGTTCAAAAGCTTGCCTGTGTGTGCATCACTGGAGCTATGAGAACGTGTCCAACTAGGGCACTTGAGATTTCTACAGATCTCACACCTCCACATCTGGTGATAGAAAGATCTGCCCAAGATGCCATTCTTAGAATATCTAAGGAAGGTTCAGGCAATGAGAGTATTAAAAATCAGGGAGCCTGGTCCTCTCTAACAAAATACATCTCATCAGCGAATCTTCCCAGTGACGAAATGATCAAGAAAGTAAGTATCGAAAAGAATTTCACTACGATGTTAAATAAGAGGAGAGACTGGGAAAGGGAATACACCACCCAAATTCTCAAGGAAAACACCATTAGATGGTATACAGATGGTTCAAAAACCACCATTGGATCAAGCGCTGGAGTATTTGAGCCTGGCACCAGATACTCATTATCGTTAGGCTCCTTCCCGAGCGTCTTTCAGGCAGAGATACTTGCTATCGAAAGATGCGTGGAAATGAACCTAGAAAGAAACTATCAGAAATGTGACGTATCAATCCATTCTGATAGTCAAGCAGCTATCAAAGCATTGAGCTCCCATGTCATTGACTCAAAGTTGGCATAGGGGTGCCGAAGAAAACTTAATGAATTGGGCAAAAATAACAGGAAATTAACTGTCTCGACCCTTACTTCGTGGAATCTACTCATATTAGTGTTTTAAATGAAACTCACTGTTTCTAGCTAATTCCACAATATAATGAAAATTGTTGAAAATTCTAAAAAATTGACAATTATTTCATTTTCATTATATTGTGGAATTAACTAGAAACAGTGAGTTTCATTTAAAACACTAAAAATAACAGGGTCTCTTTAGTCTGGGTTCCTGGCCACTTGGGAATCACGGGAAATGAAGAGGCAAATACACTTGCCAGGAAAGGAGCACAAACGCCCTTTATTGGCCCGGAGCCTTTCTGTGGTGTAGGAAAATGCTCCTATAAGAGGAAACCGAAAGAGAGGCACTCTAGCGGTGCCTTCCCGGACTGGAACATACCAAAAAGTTCATGCGGATCTTTTACACTGCTAGATCTAAAAAATATTTGGATCTCAGGAAAAATTAGCTATATCTCCTCACGGGCTTTCTTACAGGACACTTTCGCCTTAGGAAGCACCTAAAGAGAATAGGTCTAGCAGAAATTGACGAGTGTAGATACTGTGGGGAGGAGGTTGACACTCCGGATCACCTAGTTCTAGAATGCCTCGCCATTGCAAGAGAACGCAAGAAATACTTCGGACAAGAAACTTGTAAGACTGAGGATCTAACCTCGTTGAAGCCGTCCCAAATACTAGAGTTCATTAGAACCCTGGAACTGGAAGGCAAGCTGTAGTAGTAGCGAGAATAGCTCTGATAGGGGGCTCAATAAACCCTAGGTTTCAGTGCATTGTAACCCCTTTAAAATCTGATCTAATCTAGCACAAGTGAAAAGGATTCAACAAAATGCTTTCGTTGCACAAATTTAAAGAATACAAGTAAATAGTTTTGTAGAAAAAGTCTAAGCATCGAGGACCACCCACCGAAAACGGCTGGGCATCGAGTATAAGTTTCTGAAATTGGCTGGGCATCGAGGATCCCCTACTGGATTCTCCATATAAATGTATGTAGTGTGGGAAAAGTGCCGTGAGAAATAATATTTCTCAGTGTGAGCAATATATGGTTTTGAAATTAAGTAAGCTATGAGAAATATGCTACTTTTCATAGCAGTTGTAGGAAAAAATATAATACAAAAAATATTGGACTTCTCCATTATGCGAACAGAGAAAAAAGTATATATTTGGAAAATAGTAGATTCCCTAATTATTTTCGAATGACAACAGTGAAGTTTGAAAATTTTTCTTATGTAACTATGTCCCTGTCCCTGTGTGTTTTGTCCACTCGCAAATCGTTCTTACACAGTTTGCAAAAAGCACCTATTTCCTTGGAGCCAACCTACTCGTAAATACAAAATCACAAAAAGTAGACCATTGAATGTGTAAGCATAATTTATACCTTTAAATGAAGATTCACTTTCCCACTCTTTGTTATACTTTTTGGTATATTCACTCTACTTTCCCATAGTACGATAGAGTTGATACATCGACAGATATAAAGTTGCAACGTGATGTGTAGAAAGTTGTCGACTGAGAGAAGAAAAATTAAATATTCCGATATTGGAAGGAAACGCGCAAGCACGTTCAAATGCAGAGAAAGTACAGAGTAGTTTCAAGAGATAGAAAAAGATAATGAAACTGAAATTTGCAGGCTGCTGCACTGTCTATTCATTCTAGCAATTCGGGTTCTCATAAACTCGCACTTGTTAGTGAACTATGTTTGCAAAGTAACCCACAGATCCAAAGAAATGGAAGGACTCGAACAACTCAGGCAGATATTGGCTGAGAATTCTTATCCATTACCATTAATAAATAAACTACTTTTCAGCAGTTTAAATTTTGGTCGAACTTCCATTGTTCCTAATATTTCACAACATATTGCTCACACCTCAATAATACTACTACACTACGAACTAAATATGGGTCATTACCTTACATAGAGGAACTAACACCCAAGCTTATCAATATTTTAAAAGATGAAAACATAAAAATAGCAAAAAGAGATATTTCCATTGTTAAACCATTATATTCCAAACCTAAAACTACAGTACCAACAATGGATAAGTCTGATGTGGTTAACAAGATCACTTGTTCTTCGTGTAATGAAATCTATATTGGCAACACTTCACGTTGCTTAAAAGGCCGTATCACTTCACACAAATCTGAATGCAAAATTTTAGAAAAATCATTAGCAGAACATGTAATATTGAATGATCACATTATTGACTATAATAATGCAAGTGTTCTTAGAGTAGAAAGGAACCTACAAAAAAGATCTTTTTTGGAAATGATTGAAATTAACAGACATGATAACCTTATGAATAAAAGAAGTGACATTGATGACTTAAGTTCCATATACTCCTACATTCTAAAAACTTCGAATCACAATTAAGTTAACTCACATTTAGTTTCACCTTTCATTTATATACTTTTGGAAAAAATAATTTTCTTCAGTTTTAACGTTTTTATTAATGACACTTAGTTCAAACCAAAAAGAATTTTTGTGCATAACTTATTCATTCTCCAAAACTTAATACCTTATATGTCTCCACGTTCATAATTTTAGCATTTTTTTCCAATAGAGCACTATACAGGGTGTCTCGGGACGAATGAAAAAAAAGTCGGGAACATATAGTATGAGCCAAAATAATGTTAGTACTTCATATACACTTTTCCAATGCAGGCCCTCGTTTCCGAATTATAGGTCTCCAAAGTTTGAATTTTGAATTCGTTTCTTATTTTTAATTTTCGTATTGTTCCTTTGATCTTCCAGGGACGGACTAATCGTAATGGTTAGTGATCCCAAATTTTGCCTGTATGGAAATATCGAAAATGACTTCCCCACACCTTAAGTTAACAAAAAGGAACTATTGTTGGAATTTGATAAAATGAGCCGTTTGGCTCATATTTGCTATTTTATTAATGCACCTCTTTCCGATTTGCACATTCACCACTTTATGAGGATGTCCTACATAACGAGTTAAAGCTAATTTATGAATACCATGTTCAAGATTCGCCTACTGTATTATCTAGAACTGGACTATAAATGACTAATTTCGCAGACATATTTGTATTTTTTACAAAACGAGTTTTGGAACCTGTTTGATGATGTGTCACTACAAACTCGTAGTTCGTCGTCATGTTCCATGCATAAGGAGGTTACTCCAAATTTCAGCTTAGATGTACGACACCATTTGAGCAAAAGGTTTCCTAAAAGATGGATTGGTCACCGCGATCAGGAGACGTCAATACTATTGATTTCGTTTTCAGGAGTCATCTCAAAAATAAAGTGTACGCAACACCTGTGTATACGAGGCAAGATTTAATAGACAGAATTGTGTTACACAGCAATTTATTGTATTAGACAATATGGGATTGCTCTTTCAAGTGCAAAGAAACCACTTTCGTAGACTAAGAAAATGCGTGGAAGTGGGAGGAGCTCATATTGAACATTTATTAGAATAATGTTAGTTTTTTTGTTGGTTAGGGAGTAGTTATAGTCTAATGTTTTATAACCTGTATTTTGATGTTTTCTTAATGGTTTGTGTTTGTAATTTTGATTCAAACCAACTAATTACGTTCCTTACATAACTATTTAATTTCCTTGGAATGAGTGGTCAATATTTTCATTATCGACTATTGCTAAGTTATTCATTTCCACTACAGTATGTGAATCTTGGACATGGTATCAATAAATTACTTTTAAATCGTTGCGTAGGATATCCTTATAAAATGGTGAATGAATGCTTATTTTATCAAATTCCAACAAAAGTACTTTTTCGTTAACTTAAGATGTGGGGAAGTTATTTTCGTTATTTTCATACAGAGTGTGTCAACCCTCCAACTTTTTTGGATCACTAACCATTACAAGTAATCCGTCCCTGGCTTCAAGGCACTACTGATGTAAATCTGTTTACCTTACCAAAATAAACCATTACATACATTATAAATATAGACTGAAAATTTTATAAAGATGAAATGAACTTTACGAGAATTAAACATAAAAAACGAATTGAAACTTTGGAGAAAAAGTTTATAAGAAGTACTAACATTATTTTGGTTCATACTATGTGCTCCCGACTTTTTCCCATTAGTTCCAGGACACCCTGTATGCATTAATGTAAGTAGTTTTGAAAATATTTTTCTTTTGCGTTTCCTGGTAAGGGAGGAATGGAGTGCTAAACACTATACGATTATATTTATAAAAGTATCTTATTTTTCAGACTAAAATGGTTATTTCAACTTGCAGACAATTTCTACCCCTCAGTTTATATAGGCAACTCGAGTTATTCAATGATTGATAAAATAAAAATGGTTAAAGGGAGAATTAATGAATCGATTAGAATAAGAAATAATTTGAACGTTAGGAAAAACATAATTATTTATTTTTGGTTCAAATACCAAGACACAACCAAATTTTTATCTAAGGTAAGTGTTAATATATAATTTTAATAAATAATATTCTTAATTTTTAAACTGTTATGAATCTGTGTATTTATATACTCATATTCTAAATTAGGAGTATTGAACTAATTCTATTTTAATTGCTACACAATATTAGGAGGGGAGGCAAAACATACTTCTACTTAATTCATAACATTTCTTTTAAACCATCTCTTATTATTCCCTGCAGACATTGTTCGAATTACTTCTAGTTGCACGTGTTAATAATTTACACAAATTCACACATAGTCCTTTCAATACTCATTGCTTCTATGAAAAAACTTTCTCCTAAATGAAATATTAATGAATATCCAATTCAACTGATGGAGATGAATAGCAACATGAAATAACAGAACAGAGCCTTCATAAATTCCAAAATACCCATACCATATTTTTGAGAAAACTTATCTTGTCTGTAAATATAATATTTTCAGTCTGTCTGTGACATATATTTTTATAATCTACTATCTACTCCACTACTACAATAATTATATCATTGTATAGTCTTTATCAATAATCGTTTACATTTCGTTATTTTTTCCAGCATAACTTTAGTTAGTTAAGTTTGTCATTACACTGGCAGTTCTTCAAAACAATATTTAATACTAAATACACTTTGTGAATTAGTCTAAGAGCCAGTGAACGGCAGACCACACATAATTTAGAAAAGCCTAAAATTTCCTCATCGAGTCTGTTATACCTACCAACCATGAGGTGGGGGCTAGCTAAGCGCGGTCGCGGTGGCCCCAGCTACACTCAGGTGCGACAGGTGTGATAATTTAATGATCTAAAAAAGTATTTTAGGAAAACTTCCGTTTATATATGTCAAAATATACTATTATAGCTATTTAAAAAAAACGGCAGACGATTATCACGGTTCTAAAGTGGTGGAAGACATTTTGAAAATTTAAAAAAATTTTCTTTTCAATAGTATTTTAGGAAACATGAAATTTATATATATATATATATATATATATATATATATATATATATATATATATATATTATTCTAAGTTTCAAAAGGTTATAGTTCTGAAGGCAGACCTTTACGTCGGTTCCTTTGACCTGGCAGACCGTAAAATCTTTCTCCTCCGCGAGTATGAAAATATGTAGAACTACTTATTACGGTATCAAATCAGCTAACTATTTCATGAACTTCTATCAATCTTAGAAATAATATGAGTTATATAAATGAATGAACGTACTTACTGTCTTTGAATGGATTATGGGAAAAATGGGTCATTACGAACCAATATTAAATTTTAGAGGATAATGCTGATATTATGAAAATATTAGTGACATAATTATTTTTTAACTCTTGAACACAAATATGAATTTAAAAAATGAAATAAAAAAATTGTAATTAAAAAATAATAAAAAATTAATTGAAAACATTATCAAAACATGGAAAAATTATTTTTTTTTTCTCCATTTTCTCTTCATACTTCAGTATCATCTTCTGAATCATCGTCTTCATCATGAGAATGAATTTCATCATCTGCTTTTTCAGTTTCTGTAAAGTAAAATTAAAGTTAGCAAATCGAGTGTATATTTAAAGTCAATTTTATAACCTTGAGAATCATCAATCAAGTCGCTGACTAGACATGGCAGTTGATCTCCCTCAAACCATTTAAACATGTAGGAGTTTTCTTCATCCACCCAACCATACTCAAGTGGAGTCAAAGTTGTTGGTTGTTTTTGAGAAGCATTTGTCCAAATGCTTGAAATATAATGAGCTCTCAGAAACTGTTGAAATAATTCGCTTTTGCAAGGAGGTATAGACTTGCATCGAAACTTTTTACCTTTTTTGTGAAATTTTCATTATCATCAGTAGCTTTATAGCTGCTACTGAGGAAAAGCTGGAATCTCCCATCATCCACGTCCACTGATTTTTTTGCACCATACATTTAGCAAGTAAACTTTTGGATGATGTCGAACAAACTTTGTAAATGCTCCTCTGTCAAATTCGGATCACCAAGATCTGCAAAAGCTTGTTGAAATTCCACACATTTTTTCAATAAGCCGAAATGTCTCTTCTTTCCTTTGTTAAAAAAAGCTGGATTAAAGTCCGATCCGGTAAATGCATGGAATCCACTCAAGTTTTTTACTAATAATTCACCCAGTTCTTCATATATTTTGGTGATGTCAATGAACCTTTCATGATTACTAGTTCCGATAAGCATCGAAATATGGGAAGAACTATTTTTTAAATTCTTCATATTAGCGAGCATAATTATTAATACATCAGTATCAATGGTTCTAATGACAACATGAAATTGGTCAACGATGTTACATGCATGGTAAATAATTTTAGTATCGCAACTAAGATCTTCAGTAATAGTTGATTCAACTTTTCCGTTATTTGTTTTGTAAGATTCGCAAGTTCGGAAATTAAGGTGAATTAATTTATTGCCAATGAAAGGAGCAATCTCATCATTTGTCCAATGAGTTGAAAACAAATCAATTAAAGCTTCTTTGAAGTTTGTGTTCTTCAGTTCTTTTGAAAAATCTGTTGACCTCACTTGATCAGGCCCGGTAATTGAATAATTAATTAGTGGTGCCTCTTTTCGCTCGTGATCTTTTATCGAGGGATACCAATGCTGATCGAAGATTACATGGATTCTATTTGCAGGATATTTAGTTATCATCTGCAAGAATCTCTTGGAAATGCTTCCAAACGTTTTTGGAATTTCTTTCATCGCATGAAGTATAAAAATCCGTCTATCAAGTAAAAATCCGAGTAGCCTGATGCTGGGTTATGATCAATTTTAGCTTCTAGACATTTGGCAAGAGCTGATTTGTCGGACTTACAGATCGTTCCGTCCAAATGGCATAACGCAAGAGGAACAGGAGTGATAGGGTACGATAATATTCGTAGGACATCGATTTTATGATCCATTGAAATCCTCAACATGCGACCAAACAAGTCCCGTTGGATCTTAATTTCTTTGTCTTTTCCACAATTTTAATATTTCCAGTTGTTCTGTGCTTTTTTTAACATTTGATTGCTGTAATTCGGCAGAAATATCCTGATTTTTCCCAAGTCCTCCTTCCTTCAAAACGTTAGTTATTCCAGTAGAGCGAATGTCATGGCTCCTTGCCCAACGTTGACGAGCTGAAATTGAATCGGTTAAGTGTACAATTCCGGTAAGTCTTCTAGCGGCATCAGCGTTAATCGTTTGCTCCAAAGTCAAATCTACAGGTTGTCTTGAAAATGGTTTTGCAGTCGATTTATTCCAACCCAGCAAACACAAAAACATATTGAATACATATATGTTACATATTTTTTGAAATATAAAAGTCACAGTTATATAAATCTGAAGTCACAACTAGATAATATTCATGTATTAAATACTGACAAAGGCCGGCACAGCTAGAGAACAATAATGATATAAGGAAAACATATTATATCTCAAGTATTTCCAAATTACTATGTAATATATATGTAAAAATGAGATAATATCTAGAGAATATTTATGTATTAGATATTACATAATATAGATGTAACAAAAGTTACATAATTTTTCTTTTGCCTCACCCCTTACCTAAAATATTTTATTTCATTGGATCTATGAAAAAAGTCAGTGAAATTCTTAATTTATTATAAATTCAGAAAAATATGTTGAAACATTATTTTTCATAGATTAGATGAAATACAATATTTTCAGTAGTGTTGATGGCCAAAAGATTAAGGAACCATTGTTACTATATTATTCAATGCCTACCTTATGAATATTTCAAACTTAAAGCAACTTAATACAATTTAATATTTATATATTGTAAATGGTATTTATCTATCTTTGGAATTTAGTAGCTGGTACTTAGTTACTAAAAAAACAGCAAATATATGCATATAAGTACATTTATTTTATTAACATAAAAAAGAGAAACTGAAAACAAAACACCTAATGACCAAAAATATTGCAAAACTAGAAATATTCAAATCCTACTAAATGATAATAAAATATAAACACAGAATGCAAAACAAATGAATATTCAAAAACAAAACAATAATTAACCACGGAAAATATTCTCTTAGAAGACTTTTCGAGGTCCACTTGTAAGCGAGTTGGCAATATTAAGGGATATTATCCATTGTTTTGGAGGGTTGGTTTCGCCCTTCTTTTCCCTCTGGAGTCTCTTTACTTAGCCTTATCTACACCAGGGTGATTTGATCAAAATCAGTGCATGTTATATTAAACTGTTTCAGCAACGTTTCTAAAAATGTAGGTGTATATATTAATTATATTAAATAAACAAATCATACAGTAACAATACCTTGAAATAACTTATTTGATTTCAAGTTCCTTATTTTGTAGTTATTTCTATGTCCTAACCATGAGTGAGATGTCTCTAAATTATGTATTTCTGGTTCACTATCACCATTGTAAGTTTGTACTACGTATCGTTTTTCTGTCTTATTGATAAATCACAGAAGTCCTTCAATTTTTTTTCGTTTTAAACATTTATTTTGCCTAAAATTATAATTTTTATTAATCTAAGTATTCAAATATAAATAACTTTCTACAGATAAGTGTTAATTAATCCATTTCAAGATATTTTGTCTTGACATACTACCTGTCGTCAGAGGATTAAATATGTGTATTTCATTGGATATTATTACAAAACCTACTTGAGCCCTAAGTGCATACCTGGGCAGCGGTATTTGTTTCGGATTAACGACTGCCTACAGAGGGAATTATTGTTAAATCATGTCTAAGTTGTAAGTTAAAACGAAAATATTATCTTGAAAAGTACTTTAGTGAGATAGGTATAATGTGATTTGTTATTGTTTACTTCATCGTATATTTTAATATAGTTAACCTTTTTAGTACATTTGTTAAATAACCTTTCGCAATCGACAATGAACGGCTTCATCCGCGATGCCCCTTGCCTGTTGAGAATAATAATAATAATAACACTTACATGATGTGTTCTCCATTCCTCTACAAATAAAACTAAAAACAAACACACAGACAAAACTAAAAAAAACCTTTTAGAACGTTATTATACTTGCAGGCATGCATAGGTAACTCTTATGAACCAGCTTGTTCCATAAGAGCTGTTTGCGACTACACTCGCCAGAGGCGCTGTAATCACCTTAAATTTGAACGTTGTCAAATCTGTAAAGAAAAATTCCTCAGTTTTTCGTCAATCATCTGATCCATTGCTTAAAGTTACTAATATGTAATAGGTATAAACATATTTTTTCATTATCATAACATAAGACTTGGATGATATTTTGGATTTGAATTTTAACTTATCTTTCAATATATATACTACAGAAGCTAGTCAAGTTGTATTTTTTAATTAAAATAAAAATCATAAGTTTTCAATGATAATTTTGAGATTTGGCAACATCACAGCGGTTTTACGAGAACACAATACGCAGGTGCATCGATTTCTCGCCCAATGTTTATCCATAGATAAAGGATAGGTTTATAGGTTAGGTTAATTTATTTTTATCAACAACAATACCTAGTCCAACTCATTATCATTATTATTCCAATTAGTGTTGTACCTATTGAGACTAAGTTGAATTTTAATTTTTGTGTGTGTTTATTAAACTGATTTAACCAAACCAGTCCAATATGGTGTTTTCTTGACGTGTGCCAACATGCAGAAACCGGGGTGACACTGTGAAAATGCATCGATTTTCCAAAAACTATGAAAATGTGAGTACCGGCGTTACTTTCAATATTAAAGCTGTGATAATTATATTAGCAAAATCTGTAATATGTTATTTTTTTCACTACTGACATGAGAAAACCTTATTATTTACCTCATTTGTCTAATGAGAAATAGCTCAATATTTACCTAAAACTTTATTTATTTATTGAAATGAACATAAAAAATAAACTCTTTGAAATGTCCTAAGACAATGAAAATGATCAGAAAATATGAAAATTATTTAAAATAATAGTAGAAATGACGTTTATTGAATCCCCTCAGTTTCAATGATTTTATTCCATGCTTTGACAAGTATTCCCAGCTGATATTTCGATATCCTTGAATAATTGAGGAAATGACTAATTTTAAAGTAAAAATAAGGTCTTTCGGTATTAGTTCGGCCATTAGTAGTGAAAAACATACTATATATACTTCGGTTGAGAAGACCATATTTGTATATTATATTAATTATTATCTAACTTGTAAATAAACGTATGTAGTGAAACAGTTTTTTTCTTCATGAATTCCTAAACAATCTTCCAGTTCCAGAAAAAAAATTTAAATTTTATATGTACGGTTCCCGCTTTTGCTTTATTTCTGACTACACTCGCCAGAGGGCGTAGTAATTAGTGAACCAAACTCTTTATACTGAGTTGCCTATCTATCTATTGAAAGTCAGTCTAACCTAACCTATCCTTTATCTATGCTTGCAGGTATGTGGGCAGATCGACTCTTGACAATTTTAAGGTTATAATATTGAAGAGCTTTCTTCTTTTTCTTTAGAAACACACTAGACGAGGTTCGTAAGAAATACATATGAAATATATAAAATATTTTATGTAACAAATTTTACGTAATGAATATATATACAAAAATTTCATATTTATGTAGCAGAGTGTACATCTTGAATACATATAAAATTAGATATATCCAATATATTAAATATTTTATAATATAAATATTGAGAATATATAACAAAATTTATAAGGATTTTGTTACATAAATACTACATCAAAAATATATGAACGTTTTATATAAAAATAATTCCTCCCCTGTTATGTATTTTTATGTAACATATACATTTGTTTGCTGGGAAAGATCCATCTTTAAACTCTTCTTCCAATCCTGGGTGAGTTTCAGCCACTTTCATCAGGCTATAATGATATTTGACAGTCCATCTGGCATAATTTTGATGGTTACAAGCAAAAAATAAGTTGGTAATTTTCGGTAAAACATTCTTAAACAGCTCAAAATCTCCAATCCTAATACTCCTACTCAGAGTCAGAAAATGCTGTACTAGCTTCATGTATACCATATAAAATTGAGCCGTTTTCCCGAATTCACCGTTGACGGTTTTTTCTTCATATGTAGCATACTTTGTACACAAATCTTTGAGCTGCTGATCATGTATAAAAATATTGGTGTTTAGCAAGAACGTAGCCTTTCAAGTTCTTGAACTATATCATCGGTGATTTGTACATTCTCACGCTCTAGGAACGACCGAAAGTGAAGTATTTGTAGCCCCACAGCTATTAGAGGTTGCAATCTCTTACAGCGGTTGAAATGCTTGCCATCTATAAAACTTGATACAGAGCCATTTGCAAGCAATCCACTATCCACCATAATTCGTCAATAAATTTTCCAACAGCTTTGAAGTATGAAAGCATTACATGGAAAACGCCTAAGTGTATAAATAAGTTTGAAAATTTGTCTGGTTCATTGGCTTGGAGTTGAAGTGCGATTTTTCCTATCGCTAAATCATATATCACTTGTATGTACGGTTGATTTAATTCTTGAAGAATTTTCAAACACTGCATCATTGTTCCTAATACAACTGGAGTAGCTGTTGGAGACGCATTGATTGGAGTTAAGTATGAAATCAATTGCTGTGAACTATCACCTTTCATAACCTAACTATTAAATCCAACCCACATAGGGATATTTGGCAAACTAAGAGCATGAGAAAGCATCCAAACACTATCTATTCGATCATACATATCTTCATGTATAATAATATTGTCATCTGGAATGATTTCCAGCAGAAAATTACTACTCAATTTACGTTTTTTAGAAACAAAAGGCAATTCGGGATCTATAGCTTGAAATGACCGTCTTCTACGTCGATTAGTGAAAATTTCGGGAAGTCCATCAACTTCTGCTTCTTGTGTGGGATCTATGTTCTGATAAATGATTCCTACTGTGTCATGTAGTGCATCTTTCCCTGTTTTTGTGTCGACGAATCTATCAAAGTTGTCGTAAGCTAATCCAACCGATAAATTTTGTGTTTTATTTATAATTTCAGGACATAATCCGGCTCTCGGCGTTGAAGTGTATGTTGCTTCGGTTTCCAATTCTTCGATTGCATTGTAACTAATACAATGTCCGTAATGGTTCCAAATATCCACTACTTTTCGGCTACTAGTGAGACTTTTGATAGTTATACTCAACTTAATGTGTTTGGAAGTTTTCAAGTTACCGTTATGCATTACTAATATTAAATCTTGAGACAAAGAATTGGTATAACGTTCGAAATTGTCACAATTACGTCGTTTACGGAAAAACCTCCAACTACTGAAGTAACAAAATGAGATAAAAGTGGTGGTACAGAACATTCCCCTTCTATTAATCTTTGACTACTTAAATTGTCGGGTAGTTTTATCTTCTCAATACTCATTATTTTATTGCGCAAAATGGATGCTGCTGCTAGTAAAACATCTTGATTCTTTAAGTGGGCAAATCATGATTCGTCAATAGAGGTAATACCTATCTGCCGTCCTAAGAAAAAACGCAGTAAGTGCAAAAAAGTCGAAAATCAGTTTTTTATCTACACTCATGTATTCGAACGCGCTGAATACGAATATGCAAGAAAAAATGCAGTATATACAATGATTGCTGAGATGTCGTCGTGGAAATGATCACAGTAAGTGCAGGAATCGTTCATTTTGTACCTCAAAATATAGTATCTGCATCTGAGTAAGAAAGCAGTATCTGAAAGTAGACACTGTGTTTTAACTTACAATTCGTAGATACTACATTTTAACTTACTGTCTTAAGTGTACGGACAAGAATCAACAAGTAGATTATTTCAACTCACTGAGCTCAGCTCAGTTGTCTGCGTTGATTCCAGAGAGTAGGTTCATTTATACGCGGAAATGTTTGGAAGTAGATCAACAAAAATAATGGCGATGGTGCGCGATAAAGAATTACAGAAAGTGTTGCAGCAGCAAGCAGAGGCATTACCAGAAGTAGAAATGGCTAATCAGGAAATAGATTGTTTGCAGAGAACTGAAAATATCGAAAGTGGGAATGTTCTTATTCCTAAAACTAGTGCAGGACAGAGTGAACTGGTAGAAATACCAGTTGTTATTCACGAACTTGTTCAATTAGATGCCCACGAAAGTATTCTCATTATGCCAGAGCTAGCGATTGAAAGTCCCAAAGAAATATACGACATACCAATTATATTTCAAAAAGATCTTGAAAACGAGAATAGTACTATTATAGACTTTGTCAGCCTAACAGAAGGTTGGTAATATTCTTCACATATTACCAAGGTAATTAATTAACGAAATATTGCCATTTCCAGACCCAAACCAGCAGTTATCACAATTGGAAGAAGTATTGCTCGAAGAAGAATCAAGAGAAGAACTAATCCAGATATCACAAGCAGAAATACAAGAAACAACTGTCCAGTCAAATGAAAGAGGTTAGTATAAGTTGCAATATTCAGAGTATTAATTAGCTTATACTATAATAATGTTTCAGAAGATACAAAGAAAGGAATAGTGAGAAAAAGAAAAATCAAATGGCCCAAAATTGAAAAATTACAGGAAAAACGATTGAAATTGCAAGAAAATCATAGAGTTTTAAAGGGATGTAATGTCGATATGTGTAAATTGAAATGTGGTGACAAGTTTGATGATGAGCAAAGGTATAAAATCAATAGCGAGTACTGGAAGTTAAACTGCGAACAACAGAAATCTTTCATTCTACATCAGTGTTCGAGAAATACTGTTAAACGCAGAACGCTCAAAACAGAATCATCTCAACGAAATGTAACTATACAATAATATCTCCATAGTAAAGAAGGTACAAAGTGGCACGTTTGTGAACTATTTTTTTTGACGGCTCTCTGTTACAAATCCAAGAACGACGGTATTGTTTTCCGTGCTTTATCAACAGTTGCGAGGTCTTCAAGCACCCCTGCACCCGATCGGCGTGGGCATCATCCCAATAAAGCTAAAATTGACAGAGATCAAATACATTTGCACATTGAGTCCTTCCATCCGGAAACCTCTCATTATAGGAGGGAACACGCTCCCAACGTTAGATACCTACCGGATGACGTCACAATTAACTTCATATTCAGCGATTTTTGTCGTATGTACCCGAATACAAAAATTTCATATGGGCTATACCGAAAAGTAGTGGGCAAAGTGAACATTCATTTCAAAAAACTTGGTCACGAACAGTGTGAACATTGTGAGACGTTTCGTTTACACAATTCAGAACATACCAAGAACAATTTAGACACAAAATGTGAAATATGCAGTAAATGGTCCGCACATAATTCCAAAGTTGTAGAAAGTGGGAAAGGTTACAAAAAACATGCAGATACGATATTTGATGAAAACACCCTGAGCATATCAGCTGACTTACAGAAGATAATTATGTTACCTCGTATGGATATGTTCAAGGCAGTTATTTTTATCAGACGCCTCACATCTTACAACGAAATTTTCGTACCGGTGAGAAGACTGGAGAAATCTCGACGACCATTTGCAGTTTTGTGGCACGAAGCAATAACTTCTCGAATAAAGGAGGATATTATAAGCACCTTTTACCAATTCTTCTTGCGTAATAGGGATACCAAGAATATAATCATTTGGCTAGATAATTGTTCCGCTCAGAACAAAAACTGGTGTATGCTCAGTTTTTTGTGCATATTGTGAATTCTAGCATGGTGTGTCGTTTGGAAGTTAATTATTTCGAACCAGGACACACTTTCATGAGTGTCGACAGCTTTCACCACCAAGTCGAATTAACCTTAAAAAAGAAAAATAAAACATATTATTTCCTGGACTTTGTAGATTCAGTTTCAAAATCAAATTCAGGAAAAGTTGATGTAAAATCCATGCAGATCAACGATGTTTTCCAATGGAAAGACCATCATTCCGTGGCAAAGACTAATAATATAAAACTCAATAATCCTAAGCCATATTTGAGTGATATTGTACAATCCGCGCAGATCAAGGAAAGTTCACCATTGAAGTACAAAACAGATTTCAGTTCCGAAACAGAACTTGAGCTGAATTTCATCAAAAACGCTTCAATTAAAACGATTGGTACTGAACCCACTGCTCTGAGTGTGGAAGACGGCATCGAGAAAACCAAAAAGGAGGCTTTATTGAAAGTAGTGGGGCCATTGATGGACAAAACTCGTTTACAGTTCTGGAAAAACCTTCCAGTCACAAAAGAAAATTAACTCTACTTAAAATACTCATTTATTTGTTCTTACAGTTGATATTTCGTATCCATTATTATTTTATATGTTACCTATTGATAATTAGTTTCGTTTGTTTTTATTTACCAATGCGGCATTGCAGTTGTGATCTCAGTTTGTGAATAGTAGGAAAAGTTGAATAAAAAATTATTAAAAACACATACTGTTTCATGATTATCAAGATATGAATTTTTTTCATAAATTAAAATAGAGTAAGTAGTTACTTACTACGTTTTATTTTATGAAAACGGCTCAACCTCGTGTTCATAATCACAGTAATTGATATATTTTTTGAAACATTCTTCGAATTGTTTCAAAATTCATAAAACATGAAACAATAATACTCAGTTGAACTAAATTTCATGAATATATCTTGAATTGAACAACCTCAAATGGTCTTTCAATTTGTGTATGTGTTTAACTGCCATTTTACTTTTTTGTACTTACTGCGTTTTTCCTTGGCACGACAGTATAGGAGCAATGACTTTTTTGTGACTTGATTGCAATATATGAATTTTATCCGCAAATTTAGTACGAAGCTTCTCTTCTAAATATGATGATGACACTGATAAAAAAGACTTTTCTTTCGGATTGTTATTTATCTCTCCGAATAAGTCATTATACTGCTTATGTAAATGTAACAGGAAATAACATCGTCCTCTTTTAATAACATTTTCTTCTATGACAGAACTCATTTCTTCAAAAATTAATCTATGATTTTCACGAGAAGTATGCCACGATGTACATACAGGAATTTTATTAGAAGATCTCTTTTAGTTATCAACTTTTATTTAACTTTTGTGATAATAGATCTTGCCATCAGCTATATTTTTCAATTTATTAACTATTTCTTTGTATTGATCGGTTTCAATCTTTAGATTTTGCAAAATACTTTTCTCAAAATCTTTTTCCCAGTACTATTTAAAGAGACGTTATTTCCCCGAAATGTTTTATTTTTTTTTAAGACAAAAGAAGCATACCTTACCCAAGTTTACCGGATTTTCATTTTCTGAGTTTGGAACGTTTCATAACGAACTAGTCGATTCAGAATTTTCTTCTTCTAACGGTACATCTAGTATGATATCGTTACCTTCCTCTTCAATATCAATACTCAGTGAAGATGAATCTAAATTTCTTCAACAAGAATCTTGTAGGATTGCATCAGCAATACTATAGCTGTCGGCCGATGTCGATAGTTGCGACGTAAATGGCGGTTCCGTAGGTGAAATACTGGGTTCAGATATTGCTGGAGAAGTATTTTTTACTACTATATGGATTTCGTCTAGTAAAATATTTTTTTAACGCAGTAAATGTCTTGTACATTGGCGGTGATATAGCCTGAATCATAAAGTTCACTGGGTAAAATGATGTCGTTGTATTTCAGTTTGCGATACTTCCGTAAACGCAGAATATTCTGACATTTTTTTATTGTCTAACCAGTGAATAAAATCAGTCCGTTTTTTGAGTGCCACAAAACACACGCTTTATTTCACTTGACATAATGCTCTAACTATGAACAAAATTGAAGTTAAATAAATAAAATTAAGTAATACTTGCGAACGTTTTTTATGTTCATATGTTCACTACATGTATCGATGCCAACGGTTTAGAATAAACACTAGGTACAATAACAGCAGGCCATTATGCCGATGCACTATTGTTCTATTGTTAAGAGCAACCGTTGTTCTCAGGAATATATATATATATATATATATATATATATATATATATATATATATATATATATATATATATATATATACATATAATATACATATAATATACATATAATATACATATAATATACATATAATATACATATATACATATATATATATATATATATATATATATAATAACTTTTTACATACGGAAAAAGGTTTTTTAAAAAACTATTTATTTAACAAAAGTCACAAGTTTCAAGATTCGAAGTAAATTCTAGACTGACTATATAACTAAACAATTCAAAAAGGTAAAAAATACAATGTAAGCAAAAATAAGGTTCAACAATTTATAAGATCTTAGCAAATACTTTGAATTTGGTATTATTATTACGAATTCTGATTCTAACTTGGTAGGTATGGGTAATAAATAAAATAATTCAAGCTCAATATTAAAATCTGTAGGAATCGATAAAAAATATTCTATTCTATTTTTACTTATCTAAAATTGATTCAAAGTTTAAAATATTCTCGAATTTCAATTCCAACGGTAATTGTAATTTATAATACGAAGATATTTTTTGCAACTCTGTAAATCATTGTTTTGATATAATTATACTCGAATGCAATGTCCTTAGTTTGCAGGAACAGGAAATCTCTACAGTTTCTATTATATCTAATATTACGTTATAAATAATTAAAACTTAATTCAACATTGTTTAATAAAAATAAAGTTATCATGTAACATGTGTAGATAAACTTAATTTGTTTTAAATGTTCTAATATTAAACTTATTCTGTAATGGAAGTATAAGGTTTCTTATAGGTCGTTTTATATTTGAAATATGAATATCTTCAGTGGTATTAAAATGACGTGTTACAATTTTCGCAGTTTTATTTTTTCTGTTTACGGATTTTTATTTTTTCCGGTTGATACTTATTTTTTGTCTTACTTTTAATCTGCTTATTTTTGACAAATACTTTTGTAGGTAGATGGTCTGGAAGATCTTTTCTACTTTCATTAGCTTTTGAAATAACTTTATCTTTAGTTTCTTGCAATGATTTATTTATTTTAGAATAAAGTAATTTCATTTTTTCTTTGTGATTATGAATATAATTATTTACTAATTGTCGATCAATGTCTAAATCAAAAGAAGAGTTATTCTCTAAATGACCTGTAATCATTTCGTATGGTTTTAGTTTCGTTACAGAGTGAATACTATTATTATATGCCAAAAGAGCATAATTTACTTTTATTTCAATAGGTTCTTTCTTAAATTCGTTCTGATTATTTAAAAGTCTAATATGTTCAATAATTGTTGAATGAAATCGTTCGGCAATGCCGTTTGCTTCAGGATGTTGTGAACTGATAAAATGAATTTGAATTTTATGAGTTTCTAATAAATCTTTTACTAAACTATTTTTTAATTCTGTTCTGTTATCGGATATTATTTGTTCCGGTATACAATGATGGGTGAAATATTTAATTAAATTATTAACTATCTCTATACCTTGGACTGAGTTCAATTTATACAACTGCCCGTATTTCGAAATAGAGTCTATAATAGTTAGAAATTTCGTATTTTCTAAAGTAATAGTGTCTAAATGTATTATTTGAAATGGTTTAATAGCTGTTGGGGTAATATTAAAATATGGTTTCACGGGTTTGCGATCATATTTTGTTATTTGACATATTTCGCATTCGTTAATGTACGTTTGAATAAAAGATCTTTGATAGTCCAATAGTATCGAGATTTTATATTATTTTCGGTTTCATCTAATCCTCTATGATTCCGTTTACTTTCATGATAGTTTTGTATTACTTCTTTGATTTCATTTAGAGGGATGTCAATTAATTTTTTATTACATTTGATAAATGAAATGTGTGAATTTTTGAAATATGTTTGTATAACAGTGCTGAATTTTTCGTATAAGGGATCTTCAAAATAAATATGATATTTTGATTTTGGTGCTACATATTCTTTCACAAAATGTATTACGTCTTGTTCAAAGTTATTTTTAGAAAATTGTACTAGAATTCTTTGCTTAGTTTCATATAATTTAATTATAGTTGGTATAGCTGGTTCAAAATTAACTTCAGAGATTATAATTTGATTTTTTCCCACATTTACTGCAGATTCCGAAATAGGTACTCCTGCAATAGGATTTTCTATGTTAGTGTGAATAGTATTATTATCGTCATCGATTTCGTCTTTAAAATCTTCAGCTTCTACAATAAGTGATTCGGTTTCTACATTTTTATTTTTTGTATTATTTGAAAGTGAGTCATTAAAT
Organism: Galeruca laticollis; assembly: GCA_963921935.1. Lineage (NCBI taxonomy): Eukaryota > Metazoa > Arthropoda > Insecta > Coleoptera > Chrysomelidae > Galeruca > Galeruca laticollis. The sequence goes on along the minus strand of OY998175.1, from coordinate 253,620,280 downwards.
CTTTCCATATAAACTAATAATTTTTTGGGTGGATTATCCGAAGAATTTACTTCATTCATATTTAGCTAGATTCGTGATAAACAGTCACTATTAGTGTTCAATGCACCTTTCTTGTACACTACATCATAGTCGTATTTTTCGAGTTTCAACCGCCATCTAACTAATTTAGAATTGGGTTCTTTCAAAGAAAATAACCATTGAAGTGGTTTATGATCTGTTACTATAGTGAATTTCCTTCCGAAGAGATATGGGCGGAAATATTTTACAGCCCAAACAATTGCAAGGAGTTCCTTTTCAATTGTTGAATAATTTACTCCAGAATCATTAAGTGTTCTGCTAGCATATGCCACAAGTAAATCGGTTCCGATTTTTCCTTGGCTAAAAACAGCGCCTAGAGCAAAATTGCTTGCGTCTGTTTTGAGATTAAATAGACGAGAAAAGTCGGGGTATTGTAAAATAGGATCACTTAATACCATATTTTCACAAGTATCAAAACAATTAATATAATCAGGATCTTTTATGTTAATTACTGCATTTTTCTTAAGACGATTAGTTAAAGGTTTAGTCCGTTTTGAAAAATCTTTAATGAATTTTCTATAATATCCAAGAAGTCCGAGAAAAGCTTTAATTTCTTTACTAGTTTTTGGTATGTGAAATTTTTGAATAGCACTTATTTTATCGGGATTTGGTTTTACACCTTCAGGGGTAACAATATGTCCCAAATAAGCTACTTCTTTCCTCAAAAATTCGGATTTGTCAATTTGTATTTTAAAATTCGATTCACGAAACCTCTTAAATACTTCTTTTAAATTATTTATGTGTTCTTGCAAGCTTGTACTAAATATAATGATATCGTCAAGATAAACTAAACATTTTTCGTTTTGGATACCTCTTAAAATGTTGTCCATCACTCTTTGAAAAGTTGCTGGAGCTCCCTTCAGTCCGAATGGCATTCTCAAAAATTCCCAGTGGCCATTTTCAGTAGTAAAAGCCGTTTTGGGTATATCTTCTTCAGCCATCTCAATTTGGTGAAATCCGGAGGCAAGATCCAAGGTAGTGAAGTATTGGCAACGTCCTAATTTATCCAATAGATCAGTTATGTTTGGTAATGGATATCTATCTCCAATAGTTATTTCGTTAAGCTTGCGATAGTCTACGACGACTCTGAATTTTTGTTTACCTGTAGAGTCCAATTTTTTTGGAATAATCCAAATACTACTCGAGTACGGTGAGGATGAGGCTCTTATGATATTTTGATCTAACATACTCTGTATTTGATTTTGGACTTCTTTTTTATATACTTCTGGATATCTGTACGATTTAGTATAAATAGGTACATCATTTGTAGTTTTTATTTGATGCTTGATTTTACTCGTAAAAGTTAGTTGATTACCATCAACATGAAAAATGTCAGAATATTCTTTAATTAATTTAAGAATAGCATTGCGTTCTTCAGAATTCATATGTTCTGTTCGAACTTTATTTATATCAAATTTAAATTTTTCTGCATAAATAGCATTAAAATTAGGGTTCCAGGTTTGTTCGTATTCGTCGAACTGTTCAACCTCTAAAGGAGCACTTAAATCTACTTTAAAATATGACTCAGACGGATTTAAAATAGTACATACAGCTTGACTATTTTCCGCTTTTGTAAGACATTCGGGAATTTCTAATTTTCCGATTTTTGTATAAGGTATAATTATATCGCCATTATTAATATTATTAATATTCAATTTAATTATTTGTTCAGTTCCCGGAGGCAGTACTATACAATTCGTGTTCTCGCTTCTGATTTTGAAATAATTTATTTTTATTTCACTATAAGGCGTAATTAAAACATTATTTACTAAATCAATAGTTGCATTCAATTTTTTCAGATTATCTAAACCTAATAAGCAATCAAAATGATTGTGAAATTTAAATATACAATATTCTAAGTTCATTTTATTTTTCATTTTAAATATCTTTGAAGATGGAATTACTGTACAATAATTTTGTTGACTTGAGCCTAAAGCACAAGTTACTTTGATGGATTTTTTTATAGTCGATTTTGAAAAATATTTCTTTGCAATTTCAGGTGTTACAAAAGATTTTGTACTACCTGTGTCAATCAATACTTTCAAATTTTCTTCAGGAAAAATTATGTACGGTAATTCACTTTCATAATTCGTGAAATTAAACATTTCTACGTGTCTGTCTCTTCCGAGGCAATTTCGTCTAAAAAACAATCTTCAACATCAGTGGGACGTTCAGTATCGTCCATGTTATGCAATTCTTCCGAAGTAAAGTTTTTTCGATTACCTACGATATGCGATTGATTTTGGCCATTATTTTTATTCTGTACATTTGGTTTTTGTACGTATTAGAAGTAGATACACTCATTGGAGTAGGTTTTTGAAATTGATAATTTCTACTTGGTTTGAAAACATTAGTATTTCTATTCTGAAAATTTGTATCTCAACTTGTACTAGGTAAATTATTTTCATTGTTGAAATTTCTATTAAATTGTGGTTGGTAATTATGTTGTAAATTTGGTCTGTTTACCGTTTGATTATTATTAGGATAATTATTTTTGTTATGTGGGGTAACATTAAATTGTGACTTAGGCTTATTAAATGAATTTTTTGGATTTGCATTGTTATTATTATTACTTAAATAAACTTGAAAGTAATTCGTTAGAAAGCTGAATTTAGATCGCTAGGATTCTTGGTACGCATTAGTGTACCGAGAGGTTCCTTTAAACCGCGCAATAGTACTCTTAGTGCTAAATTCCTAAAATAGTTACCTAAAATGGCTTGTTCACTTGCATTTGAGCGTGTCATTAATAATGATGTTTGTAGATTTAAAAGATACTGTATCCTATTGTAAAAGTCAAAAGGTGATTCATTTCCTTGCTTTAATTCCGATATTTCAATACTTAACGTGTAAATTTCTCGTTTATCAGCGTATGTGTTCAATAAAGCATCTTTCAAATTCTGCCAATTTGAAATACTACAAGCTGAAATATTTATTGGGGCTTGGCCTTTAATTTTAGATAAAATACTAGACATCAAATATTCGTTTTGAAAGTCTCTTAAATCTACTGTATTGTAAAATTTATTTACTAATTTTTCAGAAATTTCTATGAATCTGGGTAATAAAGCATTTTCGCCATGGAATACTGGAATCATGTCCAGATATTCCTTTTTCAATTGCGGTACCACTTGATCTACCAGCATTTTGTCTAATGTATTTAATTTAAATCTAGGTTTTGATAATTCAATATTTATTTTACGGTTACGATATGTTTGTGAGCCAGAATCTAAATCAGAATCTGAGTTGTCAGAGCTTTCTGAATTAAATAAACAATTATTTCCTCTATACGACATAAAGTACTTACATGAAAATTGCGAGTGCTTTCGCCATCTAGTTGTACCTGTAGTTGCAATTACCAATATTCCCTTGAAATTCCTCTTCGTACGAGCCAACTGTCTTCGAGTTAAGCTACTTAATTCACTTAACCAAGAGTCCCAATTATTCACTTAAGGTATGTTAATAAATCGTTGATACGAACCGATTGTTATATTCGATAACACCTGTTTAACATATCCTACTGACTGCGCCAAATAACTTTTTACACAAGGAAAAAGGTTTTTTAAAAAATTATTTATTTAACAAAAGTTACAAGATTCGAAGTATTCTAGACTGACTATATAACTAAACAATTCAAAAAGGTAAAAAACACAATGTAAGCAAAAACAAGGTTCAACAATTTATAAAACAACAGGTTATTACACAATATGCTGATTAAGCAATTTATTTAATATGTACTAAGTAATTTAAGGTATATAATATGTATATTATAATGTAATATATGGCTGTAATAGTAGCATGTGACAATTTATTTAGCAGAAGAAGTTATTTGATATGAAAGTCTTATCGTTTATTTGTAAAAGGCAAAAAAAACTAAACTAAAATGGCATCGTCATGCCAAAAATAACAATAAATTTTCAAATCATAACCAAATCTAGTCATTATAAGAAGTTAAAATTCAAATGAATCGTTTAAGATATTTCTAGTTGCAAGAAATGAAAAATATACAATTAAAACCAGAATATGAGTGATATATTTATTAGATCATATTGTTTTTAACTAGCTTTAAGGGGTGTAAGTAATGATAAAATGATTATTGTCAATTTCTGAACATAATAATGATATTTTAAAGTGAACTTTACCAATCAAAATCTAAAATACTATAGAAAACTTATGAATATTTTAAGAATTTGACAAATGTCAAACCAAAAAGAACCTTAACTTACTTATAAAGAGGAACAGGAATTACTCCAAGTAGTCCAGAGTAGTCTTTTTAGCCTTGTAGGATGAACATAGAAAAAAAAAGACTACATTGTTGCTAGGCGACAGTGATGTTTTTTGCAGAGAGAAGAGCAGCCATATTTTTTTTTGGAGTGGTAGCAGATTTTTGAATGTAGAGTCTCGAAATAGAGAAAATTGATTACGTTTAGATATACTTCACTAATCATATTAAAGTTTATGAGTCCAAAACTTAACCAACATAATAAAATGGTTAACACTGCCAGTAGCTGAATCCCGATATTCGACGACAGAAGGTATACCTGGAAGAAACACCTATATAAGATCACCAGGTATAAACTATTTATAATATTTTGCAAAATATTCGCACATATGTACATAAAATTCCGTTATCTTGGCAACATGATATATAAATGAACATTTAAGTGAATTTAGCTAGATTTTTGAAAACTTTTCTTCAAGAAATTGTGTGAAATTAGAACAGAAAAGACTTTGAATTACATACCTAGGTTCGAATTAATATTTTCATAACTTTAATTGCAAGACAATTATTAAATTAGTGAATTAATTTAGATTATTAGTTAGTACGTATAATCTGAGCTTGAAATACGTTTTGCTGCAAACTTTTATCTTACAATTTACTAAAATTATTAACCTACATAACCTCACAAAAAGTTCGGAAACAACACGAATTTCAAGATCTACGTTTATTTAACACTCATAAGTTGGTTTTGGTTTAATATTCTGAAATATTTTGAAACAAAATTACATTACCATATCTAATGTACTTACCTGATGTTCAGAAATAAAGTCGCACATCAAATTCAATTTGCGTAGGTGACACATATCGCGTAAATTTGTTGAACAACTTTTATAAACACAACTACATATTCTTTGTCCTTTCTCCTATATTCCAACAGCGTATAAAATCATATAATATTTAATAAATAATTTCTATAACACCAAACGACTTCTTCTTCTTTTTAAATAACTTGTCTCAATAAACACAACTGAACAGCTGATTACAAAATACGGTGAAGGTTAAATCTTTACAAATAACTCATGCTACAGGGTGACAAAACTGAAGCACGACCCAAATGAGATTTTAAGATTGTTGTAATTGGGTTTTCTTTATTCTTTCTTAATTAAAATAAGCTAAGTAATTTTTAACAATAATTAAATGAATATTGTCTTTGTTGCTTGATACATTTATTGTTGTCACAAGGACAAAGACTGGCGTCCAGCGGGAAATTTAAAATACCTCACAGATCACAAGTTAAAAATAGTAACATCATATTTATCAGACTCTTATAAATAGTAACCCACGACAATAATGTCGAACCCAACGTGGGGCTGTATCAAATTTGTCACCCTCAACAATTAACAATTAATGTCAAACCCAATGTGGGCTGTATCAAATTTGTCACCGTCACAACTAGGGTTTCAATAAAACTAGTCACATTTAAAAAGTATTGTCTGGCAAAGTTTTCATTACCTGTGTACAGAACAAATTTCATTAAAAAAAAATAAGCTAACATAGACAATATTGTCTCTTTGAAAATTTGTTAATCAGCTTAAAAATGGGTCAAATAAAAACACTCAAAGATTTAAAAGTCACTGAATTAAAGAGATATCTCGAAAATAGGGGATTAGATATCTCAGGTAAGAAAACCGATTTATTAGAAAGGCTAAAAAAAGAACTAATAAAAGATGGTCAAGATCCAGAACTATACTGCTTCAATTTAGAAGATAAATCAAGTGAAGAAGAACACGGTAAAACGGAAGAAAATATGTCAGAAATAGAAGATCCATCAGCTGGTGGAGACGAAGAATTAGTACATGAAAAGGAATTTGGAAACAGGGATATAATGCTAATCAAATTCATGGAAAATCAGTTCAAGAGACTAGAACAAACACAAAGAGAAGAACAAAGAAAATTGAGTGAAGAACAAAAAGAAGATGGAAAGAAATTAATGGAGAAGCTTGATCAATTAAGTACAAACATGGATCAAAAACTAGAAGCACAAAGGAAAGACATACGACAACTATCAGGAAGATTAGAAGAACACATAGAAGAAACGATCAAAAAGTATGAAAATTTAGAGAGAGGTTCTGATGCATAGAGAAATAATAGAAAATAGTATTAATAATATACCACATGAGGTCACAGAGGAAGCACCCATAAGGATCATGAAAAATATTATTCCAGACAGACCTTGGGAGCCAGAAACTATAAAACCATATCATGAAATAGTTAAGGAAACATATAACAAGATAGTCAAAAGAGCTGAAAAATATAAGTTAAAACGCAACAAACAAATCAAAAAGAGGACTACTTTTAAACGAGGGGACTTGGTAATAGTTAAAGCTCTAAGGGTTCCGAATAGAAAACAAAACACTTGTGCAAAACTGCTATTACCTTTCGAAGGCCCATATAGAGTTGAAACTCAAAACGGGGTAAACAGCTATCTTTTAGTCCATCCTGATAATGGAAACATCAGAGGTATATTTAACTTGGACGTACTGTACAGATGGCTACCTTCCATTAATTAGATCTAAGTGCCTAATTAAAATAATTTAAAATTTGTGAATATTAGTATTAAATACTATAATAATGTAATCTTGAGAAAATGAATCGGAAAATACTTGAATTAGTAATAAATAATGTAGGAAATTTTATTTGCAAAATTCTAAACTTCAAGAAGTTAGAATGTTTACAAAAAAATTTGGGGTATGTTATAATGTAATATATGGCTGTAATAGTAGCATGTGACAATTTATTTAGCAGAAGAAGTTATTTGATATGAAAGTCTTATCGTTTATTTGTAAAAGGCAAAAAAAACTAAACTAAAATGGCATCGTCATGCCAAAAATAACAATAAATTTTCAAATCATAACCAAATCTAGTCATTATAAGAAGTTAAAATTCAAATGAATCGTTTAAGATATTTCTAGTTGCAAGAAATGAAAAATATACAATTAAAACCAGAATATGAGTGATATATTTATTAGATCATATTGTTTTTAACTAGCTTTAAGGGGTGTAAGTAATGATAAAATGATTATCGTCAATTTCTGAACATAATAATGATATTTTAAAGTGAACTTTACCAATCAAAATCTAAAATACTATAGAAAACTTATGAATATTTTAAGAATTTGACAAATGTCAAACCAAAAAGAACCTTAACTTACTTATAAAGAGGAACAGGAATTACTCCAAGTAGTCCAGAGTAGTCTTTTTAGCCTTGTAGGATGAACATAGAAAAAAAAAAGACTACATTGTTGCTAGGCGAGAGTGATGTTTTTTGCAGAGAGAAGAGAAGCCATATTTTTTTTTGGAGTGGTAGCAGATTTTTGAATGTAGAGTCTCGAAATAGAGAAAATTGATTACGTTTAGATATACTTCACTAATCATATTAAAGTTTATGAGTCCAAAACTTAACCAACATAATAAAATGGTTAACACTGCCAGTAGCTGAATCCCGATATTCGACGACAGAAGGTATACCTCGAAGAAACACCTATATAAGATCACCAGGTATAAACTATTTATAATATTTTGCGAAATATTCGCACATATGTACATAAAATTCCGTTATCTTGGCAACATGATATATAAATGAACATTTAAGTGAATTTAGCTAGATTTTTGAAAACTTTTCTTCAAGAAATTGTGTGAAATTAGAACAGAAAAGACTTTGAATTACATACCTAGGTTCGAATTAATATTTTCATAACTTTAATTGCAAGACAATTATTAAATTAGTGAATTAATTTAGATTATTAGTTAGTACGTATAATCTGAGCTTGAAATACGTTTTGCTGCAAACTTTTATCTTACAATTTACTAAAATTATTACCCTACATAACCTCACAAAAAGTTCGGAAACAACACGAATTTCAAGATCCACGTTTATTTAACACTCATAAGTTGGTTTTGGTTTAATATTCTGAAATATTTTGAAACAAAATTACATTACAATATCTAATGTACTCACCTGATGTTCAGAAATAAAGTCACACATCAAATTCAATTTGCGTAGGTGACACATATCACGTAAATTTGTTGAACAACTTTTATAAACACAACTACATATTCTTTGTCCTTTCTCCTATATTCCAACAGCGTATAAAATCATATAATATTTAATAAATAATTTCTATAACACCAAACGACTTCTTCTTCTTTTTAAATAACTTGTCTCAATAAACACAACTGAACAGCTGATTACAAAATACGGTGAAGGTTAAATCTTTACAAATAACTCATGCTACAGGGTGACAAAACTGAAGCACGACCCAAATGAGATTTTAAGATTGTTGTAATTGGGTTTTCTTTATTCTTTCTTAATTAAAATAAGGTAAGTAATTTTTAACAATAATTAAATGAATATTGTCTTTGTTGCTTGATACATTTATTGTTGTCACAAGGACAAAGACTGGCGTCCAGCGGGAAATTTAAAATACCTCACAGATCACAAGTTAAAAATAGTAACATCATATTTATCAGACTCTTATAAATAGTAACCCACGACAATATATATATATATATATATATATATATATATATATATATATATATATATATATATATATATTGAACCAGATATCATGGATATTAAGAGAATTAGTTCTATAGGAATATGTTGCTAATATGAAAACATATGAAAATAATATAATTTAAGAAAACATAATTAAAAGGAAACACTTTTCTTAATTAAATAGCATATCAAGTAAAGATATATTAAATATTTAGTCAATAACAATTTAATAAATAAAGACATTACCTCAATAATAACACAAAGTTTAGAAATTGCCTAACAAATGTAATGGAGTAAATAAAGTTGCCTAACACGATGAATATCTTCTATAACGTAATCAGCTGTTCATCTAAAAAGAAACAATTATTAGAATAGTCAAGTCATGATAATTATAAATATAAGCAGTTACATTATAAAATAAATACAAATATTTAGTAGAATAGGGAGTATAGTTTCTCATAGATAAACTATTAAAAACATAAATAGAAATGATATAGTGTCAGTAAAATGAACATAGAAACAATAAATAATAATTTATTAAAGGAGTTAGTATAGATAATTTAATACAAAGATTAGATAGAGATTACATAAAAGGATTTATGATTTAAGTAATATAATTGTAACAGTAATGGACTGTTAATAACAATATTAGATATTGAGATATTTAAAAAGTATCTATCTATGTATATAACAAATTGTTAATTTATTTGTATGATAAAAACTCAAAAGACTCTCTACAAGTGAATTAATAATGTGAAATAGTAAATGTATGAACTTTTCGACTAAGTAAACAAAATTAAATAATTCAATTGCATAGGACAATATTTGATTGGTTACAAACAAAATGACAGATCAAATTTTCAATCAACAAGTAAAGAAACAAACTTTTGTAAATAGTGACCTGGAAAAATCAATATACTTGTTTGTTGAAAAAAATTGAGAATCGGAAGGAAGCGTAAGGAGGTTGGAAGCTGGCGTCGAGATATGTGGACTGTATGTTATAGTGTTCCCGAAAATTTCATGAAATTCCCGAAATAAATTAATAAAACTTATCAAATACTATTAAAAACAATCCTAATAATACTCACAGATGATCCAGTTTTTCCGCAAAAATCGGTCAAATTTTTCCAAATTTGGTGTTGGAACTTCAGAGGAGTCTTCCTGGGGTCCAGAAGCGTTATCCCAATTCCAGAGCATCAGGTCAGTGTTCTTTTAAAATATTATTGGCCAATAATAAGAGAAAAAACTCAAATAAGTGCTTAATTTCGTTAAATTGATAAACATTCACAGCAATGATCGATCTAAAATAAAAAAGAAAACGGACTTTATTTAGTTAATTAATAAAATAAATCATTAACATTATCAAAAAGGCCTAATTCAAATAAATAAAAAATATGTACTTACGCCATTTTATCATAAGAATGATGCTTAAATTTATTTCCATGTAATATGTCCATCTGTATATAAATCTTATAATATTTCCATGTATATATAAATCTTCTAATTCTATTTCTTCCACAGCTTATTTGTAATATTTTTATGTATTTTCTCCACATAAATTCTTCTATGTGTTAAACTATTTAAGTGTTTATCCTTCAACAATATTAGGTGTATCTAATGAGCACCGATGCTCCATCATCTTATTGTTGTATGTTCATTTTACGTTTGAAGTCCGCATGACTGGATTTTGAGCATGCGCACAGTAGAAAATATAAAATCGATAATTTCTTTAGAGGTAACCAGTGGCGTCTTAACTTATAATTATTAAATTGAAAATTTTTATTTTAAAATTAAATGTTATTTAAAGTAAGGTGTTTCTTTTTATTTAAATAAAGGTAATACATTTTTTAAATGCCAGGACTCAAAGAGTAGAGAGAGTTTCATGCTCCCGCATAAAATAACAATACATCACAAATTTAATATAAAAATGATTAACTGAGCTAGCCACATCAAAACAAAATTTTCTACATATAAAAATAATAAATATCTAAACTTAAAAATAAGTAAGTAAGTAAAAATTAAATCAAATTATAGTTCAATATATATATATATATATATATATATATATATATATATATATATATATATATATATTATAAATAGATTTTAATTATTTTATTTATATTATTCAATTATATTTTATTATATTTGTTTGAATTTTTGTGTGTGGCTAGCTCAGTTATTTATTATTTGACATATTTTATTATTTATATGATATTGGTTCGGGAGCATGAGACTTCCTCTACTCTTTGAGTCCTGGCTTTGTTTAGAGATATTTCGCTCATTCTGAATAAAAAGAAACACAAAACACAATATTTTCAATCATTTAATTTTATAATGAAAATTTTTTTATTTAAACATATTTTTTTATCAAAACGGTTACGCCTATGGAATTTACCAACATAGAATTATCAAGAATATACACAATCTTATGCGCATGCCCAACTAATAACGAATATAATCGAAACGGAACGAACGTTTCTTAACGACGCTCTGCTCCTGCGTAAATATTAAATACATAGCATCATTTCCTTCAAAACAATGCTGATGAATTTGCATAAAAGAATTTATGTTGAAGATTATATACATACATTAAATAAATTGTTGGAAGAAATATGTTACAAAATTTATATATACAAATGGAAAATTATGTGAATGAAATAAGATGCATTTTTCTTATATGATTTGAAAGTACGTAAGTACAAACATTATTATATCATAAAATAGGCCTTTTTATATAATATTTAGAATTTGTCTAGTGAATAAAATACATAGTCTTTTTTATAGATCGATCATAAAGACGCAAAAATTCTTATATATACATGAAAATAGTCACTGAATTTATACTCAAGCGTTATTATTCTTATTATTGGCCAATAATATCTAAAAACGCACTGACCTGATGCCTGGAATTCTTTTTATATCCCGTCTGGATACAGGACTACGCTTTCCGAAGTTCTAGCTGCTCGATTTATTGAGAAATTTGGATATTCTCATGGAAAAAAACTGGTTATAAATACATGTAAATATTCTAGGTTTTATCTTTGTTACGAATTTGTGGCTTTTATTATGAAAATTTGTAATTTAACTTGAAATTTCGGGAAAAGTTTCTTATCACATCCTCACCATTTCGACGCCAAGAACCAACTTCCAACGCTTCTATCCGATCGTCAATTTTTTAATCAACAATCAATATATTGTTTCTAAGCACACTGATTATTAATAAATTTTTTGTTAAATTTTATTTAATCGAAATTTGTCATGTCACTTTCCACCAATCACATTGTTTCTGTAGCTGTCGAACTATTTCAATTTCTACACTTTAGGAGTTTTTTAGAAACATATATAAATGTAAATTCCACCCGAAAAGTATCTGTTTTCTTTTACTGTCCAACTAATTTCAATAGAACAAATCTTTTTACTGATAGTGGAATTCCTTTTATATGTCGACATGGCAATGTCTAATTTTGTTTTTACATATACATATGATAATTTGAAAATAACATTTATTTTTATGAACATAAATTCTTTTATACTATTTAAATTCTCTAGTAGCAAATATTTCTTTGAATCCATCATCATTTAATATTCATTAATTTCATAAAATTTTATATACATTATGACATATAAATTATCTTTATGTCTTGATATTTTTCTATTATAAATTTATCTATTTCTTATTACTAAATATGAAATTGGTTTATATTATTACTGTTTCAACTAACTACTTATTAAATTAGATAACTAAACTTGTTTAATTTCAGTTGAAACAGCTGATTTCTTCATACCAACTAAACATCTATATTTGGGCAGATTCCATGTTCTCCATTATACTTGTTAAGCATTTTCTAACTTAAGACAATAATTAAGGTAATTTCTTTATTTTATTGTTGTTCTTTTAATTATTATAAACAAATGATTTAATATATTCTGATTTTATATGCATTTTTACTTATGATTGTGTTTCTTCTTGATGTGTTTTTAACTACATAGTTTCAATTCATTTCAAATAATAAGCAAAATATTTTCAAACAGCTGATACTCTTTCGTATATAAGATATATGGTTCAATATATATATATATATATATATATATATATATATATATATATATATATATTATAAGGGATAGATAAGTATAAACAAAATATATAAGAGATAATTTACGATGCTCAGATATAAGGCATGATTAAAAATCTTACTCTCACATGTACATAATAAAATACAAGGTATTAACTGTTTAATATACAATATCAAAGCAAGGGAATTTAGCGATAAGGTAATCAGTTCATGGTAGAATACGATATTTATACATTTGTTAACAGGAAATGTTAATAATCAAGTAAAAGGACTTACCTTATATTCATCATATTTAGAAATCATTTATGTAGTATTGTATATAGTAAATATCGGCGTATAATTATAAACTTCTCAACTAAAAGAATCATGTAATGCATATTCAGTAAGATTATTTGAACAATTAGTAACAGCTGTTTTAAAATGAACAGATTATTTTATAATGATTCAACATTTACGAAATTTGTTTGGTTATATTTCATTTTGACGTGGACGTCAGAAATCTCAATGTAGATAAATTACACGAGAGTTTAAAAAAAGAAGCAGAATCATAGAATTCAACTTTATTGCGTCAGGAAATATATGAATTTTTGTTGTCATATAATTAATGATATTATTTAGGGATGAAAATAAAAATAATAAGGGAAAGTTTAAGTAAATGAATTTTAAATGAGGTATAAAGAATATTTAAAAATTGATATTCGTGTTGTAGTTTTATAAATATAAGTAGTTTTAGATAAGATGTTTATATTGAATATATAAACAATTAAGACCATTTATAGGATTAAAAAAGACTCAAATAATATTTATAAATAATAAAGCTCACGATAAATAGGAAATATCATTAAAAGAATGTAGAAATAGACACTAAATTAATTAAAAACTTAAGAATTCGATAGTAAATAGGAAATCAGCATACACATGAATTTATATAGCAACCAGAAAAAACAAAAGGAAGTTTGTTGATTGAGGAAGTGTTAGTAGATGTTTGGTGATCAACGAGAGAGGACATGTTACTATAATTATAACAAAATTTAGATGAAATTAGCAAAAGTATGTCTTAAAAAGTCCTAAAACAGTAATGGAAGTAGCAAATGAAGTTCTAACTATCCAGTGAATAGTAAGAAATTACATATAAACAATAAATTAAGATATATAATAAGTTATTATAAAAGAGCAGAAACTTGATACAATATTAAAATCAAATATTGAGTTAAATTGGAACTAAACTTAATAAAAGGTTCCTAGAAGAATTATTAAGACTGCTAGAATTCAAATTATTAGAAGATAAAAAAATATCAAGCATACATCAAGAAGTGGCTCCCAGAAAAGAAACAGCGTCACCTGGACGGAAAATCTGCAAGGCAGGTTTTTTTTTGAAGACAGCATTTCAAGAAGGAAATTAGTGGGTTTTAAAAGGTTAGTGTTTTTTTTTGTATTGTTGGTACCAACTTTAACATTGACATTTATTACCATAGATTTGTATCTATGATAAATTATGAAAAGTATTAAAAACATCTAAACTAATTTAAAGCTTGAAATACAGATCTGATCAAAAGTAAATCAAACTATAGTAATTACCTTTTTTCAAATGAACGTTTTTTTTATTTCTTTTCTCAATTGTATATAAGCATTTCATAAATTAATTATTCTGTTCAATGTCATACACATATTTCCTGACCAATACTATCTATTATGTTATTAAAGCTGTTCTCTAAATGAATGTTTTTACTTACTTCTTTTTCAACTGATATGCATAACATCTGTTCTCACAGTGAGATGCAAGGTAGACTATCTTACTGAGAATTTTAACCATAGGCGCATCAAATAAAGACTCCAGGTAAAATATTGAAGGTCATTATTATATATATATATATATATATATATAAAAAACAGATAAAATATATAACATAAGAGTTAAAATTTCTGCCGGAATCCAAAGGGTGTACAGAGTACCTCATGCTCGCCGAATAAATACAATAACAAAAATAAAACAATATCATTATAATAAATATTTCTATACATTAATAATAACATAAATACAAATAACCTATATATATATATATATATATATACAAATATGGCATCCTAACGTGGTGCATATACATATATATTATATATATATATATATATAGTTTCGCTTTTTTTGGTTCTTCGAATAAGATATTTAAAAAACGTTTACATATAGTTTATAACCATAATAATACAAAAACTAAAATAGACAATAAAACAAACCAATTCCTCACTTTGCCATATATACCAAATTTATCAGAAAACCTAAAAAAGACATTTTCGCACCACAACATACATGTTGCTCATAAAGGGTACAACCTACTGAAAACCAATTACACCTATCTAAAAAGATCAATTTCAAAACAAAAAAAGAGCAACATAGTCTATGAAATACCATGTAAAAACTGTGAAGGGGTCTACATCGGACAAACAAGTCAGTATTTGAAAAACAGAGTAAATAGTCACAAATATGACAAACGAAACAAAACGGCACTCACTATCCATGTTTCAGAGAACCAACACGAATTTGATTTCGAAAGTACAAAAATTCTTCGAAGTGAAAACCACACAAAAAAACGCGAAGTTCTAGAAATGATAGAAATACAAAGAAAAACCAGTTCCGTAAATTTAAAGACTGACACAAAAAGCCTTAGTAAAATTTATAATAACATTATAAAAACTTAGAAATATAGAGAAACACGTGGCACATTCCAAATATAATAAATTTATTACCACTCCCTATATAAATATAAAATCCTTTCCAATACCAGTCAACACAAAAACGACACATTAAAACCTCGTTACGACTGCTTTCATTGTATAAAACAAATACTCGTATATTCCAATACAAATTTTCTTCAATGACTGTCATATTTTTAAAATGTTCGTTTTGTTTGTGTGTGAGTTATATTCTGTTATGTGATACGTCCTAAACATCTATAAAATATATTGAATAATCAAATGAACGTTCTGTCGAAGGTAAGATTTATTTATTTTGCTATTAAGATTATTTTTGTAACTTATGCAATTTCTTTTAGTTTTAACAAAATTTTTATTTCTGATGAAGGTCATGGAAAGACCGAAACGTTAAATAAAAATGTATTAACTACTAGTTAAATGTCTTTAAAAATGGTCTTCAATCCCAAGAATACAAAATAATATATATATATATATATATATATATATATATATATATATATATATATATATATATATTATATATAAATGATGTAAGAATATCGCGTGATATGTTAACAACGACAACAAAGAGATTCATGGGTAATTCAACAAAATAAAGGGCTACTGAAACAGAGTGGTAACCGCGGACATGCATGTTTCTGGCTCATTTGTCTCTTCAGCACGGTATAACCAACCAAATAAGGATGTGAAATATATATATTACGGTCTGCCAGGTCAAAGGAACCGACGTAAAGGTCTGCCTTCAGAAGTATAAGCTTTTGAAACTTTAAAGAATATATATAAATTTCAAGTTTCCTAAAATACTTTTGAAAACATTTTTTTTGAAATCTTCAAAATGTCTGCCACCACTTTAGAACAGTGATATGATAATCGTCTGCCGTTTTTTTAAATAGCTATAATAGTATATTTTGACATATATAAACGGCAGCTTTCCGAAAATACTTTTTTAGATTTTTAAATTATCACACCTGTCGCACCTGAGTGTAGCTGGGGCCACCGCGACCGCGCTTAGCTAGCCCCCACCTCATGGTTGGTAGGTATAACATACTCAATCAGGAAACTTTAGGATTTCCTAAATTATGTGTGGTCTGCCGTTCACTGGCTCTTAGACTATATATTTGAACCCCAATCAGTATTTTAGTAAAGATGTAATTTTAGAGGGGAGAAAAACAAATGCTGTGAACAATCACAGGATCAAAAATTGTTTGATTATTCGTTTAGATAACAACTGAAGCATTATCATAATTGCATGAGCTTTTCCTTATTCCAATTACTCATCAATAAAAGATATGAAGGCCGCTTTTCATTGCCTGAAGAGGCCACTGAAGCATTTAGATCATTTGTTATGGAGTGGATCAAAAATCGTTTGTTCTATTGGCCTGAATCGTGTTTGGTTCTTTTATTTCTTCATCTATCAGATAAAATACTCAGTATATTACTTGCCACTCTTATCGGTTTTGTGATGCGCTAATTGTATAATCTGTTTATAATATAAAATAATGTAATAATTTTCTAATTTTGAATTAGAAGCGTTAATATGTATTGACACGTCTTCTATTATTTTTAGGAAGACTTGTTAAATATTTTTACTATCATAGCAAAAGCCAATATTGATGGTTTGGTCATTTGGGGAAGCAGTAATGATGTAAATACCAAACAAAAGTGCTTAGAACTTCATCAATATATTGACGATATACTAGGACCACTACTTAGTCACATTTTATTAAGTTAGTGAATTAGAGACCTCATTTGATCTAACACACTAGCACACTATGGTATTTGTGATACTGACATAAAGTGTTACTTTTTATAGATGAATATGTATAGTAAATCAAGCACTGCCTTTAGTATAAAATTGTTTTATTAGTTTAAATAGTTTTTTTACAAATCCATTATTTACAAATTGGTAATAAATAATTTACAAATATGACTACAAAATTCTTTATTATGAAACTTATTCCTGACGGTTATAGTTTTAATCACCAATATATTTTTTGAAAGTTCTGAATTTACTTCCAAAACACTGTTGAGGAAATTATCATCAATAAAGAGATATACCGAATTTTAAAAGAGAAACAGAGATCATAACGTTCCCTGCAGATGTGCATGTTTCAATTCCAGTTGGCTTTTAATGGCCTATCATTCAGTTTTACATGTTTTGTTTTTAAATTGTTAAGGTGAAGAAATCTGGGATGCCATCTCAAATAGAGAATACAAACGTTAAGCACAATTAAGATAAGGTAACTTCTCAGATACCATAGCAATGCTCTATTTGTATTAAATATTGTAAATAACTTTTTTAGTAATAAATTTTGCAATGGTAGTCTGTGTTTATTTATTTCAAATTTCTACCTATAATGAATCGAATAAATATAAAATGTTTACTCCCTCGCAAACAGTATTAATATATTAGTAACAATTGATTAAATAGATAGAACAGATTAACAAGCAACTTTAATCAAATAAACCTTATACTTGCAATATACACCGTTCTTAGTTTGATTTCAAAATTTTACAATTCCACTGAATTGGTGAATGGGCCATTTACAGTGAAGAAGCCACTAAGACGATACCTATAGATGTCGTTCGTTAAATAAGAAACAAAGATAGTTTATTTGCAACAAAAGAAAACAATTATAGCAAAAGCAAAACTCTATTTTGAAGTGGAATTACTAATTAAACACAATAGTACATAAAAAGCTTCAATGTAAGAAACACAATAACTTCATTGTTATTCGAAAATCCAACATTACCAATGTCAGGTAATTGGTTGGTTTTCTGATGTGAACAGGTAGATCTAGTCGACATAATTACTAGAATTTGTTTGTATTTCCCTATAATGGATGTTAAATAAAAATTAACGAAATTTGGACCAATAAAACGGTAACTCTGAATAATTTGTTTTAATTTATTTTGCATTCAACATATCAGTCCAATAAAAACAAATAGGGAAGCGCTTCAGTATGGCATATACATATACTACTAAACATTTAAATTACCAAATTTGTCTAATAATCAATACATTAACAAAATAATGGAACTTAAACACTCTATGCAACATAAATAATAAGAAATGCAATTGAAACACATACAATCACAGTCAGATTGTGTATAACCTCACTACTACCCATGACTGAAAATGACAGTGTAATGATTTTTAAAAATGACAGCTGTCACAAGGGGTTAACATATTTATGAATATAGCCTAATTAATTTGGTTTGTTGGTCTCTTTTCAACATTAGAAGGTCATAATAACCGTCTTTAAATGCATTTGAAAAGAGGGCATTAAGAAATAGATGTTACAACCAAAACTAATGAAAAAAACTTGAAAATATCATCTCGCCTATAATAATTTAAACAAAATACTTCAATAAATAAAGGTCAGAGGTTAAATGTTTTCTCCGTTGGAGAGGTTTCAGACCATGCTGATTCCGAATCCGTTAATACCTAATTTCTAGCACTTACCGTTCGTCCGCTGAAGCTGACACCAGACAAATATAAGACTTTGTAGACTCGCGTTTAGAATCTAACTAGAAGAGCTAACAATGATGGATATCACATATTGTCTTTAAAAAGCTTATACTTTTGGGCAATATTGATGTTGAAAACTATGAGCCATGTTAGAGCGCCGTTTAGGAAATGGGAACCGTTGGAGATGAAGATGACAACTAGATAAGGACATATCATGATTGTTTTTAGATTCTATGTTCATGTTCCGTCACAGTTAATCTTTTGATATGTCAGTAGTATTTTTCAAGTAAATTTGAATCGTTTGAATCGTTGTTTATTTCACTCTCCTTGTCCACTGTGTGAGAAATTCAACATATCTTGGTGCCTAATACACTTTCGTACGACATGACGAGACAGTTGTCTCCCTTTCAGATACCAAAAATGTTCACGCATATGAGTCCACAATGTTTGCGCGCCAACGTGTCCGAGCCCCTTATGACGGTCAACAACCATTCGTTTCACTACAGGATGGTTGTAAGGGAGTAACATAGGAGTGGTGAAGGACTTGAAATCTCGTTCGGCGATTTTTGTCTTAACCCTTATGACGCCCGTTTCATCTTTAAAAGGGCGCAAATTTTCAGCAGCCAAGAGCTCTTCAACACAGAGGTCTCCGCGACTATTGCGTTTGTTGCGGAAGTTCAACACAAATATTTTGATGAACGAAACCATTCGTACGATTTGTTCGAATTTTGAGAAGTATTCATACAACCAACGATTATCCAGACCACCAGCCAGACAAGAAATAGCAGCTTTCTTCACAATTATTTCTGTCGCGACTTACTATTCAGCGTAGGTACAATGACATCACTGTACAGCTATGAATGGCCTTCCCACCATTCCATGGAAGATCAGCTGGATTTAGTTGGCCAGATATGTGACACAATATTATACAAGAGCCGAGTTCTCTAACTTCTATGTCCCGGTTCCGGACAAAAATGCTCCATTCCTCTTGATGCTGAATCCAGGCGAGTACAGTGCTAGAATCGCACATCCTTCCAATCAAGAGTATCGCGCACCGACTTCAACAAACGGACTTCAATCACAACTCCCATCAACTCGAATCGAGGCATAGTTGGCCGAGAGTGGACGTTCACAATCTTTGACTTCGCCTGAACAAGGTTGGCTCGACACCTTGCCGTCGTCAGTTTCACTCTGAATAAATATGCATGCTGCATAAGCTTTCGCACTTGCATCGCAAAACAAATGCATGGACCTATTGCGAATTCCGCTAAACCAACGGTCAACAGACACTTCTCGCAATAGATGGGCGTTTTGAAGGACTCCACCAAAAGCTTGTATCATTACGTCACTGAGTTTATCGTTCTACTCAAGTTTCTGTTCCCACATGGTCTGAATTAAGCACTTCAGAATTACAGTAACTGGCGAGCAAAACCCAACTGGATCATAAATCTTTTGGACCATGGAATAAACACTCCTTTTGGTTAGTCCCTCCATCTCACTACCACCAGTTCATGTTCAAACTAAGGACGTCTCGTTCTGGCTACAAGAATTTCGACACTGAATCAACACCGCTGCCACAAACTAGAGTGAATGATAATTCTGTTTGCGATGTATGTGGCATGGAATATGCTGGACCCTTGACTGTTTTTGATAGACAAAAAGTTTGGATTGCGCTATTCACATGCGCGGTCTACAGGGTACTGTACCTCAAAATTGGAACCTCCCTCAGCACTGAGGCGTTTGTGCTAGCTTTAAGGCGTTTTATAGCTAGAAGAGGTCACCCAAAAATCATTTACAGCGACAATGGTACATGTTTCCGTGGGGCTGACAATGCATTCAACTCTATCGACTGGAATGACGTTTCTAGAATGTACACTGCGGAAAGAATTTGTTGGAAGTTCAACCCGCCTTCTGCTTCGTGGTGATTTTTTGAGCGGATGGCGCAAATGGTGAAACGTGTGTTACGTCCCATTTTGGGTAAAGCCTCACTGAAATTGGAAGAGCTTTACACCATACTTTGTGAATGTGAAAGCTAAATAAATTTCCGGCCTATCACCTACATTTCTGAGAAAAACGATAATCCCGTGCCTTTGACGCCAGCGTTGTTCCTGCAAGACATTCAGGCATGGGAGACTAAAGATTGTGACACCATCGACCGTGGCAATCTCAACAGAAAATTGCGGTCTCGCCAATCTCTGCGTGGTCAGCTGCGCGCTCGTTTTCGTACAGGTTCCTTGACATGGACTCACAGGAAAGGTACACGAGAACCAGGTATTGGAGAAGTCCTCCTGGTTGGATCTGACGACATGAAAATATTGGACTGGCCACTAGCCAGTGTTGTGAAAGTAATTCGTGAGTCTGACGGGAAAATCCGTGTACTACATCTGAAGAAATCCACAGGTGAATGGATTCGTCCGCTTCAAAGGGCGTTTCCACTTGATATCGACGTCGTGGCTCCTCCTGCTGAAGTTTAGATTGAAACTGAGGAGAGAGTAGCAATGGCCACCAACGGAAATCAAGACAGTGGTGGTAAGTCCAATCAGAACCGAACTGGTAGAAGTGCCACAGCTGCCGGCTTGGCCAATCTGAGCAACAAGAAAAGTTGTCTTTTGTCAGGCATGCCATGAAGTTGTTGATTGAGAAAAGGCTGCCTCTATGTCGCTTGAAGAAAAAAAGGCTGTTTTGCAGCGAGAACGTGCTTGTTTTGGATGCGCTAAACTGAATCAACCCGCCCGTCGTTGTCGCGCCAAATGCGCTTATGGGGGTCGCCATATTTATTTGCTGTGCCCAAAATCGAAGGCGTCGGAGAAAAAATTAGGCGCTGAGCCAAGCCATTTTAAAGCTGAGTCAAAGGAAGCTTCACTCCTTTGTGTTCATCACGCCATCTCTGCGAGTCCAGAAGTATTTCTGCAGACGTTTGTGGCTATACTTTACAATGGTGATAGGCAGCGGAAAGTGAGATTTCTGGTTGATAGTGGTTCTCAGCGCTCCTACATTCTGAGAAAATTAGCCCAAGAGTTGGAATATAAGCCCAATAAAATCTCGTGCACTCATACTTTGTAGGTGGCAGTATGGGAATGGTGAAGCATGTTGCATACAAAATACGGCTACAGAGCTAGGAAATTAAGTATGCTTGTAATTTTATAGCTCTCGATCAAGGAAGTATAGCTGCCTTTGTTCCCCAAGTCACTGCTGACCGTGAAATTCTGTAGGGGCTGGCAGAGCTGAAAATCCAACTCACCGAGGATTCCGCCGGGCCGGTGACCGTTCTCATCGGCGCAGATGTAGCAGGGAAAGTTTGGTCTGGAAGTCGCAAGATCCTTTATTGAGGCGTAGTAGCATTTGAGACAGTTTGGATGAACCCTCATCGGAGTTAATAAGAAAAGGTGCAACAATTGCATTGTGAGCAAGAAGTGTTTTTCCGATGTAAAGATATTATGCATAATGATTGTATTTTTACACGTTGAGTGAGGTATGGTAGGTTGAAATATTAAGCAAATTCAATTTTTAACAAGATAGTTTTCTTTATAATTATTTTTAGTAACATCAAATGAAGTTATAATTTGACTATGAAGTTTTGTAATCAGGTTTCTGATGTAACCAATACTGTAAATAACTACTGGTTAATTTCCAAATGTTATATTTTAAAACATTAGAATCTTTTTATCTAGAATTCTAAAAACAACAACTTTAGGGCTTTACTAATATCAAATATTACTGACGCAACAGATGAATTTAGCACTTGAAAGTTATTTGTTGGACCAAAGAACCTAACAATCAATTGTAAACGGCCCAGATATTGGAATTAAACTTTCAATGAAAGTTGCATATCTTATGTTAAATAAAGGCTAGCAAGAACAACAACACCTGTCATACAATAAGTAGAGAAGGTATTTAACGAAAATTAATTGCTCTGATGGAATATGTCCAGCCAATTTTTTTAAACATGTAAGCATGAGCACAATTTTTTTTCAACTTTAATTCGGGCAATCAACATTTGATCAAAATTTTAAATCGATAGGGAGGACCTTTGGAAAATGTTGTATTTTCTCTTTCAAAATTAAAACTTACAATATGTATCAATACGACCGACACCACTGTTTTCTCCTATCCTAGTTATTGAAAGTTGTGTTATAGAAGCAATTTTATGCTATCTTAAAAAATATTTTGTTTGTCCACCATATTAAATGAATAAAAAAATAACCGTATTCCTAATAATTCAGTTTTGGTACATAATTTCATAGAATTTACCTAATATTATGAAAAACAGGATTTACGTTGTCACAAGATGCTGTCAGTACTGTCGGAACTCTGCGATTCGGATTTTCGGTGACGTTTTTTGGATCTCCTTTTACTTTTCAATTCCTGTCGGTTTTTGGAATGTTTCCTAAATAAAAAAATAAAATATATATAAATTTATCAAAATTTTGATACCGAAACGTCAAAAATAATTTCTCTAACAAACATGTTATTAATTTAAATAAACCTAAAATCAAGAACATTTATTCAAGAAAATTAATATAAAAAGTCTAAAAAAACTTACGACAAAGATCGGTGTATGGTTATTTTAAGAGATATCCAAAAATGTAGTAGATGTCTTTAAGATCCAAATTTTGAAACTATCTCGAACTATTCAGAGTGTTGCATAACTCCGTTACAAACCAAACATGATCTTTTAAATGAGAACCTCTATATGTTATACCGAATTCGGATGACTCACATTGTTTTGAAGCTTTTGATATAAATTTTTGTTAAGTTATACAAAATCCTTTAAGAGGTATGGACACGTTTATGTGAAAATCGTAGATAAACCTCTGCAGCTTAGTGTACGTTAAAGAATTTTTTTTTATTTTACCTAACAGAATTTCGTAATACGATGCAATATTTTCTTATTCGATTAAATTTTGATTATTTTCTCTTTTGTATACAGGGTGGACGGAAACTCGAGCCTTTCATTTTCTTCTTTCAAATGGAACACCCTGTATTTAATAGCACAAATAGAAGAGTTATTTTGTAATATTTAATGTAGACCATAATTAATATTAATCTATTACATTTTCTCAGTAAGCTTTGACAAAATTTGACAATACATAATAGTCAGTAGTTTAGCGCTTCTATATTTTATTTCTTAAAAATAGCAGTAATTGTCGCCTACATTTTATAATTTTCTCAATAAAGTAAGAAGTATTTAAAATGAATAGTGTAACTTTTCCTTCTCAATAAATGGTGGATATGATTTGGATACTGGGTGAATGTAACAAAAAATGTTTGCTTGCATCTAAAAGATTTTCAGACCACAAGGCGCCCAACAAAAGAGCATTTGAAAAATTAATGGATCATTTCAATCGCACTGGTGAAGTAAAATACGAAAAAAATGACGTAGCAAAAACAGCCTTAACTGAGAAAAATCAAATAAAGCACTGCTAAGTGTTTCAGAGGATCCGCATACAACTGTGAGAAATATTTCACAACAGAAAGAATTAGTCATGGCACAGTTGAAACAATCCTTAAAAAACATAAAATGCATCTCAATCATATCCAACTCCATCAAGAGTTACTCGACCGTGATTTTCACGAAGAGTAACGTTTTGTGATTGGGCCCAATTTAAAATCAATCGCCAGAGAATTTGTTTGTATTTGTGCTTTTGCAGGTGAGGCGAATTTTCATAAAAATGGATGTGTAAATCGACATAATTTTCTATATTATACAACTTCTAATTTAAATGCTGTCTCAATCCGTAATAGCCAATGGAGGTGGTCATTAAATGTTTGCAGTGGAATTGTAGGTGATCAGGTGATAGGACCATACTTCTTTGATGAAAAAGTAAATGGTGAGGTTTATTTAATTTTTTTTCAAAATCACCTGCCAGTTTTATTAGAAGTTTCACTTAATATTCGGCGCAAAATGTGGTATTTGCATAATGGTGAGCCTGTTAATAATACTGCGCCTTTACGAGATCATCTCAATACCGAATTCGAAAACTGATGGATCGGAAGAGGGGTCCAAACTGATTGGCCAGCTGGGTCTCCCGATTTAACATAAGTTTATTCCTTTTTTGGGGTTTTATAAAAAATGAGGTTTATCAAACTCCCCCTACTACTAGGGAGGATATGAAAGAGAGGATCAGAGCGGCTTTTCGATCTATTAACGTTAATATGTTAGTCAATCATTTTAACTTAGACTGCAGCATTGCATTGATGTAAACACATTGAGTAAACACTTTGAACATTTAGTTCAATATTACAATTTGCATT
Organism: Galeruca laticollis; assembly: GCA_963921935.1. Taxonomy (NCBI): domain Eukaryota; kingdom Metazoa; phylum Arthropoda; class Insecta; order Coleoptera; family Chrysomelidae; genus Galeruca; species Galeruca laticollis. The sequence goes on along the minus strand of OY998175.1, from coordinate 253,594,910 downwards.
ATACTTTTGGTGACTTTTTTTGGTAAACGACTGACGTTTATGTCAAATTTTGTCAACGCTTAATAAGAAAATGTAATAGATTAATATTAATTATGGTTTATAATAAATATTACAAAATAACTCTGTTTTTATAAACTTTGGCTTTAGGGAATTCGTAACAAAAAATAAAGTTACATAACCGAATATTCTATTTGTGCTATAAAACACAGGGTTTCCGTCCACTCTGTATACAACAGAGAAAATAATTAAAATTGAATCGTATCGAATTGAATACGGAGATATTGCATCATATTACGAAACTCTGTTGAGTAAATTAAAAAAAAATCTTTAAGGTACAGTAAGCTACAGAGCGTTGATTTACCTACAATTTTCACATAAACGTGTCCATGCCTCTTAAAGGATTCTGTATAACATAACAAAACCTTCAAAAAAACGTCAGCAATCCGAATTCGGCATAGAAGGATTCTCATTTAAAAAATCATGTTTGGTTTGTAACGGAGTTATGCTACACTCTGTATAGTTCGAGATTTCAAAATATGGACCTTATAAACATCTACTATTTTTATTAATAACATGTTTAATTCGCGGATTAAACTTAAATCCTTTTGGTTAAAACGGCTGCAATCGAAGGACCAACTCAAAGGGAGCAATAAATAAATGGCTGTGTGTATGAAGGAACTCTTATATGATCGATTCGATATGAATTCGTGACGAAATATCAATAATTTTACTAAAAAACTTTATTTTTTAGTTTACCGTGACATACGCGTTTTTTGTCGTTCAATCTTTTTATTTTCTTTTTTAATGACAAATTAACTGTTTTGTTTTTAATTTTGACATCTGGCATGAAAAACACATTCGAAAGTCTGTAAAAACTATAAACTTAACATGACACCCGCCTTGAAAAGTCCACTTTTCAATGAAGATAAGTAAGATACAGGTTTGCGGTCCAACAAAACAGTACATATATACATTTCGATTAATATACAGTAGAAACGCTGATTCTTTCCATCACGTAACTGATACGACATCAACCATATGCATCTTAATCAAAACAATTACACAAACGATTGTATCCAGTTTCGCTCTTTTTCTGTTAATAGAAGAAGACAGTGCCAACATAGTATGTGTTGAATAATATCGTCAACTAAGTCACGTGATGGAAAAGCTTCACCGTTTCTACTGTATATATTTTGAAATGAAGCACAAACTTTTCTTCAAAATATTACCATTTGCCATTCGAATCGACACTACGCGCACCATATTATCGGTACCATAATGTAATTCTACTACACGAGCGAGAGGCCATTTTAAAAAAAGTAAGTTATTTTCAATTAGAACGACCATGGATCCAAATTTTAAAACGCTTTCAACATCAAGCTTCCATTTGGAGCGAGTTTGCAGCTGTCGTAAATAGTTCTTTGTCCATTGGTTCCAAAATTGTTGCTTGAGTTGTTGTAGTTGATAGTATCATCCGCTCTGGGTATTTTAGCTTCTTTGAGATCTTCTTCTGGTAAACTTGCTAGTGAGTCGCCAATAAGAAAATGAGAGTCAAGGGTAGGAAATCTGTAGGGTCGTCGGATAAAGGACGTGAGTTCAAAACTCAATCCAAACGATGTTTCTTGTGGTACAGGTTTATTTTCTCCTAATTTAATTTTTTTAATATATCAAAGAAAATTCCTGCTCCGAGTAATAAATCTATCCTTTTTGGTACGTTAAGTTGTTCATCTGCTAGTTCGAGTCCTTTTGGTAACTTCAATTGGGTTTTTCAAAATTTAATTAACGATAATTTTGAAGTAATTTGAGATAAAAACAAAAATTGTTAGTTTAATTGAAAGTCTCCATTTCTTGTTTTAATTTTTGCAAATTTCTATAATTAATGTTCGTTTCGATTTGATTTATTCCAGCTAACGGTATGTACATTTTTTCGCATTTTTTCCAACTAAGGTTTCGCTAATTAAGTTCGATTGACTACCTGACTAGAGGAACGTAGTACATTTAATCCATTTTTTAGTATAGTTTTGAAGAACCGTTGCAGTGGATAATAAAACTTGAGTCGAATCAATAATCGTGTACATGTGGGTTGCTTGTGTTTTTTCCTCTGTCGAAATTGCCATTGTGTGCATAATTTTCATCTGATTGATTTATTTCTGATGATACTCGTATATTCTGGCTTCTTGTCGATATAGTAGGTCTTGATTGTTGTGGAGTTTCATTTTGAACAGGAGCGCAGAACGCGCTTGTTTGCTGATTGACCCTCGAACCAGATGATTTTCTTGGCTGCGCATACGCCCTACGCGACAATGATTTTTGCGTTTTTTTAATTGTGACCACTGGCTTACAAAACAGTCGATAAAAACTATAAACTCAACATAATATTTTTTGGCATCTCTTAAGATAACCCATATAACGAGCTTTGTTCGTAAGATTGGATCACCCTAATATATATATATATATATATATATATATATATATATATATATATATATATATATATATATGATGGATATTTTTGTGGGGATGTGGCAATAAGACTCCAGAGTAAATTCTCTCAGATATTTATTCCCGAGCTTTCGAATAATTTTTATTCATTATCAAGGGATAACATTTATACTTAGCGAATTTTGGAATAGTTGTAAATTTTTATAATAAATTCTTTTAAACATAAATCAATGAAAAACTCATTTATTGTCATATTGTTTTTTGAGTTTTTCATTGATTTATGTTTAAAAGAATTTATTATAAAAATTTACAACTATTCCAAAATTCGCTATAGATTTTATCCCTTGATAATGAATAAAAATTATTCGAAAGCTCGGGAATAAATATCTGAGAGAATTTACTCTGGAGTCTTATTGCCACATCCCCACAAAAATATCCATTACAAATAAGTTGGCCAATATCTTTCTTCAAATTATATATATATATATATATATATATATATATATATATACAGTGCTATTCAAAAGTCACCTCCCCCCTCGTATCTTTTGAACGGCTACACTTACATTAATAAAATTTGGAGGGTGAAAATAGAGTGTTGTAAAATTCTCTACGAATGGTAACAGGTGACGTAATAGTAATAGATGACGTCACAGTGCCACTGTGGCCAATAATTTTAAATAGGACCTTATGGCAAGTGATATCTCGTTTGAAAGGCATATTAATTTTGTTTGGGTTTAAATTAATTTTGACGGAAAAATTAAATAAATACCAAAATTATTGAAAATTTTTTTTTTTAAATTTAATTAATCAAATATCAACAATAGATTCTTATAGCAAGTGTTCGAAATGTGCTCCGTCTACTTCCTGACAGTAATACATTCTATTAGTAAACTCTTGTCGTCCTTGTTCGAATGTGTCATCTGAAATAGCATTGCATTCTTCAGTAATTCTTTCTTTCAAAACGCCAATGCTATCTGGTGCCGTAGTATAAACCTTGGATTTCAAGTACCCCCATAACAGTACAATTCTACATTTTGTAGTATATAGACGTGTTTTACGGAGTGCGATAAAAAGTAGTCTTGAACAATAAACCCAATTTACATTTAAAATAAATAAGTTGAAGTAATTTTAGTTAGTGAATAAAAATAATGAGTAACCAGTCGGACGGAGATCCCCCCGATCCTGGAATTCAGGACGCATTTTCAGGTTTTGGTCAAAATGAACAACAAAATAATGATGCTATGGATATTGATAATTCTTCGAACGGTAATGTAAAAAAAAATAACTCAACTTTGAACAAAGTAAGTAATGATCAAATTAGTACATTTTTTGAAAGTATTACAAAACATCCAAATGATAATAAAAACAAAGTAAACAAAAGCAAAAAACCCAACCATGAAACTAATTCCAATACAATAATTAGTAAGACACAAAAAAGAGAAATATACTTATTTAAATCTACAGACACAGGCCCGTATTCATTATATATTGAAAACATTTCAGAAAATTTCACTGGAAAATTAAGTGCTATGAAAATTGGAGAAATAATTTACAAATATCACAAAGAAATTAACAACCAAATAAAGTCAATAGAATCCATAGGTAAAAATAGAATCAGAATAAATTGTAAAGATTTTAACAGTGCAAATACACTAGTAAAATCTTCAGAACTGCCAAAGAGCAATTTAGTTGCGTACATCCCAAGATTCATGTTGCACAGAAGAGGCCTAATTAGACAAGTTGAACTAGAATATTCAGATGAATACATTCAAAATAATATCAAAGAACACGATTTGCATTGTAGGTTCAAAGTAGAATCAACAAAAAGGTTATCCAGAAAAGTGATATTGCCGGATCAAACTGTCAAGTATGTCCCAACTGGAACGATACTAGTCACATTTAAATCGCAAACTCTTCCTAAATATATCGAAATTAATCACGTAATATGTGAAGTTGAAGCATATGTAGAGAAAGTGGTTTTGTGTTATAATTGTTTTAGATATGGTCATTTGGGTAAACACTGTAAAGGATCGACGAGATGTTTAAAGTGTAAAGGTAATCATCCTACAGATAGTTGCACAGAAATAATAATCCCTAAATGTTTCCACTGTAACGGGACACACTATACCAATGCTACTAACGAATGTCCCGAATTCAAACGACAAAAAGAAATTAAAAAATTAATGTCTGAAAAAAATGTATCATACAAAGATGCTGACAATCAAACTCCAAAAAGAACATTTGCAACAGTTACATCGACTGAGCCATCTCCTCCAAAAAGGTCATCCTATTATACTCAAACAATAATAAAAACTCCCAAAAGAATCAGACCCAGTTCACCAAATCTCACATTAGAAGCACATAATAAAATTATAGCTCCATGCAATCTACCCTCCACTTCTGGGGGAATCTCCCAATCAACTACATATTGTTCTAATTTCAGATCACGACATCAAGAAATGGATGAAGAAGTAAAGGAATTAATAAATACACCACAATTCTTGGAAATAATCAAAACAATAGCTGAAAAACTTAAAGACAAAAATACATACGATATACAAAAATTAGATTTGTTTAGTATACTCAAAAACGAAAAAGAACGAAACTATAATGGGCCTTTCAATGGCAGAACTTAAGATCTGCCAATGGAATTGCAGATCTGCAATTTCTAATAAAGAGAATTTATTAAACCTTTTGAGTGAGACTAATGCAGACATAGCATTACTATCAGAAACTTGGTTTAGGCCAGGGGTCTTTGTCAATTTTCCCTTTTATAATATCCTTCGTTCCGACCGTCTAGACGGAAGGGGTGGGGTAGCTATACTAATAAAAAAAAATATAAAATTTAGAGAAGTATTTTTACCTGTTTTTCCTGATATACCAAATAAATGTGTAACTATTAGTTGTGATTCATATAATATTACTTTTGTATCCTTGTATATAAAACCTGCTACATATATTGATGTAAATGTATGGAATTCCTTTTTTTCATCTATACCTTCTCCGTTTGTTATTGGAGGGGACTTTAACTCTCATAACCAGGCGTGGGGATGTGAGTGGAATGACATTTATGGGAACACACTTTTAAGCTGTTTAGAAGACAACAATCTCATCTGTCTAAATGATGGATCTTCCACTTTAATCCAATACAATCTACACTCAAGAGCCAGTGCCATTGACTTAACAGTTACTAGTCCACATATATCACACTTATTCCAATGGAAAACTCATGATGATCCTTGTGGTTCTGATCATTTACCAATTATAATTGACTGCTTCATTAAGCCAAATAGTTTCAGTTTCAACAACAGCAGAAAATGGAAGATATTAAAAACAGACTGGAGTAAATATACAGAAACCAGTGAAGAAATATTCTCAATCATCAAGGAGGAACCAACATATGAAGACGTAGTTAATTCTATCAATAAAATAGCATCAACAACGATACCGCAACAAACAGTCAAAACAATCAAATCAAGAGGAAAGCAGTGGTGGAATGACGAATGTGAAGAAGCAGTCCAGAAAAGGAAACTCGCGTATAACAAATATAGAGAGAATCCTAACCTTGAAAATATATTGGAATTCAAACACAGTGATGCTATGGTTAAAAAAATAACAAAAGCAACAAAAAGACAATCTTGGAAGAATTACTGCAACTCTATGAATAGCAGTACACCTATTAAAGAAGTGTGGCAGCGAATAAATAGATATAGAGGTAGAAGGCAGGAAAATTATCAAACTATTGACTTAGATGATGAGTGGATTCCCAAGTTTCATAGTAAACTGGCTCCAGATTGGGTACCACAAAAGGATGCTGATATGGAATTACCTGAAGCACCAAATGATTTTCTGCATAGACCATTCACGATAAACGAACTACTTATAGCTCTTAAGATTAGTAACAACTCGTCTCCGGGAAAAGACCAAATACACTACCCAATGTTAGCTAATCTGAGCAGAAACTCTCAAGAACAAATCCTCAGGCAGTTTAATAATATTTGGACCCACCAATCTCCAATACCTCAAGACTGGAAAGATTACATAATAATACCAATATTAAAAAAGGACAAACCACCTGATAATTACCAATCATATAGACCCATATCGTTAGCATCTTGTGTTTTGAAGACATATGAACGGCTAATAAAAAATCGCTTAGAATTTTGGTTAGAAAAAAATCAATTATTACCTAAATCACAATATGGTTTCAGACGGGAACGATCTACACAAGAAAGTTTAACCAATTTGATCACTGATATACAAATAGCTTTCACTAAAAACAACTCAATTTCTGCTATTTTTCTAGACATTGAAGGAGCATACGACAATGTAAACCTGGATATCTTATATACAAAAATGATGGCTCTCGGCATACCAAAGACAATTATAATAAATATTTTAAAGATATATTCAACACGTCGGCTATATATCAGAACGAGTAGAGGCCTCACTGACATGCGACAGACACAGATAGGTCTACCCCAAGGAAGCATCTTAAGCCCACTCCTTTATATAATATACACACAGGAATTAGAAAATTTATTAACAACAGACACTAAAATACTACAATTTGCTGACGATATATGTGTCTATGCAGAATCAAAACAAATAGACAACTGTAATAACACCCTTTCACAGAATATTGCAATTATTAAAAAATGGACCGAGGAAGTTGGCTTAAAAATATCAGAACAGAAATCCAACGTTTGTACTTTTACAAGAAAAAGGTACAATCCACCACGTTACATTAAACTGTCATCGTTCAATATTAAATATGAAACAAATGTCAAATTCCTGGGTATATATCTGGATATGAAGCTTAACTGGAAAAAACACATTAACTACATCACAACAAGGGCAGCAAGTGCAATTAACATATTAAAGTCAATACGTGGGCAAAAATGGGGAGCAGACCCTAATATAACAATTTTACTTTATAGATCGTTAATAAGATCAATATTAGACTATGGCTCATTATTCTATCATAACATCGCCAAAACCCAACTAGAAAAAATTGAAAAAATAAAAAATAGAAGTATTCGCATTTGCGGTGGATATCTGAACAGTACACCAATAAATATACTTGAGGCTGAATTTCGAGAACCCCCAATGGAAATAAGAAGGGTTTTACTGGCAGGAAAATTTACATTAAAACTTATAGCTAAAAATAATGGAATATCAGAGAAATTGCAAATTTTATCTCAGTTATACACTAGTCACAAATACTGGACTCACAAGAAAAAACCACTATTGATAGAATCATATAATCAATTCAAGGAATATAAACAAACCATACATCAAACAGAAAGCTTTGCAAGTCACATAACACAATATGAAATATTTGATAACCCTCCAATCATTGTCATAGAAAAACCACAAAATGACCAGAATATACACATAATAAATCAGGAGATAAATTGTAAATGGACAAATTATGAACAAATATACACAGATGGATCAGTCAGTCAAGGTAATACTGGATGCGCTGTATATTACAAAAACATAAATAGAAATGAGGCATTCAAACTACCAGAGCACTCTTCAATATTCACAGCGGAACTCACTGCAATAAGAGAAGCATTAAAAATGTGCCTAAACTCATGTAAGACTAACTTCGTCATTTTCACTGATAGCAAAAGCTCACTGGAAAAAATAAAAACCACAACAATTACATCAGTTAAAAATCACATAATAATTGATATACTGACTCTCCACAGTCAGATAAAACTTGACAATAAACATATTTCTTTAGTATGGATTAAAGCACATGTAGGTATTACGGGCAATGAAAAAGTAGATCTGTTAGCAAAATCTGCTGCAGAAAACGGACAAAAACTAGTAGGATTTAAAAACCCATTTACAGACTATTTTTCGATACTCAGAAAACAAACAAAAGAAAAATGGAACATAAGTTTCCAAGAAAGCATCAAAGGTCGCTTTTATAAAACAATACAACCAAATATCCCAAATGAAGTATGGTTTAAAACATACCAAAACAGGAAAATCATTACCAATATAAACAGAATGAGGAGCAACCATGCCATGTATCCTGAGTATCAATTTAAAATTGGACTAGTAAATAGTCCAGACTGTACATGTGGTAGCATAGGAAATCTAAAACATGTCATCCTAGAGTGTCGCAATAATACCTTACAGATCAACAAGCTCTTTCATCAGCTAGTCCAAAAAAAAATCCTATTACCCATTAATCTGGAATATCTACTAAGCAATCAGGAATGTTTCACTGCATTACATCAATATATAAATGACGCGGGTATAAAATTGTAAATATAGAATAAGTCTGTGTTTCCCACTCTTATGTTTACCCATCCAAGGATTAACACCTGTGTAAGTCTACACCTGTCCGGGAGGTCCTCCGGCAATTAAATTTTCCTAACAAGTGTCCCTGTCTCAAAAAAAAATAATATAAAAAAAAATCAAAAGAAGATTAAAAATAACAAATAATTATTTAAAAAAAAGAAAAAAAAATATTAAATGAAAAAAAAGCTATAGAAGCATCTAACACATTGAAAGTGCCTATGTATTTGAAAAAAAATAATGAATTAAAAATAATATTAAAAAAAAAAGAAAAAAAAATATTAAAAAAAAAGAAAAAAAACTATTAAATTAAAAAAAAGGCTATAGAAGCATCTAACACATTGTAAGTGCCTATGTATTTGAAAAAAAAAATAATGAATAAAAAAAAATATTAAAAAAAAAATTCCAGAAAAAAGTTGAAAAAAAAATTGTAACAGAAAAACAGTTAATCAATTCATATAGTTTATTCTTACATACTGGGAAAATTGACAAACCATAAGCTAATAAAGACTACCTTGAGTATACTTTACAAGATACGAAGTTTTGGCCAGTTGGCGGTAGCCAGTGCCATTAAATGAGTTAAAAAAAAAAAAAAAAAGTACCCCCATACAAAAAAATCGAATGGTGTCAGATCTGGTGACCGAGGTGGCCATTCTATAGGACCTCGCCGGACGATGTATTACTGTCAGGAAGTAGACGGAGCACATTTCGAACACTTGCTATAAGAATCCATTATTGATATTTGATTAATTAAATTTAAACAAATAATTTCAATAATTTTGGTATTTATTTAATTAATCCGTCAAAATTAATTTAAACCAAAACAAAATTAATATGGCTATGTAGCCAATGTCAATGCCTTTCAAACGAGATATCACTAGCCATAAGGTCCTATTTAAAATTATTGGCCAGAGTGGCACTGTGACGGCATCTATTACTATTACGTCACCCGTTACCATTCGTAGAGAAGTTTACAACACTTTATTTTCACCCTCCAAATTTTATTAATATAAGTGTAGCCGTTCAAAAGATACGAGGGGGGAGGGGACTTTTGAATAGCACTGTATATATATATATATATATATATTTAGATATGTATATATATATATACATACATATATATGTAGAAAATCAAATTTCATAAAATACTGAAATATAAATTTCGGTTTTCTACTATACACCTACTTCGAAGTGGACAACAATTTCTTTCCTGGCTAATACTACGCAGAATATTTAATTACATCCCCTTCGAAGACCATGACGTCGAACGAACCTTTTGTCGATACAGACATAGGTGGTGTTGTCCACTTCAAAGAACGGTCAGACTGATATGTCGAAACTATTAACATTTTGATTTAAACGTAGGTGTATAGTAGTAAACCGAAATATATAAATATATATATAAATATATATATATATATTTATATATATATATATAAATATATATATATATATATATATTATATATATATATATATATATATATATATATATATATATATATATATATATATATATAATATATTCTTGGGTAATTCACACAAAAAGAAAAAGGGCTACTGAATCAGAGTGGTAACCGCGGACATGCATGTTTCTAGTTCATTTGCCTTCTTCGGCACGGTATAACCAAATAAGGATGTGAAATTTCTTTTTGCGTGAATTACCCAAGAATCTTTTTATTGTTGTTGTTAACATATCACGCGATATTCCTTTGGAAAATGTAAATTCGGAAAAAATAAGTCATCAAATATGGAAGAACAGTTTATTTGATAAATTTTAAGCGAATAATGTTTAGTTTTTATAAGTAGAAAATGGAAAAACAACTATTTTTAAATGTTATTTCATATAAACATTAATGACATTAGGAGGACAAATACTATGCTTTTGATTAAATTTAGGGTAAAGTTAGTAACAAGTAATTCCTCCTCGAACTCTCATTACTGCTTGCATTCTTCGTGGCATACTCAAAAGTAGATTATGAATGAATTCTTGAGGAATTGCATTCTATTCCTCATGTGCTGCAGTTCAAAACTCTTCGAACTTGGAACGGGATTACTTCGTTGTATGCAGCTTTTTGGATGATCCCGTATATGTTCTACCAGGTCTGGTCAGGGTCTGGGCTATTTGGTGGCCAATCTAATGTTTCAACCTGGACTTCATTTAGGAAATTGGTTACTATGCCAGCTGCATGTGGTCGAGCGTTGTCAGGCATTATAGTCCGAGAGCTAGCAACGTTTTTGAAACTCGACTTTAGGTTGGTTGATTTTACAATAAAATAATTCTTGGATTTGCCAAAATTTTATTCAAATAGAAAAACAGTGTTTTTAAATGAAGAAATAATTTTTTATCATGATATATATTTTCCTGATATTAAGAATTTAACAATCGCCGACAATATCAGAGATTAAAATCGATCAGTCTCCTGATTAAGCAACTCAATCTTTGTCAGTCAAATTAATTTTAGGTTCTGTAATTGCATATTATATTAGAATTTCAAGTGCTGAAATAGTCTAAATTGGCGGGATTGGTTGTAAGTTGGCCATTGCTTTGTAGTTGGTTTGCTTATTTGCTTGCTTGCGCTTTGCTTGTCTGCTTGTAGGTAGCTTTCTGCAGCCCAATGGAGAAATGCAACCATCGAGTGTCTGCCTCCTCGTGGCACCGCTGGATACGTTAGCACTGTTGATCAGTGACAGCAGTGTTGACCAACCAAATGACACTCCAACAACCAAAGCTAAGGTGTGAGGAACGTGCCGATGGCTGAATGGCCGCAGGGAATGCGACCGCGAACGTCCACCTGGGGGTACCAGGCGACACCCCCTTGGAAACAGCCTTTCCCTGGCATGCGGGGCTCTGCCAGAGATGGAAACATTTCCCTAGCTACTCGTGGGACCAGAATGGACCAACAAAAACAACAAAAACCGGAGGATGAGCGAGAACGCACACCTCCAATACCAAAGCACCGTCGAGGCAAAAGAATCTGCGGTGCTGAGGCAAAGAGAAGGAGGAAAGCGAGGCAGCAAGCTGGCGTCTCAACATACACCACTAGGGCCACTCGCCCCTCCATTTCTAAACCTGGCACCAGCGGCCAAAAACTTAAGGGTAGCGATGGCAGTTGCTCCTCCAAAAGAGGCCCGGAACGCGTCGCCCCCAAGTAAGGAAGCGCATTCGCTCCAATACCTCAGAGGAAAACTCTTCCAGAGGAAAGAGGACGCGGATGGATGCTAAAACCAAGAGCTACAGCGAAGTAGCTACCAGCCACTTACGGGTAGCTATTATAGATAAGGCCGATCCATACGGTAAAATAATTACCGATAATGGAGACCTTATCAAAAAACAACTAATGGAGGCTTTGGACATAACCCTTATGTCCGCCTCCGGCAGTCAGAAAAAGCCACCTACTTTCAGGTCATGGTCGCACTCTGGTGAAATAATCAGAGTCACCTGCGATAATGACGAAAAGCTAGAGTGGCTAAGGAATACAGTTTCAAAACTGAAACCGTGGAAGGAGGCTAAGCTCGACGTGGTGCACGTCGACAACCTCCCCCAGCTGACAAAAGCCACCCTCTGGGTCCCCAGCGAAGGTCACGCTGACCTGGGTGACAAAGAGGATGTGCTGCGCCGGCTGCACAAACAAAACCCAGACCTTCAGGTGGATGCATGGTTTTCCTTCCACCACGAAGCGACGGTCAATCCCAAAGGACACCTATTCGTCTTTGGCATAAGAGACGAGGAAATGGGAGTCCTAAAAAACGATCAATGAGGATGAGGTACGCGTTCACCTCATTGATTGTTAAAACTAAGAAACTGGACCCGGAACGGAGGGGATCGAGCACGGGCCCCCCTCTACCACCCGAGGAACTCCAAGGAGCTGTTGCTTCTGCGGAGACTGTCGAACCATCCTCCAATATGGCGACCGACAATCTCCTGGCAGAACTAACAGCTCTAATACAGGATACAGGCGACGTCAACCCACCTCCAAGTGAGGAAGTGGAGATGGCCTAAAAGAAATAACCATCTCACCACCATCAAGCAGAGATGGACAATGAAAAGGTAAGATTTATACAGTGCAACCTTCAACACAAAAAGGTGGCTTCGGCAACACTATGCCGCCACCTGGATGTGATGCAGGACACAATAGCACTTATCCAAGAACCCTGGATAAGACAAACCAAAATCATGGGTCTAAATAATCCAAAAGGTTTAATTTTCAGCTTTCCAAGCAATCAGCAACCTAGGACGGCCATATACGTCCCTAGAAATTTTAAGACCTACCCACTGACGCATTTTTCGTCCTCCGGCCTAACGGAAGTGAAGGTTGAATATACACAGAAAGGTCAAAAGAAAGTGTTAATACTGGCATCCGCATACCTTCCCTCAGACGCAGCTAAACCACCACCAACTAAGGAGCTGGAGGACCTTGTGGAACACTGTCTCACCCAGAAGCTTGAACTGGTAATAGGCTGCGATTCAAACTCTCACCCCGTAAGCTGGGGCAGCAAAGATATTAACACTAGAGGTAAGTCTTTTTATGATTATATAACTAACAAGAATCTTTGTATTCTAAATAGAGGTACTGAACCAACTTTTATTAACTCTCGTAGTCAAACGCGAATATATATTACCCTATCTACTATTAATATTTCGAATATAATCTCCGGCTGGCACGTATCCGACGATATTTCAATGTCGGACCACCGCTGGATAAAATTCGAAATAAAACTTGCGCTCACAACCTCCACAATGACTCGCGACCCCAAGAAAACGGATAGGACAAAATATGTCCACTGTTTGAAAGGGGATCTGCGAGGAGTCCATGAGTCGATGATGTGTTGCCCAACAATAAAGGAGATTTGGAAAGTTATTATGAAACAATTCAAAACTCCATCATTAATGCCTACAAGATGTCTTGCCCACTCAGACGGGTCGATCTCGATGGGGCCTCCACTTCGTGGTGGTGCCATGAGATTGACCAGCTCAGGGGTAGGCGAGGAAATCTTTTAATAAGGCTAAAAGAACAAGACTCAAAGAGGATTGGAACTCATACAAGTCTCGCCTCAGGGAGTATAAAAAAAGTCATTAGACAAAAACAAAGAGAAGCATGGAGAATCTACTGCGAGGAAGTCGAGGATTTCCCCCAAGCAGCTAGACTCCAAAAAGCCCTCTCAAAAGATCCCCACCGTCATATCGGTATACTAACCAGAGATGATGGCACTAAAACTGCCAACCTAAAGGAAAGTCTTCAATTATTGATGTCAACTCACTTCCCTGACTCCAGAAACACAAATACGGCGGCCTGGGAGGATGAGGAGAATCACTACCCGACGGACGATGACTGGCGTATATCACGACAGATCGTCGACGAGGACAGACTGAGGTGGGCCATCTTAGGCTTCTCCCCCTTTATATCCCCGGGAACGGACGGCATTTATCCAGCCCTACTTCAGTGGGGCCTGGATGACCTAATGCAGCACCTGGTAGAAATCCTCAGATCCTCACTTGCACTGAGGTATATTCCAAAAGGTTGGAGAGAAGTCAAAGTCGTGTTCAAGACTTTAGAGAGACTGTGCGAATTTTTTATCATGATATATATTTTCCTGATATTAAGAATTTAACAATCGCCGACAATATCAGAGATTAAAATCGATCAGTCTCCTGATTAAACAACTCAATCTTTGTCAGTCAAATTAATTTTAGGTTCTGTAATTGCATATTATATTAGAATTTCAAGTGCTGAAATAGTCTAAATTGGCGGTGTTGGTTGTAAGTTGGCCATTGCTGGTAGAAATCCTCAGATCCTCAATTGCACTGAGGTATATTCCAAAAGGTTGGAGAGAAGTCAAAGTCGTGTTCAAGACTTTAGAGAGGCTGTGCGAACGATACATGAGAGATGTGGTGATAACACGAAATCCACTGCATCCAAATCAACATGCATACACTCCAGGGAGGTCCACCGATTCGGCTCTTCATCTCGTGGCGGGCCGCATCGAGAGATCGTTGGAAAATAAGGAGTCCACCCTGGGTGTATTCATAGACATAGAAGGCGCATTTGATAGAACCACTTTTCCTAAAATAACAAATGCACTTTCCAACAAGAATATCCCCCAAACCATAAATGGCTGGATATATAACATGCTCTCAAAAAGAGCAATAAAAATCAGTGTAACCATCAGAGGCTTGGTTTTAAAAGGTTGTCCACAGGGAGGGGTGCTCTCACCACTACTATGGAACATGGTCTTAGACTCCTTGGTCAGCCACCTCAATGATAACAACTTCTACACAATAGCATTTTCAGTTTCATCACGTACACAAAGTTTATAATACGTTAACATATTTTTTTTAAGATTGAAATAAAGTAGATTAAAAATTTCAAATATCCTCTCCATTTCACGAATCGATTGAAACTAAAGTAGTTTTCTAAATATTTCAATAATACCATTTACAGTAACAGGAAAAAAAGTTACAATATTTGATCAGTTTTAAAACCAGATGTTCATCTTTCGGAGAAAAATAACGTTTCCAAACTATTATGTAAATTTATGCAAATGACTAGTTTTTAAAGATATATGATGGTTGTGTGATGTGGAAATTTAGATAAATATAAATAAAATCCATATTTTTATGTTTATGGTGTAAGAATAGTTCATATTTTGAAAACAGGATAATCATTTATTTTTGGATATAATATTTATATGAGTCCAATAACTAAATAAACGCGTCAACTGCATTTTATGAATAACCAATATTTAAAATTTCAATTTTTTTGTTCCTTTTTTAATTAATATAAAATAAATTGAATAGTGATGTTGATTTTATTATGACTTCGCCCAGGAACCCTACTGAGAAAAAGAGTGGTGTATAAATAGAAGTAGCCGAGGGAAAATTTTGAAATTAAATGAAACTACGTGATCCAAAATAGCAAAGTGAATAGGATAAAATATTAATAAAAAATATAAATAAAAATTTGTTTTTACATATTAATTAGCTAGCCAAAAGCATATTATTATTTCAATATTAACATTGCATTTCATATTCAATTCAAATTCTCAATTATAATATAATTACCCACAATAAATAAATTCACACACATAATATATTATTAACAATATATATATATATATATATATATATATATATATATATATATATATATCCTCTATCTAAATTCTAAAGAAAACATTGAAATAAAGAAAATATGCATTTTTAGATGTAATACTAGTGATACACACTGTATTATCAATAATTTGAAAGGTTCAATATACCAATAGAATTTGACATTTCAATTTCATATGACATTACTGCAAAATAGACTTAATGACAGATAGATTATAAAACGATTTGAAAAACCAGAATACAGATGTCTCTATTAACAAAATGGCACTTATAAAAAATAATCAAAATCTCTCTTGGTATATAAAAACGTAAATTTGTATTTAAAAAAAAAAGAATTCTTGGTAACCAAAGGAGAAGAGAGTTATTTATGGAAACAGTTTAGGGAGTTGATTCATAACATCGCGAGAGACAACATCGATATAAGAGTTGTCTCAGAATTTTTTTAAATAGAGTTGAATTTTAATATCTCGAGAGACAACATCGGAATAAGAGTTGTCTCAAATTTATTTGAGAATATCAGAATAATTTGTAGCATTATTATCAAATTAACACAATTTGCCTTTGAAAGCCAGTGCGTGTATTATTCGCAGAGAATTACAGCGGTAAAGTGCGAGTGTTGTTCCAGTTTCTAAATAAGTCATTTAGAAAATTGTTCTAGATATTCTAAAACGTTTTTAGAATACAAACAAGTCTATCTGTATCCAGTTTGGTGAGTCCAGTCCATATTATATATTATTTCTCGAGAATTAATAGGCCTTTAGTAAAAAATATTTCGAAAGTAGATGCATCTGATGAATTAAATATTTGATCAAATTATAGTAACATTATTGATATATCATTCTACGTAAACTCAAGACAAATTTTGAAAAAGACAATTTACAAGGAAATTGGGGAATGTTACATTGACATATAAGTCATTTTGGACTATTAGTTAAAGTATTTAGATAAGAATTTCTAATTTTAGATTGTTAATATTAAGGTTTTGATAGAAACTTCTATTTTTGCGTATTCGTTTGTGATATTGTTTGAAAAGTTTTAATTTTTGTAAGTGTTTATTTGATAATATAATATATAAATTTGAATTCTAATCACCTTTTGGCTCTCTTTTCATAATCATTCTCATTACATTTGATAATTTCATCCTATAGAAAATTTAGTACAAGAAGTGACATTTGGTTTAATTTCTGACAGTAATTTCATATGTGTCATAAGATAATTTAATTGTCTTATAGTATAAGATAATTTAATTGTCTTATAGTATATTGGACAAACAGTTACTTTCGATTTGAATAGTATAATACGTGATTTGGAAAATTATTTGGAAATTTATAAATTTGGAATTATTCATTGAATTCTTTGATCCCTCCCTGAGAAAAGAGTGAGTTGATTGATATTGTGTATTAATTTATCTTTCAGGGTATAAAATTTAATATTTATTTAGCCGGGCATATTAATTTGACAACTGCTGTCATTAAAAATTTTATAGGTTATATTTAGCTGAAGGTGTTTTCATATTAGTGTAGTTAACGATAAAACAATATAGAATATAATATATTATAATTAAAAACATAGTCTAGATATACTATAATATATATATATATATATATATATATATCCCACTATCAATGAGACGTCCATACATTGTGAATTTACATTACATGGAACGTCCAGGTGAAATACGAAGTCCGATATACGGACGTCCGATTTCAAGTCATCAAACTTTGTGTGAGCATTCTAGAGGGCAATATAAGTCACAGGGCAAAAAATGTGAAGGACGCCCAAAATCTGCAAAATGTAAAAATATATTCATTTTAAGTTTCGAAAATTTACGCTAGTGGCGCTGTCATCGCTTACCGTATATTGAAAATATATATTATGATTTTATGGTGGTATCAATACCGCGTCTATCAAAATGGCAACGTAGCATATGTAATTCGTATCTAGTCGGCCAGGACGACTACGGTCTCGAGACAAACTCTGTTTCGTTGGAACTCGTATGAAAACGATGCTTGTGAGTAGTACTCATAAGGAATTATTAAACCTGGCGATTTTAATACAAGGTAGTCCGTAAGTAATGGTCTGTAAAAAATATTTTCTCACAGTAAATTGATAATTTTTTTATATACGAACGTAAACATTTGAAGCAGTGGGGTTCTTAATGAAGCAAAAACAGTAATAATCCCTTTTGCCAAACGTAAAAAAAGTTTACCTTCATATAACAAAATTATTACACATTTCAGTTGTGACTGCTATGCATCTTCTACGAATACTTCTACATGCACGTGTAACTCTAATACTTTACTTTTACAAAATAAGGCTAAATATCTTGGGATAATAATAGATTCCTTTTTAAGTTGGTCTTACCAAATTGATAACATGTGCAAAAAATTAAGATATTTAATATATGTTTTTAAAAAATTAGCAAATATTACAGATATACATTCCTTAAAAATTATCTATTATGGACTTGTAAATTCTATTCTAGGGTATGATTGTCTCGGTTGGGGTGGAGTCTTTGATACTACTCTAAAGCCGCTGGATATTCTTCATAGAAAAATAATTAAAATCATGTATAAAAAACCATTCGATTTTCCTACAAAAGATTTGTTTCAAATTAGTTCGTTCTTAAATATTAGACAGATATATGTAAAGACACTTTTAATGAATTGGTATATGAAAAAAATTTTCACTAATGCATTACCTCATAATTATTTCACAAGAAATTTTAGTAACGATAATGCCTATTCTTTTAGTACAAAGTCTAGATTGGGGGGGAGATACTTTTTAAATTACATTCATATATTTATAAATTTTATCGATACTAATATTAGAAATTTAGAACGTGTTAATGTTTTTAAGAAACATTCTGTTGAATGGATTAAACTTAACTATGACCAAATTAATAACATCTTTTCTCATTAATCAGGAAAAAACTTATTTTCACCTTGCATTGCTTTTTTGGACCGGTGCCGTTAGGGGAGATTCATAGATTCATAAATTTATGAAAATTTCTAAAATATTAAGAAAACTTTTGGTTTTGTTTTATAATAGTATAGCATTATATATTACATATGTAAGTCATTAATTTTGTTATCTTTTGAGCCACACACAAGAATTTTCTTCCGTGGCAATAGAAAATGTAGTTTTTGGATGTGTATTTTGGTACTTAATATAAAAATTTTCAATTTTTCAATTTCAATTAAGGCATTACAAATCATGATATGATATCTGTTTCGATGTACTTTCTAGAGGACACCACACGAGTTATGTTTGTTGGTGTAACTATGCGCTTAACTTTTTTATCGTTAACGCTATCGCGCTTTTCATTCAAAGAAATATTAAAATTATTTAATTTCAAGCGATCTGTCATGAAACGTATTGATAACTGTACCGAGAGGAATGGCGGACATATTGAACAATCACTGTGAAATAATATTTAAATTTTGTTGTTGTATTTTTTATTAAATTATTATTTTTTTCTCCTAATTAAAAATTATTGAGTTTATAATGATTGCTTTATTAATACGTCAAAGTGATAATAAATGAATCAAAATTATGTAGGGGGCTTTAAAAATGCGAATACCTCGAAAACTAGCAACTTTCAAGACTTATGATAGGTATACTTTTTTCCCAAAAATGATGTAATTTTAATATTTTTGAATAAAAAGCGAGATAGCGCATAGTTACACCAACAACATAGCTCATGTTGCGTCCTCTAAAAAATACATCGAAACGGATATCATATTATGATTTCTGATGCCTTAAACCCATATACTCAAATTTTTACGTTTGTATTTCCAAAATCTTTTAATTTATTGTGAAAAAACATTTCAACTTTGTCACCCTGTATCTTTTTTATTATCAAAATTTTATTAAAGCAAGTTTCGTCAAATCGTAATATTTTGAGCTCAAGAATCTTTTATTTCACCTTGAACCATTACTTACGGACCACACTGTATAAGAATTTCTGTATAAATAAAAATTCAGATGATAAAAGGAAGAAAAAGACTAATGATTAAGTGAATAAATGTGCATAAAATGTGTATACCAAACAATGATTATATATTACAAATGAAAGGAATGAACGCAATATTTCGTAAACCAGAATTATTGTTAAGAAAACATGAAACAGGTCGATTTTTAATTTTATTTTTCCATTTAGGCAAATATTTTTTACTACATAGGTTCGTTCACATGTAAGTTATGACGTCATCGACCATTTTTTTAAATGCAATACCCTGCATCTTATGACATTTTTGGATTATCTCTGAATAGCTGATTTCATTGATCTATCACACTTGGGGTCTAACGTGATAGTTACAGAGATGTGGGGCGGTAAATACCGAATTTTTTATGTCAAAACTATTCACTATTGGTAAAAATGGTTTACATATACCTATCCTTACTTTTTATTTACCATCCATTGACATTTAATTAAAGCTAGTCCAGAATTCAGATCTTCTGATGCCCATGTTTTTTTTAAATCAAATGTCAATAAATAATAAATAAAAAGTAGAATGTATTCTGTAAGCCGTTTTTGCCGGTAGTAAATAGTTTTGACACAAAAGTATCGTAAAATTTAAAAAATTACTTGTATCCGTTTTGGAATTAACAGTGTTATTATTTTTTTGTATACAGATCATTTCATGAAGTTCTCGTTTTTTATTGTTAGTTTCGGTTTTTAGAATTTTTGTTTGTTCATAAATAAAGTTATGTTTAGTTTCTGGCACGTGATTAGTTAATGTGGTTTTATTTTTTTGTTGTATTTGCGACTATTTAATCTATTTTTTAGATATTGACTTATTTGTTCTATATGCACTTTATTGCAATCTTTACACGGAATTTCATGAATAACATGAACTTTCTTATCTTTGGATATTTGTGCTGAAACGTTTCTTAATGAGGTTATGACTTTTATAACTAACTTGAATTTTCGTAAAATATATTACAATTTAATAAAATAATACTATAGAAAAATAAAAATAATACAAATAACTTTTGGAAATCCCCTTGAAAAACAACCACAAAATTATTAGATATAGTGAAAAATGATATAAACAACTGACAACGAACTAATAATCACATTTAGTATCGATAGGTTGAGTGACTAGTCTGTATTCAAAAAGTTTTAAAATATAAAATATATATAATAATAATTTTAATTAAATGTTTTTACCTACGACCACCCCTGTAAGTAGTCAAAAACACACAGTCAGCAATCAATGTAAGACGTCTATTACGCACGGCTGTAAAGTAAATCGCACGGCTTCCATAGCAACCACTTAGCAACTGTCAATAGACGTAGCCATCTTATTCAAAATTTATTACTTAAATATTAGACGTTGAATGTTATTCTATATATAAATGGTAGATAACATTTATTAGATATGAGATTGCATTTAATACTAAAAGTTATTTGGAATTATATGATAATTGGTTCCGTTTCATTCAATCCGCATATTTTAGCTGTCTGAATGTATCTCATATTAGTAAACAATAGTATATTATACACCGAGCGACTAAAGTGGCCCATTTAATCCCGCGGGTGGAGTTTGATTCATGAGGGAAGTAATCCACCTAAGGGATCAATGTCACTTTAGTCGAGAGGTGTATACGCCATTTTATGTAATTCCGGTAATTCTACATACATTTTTAATAAAAATAAATACTACTTAGGATGGACTTTTACGAAACTTGGCTGGGCATCGAGGGTGAACTTCTAAGATGCTTGGCTGGGCTTCGAGGGCGACTTTTATAAAACTTGGCTGGGCATCGAGGATGTAAGTTTGTATTTGTACTTTAAATCTCTTAACAAGTAGGTCGTAGGTAACGTATAGTACGTAACTCGTGTTGTAACGCATTTTACGCACTCACGTAATTACGCACGAAGCCGCTATGCGGCTTCGTGCATAACTTTTCCGTTCGTGCATAAAATGCTGCTTGCCACACACGTTACGTAATATACTATTAACCGCGTGGCGTGCCACAAAATGAAATTCTTGTTCTAAGTATGGTGAGTAATATACACATTGTATTATTTATATATTGTTAATTGACGTAAACTTGAATTTTATTTTCTATTGTACACATTTTGTAACTTTTGAGAAAGGCTTGAAGTACAGCCGAAACGTTAAAATAGAATAAACTACACAATGTCCCAAAGTCTCTTTTAAATATTGCTACGGACCGAATCACAAGAAATTGAACATAAATGTATAACAAATGTTCGTCCAAGAAAATTAAAAACAATTCATTATGATATATTATTATATACTATAAAAAAAGTAAGTACTTATTATTCATAGTTACATCCATGGTTAAAGTTATTCTCTTAAAAGGTTTTCAGTTAAGGCCGTTTGACACGGTTATATATTTAGTGTTTAATTTAGAACTAGAATCATAATTTTTTTTGTAATGAAAAAAATGCCATTTGAACTAGATGAATTTATTTTTACATGAATGAAAAAGGAACATACAAACAATTTACTAACGAATAAACTTGTAACTAGAGTTGTTAATTATAAGTTGCAAATGGTCAACCATTTTTTATATAACTAAATTAACAACTAGAAAAAGCCTTAAATTTAATTCTAATGCTAGTACTAGACCTATTACCATGTCATACGGTCTTTACAACTTTAGAACAAAAAACGGTACATATATCAGTGGAAAATGGTCGAAAATAGAGATTAAGAAGGTTATTTCCTATTTTACGCCAACCATTAGATACACAAAGAGTTAAATGGGAGGAAAGAAGCTGTTAACTAAAAGAATAACAAAAAACCTATAAACTTTTATTAACAATAACAAGATTTACAGTAAAAATAAACAAAGGAAATATATCTCCTAAATAAAAAGAGATTTTCTTTTTCTTGAAATTCGCTCCTGTGATGAAGTGAAACATTTGAATGATTCTGTACGTCCGGACTAAATAAAACATGTACCCCTCTGCCTCTCTTTCCTCTCATTACAATTCGTTTATACCTTTTCATTAAAAAAAATTCGGTAGGGGTAATAACATCGTAAAATTCTTCGTAATTATTATTGTTCTCAGAAGTTGCTGATAAAACCTACTAATTTTGCATTTAATTCGTTCGCTTGTTTTTAAATTATCACAATATTTCAAAAATAATATTTTACTTTTAACGCCCTGCATCCTATTAACTATTAACATTTTCTCAAGGCGTATTTAGCGTAAATGACCCATTTTCATCTCCAAATTCTCCAGTTGCCTCATGGTACATTAGTTATGGGACACTCTAAAATTATAGTCAATTGTTTTTTTTTGGTGATAAGGACATGCTTTAATAATTGTCATAGTTTTTAGCAGAGCTAGGACTAATATATCTTATGTTATGTTGATATGTGTGCAAGCTTTACTATGTATAATTTACATAGAATATAAAAATAAAACTTGAATTTTTATGTGACTGGCTGAATGGCAACCGTCCAAGCCAAAGAAATACAGTTATGTTATATTTGATTGTGACTACTTAATAAAAAAAATAACCACCTAACTATAAATGTAAATTGTAATTGCATTGTTAATGTAAATAATAGATACGTTATTTGAAGTCCGACTATGAACTAAACTGTCGCGATCAGCTGTATTAGGAACTACGTCGCGCCACTGCCGTGAGGCTGTGCTGGTGAATCCCCGAAATAAGAAAGTCAATTACAATGATGAACTATTGGTTCGCATTGCAAGTTGGCTATTTCAATAACGTCTATTGTACTGTTAGTTATTTATTTAAGTAAGTTTTTTGAAAAATGTCTACAGGAAGGGAGGAAAGATGCCATTTGTTCATATTTTGATGTTGTTAAAGATAATATCAAACAATCACTGACTGCTAAATCTAAAAAATGGAAAGTAATGATGGTAGGATTAGTGCTGCGTGTGAAGAAACATATTCAAAAATGTGTTCCATCTGAAAATTCTCAGCTATCTATGATGAATAAAGAAAATAAAAAAACTACTTGTTTAATTTAAGTGTTTTAAACATGTTTTAACCTGCTTTAAACATAAACTGTTTTGAATCTAAGCAAATGTTTAAAACATGTTTTAAACAGTGGATTACAACAAATTGTTTAAAACGAAACAACTCTGGTGTAAAAGCTTGTGATTTTCGCAAAACTAAAATAAAATAAGATTACTAATCATAATCAATAAATGTTCAAAAGTCATATCTTTGTTGATGACACTACACGAAATTATTCTAACTTATTATTTAAAAATGTATGAACTTATAATCCCCGCTCTTTATTATATTAATAGTGTGACCGATTAAAATCAAAGAACTACACACCTGCATCTGGTTCATAATTTACGCAATATTCTAATTTGTCCTGACGAACGCAAAACATATTTTATAAAAAGTGTTTTATTCAGTAGTTTACGTAATAACAGTAATTTATTTTCATTATTTTAAAAACAGTCTAAAAAAATTGCAAATATTGGACAAAGAGAGATGACATGACTGTAGATAATGGCAACAATGTCGGACGTCTCATTGGTAGCATTTTTCTAAGACTAATGTAAAATAAATATACATCCGGAGTTTGTATATCTGTATGTTTTAAGGAACTAGGATTGATATCACAATAAAATTAATTTTTTTAGAAGGTCAGTTTTTAAACCGTTTACGTAGGTTGTGTTTAGTATTGATGTAATATACACGAATGATTTCTTATATATTTTACATATTTCTGCTGGACGCCGTAAAACGGAACTATAAAAGGACGTAGCACTGATAGCGTGATGTAAATATATATATATATATAAATTATTTGTTTTTCTTTAACCTTGTATATAAATTTCTTTCATTATTCTTGGGCATCAGGTTAACCTCAAAAAAATGAGACAACTCTAAATGTGATGTTGTCTCGTGGGGGTTTCAAATTCAACTCCCTAAACTTTGTTCAAATAATTACTTTTTTTAAAAAAAAATACTAAATTATGTTTCCCAGCAACAAAGAGAGATTTTGAATTCTTTTATTACAATTGTAAGTCTGCTAGCAGAGACCTCTGTATTTTGAAATTTCAAATATATTTCCCAAATCGTAATATGATCTATCATTAGATATATTCTGCATAAATGTTATCAGAAACTAAATGTCAAATTTGATATGTATACCGAATCTTTCAAAATTATTGATTTTACATATATTACAGTGTGTATCGAAAGTATTGCATACAAATATAACGTTTCTTTTAAATTTCAAATAGAGGAACTGTATTAATATATATATATATATATATATATATATATATATATATATATATATATATATAAAAAAGAAGATGTAGGAATATCGCGTGATATGTTAACAACAACAACAAATATATTCATGGGTAATTCACGCAAAATAAAGGGCTACTGAAATAGAGTGGTAACCGTGGACATGCATGTTTCTGGCTCATTTTGCCTCATCAGCACGGTTACCACTCTATTTCAGTAGCCCTTTATTTTGCGTGAATTACCCATGAATATATTTGTTATATATATATATATATATATATATATATATATATATATATATATATATATATATATATATATATATATATATATATATATATATATATGATTGTAGTAGCCACACGTTGCAGCGACAATTATTAAGCAGCGTATTTTTATTATATTGTACACACAGCTTATGTTAAATATTTCAAAAATCGACAGTTGTTGTCAAAAATTTCCCGGCTATAAAATTTTTATTTTATTGAAAGATAAATTTAATGTATAATTTCTAATTACTCTTATCTCAAGGTTGGGTTCAATCAACAATAAAAAAATAATTTCTTTATGATTTCCAAGTTTTTTTTTCAAATTAAATATTTATTATAATTCTGGTTCCTGATTTCTATCCAGTAGTATAATGTAACTGTAGATTCTATATTATACAAGGCTATTTAATTTCTTTTTGACATCTACTAAATTTTAATGAAATTATCTGTCGCTAAAATTCAACAAATGTCACCCTCAAAAATAAATCAAAACATTTTTATTGTGTGAAATATATTTAATTGTAATGAAACTTCTAATAATTATAAATGAATTCACAGTAAGTTAAAATGAAAATACTAATCACCAAATCGTAAAAACAAATCTTAGTTTTCCTTTTTTTTAACAACTAACTAAAAATCTTATCTACTAAATACAAATTAAAAGAATTATAAACTAGAAAATCTAATATCTATTTACCGAATTGTTCAAATTAATTTTTTAATTGTCACGTGAATTGGCAAATGTCAAATGTAAATTTCGGTTGAGATGCATCTATTATTTAATTTCGTTTAAAGGCCTGACGTTTTCGATGAAATAATGCATTATTAAATTTTGACTGGACTCGCCAAAGAATTTGGAATTTGGACCGGAACACAGCTTGTATAACTCGTACTTTTCTAAATATAATTTAGAATTCAGGATCTTCCACTGGATTTCAACGAAGCACACACGCACTGAATTTAGAATTAGTTGCCGAATACAAATTTCTACTATTATTTACAATATTCAAATTTCAATAAACTAATTTACAATCTTTGGAGACTTATTAAAAGATATGTTCTCTGTTCGAATATACAAATTCAACTAATTATTTTTTTGAAATAAAATAACCACATCACTCCGTGGTTACAAACTTTCTATTTAAAAAAAAACTAATCTTGTTATTACCCTGCTAAAAGTAGATTTGGATTCATAGATTCAAAAATAAATACATCTGTTTTTAATTTTAAATATATTTTCCAATTGTGACATGTAAATGTCATCAGAAATTAAATATTGTCAAATCTTATATACTGGTGTTTTCAACTATATTGAGTACATAGATAATACTGGGTTGTTCAAAAGTATTGTATATGAAAATATAAAAATGAAATTCTTTAAAATTTGAAATAGAGGAACTGTAATATGTGTGTAATCTAGAATAAAAAACGTAATTGTTTTTTAATTCTCAATTCAACGTTAATTAATCGATTCTTCTTATTTCTAAAAAAATTAGATTGAATAACAGACACTGTAAAAGCAATCGATTTATTTACATCATATCTACCTCCTATGTGACTTTTTCCTTCTCTCTTTCTTTTTTCTATATTCCTCATCATCAGCATCGATACTTCTTTGTCTACCTTTATCCTTATCCTTTTTTTTCTCTTTTCGTCTTTCTCTGGATTTACTTCTAGAACGACTGTAGTTTCTATCTTTGTGTCTATCTTTATCTTTCTTTTGCTTCTTCTTCTTCTTAGGAGGGGAATCTTCTGAATCTATTTCTATTATTTCAATACAGTCTTTTGAATCTCGCCTAAGGGGAGATTTTTCTTTATCAGAATTATGGCTATCTTCTGAGTTTATTTCAATTGGTCTGTGATTAGTTTCAACTGATTTTAGTTTCAGAAAAGCAGCTGCTCTCTTTTTTCTTTCTAACTGAAGAGCTTTGTCTCGAGTAACTAAAGCAAGTTTTTCTCTAGCAGCTGCTGCTAGCTTATCTTTAATTTTATCTTCCGCTGTAATACAAAAAAAAAGTTAATGTAAACAATACTATTTACTATTTATTTATGTTTTGTCCTTTTTGTAGACGCCCAAGAAAATCATACATGCAAAATCTCACTGTTGATGCTACTCTAAGGTCCCATGAAACTATTTTCTTTTATTGGTCTTTCGCAAGTTTAGATCTACTGGCTATGTTAATTAAAAAAATATTAAGTGAATATTTCATCAATAAAAGAAATATCAGCTTCCAAGTGGTTTTGAAATATTTATTTTTTAATTTGAAAAAAATCATATCTTTAAAGATTGGAAGATATTGAATAATTCAATTTAAAGTTCAACTAAATTCGTTATGAAACTGGTCAAAGAGAGAAATCCACTTTGAATTATTGACAGAGGTAGAGGTATTTGATTTTTTTACCGGCAATTACTCAAACAGGCGCAGAATACCAATTTACGTCTCGACCATATTCTACTAAGCATTTTAAAAACGTCGGCATTCGATTTGTAGGATCGTAGGTTGAAGATCGACGTCTATACGAATTTAAGTTATAGTACAGTCAAAGTGTGTTCAAGTTTTTAGTTAGATTATACAATTTTATTTTAGTTTTATTGTTAATTAGTCATTCGTTAGTTAAGTAGTCAGTTGCACTCTATTAGTTGGGGAGATTTGCCAAGCTATAAGTGAGATTTTTAGCAAGGTAAGTAATTTAGTTGGATAATTACACTATTTTACAAATTTCCATCTTTAAAAAACTATTATTCGGGCAATGTAGTAATTTATTAATTTTGACTTGCTGAATACGAACATGAGCAATTCCAAGAAAGTAATTCACAATTAAGGTGGAGAAATAATTTATGTTTACAAGTTTATGCAAACCGAAAACGAACAACAAGCTCAAACAATTCCTTTAAGCAATCTACAAGAGAGCTTCCGGATATGGTATCACTACTGTGAAAAGTATAATTAGGTCATCACGGAAAACTATAAACAAATATTCAAGCTCCAAAGGATCAGTTGATAAATTTGAGGAATAAATTATTAGAAAAATAATTAACTCTCATACAGCTACTGAGAAAAGGAGGCCTACTATGAGAATATTTGAAGCTGTTAAAAATGAAAAGGGAACTAATTTCACAAGCAAGATCGATTATTTTAGAAAATCAGTTAAAAAATGGGATTCAGGTGGAGAAAAGTAGAAGAGAATAGAAAAGTGTTTATTGAAAAATTTGACATCAAATCTAACCGCGTTGAATCTTTACGAAAATTTAATAAATATAAGAAGGAAGGACAAATGAAACCGACATCCACAGTTCTCATATAGTACTGCAAATATGGGACGATGGCAAAAATAAATGTTTAAAATCTCCAGTGTCCAAAGGAAGACGTTTCATCATCTTACATGCTGGCAGTGCATCAGGATTCGTACTTAATGCATTAAACATATTATTTACATCTGGAAGTAAAATAAATTACTACCACAATGAAATGAATTCT
The DNA here is from genome assembly GCA_963921935.1 of Galeruca laticollis. Classification (NCBI taxonomy): domain Eukaryota; kingdom Metazoa; phylum Arthropoda; class Insecta; order Coleoptera; family Chrysomelidae; genus Galeruca; species Galeruca laticollis. The sequence goes on along the minus strand of OY998175.1, from coordinate 253,566,050 downwards.
AAAAATTTTACAGGTTAAAAGACAAATTTATCCCTAATGCTCCGAAAAAATGCAATTCAGTGACAGACAATGCCTCCTACCACAATGTACAGGGTGTCCCACATAAGATCCTGTATCCCCTTATCTCGAAAGATATTCTATTTAGGAAAAAAAAGTTAAATATAAAGTATGTGTGTGTGTGTGTGTGTGCGGTATGAGGTTACAATGGCTTCGGAACAGATTCCATTCGCCAATATATCCAAAGTGTTATCGTTTTTAAGAGAGCTTTTATATTATATACCTTTCGCGTGTACGGGGTGCTCAGTTTTCTGTAGTCAGGAATCAACTCTTTAAAACTAAATGGGCCACCCTGTATATTATTTTGGATATTGATTCTTCATAAAAAATAAGAGTGACTGTCGATGAGATATTATAGAGTATTAGGAATATTCTTTAGTCACATGGAGTTTGGAGTTTAACACAGAGTCCATAAGCGACAATTTGTTAGAACGAAACAAGTATATTCAGTGTATTACGTACTTTCTTTAACAGAGAGAATTATCGTAGCTAATATTTGCATTATAACTGTAATAATATACGCTAAGACTTGGATTGTCTATCCCTTCATGCCTCTCTCTAACACACTGATAAGACCATTGTGCCTTATGCATTTCCCCTTTGACTATGAGGCGATTATCGTTTTACATTAGAATTAAATGGGGACTAAATTCTGTTGTTTTCAAAACGGAATATTTTGTGGGCACTAGCAATTTTAACATGTAGACTGCAAATGAAAAGAGGAGATAAATAAAAATAGAATTACAGTTCTCTAGGAAATCGTTTTATTAGGGGGTTAACCTCCACGAATGGTAACATTAGATGACCTGCTAGATCTCCAGATTTGGCACCCAACTATTTCTTTTTCTGGGGTTATGTGAAATCGAGAATTTATGGATTCCAGGAGAACAGGGCCAGTTCCCTAAATGAACTTAGGGAACAAATTCTACAAGCCTGTATGTAGATAACACCTCGAATGCTAACCCATATTCGTCAACAATTTTATAACTGGCTCAGTTACTATTTAGCTCAAAACGGGGGTTTATTCGAACATTTGATTTAAATTTATTGAAGAATTAAAAAGTTTTTTAATTTATTACTTATCAGAATATTACTTTTATTGAAAAATCATAGGTATTTTCATTAGAATTCAATTTTATATAAGTTTATTATCGAAAGTGTTTTCTAATTTGTAAGGTGTGTATTTACACAAAGAATTCGTTTCTCATTTGAAGACAAACGTAAAAACAGTGAAACCATTTTTATTGATACAAAAAAGCCTTACTAGTATTCGGCCGACATATTTCCACGTTGCCAAATCTCAAAAAAGTAAAGGTTTTAACGCATTTCAAACTTAAAACTAGAACAATTTCCAGCATTACAATAAAGTGTTCAAAAAATAAATCGGATCAATAATCTTGATCTGTTACAACTTCTCGAATTATTATGACTTGATAAACTTACCAAAGGTAGTGTGTGGCTTTTAGGTGAAATAAATTAAACAATTAAAGATCCCCCTTAGGGCTTCTCCCCAATTCTCTTGAAGAAAAAAATACTAATAAGTTTAATTTACTATTCTCCTTTTTGTTTTCATGCTATTTTAAATCCGAAATTGCTTCGAAAAATTGGAACCAATGTGGTTAAAAAAGCAGCCATTTCAAAATAAAAAATTATAAAAAAAATGACAAGGTACAAGTCAAGGTTTCTAAAGCAGCTATTGTATGTTTATGTTATTAAGCCAGGTAAGGCTAATTAACCTATAAAGAAGTGTAATTAGTGAGCCAAAACGTTGAGTGCTGTTTTACTTAATAATCACAGATAAACAAATAAAAGTTATTCTTCACTTTAAAATAAACAAACTGTAATATTTACGATTTTGTTTTACCAAGTGTGAATCAATATAGACAAATTAAAAGTTATATATTTTTCCAATTTCAAAAGTAAGCTTTTGGTTATTCATAGTGAATATTTTTCATAACTGATTTCAAACCGTAACACAATGTCCATTTGTTTGTCTTAATTTAAAACGTTTCTAGTATTTATTGATATGTCTATGTCCTGTTATAAGTTGTATTGCTTTCCATGTCAACGTTGGTTCTGTAAGACGAACTGTCTTAATTAATTTATATGTTTTTCTACCGTCTTTTAACTTTTTATGTCAGTTTTAGTAAGAATAGTTATTATTTCGTCCGGGCGTTATGTCCTAATTTAGCTAATTTATATGCTTCTTTAATACCTAAATTATTTCTTGGTTGTTTTGCACTATTATAATTTATATTATCATTAAAAAATTTTATTATTGTTAAGTCTTTGTTGTTTCCGTTTCGTAATTGTTGTATAGTATTGTCAAAGTCCGTATTGAATGTTATATGTTTATTACTGTAGTTTTGAATGTTATTTAGGATTAATTCTGTTCCTAATTTCATAGCTAATGTTTCTAATGTATTTATGTCTAAAGTTGACTTTATTTTGTATTTTTTTATTGTCTTGTTTGTTGTAATGTAAATTCCTATTGTTTTGTCTCCTTCTTTGTCACTTGCATCAGTATATATTTGTGTATTTGTCATTATTTGTCTGTTTTTCAATTTTATTGTTCTATTTGTTGGGTGAGGTAGATGTCTTGTCCAAATTTGCATCACGTTTATTTCTTGTCTTTTTTCAACGTAATTTTTATGTATAATTTTTGCGTCAATGTCAAGGGGTGTTACCCCTGCTAATATATGTAAAGCAGAATTCGGAGCTGTTTTATATGCCTTTGTAATCGAAAGTAAAAAAGGGCTTTCTGATGCAGACAACTGTTACATAGCGTTGGTCCTAGACTTGAGCCTTGTGGGCATCTCCCTTCTGTCTTGTCCGTTACATCTTCTGTTGTTATTTGTCTGTTTAGTAGGAAATCTATGCATAGTTGATGGATATTATTAGGAGTGTCAACGTCAAGTAATTTATTGATAATTGCAGGTACCCAAGCCGAATTAAAAGTATTTTTAAGGTCTAAAGTTATTATTAGAGTATGTAATTTGTCTTTTTTATTTAGTCTTATTTTGTCGGTAATTTGTATTATGGCGTCTATTGTTGAATGTCCTTATCTGAAGCCAAATTGTTTTTCATTTATATTGTTAGTCGTTTCTAAGTAGTGTATAAGTCTTTTAGTTATTAATTTGCCTAAAATTTTCCCCATAGTTGGGAGAAGGCATATTGGTCTTTTACTTCCATCTTTTTTTGGTAACCAGATCCTATCTGCACTCTTCCAAATATCTGGAAATTTTTCTTCTGTAAAACAGTCATTATATAAATCAGTTAGTATTGTTGGGTTCTGTATATGTATATATTCTAAAATTTCTTTGTTTAGTCCGTCTTTTGCTGTTGCTTTTTTATTTTTCATGTCTTTTATTGTCTGTGTTATTTCATCTTGTGTGAATTTTATTTGGTCCTGTCCGTTACTTTTTTCGTATTGTCTCTTCTTATGTATTTGTTTGTCTTTATTTTCGTCATCTTTAGGGAAGTATTTCTCGTGTAAGTATTTAATTGTGTCAAATCTATCGTTTGTCCATGTGCCATCTTCTTTTTTAATTGTCATTATTGTTTTATTCTTTGGTGTCACCTGTCTAATAATTTTGTATGCATTGTTCCAAGGGTTATCTGGTTCATTATTTGTAAATTGTAAAGTAATTTCTTTTACATTTTATTATGTTTGTTTAATTAAATTTTTGTATCTTCTACGTTGTGTTTTATAATTGTTTAAGTCTCTTTCTTTATTAATTGGGTTTAATTCTTGTTGAAATTTTTTTCTAAGTTTATTTGTTTTTTGCCTTTGTGTCTTTAGTTCTGTCGTCCACCAGATTTGTGTTTTTTTCTTTGTTTATTATGTTTTTGTGATGATTTCTTTATTATTTCAATAAATATTTGTTGTGTTTGTTCAGTTTTGTTATTTAAGTTTCCATCTATTTTCCATTGTGTGTCTTGTATAAGTCTAGTTAGTTTCATTTTGTCAATTTTATCTAAATTTATTTTATTTGTTATATGTTGTTTCGTTTGTTTTTGGTATATATCATATATATATATATATATATATATATATATATATATATATATATATTGATATATAACACTTCTTTATAGGTTAATTAGCCTTACCTGGCTTAATAACATAAACATACAATAGCTGCTTTAGAAACCTTGACTTGTACCTTGTCATTTTTTTTATAATTTTTTAATTTGAAATGGCTGCTTTTTTAACCACATTGGTTCCAATTTTTCGAAGCAATTTCGGATTTAAAATAGCATGAAAACAAAAAGGAGAATAGTAAATTAAACTTATTAGTATTTTTTTCTTCAAGAGAATTGGGGAGAAGCCCTAAGGGGGATCTTTAATTGTTTAATTTATTTCACCTAAAAGCCACACACTACCTTTGGTAAGTTTATCAAGTCATAATAATTCGAGAAGTTGTAACAGATCAAGATTATTGATCCGATTTATTTTTTCAACACTTTATTGTAATGCTGGAAATTGTTCTAGTTTTAAGTTTGAAATGCGTTAAAACCTTTACTTTTTTGAGATTTGGCAACGTGGAAATATGTCGGCCGAATACTAGTAAGGCTTTTTTGTATCAATAAAAATGGTTTCACTGTTTTTACGTTTGTCTTCAAATGAGAAACGAATTCTTTGTGTAAATACACACCTTACAAATTAGAAAACACTTTCGATAATAAACTTATATAAAATTGAATTCTAATGAAAATACCTATGATTTTTCAATAAAAGTAATATTCTGATAAGTGATAAATTAAAAAACTTTTTAATTCTTCAATAAACTTAAATCAAATGTTCGAATAAACCCCCGTTTTGAGCTAAATAGTAACTGAGCCAGTTATAAAATTGTTGACGAATATGGGTTAGCATTCGAGGTGTTATCTACATACAGGCTTGTAGAATTTGTTCCCTAAGTTCATTTAGGGAACTGGCCCTGTTCTCCTGGAATCCATAAATTCTCGATTTCACATAACCCCAGAAAAAGAAATAGTTGGGTGCCAAATCTGGAGATCTAGCAGGTCATCTAATGTTACCATTCGTGGAGGTTAACCCCCTAATAAAACGATTTCCTAGAGAACTGTAATTCTATTTTTATTTATCTCCTCTTTTCATTTGCATGTTAAAATTGCTAGTGCCCACAAAATATTCCGTTTTGAAAACAACAGAATTTAGTCCCCATTTAATTCTAATGTAAAACGATAATCGCCTCATAGTCAAAGGGGAAATGCATAAGGCACAATGGTCTTATCAGTGTGTTAGAGAGAGGCATGAAGAGATAGACAATCCAAGTCTTAGCGTATATTATTACAGTTATAATGCAAATATTAGCTACGATAATTCTTTCTGTTAAAGAAAGTACGTAATACACTGAATATACTTGTTTCGTTCTAACAAATTGTCGCTTATGGACTCTGTGTTAAACTCCAAACTCCATGTGACTAAAGAATATTCCTAATACTCTATAATATCTCATCGACAGTCACTCTTATTTTTTATGAAGAATCAATATCCAAAATAATATACAGGGTGGCCCATTTAGTTTTAAAGAGTTGATTCCTGACTACAGAAAACTGAGCACCCCGTACACGCGAAAGGTATATAATATAAAAGCTCTCTTAAAAACGATAACACTTTGGATATATTGGCGAATGGAATCTGTTCCGAAGCCATTGTAACCTCATACCGCACACACACACACACACACACACATACTTTATATTTAACTTTTTTTTCCTAAATAGAATATCTTTCGAGATAAGGGGATACAGGATCTTATGTGGGACACCCTGTACATTGTGGTAGGAGGCATTGTCTGTCACTGAATTGCATTTTTTCGGAGCATTAGGGATAAATTTGTCTTTTAACCTGTAAAATTTTTAGAATTCATTTCATTGTGGTAGTAATTTATTTTACTTCCAGATGTAAATAATATGTTTAATGCATTAAGTACGAATCCTGATGCACTGCCAGCATGTAAGATGATGAAACGTCTTCCTTTGGACACTGGAGATTTTAAACATTTATTTTTGCCATCGTCCCATATTTGCAGTACTATATGAGAACTGTGGATGTCGGTTTCATTTGTCCTTCCTTCTTATATTTATTAAATTTTCGTAAAGATTCAACGCGGTTAGATTTGATGTCAAATTTTTCAATAAACACTTTTCTATTCTCTTCTACTTTTCTCCACCTGAATCCCATTTTTTAACTGATTTTCTAAAATAATCGATCTTGCTTGTGAAATTAGTTCCCTTTTCATTTTTAACAGCTTCAAATATTCTCATAGTAGGCCTCCTTTTCTCAGTAGCTGTATGAGAGTTAATTATTTTTCTAATAATTTATTCCTCAAATTTATCAACTGATCCTTTGGAGCTTGAATATTTGTTTATAGTTTTCCGTGATGACCTAATTATACTTTTCACAGTAGTGATACCATATCCGGAAGCTCTCTTGTAGATTGCTTAAAGGAATTGTTTGAGCTTGTTGTTCGTTTTCGGTTTGCATAAACTTGTAAACATAAATTATTTCTCCACCTTAATTGTGAATTACTTTCTTGGAATTGCTCATGTTCGTATTCAGCAAGTCAAAATTAATAAATTACTACATTGCCCGAATAATAGTTTTTTAAAGTTGTTATTATTGTTTTATTCTTTGGTGTCACCTGTCTAATAATTTTGTATGCATTGTTCCAAGGGTTATCTGGTTCATTATTTGTAAATTGTAAAGTAATTTCTTTTACATTTTATTATGTTTGTTTAATTAAATTTTTGTATCTTCTACGTTGTGTTTTATAATTGTTTAAGTCTCTTTCTTTATTAATTGGGTTTAATTCTTGTTGCAATTTTTTTCTAAGTTTATTTGTTTTTTGCCTTTGTGTCTTTAGTTCTGTCGTCCACCAGATTTGTGTTTTTTTCTTTGTTTATTATGTTTTTGTGATGATTTCTTTATTATTTCAATAAATATTTATTGTGTTTGTTCAGTTTTGTTATTTAAGTTTCCATCTATTTTCCATTGTGTGTCTTGTATAAGTCTAGTTAGTTTTATTTTGTCAATTTTATCTAAATTTATTTTATTTGTTATATGTTGTTTCGTTTGTTTTTGGTATATATATATATATATATATATATATATATATATATATATATATATATATATATATATATATATATATATAATAAGCAACGAAAAGATTAGTGGGTATTGCACGCAAATAGAAGAAGGGGCTACTGAAAAGAGTGGTAAAATCTTTTCGTTGCTTATTGTTCATATGTCACGCACTATTCGTACATCTTGTTATATATATATATATATATATATATATATATATATACATATACATATAGATTTAGTCAAACCGAGATCATATTTTTATAAATCGTTGACATTACGGGATCCGTTTTGAAAGGCGAGATCCGATTTTGAATCGCATCTTGTTTCGCGTGTATATCTTCGCTAATGGTGATTACCCATCAAAATATATCGATTTACAATTTTTTTTGGGGATCTCATTTTTCAGAATTTTATTCGATTTTATACAGCAAAAGTTCGGTATAGTCGCTCTAGGTGGCGCGACTGCTGATTTATGTAATTTTAGTATTTTAACAATTAGACGAGATCCGATCATAGCGGCAACGTTGTCCCATATATAAGTACATGGTATATTTGATCCGCGCATGGTTCATTGGACATGTGATATCTTCTCGATTAAAAAAAATGACTACGTATTTAGATCTTGTGTTTATTTGTTGTTGTATATCCTTAAAATTAAGGTGGGTAAGTATTGTGTATTATTAAGCAATACAGAAAAAAAATGAAATTGAACATTATTTAAAGTAACTATTATTAGCATTTAAGGTATTTATGTAAAATTGTGACTTCACTTGTTATATTAAGTTTTTTATTTTTATATCTTTTGAATTTATTCATCATTATTAACATTTGTTTCCATAAAATCAGTGCATTTGAATTTTATTACAATATGTATAATTATTAATTATTCTAATGCAAAGGTAAAAGTTTTTTTGCAGAAAAGTATTATTGACTTTGAAATAATGAAAAGGTTTTATTTTGCATCTTGTTGATTCATTGAGGACTAGGAGTTCTTCTTCCCTGTACCGGTACCCCCCCTCCTGCTGATTTTTTAACTGCCAGAAATATTTTGGGAGTATCGACTCCACCAGGGTACGCTTTACAAGAGCTACTTTTCCCAGAAATGACAATAATTACAGTCCTGGATGTGAATATTTAATAGCGGTCAAAAAGGATTTCAAGAGGTATTGTCCAATGGGAAGCGAAATCCGAATTGTAAATCTAGATACCGAGCCTAACAGAAATCGTATCGTAGTTGAATTTTGGGTAAATTGATACTGTTCAAATATCCCTCGTAGAAGAAGAAGTTTATTCTCAACACAATATGTAACCGAATATGCTACATGCATTTAATAATGTAATAGTCTAATCAGTTGTAAATAATTTTTTATTAATTATTATAGAGACCATATAATAACACTTCGCATTATCCTTGTACAAAAACTTTGATTGCACTTCAAAAAGCTAGAATTTGGCATGGAATCCATCACAATTTTTAAGTTGCATTTGTTATTCTTGTTAAATTTTTTGTGCAATAAAATTCAGTGTCATACAGAGGCTTAATAGTAAGTATATTAATATTTTGATTTAAACGGTTTGTTCACTAAGTTGGAATTTCCGGAACAATTGCTGATATTCATACTGAACACACTTTACACCACCACTTACATTTACTGAAATTAACTGTCTCGACCCTTACTTCGTGGAATATACTCATATTAGTGTTTCAATTGAAACTTACTGTTTCTAGCTAATTCCACAATATAATGAAATTTTTTGAAAATTCTAAAAAATTGACAATTGTTTCGATAAATCAATATCATCGTCAGAATGACAGAAGTTACATTTCATTTGGTGCCCACCTGATGTTTAGTAGTTATTTTTGGCTAGACCAAGAAGTTACCTAACATGTGATTGCCTTAATATATGTTAATAGAAAAAAGAAGAAGATTTTATATTACAAATATTGAAGCTTAGATATTATTAGCCCTATGGTGATATCCTGGATATCATTTTTCCAATTAAGATCAGTATAACTGTGCAATGATATAGAAAACCAGGAAAACTATATCTGCTGATCTTTACAATTATCACTTAAAAAGACAGTTTATTAGTGGAGAACTCCCTAGATTTATCTGTTCATTGACAACTTCAGATTGTGGGTTTCTTAAATGTATGCTAAATTCCAATTCTTCAAGGAAATCCAGTTCTTGTTTCTTTTCACAAATATGCAGCACTTCTAGTTCTGTGTTAGGTGTCAATAAAAAAGAGGAAAAACTGGCATTACAACTAATATTTCCTAAACAAACTGATGAAATAAAAACTTATAGAACCATCACATATGCAGTAAATATTTCTAATAATATTTCAAAGATAATATCTTTAGTAACGAATACAATTTCTTTTAAAACAGAAAGTAACGTTAGTACAAAATTGTTAAATGTAAAAACAAAAATATTACCATTAGAAATCAGGTATATATAAACTCAAATGTCCAGAATGTAATGCTGTCTATTTGGGTCAGACCCATAGAAATTTTGAAATCCGATACAGTGAACACTTACGAGCATATAGATTAAACCAACCAGATAAATCCCACTACGCAAAACATCTACTTGACACCAATCATTCATTGACACCTAACACAGAACTAGAAGTGCTGCATATTTGTGAAAAGAAACAAGAACTGGATTTTCTTGAAGAATTGAAAATTAGAAGACATTTAAGAAACCCACAATATGAAGTTGTTAATTAACAGATAAATCTAGGGAGTTTTCCACTAATAAACTGTCTTCTTAAGTGATAATTGTAAAGATCAGCAGATATAGTTTTCCTGGTTTTCTATATCATTGCACAGTTATACTGATCTTAATTGGAAAAATGATATCCAGGATATCACCATAGGGCTAATAATATCTAAGCTTAAATATTTGTAATATAACATCTTCTTCTTTTTTCTATTAACATATATTAAGTCAATCCCAAGTTAGGTCACTTCTTGGTCTAGCCAAAAATAACTACTAAACATCAGGTAGGCATCAAATGAAATGTAACTTCTGTCATTCTGACCATGATATTGATTTATCAAAACAATTGTCAATTTTTTAGAATTCTCAACAATTTTCATTATATTGTGGAATTAGCTAGAAACAGTGAGTTTCATTTAAAACACTTACATTTACACTTCATGATACTTGTTTCTATAACCAAGTTGTGGTTTTCAGAGACCGAAGGTAAACAATTTGTCTTCAGTCTCTGATGTCCCCTTATTTTTACATTTTTCCGTAAAAGTCTCTTGTTTGAAATTATTAAAGGTGGATAGTTTTCTTTTGTTAAAATTTTAGAATGTGCAAATTTAAAAAAAACTTATCAAATTATCACAGCAGAAAAATGGAACCAATATATAAATATCGCAAAGATTGCATTTTTCATACATTATAACAAGCTGCTTCTCTTGAAATTGTTACAGTTCATTAAATAATCAAATACTTTACGAATTCTCTTTTATTAAATTGCAAAATATTCAAAACATTCATATAAATGAATAGTTGAAAATCCGGCAACATGGCTGGATCTCAACTTATCTGCTATAATTATCCATATACGTATTCGGATCTCAATTAACGCCTATCCATAAAAGGATCTCTTTATGATACACATATTTTACTGAATATAAAAATCGCCTTTTACTTTACCCCTCTGTTGCTGCCATGATTTAAAACATAATTTTTTGATATTTACCTATAAACATTTTTCAAAATTCATTTTAATTATAGTGGATCTCAGGTTATCTATAATATGTATGGATCTCATCTTGATAAAATAACGTGTATATATATATATATATATATATAAAAAAAAGAAGATGTAGGAATATCGCGTGATATGTTAACAACAACAACAAATATATTCATGGCGGGGGGCTATATGCGCCTCCGTGTCGATGTTGGTTGATGTCCTGAAAACTCGGGATCTTCCAATTGAAGACACAAATGAGCGTTTGGTTTCCCTGCTGAAATCCGTTATTTTGTGTTTTCCCATGTTTCGATTAACATCTTTGCTCCCAAATTTCACATCCTTATTTGGTTATGCCGTGCTGATGAGGCAAAATGAGCCAGAAACATGCATGTCCACGGTTACCACTCTATTTCAGTAGCCCTTTATTTTGCGTGAATTACCCATGAATATATTTGTTGTTGTTGTATATATATATATATATATATATATATATTGTTGTGTTACATGTATATTTGTTTGTGTATTATTATTATTAAGACACACAACAATTAATAATTTGTTTACTTTATACAATGGATTATTACTGGATATGTAAATGAATTTAATTTTTCTCCGGCCGACTCTGTAATCTTTATATTTGCTTATATCTACATGATTTCCTTATTTTTAAAATTTTATCTCAGGGAAAATCTGTGGGTTAAAATAAAAGCACGTAATTTAATTTATCAAGACCGACTCTGTGTTCGACCTACATAGATACAAAGCTCTCGTTGTATGTGTGTCAACGAGGAACCATAGAATAAACTCCACAATAGGGTTTAATAAATGGTTTAAACGAGACAACTATTTTATTTTATGGTTTAAATAATACTCAATTCAATTATAAATTCAAATTCTTAACTAATTTCACGCATACTTCATTCATACAGTTTGTTAATAAGCTATACTTACAGAAAATAGTATGAATCAATTTTTATTGATGGTTTAGTCACACTATGGACTTATTAAAAAGAAGAAGAAAATGTAGTATCTTGTCTGTGTTGATGCAATTGAAATTTTCAGTAAGTAGGTGTTATATATTATTAATTAATAGTTGATGTATACATTGTTGGATACCTATTTTTCTCCGATTAAATAAAAATCTTTATAAGTACCTTGTTACGTTTTAGATTACGAACTAGTCTGAAATAATTGGAAGTTCATTACCACTGTTTGAGGATTTCCATATATATTGTATTGTATTCCGGATTTGTTGCGAGAAATCACAGTCTAGTCCTTCTCGAATAAATGGAATGTTGATGAAGAAATTTAGGATTATACGAAGTCACTTAATGATGGATAAAACTTGGTAATTATTATTGTTCACTGTTACATAATTTGTTACTGCTTATCATTGTTTATAACTTTAATTATTGATTTGAATATTATTTATTTATTTTTCTATTGTTAAATTATCACAGGAGTAACATGTCTCTCTGTCTCATGAGACCATCTACCCTTTCTTGATTTTTTTTCCCTTCCATTGTTTCTAACAAACAACCCTCTTAGATTTTTGTTTCAAATATCTCTACCAATCACAAATGCTTTACAAGTTAGTTACTAAATTAGTTTTTGTATATTTCAAAATATTATTACTTTATTTATGTTCATTCAATTAATTACTTTAATTTGCATGTGATTCTTATTTTATATTATTTTTAAAATCCTAATTGTCAATTTAGTCTTATAAGTAGATTTGTAAACATTACTTTGACAGTTGGTATTTTAAAAGTTTTATATTTCAAGTTTGCATTCCTGTTTATTTTTCTTCTTAGTTCCTGCTTGAATTATTCAATATACCGGGTATATCAAAACTTATTATATTTTATTTTATTACTAATTTTTGTTTGTTTTTATTTCAGCCTATTGCAGACTTATTCGAAATGATTCCGTATTATTCTACTAAGGTAAATTAATGTATATGGACATCAAACACAGAGTTGGTCATATGAGTATTTATATAAATAATTATTTGTAAGATTCTTTAGGCACCATATATATATATATATATATATATATATATATACATATATGGTCACTTAATGTTTCTTTGTCAGAGATTGTTCAGTTAATGTCTTTTGTCAATGTTAAGCCTATCCAACTTTTCCCCTTGAATTTTGAAAACTTGGATAACTATCATGTTTATTATTAATATAAATAGTTTGTCTAGTTGTCCAGCCCAGCGTATCTTGTCCTCTGTCATCAATTATTGATCCTCCCCAACTAGTATGTTTGGCATTGAAATCTCCTGCAATTATCATTTTATTGTCTTTTTATATAAAAATTTTGTGTTTGTAAGTCTGTTTACTGTCCCTCCTGGTTCATTGTATATGTTAATAATTGTTATAGTTTCGTTTGTTAATTGTAATTGTATTGTCACATTTTCGTCAGTTCTATTAGCTAAAGTTGTGGCATAATTCGTTAATTTATTATTTAATAATATTATTGATTTAGAATATTTAGATGATTGATTTTTTCCAATTGGTAGATAATTACTGTTGTGCCAAATGTTATGTTCAATGTCTACGTTTTCTGTTGTCATTGTATATATTAGTTGATCAGTTGCTTGTACACATCGTCCAGCATTGAATTGAATTAGTTTAATAGTGATTTTAGGTTTAAGATTATTTATTATACAGTGTGATGTTAGAAATTGATCCGATCGGGATATATAAGATCACCTATAAGTCGATAATTTTAAACAGAACAGGATATCATTGCCGATTTCAATTGTTCACAAAAACTTTGTAAAAAATAGCCTATACCCATCTATAGCTGTTTAGAAAATATTTGTTATTAAACCTTTTCTATGCAATAAAAAATACCTTTAATTTAAATTTAATGACGAAATATGTTTCAAATATTTTTTAATGGACTGAACAGTAGATTTTCAACTATATACTATAGTTTATAATTTTAACTAACATATAAAATAAAGCTCAACAATAATTGGTAAAATAAATCTTTTTTATTTCAACTCTATTTATTTTGCATGACAGTTTTGATTTGGCAGCGTTAGTTGGTTTTGATTGCATGCAATATGTAATTTAATTTAACGATTTGTACTGAATTACATTGTTATATAAATTTCTTTTCAAGATTTTTAGTCGTTTTCGATTTCATGAACGTCTACATAACTACAGAAAATATTAAGAATGTTCAAAACTCTATCATAGAATTGCTGTGGTTTTTCATTTGCTTGTTGTCTCATCATTAGTAAATCCCTTAGATTAGCTTCGCCTCTTTGATCTGCGAAATTTCTCTTTAAAACATCTTTTAACTCATTCCAAGTAGATACATTTTGCATATTTACACGACTAATTTTGCATTACAAGTTAATTTAGATATGGGACAATTAAATAAATACACATTTTGAAAATAATTGGGTGTGTATTCTATCAGAATGCACAACATATGGATTTTTTCTTCTTGTGAGTTTTAGGACTGGTGCTAATTGAGACGGTACAAACAAGTCTCCAGATTTTTTAATAGTATGATCTATTGTACTATATGCCGAATCTCCCTCACTCTGGCCATAGTATGGTTCAAAAAATATTAAGGAGACTGACTGTATATTTTTTGGTAACTGCATACAAAAGCATCGCACCGACGGTGGAGTTTTTATTATGTCCACTACATATGTCGGAAAATAAAGAAACAGTAGTTATACCCTTGGAATCATTTGTTTTAGGTATAAATATAAGCATGTCGAAATTTCGCTCGAACCACGTTTACTTGGGCCTTCATTCCATAGAAAACAGTGGCATTCTTTTAATTTAACTTCATAGATAGTGAAGTTGTAGTTTGCCAGTCTTCGATGATAAAAGAGTTTGTTTTCATTATTAATTGGTAAAAAAATTGCCTACTGCAAATCAAAAACAGCGCATATCCTTGAGCTGTCAGGATCGGCTTTCTCTTTTATTTCACGAACCTTTCATTTTATGCTATGTTTTGTCGGTAACTTTGTTCTAATTCTGCCTTTTTCAGTGGTGCCCTGACTGTATGTAAAACATAGGCAACACTTGTATTTTTTTAGGATGGTGAAAAGATAATCTTAAACTCTTAAATACATTCAGATAAAGAGAGTAGCTGTATTGGTTATCTTTATCACCTCCTTGTTCATTGATCAACATGATATACATTTTCGCGAGTGGATCTTTGTCTACAGTAGTGCGACTCCATTCTCGGATATTTCTTTGTGTGTTCCAGTATTAAATTTTCAATTTGTTCGTCCTTGTCTTTTAAACTTACTGGTCTGCCTCCCCTTCCATCTTTTTCAATTACTCCTGTTTGCCTAACCTTAGCTAAAGATGTGCGCAGTACCTTTTCAGACATTCCCAAAGTACTCTTGCATACGGCTATCTGTGAATCATCTTTTGGTAAAAAATAATAGTTACTTTTATGTCGTCTTGAATCTTGGTAATTTTTTTGTTTTTTTGCTTTACGAAACGAGCAATATATTCTCTCTATAGCTGTATGGACGCAGTCCCGAAAAAATCATTTAATATGTTCGTTCTGTCCTCATTTGTAAAGAGCACACATTTTTTCCGTGATTTTGAACTAGTAGTACCGTTGCACCTAGCTCTCAAAACTTTCCTTGCGGCATAACTTTTTTGCTTTTGTAACTAACGTAGCTTTCACTCAAATGTCACATCTCCGTAGCAGCTATTTTTGTATTTTCCTTTTTTTTTTAAAACTAGGTTTGTTTCTTTTTCACTAGGATTTCCTTCAACACAGTAGTTTTCTGGAACGTCGCCAATTTTTTTCGGTACTTATCTTTTGGGACAACGCCGCCACAGTCGCAAGACTCGTCGTTAGAAAAATGATTCCAACACAATAACTTTAAACAATTTGTACATGCACTAAAAACTTCCTCCTTACAAAGCTCTAATTCGCATGTTTGCACATATGTTGGATCATCATCCGAATTATCTTAAAATATAGACGGCTCCTCACTATCACTAACATCAATATTGGCACTGGTACAATCTTCAAATTGATTTATTCGGATAGCTTGAAGACCTGGCACATTTGTTTGTTCTGCCTGAATATTGGGTTCATTATTAATTTCTATTTTATCGATTATTACTACAGGAACACTTATTTGGCAAGTTTTTGCTTTAAAAGCTGAAGAAGGATATCGTCTTCGCTTGTTACTATCGGAATCCTTACGTAGCATTTTTAAGGGAATATACCATTCACTATCGCTGCTAGAATAACAGTCATTTTCGTATTAAATCACTACACCAAAGTATAGTTGCAAATTTGAAATACCGTGTTTATTATCTTCGACTGTTGTTAACTTTACCCAGTGGGGAACAATTTATGGACCGTAAATAGCATAGTTGTAAATCAAGACCAAGTACACAGTCCGACCCAACGCAGGGACGTCTTTAAAAATTTGAGCAAAGTAGAAAACAATTGCTTCTTGACAAGGATTTTATGGATTCACAAACAAAAACGACTCATATAATTATTACATTATAATTATACACAACTATAGAAGAAAAATTATTTCATTATTATAATATGATGTAATAATTTTTTTATAATAATACATTTATTCATTCAGTGAAACGTACATAAAAAAATATTAGACTTACGCTGGACATGTCAACAAAACAAAAGTACATATTATACATAAATATATATCTACGTATACACAAAAAAAGACAGTATATGAAAACAGTCAGTAAAGTAAAAAGTCATCTACATCATAAACAACCTTCTCGTGGTGATTACTCCGACTCTATTAGGACGCAGGTATAAATGATAATTTCTAGTTTATGAGAAGGCAGTATCTGTGGTCTTTATGCATTCTTGTTGTATTTAACATTTACACAATGCTCCCTGTCATAAACATGGTATTTCAAATTCGCAAGTATACCACTTCTCTGCTTTCCAATACATTTTAACTTTTGCCCCCTTTTTTCACGAATCAGATATGAATTTGATTCGACAAAACATTATTTTCAGTACCGTCACTCCATTTTACGACAACATCCATGCTGGCGGTTTTCAATGTTTAATGTATAATTAAAGCCTAATAAGTAATAATAATGAACCGTAGTAACAACAATAACATACCTTACAGCTGAGAGTTTGGCCCAAATGGAACATATTGAAAACCAACTTAAGGAATTTAATGCAGTTAAGAAATATATGCTACAAGCTATTCAAGCACTGAGTAAAGACAACGACACCTACGCTTCAGAGATTTCTAATCCTAAAAATGAATTAATCTTGCAAAATAATAAAGCCACTTCAACACAAACTGAAATAAATATGAAAAATATGATGTAACAAGTTCAACAACAACAACCTGATATCAACCAAAGAAATATTAAAAATAAAAAAGGTAATGATACTATTTGATGAAAATGGGAGGGGATAAGCCAACTACATTAGACTTAAGAACGACAGTGCCCAAACAGAAACCATTATCAAATCTGGAGCCCTATTTGGAGGAGTAATTGAAAACATCATCAAAGTAACCAACTACACTACTAATGATTATGTTATAATAATTGCAGATGCCAATTACTTTAATAAATAAAAATATCCCAGTTTCAGAGTACGTTTTGTACGAAGTATTGCAGACAAAATATAATGAAATTTAATAATAAATTGTCACAATATGCTGGCAAGTTAAACGAATATTCTGAAGGTAGTATAAGTTGGATAGATATTCTACATAATTCTAAGATATCAAAACATATTATTGCAGATAAAATATTAGCAGCAATAGAGAATTCAAAAAAATATAGAACAAATCTTAAATTTGTAGAAATTAATAATCATATTGATAGTGTTGAATATTTTTTAGAACCACCTACAATAGAAATAAGCAGCCCTTAATTAATTTTGGATCGGGTGTATTTTTGCTTTATTTAAATAAACAAAGCCTTCCAGCTCATTTTGATTAAATCAGCAATTTAGTTATAAAAACAAAACCAATTGTGTTTAACTTATCAGAAACACATGTTACATCAGATATTTTTGATAGCCAAATAAGTATTGAGGGTTATCAGATATTTGAGTAGACATACTGGCGGAACTATTATGTATGTTATTAAAGGATTAAAAGTAACAAACATTAAAAGAATGTGTGTCGATAAGAATTACTGGTTTCTTTCTGTAAATATTGTCTATCAAGGTGCACATTTTTTAGTTATCTCGTTATATAGATCTCCAAGTGGAAACTGTATGGATTACATTTGGATTTTTTTGAGCTGAATATCTGTGATAAAAAAGTTGATGTGGTTATTAGTGGAGATTTTAATATAGATTATTTATCGAATTCAATAAATGCGGTTCGACTACAAGACATGCTAGTTTAGTTCTTAGTTTAAAGAATATTGTTGGAGAGTGTACTCATTCAACACAAAATGGAGGGACGCTTATAGACTGGGTAATAACAAATTCTGATATTTTAATATCTAATGTGGACAAAACACCTAAAATCAGGTAATCACTTTCTTATAACTGTAAAATTAAAAATTACTAAACCAACTAACTAACAAATCGAACTATTGAAAGTAGGGGTCGCAACATAAATTACCAGGATATTAATTAAAAATGATTGTCTATTAACTGGAAATATCGGGAATTGGACATTAATATAAAATATAAAAACTTCTATGATCAAGTTATTAGTATTTTTGGTCAAGTCGCCCCTACAAGAACAGTATTAACCAAATTGCGACGGAGATAGATAAAACTGGGTCAGATTTTCCAATATATATTGACCATGGCAACGATACTCTTGGTAATTTTACATTAATGGATACAGCTGCTCTTGGAGAATTAATTTTTGCCATGACAAGTTGAAATAGTCCTGAGGATATTGGTATGATTTTTATAAAAAACACTTTCGACAGTTTAGCCAACCCTTTGTTAAATTTAATTAACAATTCTTTGGAAACTGGTGTAGTACCAGATGATATAAAAGTTTCCACAATTATACCTATGAAAGTATCAAAGTCTAATAAAGCATCTGACCTAAGACCTGTAAATATGTTGTGTAGTTTTGAATTTTTTTTGGAAAGGGTAATGTATACACAATTGATCGACTTTATCGAAACAAATGAACTGATAAATATGGTTCAATCTGGTTTTCGAAGCAAGCATTCATGTAAAACATACAATGTGTTCTTGACGACTGGCTGTAACATCGATAAAGGATTTGCAACTGTTTGTGTCTTTCAAGATTTGCAGAGAGAATTTGAGACGGTGGATAGAAATAGACTACTGCGTAAATTGGAAATGTTCGGGTTTCGGGGGATAGTAATGAGATGGTTTGAAAGTTATTTGTAAAATAGAAGGCAAAAAGTAAAAATTAACAATATAACTTCAGATGAAATATTGAATGAGTGTGGTGTACCTCAGGGAAGTGTGTTAGGCCCATTACTTTTTTTATCTATATTAATGATGTGGCTTTACTCCAAATTGATTGCTACAAACATCTTTTTGCTGATGACCTGCTTATTTATTTTCTTCTGTAAACATACAGCAAATAGTTAACATGATTAATAATAGTCTGGATATTATATACTGATGGTGTTGTGCCAGTTTGTTAAAAGTAAATTTTAATAAAACAAAATACATGTTAATTAATTTGCAATAAACAACAGCTAAGATTATGTCAGGAAAACAGCTTTGAAGTAAAAATTGGAAATTTCCCAATTTCTAATACGGATGATGTAAGATATCTTGGAGTTATTATTGATAGACAATTGAAATTTAAACAGCATGCTAATTATGTGATACAATTTCATTTAAACTAAAGTATCCCTTTAGATGCTCCAACTATTTGTCAAGGTGGGCAAGAACAATAGTTTTTAATAATTTAATTCTTCCTCACTTTACATATTGATCAACTGTACTGTATTTATTGAATCAGAACGAAAGAAACCGATTTGAAAAACTCCAAAATCGGGTTATGAGAACACTTCTGTCTTGCTCTAGATATACTCCTATTACGGAAATGCTTGGTACATTAAGGTAGTTGTCTGTGAAGGACTTCTTTTTATATCATACATTGATTTTTATATATAAGATTAAAGCTGGACATGCTCCAACTTATCTTACCACTAAGTTAACACTAGTTCATACGATACATGAACATAATACAAGACGAAGAAACCAATTTTATATTCCACCTGTAAATAGGGTAAGTGCTCAGAATACAGTTTTTTTAAGGGTGAATAAAATTCCTTTGACATTGAGTTTCCAGTGGACTGCAGCAGGCTGCCAAAGAAATCCCTATAGTTTTTAATTGATAGTGGCCTTCAAGAATCTATAAATATCGAAGGACCACCGTGTTACCACGGAAAATAATAAATAAAACCATTGAAAAATGTCTTTGACGATTCATGTTTCTTAAGTTCCAACAGTACATAAAACAAGTAAATGTAAAATTATGAATGTAATACACGTCTACATCAGTACATAATATGAAAAGTTAATAACGTAATAATCACGCACAAATAAATCGCTCTTCAAAAAATAAATTATGAGTAAAGTAAGGTGTAATCCACCTCGCATCCAAATGGACCCCAGAGTTGGCAACACCGCGAAAAATTGATGTTGCCTGGCGGTAACCGGCAATTAAATGAATATTTCCAAATAAATATAACTATTGGTTATCTTACCAAATTTAAGTTTCACTCTCTAAAACTAATCACTATTTATATTTCTTTCCAAAAAAGCTTTGTACCGGGAAAACTACAATATACATAACTAAACTGACGAGTGATGATTCGCATGGTGCCGTGGTGGTACTCGGACATGGAATATCGATTTTCGATTGCTCGCTATGCATCGACGTTCCTCGGGTCGAAGGCAGCCGAGGTAACGGCGGTTCAATAATATTGGATTTGAATCTAATTTTGAAATTTGGCGGGGTCGACGCAAATGTTAAAATTATTTTAACAAAGGGATTGCAACAATTTAAAGAATTCCCTGGCTCTATAAGGGATTCAATATCGTTAAATGTTTTTAAAAATAAACTAAAACAATATTTATTATATGTATAGCTTTTTAAATGTAGACTTGGTATGTCTAAAATGTATTAATGTTATTTTATATTAGTTATATTATTCATTTTTGTATTTGTAATAAGTGTAAGTATATTAGTTGTTTACTTACTAAATAAAGCATTTATATTTATTTTCAATAATAAATTTAACGTTATTATGATTATTGTTTCTTGTGTAAATACATACATTTTACATATGTCGTATGTGCTGTCTGAAAGAAGAGGAGGGGAGATAGATGGAAGGGGCGAAAAAAATTATTTGCCCAGGGCGCAAAATATCATTAATCCGGCGCTGTTATTAATCGCCCTCATTAATAGACTTGTTCGTTAAATAACTATTAAACGCGAATATTTTCGACTAGAGATGGGTATAGCCTATTTTATACAAATTTACCTCAATTATCTGTGAACAATCGAAATCAGCAATGATCTACAGGTTATTCCATTTAAAATTATCGACTATATACTGTGGTACTGTCTTTAACAATAAAACGGCAGATTCGCCAAATATGATATACATATATTTTTTCCTACCTTATGTTTAGGTCATTAATTGAATAACTTCTATGGACTGTATCAATTTTATTTTGAATATAAAACGGAGCAAATCTACACGTGTTCGATTTTTGCAGCCATGATGGCGAGAAGTCAACTACTCCTCTTACAGTGTTGTCAGGTGTACCTTGACATGCCGGCCGCCTTGAAAGGAAATCTTTCAAAACAAATAAAATTACATTAAAATATCCAAATGGTTTAACACATAAGAAAAACAAGAAAAATAACCACTAAACGTTCTAATATTGTAAAGTAAAGATTGAGGGTATTTAATTATTCTGTGTCTACGGGGAGAACACATATACGATTAATTGCTCGTTTCACTGTTCCCGACCGCACTTTTATGGTTACAACCCTGACAATGTCATCACTACCACGATGCAGTTCTATGACACGTCCCAACTGCCATTGTAGAACCATTGTAGCATTATCGTCCTTAATAAGGACCAAAGATCCCAGCTTCACAATTTCTTCACATAGCTTTCGCCATTTTGTCCGTGTCTGAAGCTCTGCTAAATATTCTTTCTGCCACCTTTTCCAATGGTGTTGTATCATGCTCTGGATGTGCTGCCTCCTGGACAGTCGATTTTGCGTAACATCAGTTAGATTATACTCGGGAATTGAGGTAATTGTCCGGCCAATTAAAAAATGGGCTGGAGTTAATGCTGCATAGTCTTCTGGATCTTCGGTTAACGGGCACAGAGGTCGAGAATTCAAAATACCTTCTATTCGAATTAAAAAAGTTCCGAATTCTTCAAATGTTAAAGGCATGTTTCCTATAACTCTTTTAATATGAAATTTAGTGCTTTTTATTCCAGCCTCCCAAAGTCCCCCAAAGGTGGGAGAATTGGCAGGTATAAAATGCCACGATATGTTTTCGTCGGCCAATTGTGTTCCAATGTACTCGGAATTGTCGTTTAAAAAATCATAAACCTTATTAATTTCTCTATTAGCTCCTACGTAATTCGGACCATTATCGTAATATATAGCTTTTCTTGCATCGGCCATTTCGAATTTTTCATTTTTATTTTTTATTTCTACTCGGAACTTTCAGGAAATCGATAGACTCTTAATTATTGTACGTCTTTATTTCTTATCGATTTGTATTGCGGTACTAAGCAATATTGACGACTTTGGTCGCACATTTTTATTGACAAATATAAATAGCGTTTCTTAAATTAAACACTTAAAAAACCGCTTTAAATGAATCTTACTGTTTCTAGATAATTCCACAATATATTGAAAAAAATGACATGAAATTTGACAATTGTTTCAATATAAAATATCATCATCAGAATGACAGAAGTTACATTTCATTTGATGCCTAGCTGATGTTTAATAATTATTTTTGGCTAGACCAAGAAGTGATTGACTTAATATATCTTAATAGAAAACTATCTTTATAGAAAAATGAAGAAGATATGATATTATAAATATTAAATCTTAGAACTTTTAACCCTATTCACTGGATATCTTTTTCCCAATTAAGATCAGTATAACTGTGCAATGATATAGAAAACCAGGAAACTATATCTGCTGATCTTTACAATTATCACTTAAGATAAGAAACAAGAACTGGATTTCCTTGAAGAATTGGAAATTAGAAGACACTTAAGAAACCCATAATATGAAGTCGTCAATGAACAGATAAATCTAGGGAGTTCTACACTTTTAAACTGTCTTCTTAAGTGATAATTGTAAAGATCAGCAGATATAGTTTTCCTGGTTTTCTATATCATTGTACAGTTATACTGATCTTAATTGGAAAAGATATCCAGGATATTCCCATAGAGCTAATAATGTCTAAGCTTTAATATTTGAAATATCATATATTCTTCTTTTTTCTATTAAGACATATTAAGTCAATCACAAGGTAGGTCACTTCTTGGTCTAGCCAAAAATAATTATTAAACATCAGGTAGGCATCAAATGAAATGTAGCTTCTGTCATTCTGACGAAGATATTTAATATTGAAATAATTGTCAAATTTCTTAGAATTTTTAAAATTTTCATTTAAAACAGTGATATGAGTAGATTCCACAAAGTAAGGGGTCGAAACAGTTAATTTACTTAAAAAACCAAAATACAATATGAAAAACAGTGTTCAAAACAAACGAAGCAAGTGATAAACAAGCATCTGATCCAATCTAATCACACATCTAGAGAAGTTCGCTTTAACCCTGTATGGTGGTGTATCGTTTAGCAAGAGGTCCCAATAGGGCACGTTATGGACGACGTGCAATAATTAATAATAAATGTTGTCGAACAAACCAGTGAGAGTGAATCAGAACTGTCTGAGAATAAAACAGGATATGATAATTTGATCGCCAACCATTATAGTAATTTAATTATAAATGTCGTATTAATAAAATTGTTTCATTTTATTATTTATTTTTATTATTCACCTATTTTACCTACTGAAAATAACATTTCTAAGCTCATGGAATCTATGGTAAACCTTATTTATAAAATACATATTTTTAAAAGTGCCAAATAGAATTGAATTTAAAAAAAATTGTAGATAAAATTGCATTCGGAATGTATTTGATCAAAATTTAGATCAAATTGAACGTTTTTTCAATTTTTTTCATTCTACTTATAAATGTTCATAACAAAATAACTTTTGCAAAACATAATAAAATCATGGATTTTGGTACATGGATTAGGATCAACCCTTATTTTTTTATCATAAACAAACAATAATGTTCACAATAAGTTCCATTACAATTGAATGAGTAATATGCATGCAAATAAATATCAATTTTTATATCTAGAGATGAGAATATTTTTACCTCTTTTAACATCTTTTTTTTCTTCTAAACCATCTGTTAATTCCATCATCTCTAGAATGGGATCTTCTTCACTTAAAATAGAATTTTTCTTGTCAATTTCTATTTGTTTAACATCTTCCGTGTTTTCAGCATCTGGTACTGTTATCTTCTCTGATACAATTTTTTTTGGTACATCACCGCCAATTCTCCAAACAGTAACGGAAGGGGCAGAAGGCAATACAGGAGATTTCGGCTTCTCTGGAGTCGCTAGAGTTGCATTTTTTGTAGTTGACTCTTCTTCATCACTGCTTTCTTCTACTGGTAAAGCGCTTTTAATTTCTTTTGATGGTTCTTCTTTTGCTTTCTTTATGGAAAAACTAACCGGGGCTAAAAATATTATATAATTGATTATACCACAAAGTTTAATTAAGAAATGTATACATTTCAAAAAAGAGTCTTAAATGTAAACCAATATCGATTTCCATTCTAAAGCATCATTTGTATATAGATGAAAAGCATATAGAACTTATAACGATCAACTTTCGGATCAACCAAAACTGATTATTAGTGACTAATATGAATTGTTACATTTATTAATTTCAAAGCGATTTTCTGGATAATATTACAAGTTTAAACTGATATTTTTTAGTTATTCACTAAAAAGTGATTACTTGCAGACAATTTTTAAGGTTGGCTATGTTGTAGTTAGGTCTTAAGACATCAGACATTGTTCCAGGTGGTAGGTTGAATGATGATCTTTTCCATTTAATGATGCAATTACGTGTTTTATAATTAAATTGCAGTTACAATTTTTACATTTGGGTTCTAGTTTAGTATCGAAAAGGTAATCACGAGTCAGTCGCGTGTGACCAAGGCATCTTTACAATTATGAAGTACTGACTACAGTTTCACAGAGTCTTTCACTTCTTGAACCTTGTTTGTAGACATTTTCCATTGGTTTTCCCACTCACTGAGCACTGATATTTTATGGTTGTTTTGGTATCGGCACTCATTAGAAAATTTACGCACTCTGCACCAGCACAAATTATAGCTTTCTTAGCGACCAGGTCTGTCTCTTCGTTTCCTTTCCAAAATGGAAGGGGATCCAACATAATGCAAGTCCTTAATGTTTAATTTTAACCGCCAGAGCTAAGATAATCTGCGAGTATAAGATGATTATATTCATCTGAAGAAGCAGCAATGTGAGTAGCTCAATATAGTTCAGCAGATGAAACACGTGAGGTTGGAGAAGGTCTAAACGTATATTTAAAGGTTGGTGTCATAATGGCCGCACCAGTACCATCTTGAGATTTGGATGCAAATATGAACAAATTTTTGTATTTATCAAGTACATCACTGAGTGATGCTTTAATTAGCATATGGCTGGTGCAATGGTTTAGCATGAGGTAAGCTGGATGATGAATTAAATGCTTTTTATTGTCCATGATGGGGTGTGGGAATATTCGACAAGAAAACATTCGAAGCGGGTAATTTAGTTCGCCTAGATATTTTCTAATTCTTGCATACAAATATTTGGGAAAATATTTCTGGAAAAACGATTTTGGAGGGTAGGATTAAGAGAATTGTATTTTGATTTAGCTGCATACATAATACTCAAGCACATTGTTTTGTTTTGTAGGGATGGTTCTCCTAATTCACAGTACAGACTTACCACTGTACTTCAGAATGCATCTATTATCAAACAGAGGGTTGAATTGTGAAAACTGAATTTTTTTAGAAGTGATTTGTAGGGGACACAATTGATCTGTAGTCTAGTCTTGATCGAATGAGTGTTCGGTGCAATGTTAGTATCGTCTGGCGAACTGCATACCATTCGTTGTTTGTTAGGGTTTAGTTTAGTCCTTTGTTGCATGCTAAGAGAAGATTTCTGATGTGAAGATTCCAGCTATGTTTGTGTTCAAAAACATACTGAGAAATTTTATTGATGTTTCTGATTTTATTTCTTTATTGTGCAGTTTTCAGATCGGTAGGTTTGGTATGTTCCTTTGTATTGAGAAAAGAATATAACGTGTCTTTTTGTCGAGAAAATAAAGTCTGTATTTTGTGAACACAGTTCTAAATATTTAATGAAAGCCTGTGTTTGTGAGAAGAGGTTCTCAATACTTTTCCCTTACAGTAAACAACCAACTCATATGCATACAATCGAACTTTTACAGGTAATTGTAAGTTTTGTAGGATGTTGTTCATTGCAACGATAAACAGTGTAGTAGTTAGGACTGACCCTGGGGGATACCATTTTCAAGAATACATTTTATCGGATGCAATACCATTGGCTTGTTTTAAGACTTTTTAATAAATAATAGGCAGTGACCTTGTATATTTTATTCTTCTAATTTTTTTAAGTTTGTTAAAAAATAATTGAACTTTTCATCTCCAGAAGAAGAAAAAATACTCCTTTCTCGAAATTTGATTCCGCGTAAATGAGCTATCGCTTATATCTTTGGCAAAAATCTAACAATTTTTCGCGGGAAACTCACCGCTCGACTAGGCTAATAGCAACAAGCTCTTCCATTGTCAGACCTATAAGCCTTGCGTTATATCAACGGTGTGCCGCGTACAAGAAGAAATGATAGTTATATAAAGACTTAGTCTTTCTTATACGAAACTACAAAACTAAAAAAAGTATAAACGGTTGCAAAAATAGAGAAAAAGTTGAATATTATCAAGAATTCGCATATTTGAGGTTGGGAGAAATACCGTCAAGAACAAGTAGATTTTGAAAACCTTCAAACAAGATAATAGAAAAGTTTCCAATGAAAATGAAGACAATTAGCTTCTTGACATTTAAGAAACTAGAAAAAAACACACACGCGCGCGCGCACACACACACACATTCACACAACACAACAAATATGGAACCAAACAAAAATTAATAAGAAGACAGACTTTGAACTGGTTGAATCAACTATTAACGCAAAGCTAATACTACATCAAATAATGGAAAATAGAGAAAAAAGCAGAGAGATACATATAATTTTCATGTACAATAAAAAACAGATGTACTGGAAACAAGAGGAGTAATTATAAAAAATAACTTAAAATAACAGTTTCAATTCAAGGAATCATTTCAGTAGAAGTAACAACAAACAAAGGCATAAGGTGACTGTATATTTAACAATGTTCAATACAGCACTAGAAAGTGAGATAAAGATAGTGGGTTTAAGAGACACACATCAATATACTTCTTCAAAAGTCAGTATAAAAAGATTATTTTACCAGGGTACTGCGATATTTCGTTAACAAGCGCTTTAAGTGTATGCTGAGTAATACCGATAAATTCACCAATACATATCGGTGACCCCTTTCTACAAGCTACGGGTAGCACAGCTTATTTTTGAATATCAACGTCGCTAATAAGCGTTCTTCACATCGTCGGTCGACGATGTAGTCTGCACGGGTTCCTTCAATTAAAATGATATATAGGTCGTGATCACTTTATGTAAAAAAAGACGAGATAAAGAACATTAGCGCGCGCCGTTTTGTGAATAATTTCGCAGTATTCGCGATAATTTTATTGAATCCTGTTCAATTATTTTACAGTTGTGTTTGATTTGTTTTGTGATTTGTGAAATAGCTTTTTGGAGACCTCTTGAGATAAATGCTGAATCTAATTAATTACTTATCAATGACGATATTCATTCATTATTAATGAAATTCCTGCTAATAATGTAATTCAAAATCACTTTGTTCCATTATAATAAGATTTCGACCACAGTAGTCTGTTGTTTATAATATTTTCCATCAGTTTGAACATGGCACATGTCAAAGAAGTCAATAGGACTCAGGATTTTTTCAGGAAAATAGCCCAGTGGTATTAAACAGGTTTAGAAGGTATTCGGGGGCGTTTGGAGGAAGCTGTTTTAAGATTATTGTTGTTTCTTTCAGTCTGGAGAGAGCTTCTTTCGGCGTTAGATTTATATGAATATTTCGGTCGAACTGGATTATTACCTTTCTGTTTTTCTTGCTATTTATAAGCGACAAAAGTGTAATTACCTGTGCTGGAACGATGATTGTAGGTGTTAGTATTGAAACTATTCTAGTATTATCAGTTTCTTGAAGACAAACAATATAACATATTTGTTTGGATAGGATAGCTTCCAACATTGGTGGATTGTAAAAAAACCATTGATATTCCATTGCGAAATTATGTAAGAGAGATGGAGACGGTTAAAAATTAGAATGAAAAAAAGTAGGTTATTGATTTAGTTGGTTAATGTTTTCAAGGATTAATTTTCTGTTTATGAAATGTCTGTTTCTAGTTCGTTCTATGCAGGTGGGAAAAAGCATTTCTTTTTAAGTGCATCTATTTGACTGATCTGTGTTCAAAAAATGGGTAAATTTTTGTTAAGACGTCTATTAATTTCATAAAAGTAATTTGTGTAATTTTCTATGTTTCTTATTGGCTAAGATGAACCATAGACGTTTTCAAAAAGATCATATATCTGATCGTGGTCCAAGATGAAAGGGGATTCTTTTCTAACTGGTTCCATAAGAATTTCTGTAGGGATATCGTGTTTGTTTTTTGTTTTTACTTTTTGATCGGCCTGTTTAGTTAGACAAAAAGGGAATCATTTGAGCTCGCCAGTTCGTTTTCATTAGTTTAAGGAGGGGTTGTAATTACTTCTTCGTAACTACATTTGGTGCTGTTTTGAGGAATTTC
Organism: Galeruca laticollis; assembly: GCA_963921935.1. Classification (NCBI taxonomy): domain Eukaryota; kingdom Metazoa; phylum Arthropoda; class Insecta; order Coleoptera; family Chrysomelidae; genus Galeruca; species Galeruca laticollis. Next base: position 253,537,071 of record OY998175.1, on the reverse strand, counting down.
TTTTATGTGCATGGAAGATAGAGTCAGGAAATGAGATGTTGTAAAGGACTCTCACAATAACTCATTGTGTGCTTAGGAAGTATTAGCTTTAGCGTACATCGATTGTAAGGAAAGTTAGGAAGAATTTTTGAGACAGTTCATTTACTGATGTTCGCTACATGTTTCTGATTGGAAGGTTTTACAGTTTTCTGCAGTATGACCTGGCTTCTTGCGAGAAAAACATAGTAGTCTTGATATAGGTAGATTCTATAATTAGTGTTCTCGTGTGTAATAAGGAGACATTCAGATATTTTGACTGTAGATGGTGAAATAAAGATTTGTCGGAATATATAGATGTGATTGTAATTGGGAAGAGTGTAACTATAATTTTTAGGAGACATTGGTGAGAATGGATTGAGACAAAGGTTATTAACTCTTGAATTAAAAGGGAATGTAGTATAGTGGGACATAAGTTTGAAAGAACTAATCTTTCGGACGGCGTTATGAGTTTACGTGCTTGAATTAAACTGTTATTGATATTTATCACCCCTCCGTCATAAAGTGTTGTATAATGTCCTTATTTGCGATGTACATGCAGACTCTAGTGTTGGACAGCCTTGATGTGAATAGAATATTTTTTGGATCAATTAGCTCTCCCAGTGATATTGAATGTTTACATTATCACCAGCTGAAATAACAATTTCTTGATCTTTTGTATGAAACTGTGGCTGCGTAAGCACAGAGGAGTATGTGTTGGTACAGTTAGCATTCTGAGAGCTTCTGTAGTCAGAAATCCCAATATTTGTATTAGACATACTTAATTTAAAATTTCAGTCACTTTGATTTAAGAGTATGGCACATGCCACATCATATCAAGGTGATAAGACCACTTTTTGTAAGTTCTTCCTTCAGACCGGTGTGAAATTGATAACTGTATGAATAACAAAAATCACTATTTTGATACGAAGCTATGAAATTTTACTAACATTACTATCTCTGTAATGTTAGTACACTTCTAAATGTTACTGTGCAATCTGTTTTCACTTTCACTGTTTAGGCTACAGTGGCCAGGACCGGGCCATTACATTTTTTAAATCCAATATTTTAATGATAATGATTAATATGTTTTGTGTATTAACTAGAAGGTACTCATAGTCTGTGTTATAATGTTTTACTGGAGTAAATATATGCTATAAAGAGTATTACATCAAATATATGAAACACTTGGATTTTCAACATCCTGCCAAATTTTATTAAATTGAAAACAGAACATTTCTCTTGGGAGATAGTTTGAAAAATCAAATTAATGTTCAAAAGAAAAAACTGAACTATGACTTGAGGAAATATGAATTCACTTAACATGTCAAAGCAATATGTTAAATACCAAATGTATGGTTAAGAGAATAGAAATAAAAATAAGATGATTTTTACGTTGAGACCCCATAACTCTGCGGAAAAGACTGCAAACAAAATATTAACTTGAAGTTCTAAAGACACTTTTACTCCATGTACTTATCTTTCAATAAAAGCATTACCTTATAAGATAAACGGGTAATATTAACATAAAATTTAATCAATGGTAACAAGGTGCTAGATTTTACTAAATAAAAATAAAATTTTGAGGTTTATTGAGACATTTTAAATCCAAAAATGTAAATATGTTTATATTAAACATGATTGAAAATTCCATTTTCGTCATGGCAAAAATTATCAAAACTGTTTCAAGTCAGTGAAATTCCAATGAAATGCCTAAGACATTTAGATAAAATTGGAAGAATTTACAACTAAAAAACTCAAGCAAATCAAATTGAGAATGAAGGAACTACACAGGCTGATAGGAAGAAAATTGTTCATAGAAAATCAGTCAGTCTCTGCATATGTAATAGAATTCTGGAAATAAGTGAACGGAACATTGCAGTTATCCAAACAAATCAATCAAAAATACTGCATAGTAAAAAACGCCCCATGGTATGTGCCAAATCAAACCCTACACGAATACCTGAAAATGCCATCGATTAAAGCCTAATTTAAAGAGAAAAGAAGCAAACACTGTGTGAAATTGAAAAATCACACTTTCTGAGTATTTTCTCAAGGTACACAGACACTACATTAAACTGATAAAATGATATCGTTTGAAAATATCACGTATCAGTTTAAATGTGGTAGCTAGTTACGTCGTGATAAGCCACTGAAATTTTTGCTTTAGGATGCTGTAAAAATTGCCCTTTCGAGATGTTTCCAAACCATTTCAAATTGAATTTTGATGAAAAACTATACAAGACAAAAAATTTCTCCATAATTGCTAGTCTTTGACGAGGTTTCTATGTATTATTAGTATGAAAAATTTGTAATTTAGAAAAGGAAATATATTTACCTATTACTTTCTTCTCTTTTTTCTCCTTTTGTATCTTTTTTACGTCCTTTTCGTCTTTTTCCTCCTTCTCCTCCTGCCCATTTTCTGTATTCTCCTTCATGAACCCTTTAAGAGTGTCTTTATAATATTTATAAAAAGTATGATTATTATGTAGAAAGTCAAATCTAGGATCATTCTTAGCTCTGACAATATCTTCAAATTGTTCTCCATTTTTAGAAACATACAGTGCCATTTTGTCTATAACGATTTTAGTTTCATCGGTAGGGATTGGATACGATTCTACCTCAACTTTATCAACAGTTCTTATATCAGTTTTGTCATCACTTTCCGTACTATCTTCCGATTCACTGTCAGATCCTGAACCATAAGCGGCAAGGGACAATAATGGCTTGTTCGCCTCTACGTCCTTTCGTTCTTTGACTATCGTAACCATTCTTTCGTCTTCCAAGAGTTTAGTATCTGGTAAATTTTGAGGAAGTTGAGTTACAGTATTATTAGAGTCGTTATTTGCGTTAGTTACTGTTTGAACATACGAGTTATGTGACTGATGGTGATATTGAAGGTATTGATTGTAGCCTATTTGTTGGATATAAGTTTGAAGTGATGGATCTAAGTTTTGGAAATCTGCCGGTGGAATAAATTCACCTAGAAATTTAAAAAGTTTTAAATATGTCAACTTAATATCAGTAATGAATAGAAACATTCAATTTCTATTAATTAAATAAATAACATTTAGTGAAAATTCCACTGCTTAATATGATTTTGATAGAGCTGAATTATTTGAATTCTAAAGAACCGATTAGAGTGGACGAAATATCCACAGAATGGATGATTTAGGATGCGTAGTCGATTGTTCAAAACACAATTAAGAATCAAAGAAGTTGCCAGTTCGTGATTGATTCTGGCAATACTATAGGCGATTGGAAAAGAGTTGAATGTAACTTAAAATATTTTATTAGAGGAAGGACCCTAACAATTAGGTTATTACCAGTAGGCTTCATAAAATCGGAGACACAGTCTCAGGTTACTGAAGTAAAGCAAATTGAGTATATGGAAAGAAATTGTAACAGTCTGGGTTCTAGGCACATACCCAATCACATTTCAAGCAGAAAAATTGTGGAATTTGACAATGAAAGAACTTATTGAAGACAGAATAAAGTCATTAAGAAGTGACAATCAAGCTGTGAACAAGACATGGAGCTCAAATGTCATCAATTATAAAACTGACTAAGAAAGATAAGCAGCTAGGCCAGAATAATGTGTAGCACTACTGAACATGGAGGAAATGCGTTGCGAAACACGTATATTGAATTTAGTGGAAGAAGAAATATCGAGTCATTTGAAAAATGGGCTATGGACGAATATTGCAGTTGAAATAGACCAATAGAGTAAGAATTGGAAAACTTGAGGAAGGTATATGGAGTTAACCAACTACAAAATCAAGATGGTGGGACATACGTTGCTACAAGAAAGATTCGAAATGAAAGAAACAAACAAAAGTGAAAATTTCTCTATATTCACGAGTTTGTCCGTTATCTGTCATTTAGTTTGTTTGCAGTGCTTCATTCTGTCTGTTCATCACAAATGTGTTGCAAAAGTCGAGCAAAAAATCTAACTTAAATTTTCCATTGCAAATGGAATTTCATATGCTTTGAAAATTTTACATGAGGCAAATCGACTTTCATCAAAAACATTCAGTGATACACTGCAGTTAAAAGGGTCGGTGCTGAACGAATCAGTTCATATCATTTTAAACAATTGTTTGGACACTGTGATAATATATATATATATATATATATATATATATATATATATATATATATATAATGTTCATACACGATAAAGCACAACCTCACGTCGCCAGCATAGTGAGTTAAGTATGTCAATTAAGTACAAATTGAAGAACTGGACTGGATGCCATATATCTCTAAATTAAAGCCAATGGACCATATCAGTGATGATGATCTCCAGATGTGCGGGATACCACCGGAGTTAGTAAATGCTGCTGAAAATGTCTAAACTTATTACCAAATAAATCCAAGATAAAATATGAATACGCTTACAGACGTTTAATGGATTACTTTGTAACATGTCAATCGGCCGGTAACGTTTTCCGTCATAGTATTTTATTTAATATTGTCGAATTAATGGCCCATTAACCACTGCCAAGTTAAAAAACTAGTGCCCTTTCAAAAGTTTGTGTATTTAATGCCGTATTCAAACAAAATAAACAAAATTTTATTAATTGTTAAATCCGTCTTTTTGTGGTGAATTTTATTTCTCGCTGCTCTGCAGCCTCTAGGTTCACTCTATACTCTATGATAGAATTTCAGATAAGTCTAAGCCTACAACAACCCTAGCCAGAGAACACCACCTGTGAAAACGACCACCCCAACTCTTGGACCACCTGCGAGAACCTAGCTGAAAGCTGCTTAAATCCAGAACCTCTCTAAATTAAATCCTTTGTCTTATTTCAAATAATAAAAATCTAGAGTTGGAGATTTTTATTTAGTGCATGAGACATTCCTTATGCAAAAACCATTGACCGGATTCTGATTAATGATTTGAGTCAAGAAAGACTTTAAAATTATATCATGGAGGCTGCCGGACGGAAATAGTACTTTTTTTATCCTTTCGGTCCTATAATAGGAGTTTTAGATTCCATCGCTGTAGCTGTGAAAAAAACGTTGTTCTTGACTATTAAAAAGTTGCTTGGGAAAGGTATGAAATGAAAAACGGCATGATCATAATACAATATAAATGTAATCATTGTAAACAAAAAGAAATAAGTGGTTTACACATTAATAACCAATGGAAAAGAACAACATTTTATACTTTTGCAGGTAAGTTTTGACAGTGATTGTCGATGCATTTGCAGAGGGATGTACAATTAATCTGGCTTTTTTGCAACTACAGGACATTTGTTCTGCAATCAACATTACATTTGCAAGAGCTGATCAAAGAATTTGGTACAGACGGTTTTGCCATTTGCACCAGGTGCAGCTTTTTATCTCGTCTTTCATAGCCGAATTGGAGAAAGTTCAGATGCTCATATATTGGTTGTGAAGCAACTTCTTCCTGCACTTTATACAGTGCAAATTCACGACGACAAATATTTTCTACGCTGATATAGCTGGCCTTGTAACTGTTATGCCATGAGAAATGTTGTTCAACAGCATTCGGATCAAACAGTTTCTCAAACTTGTCTCGAATGTCACCTTTGCGTCGATTTGCTGTACTTCAAATAGTTTTGAATGACTTTATTTTCGGTTCATTTACCACCTGACCTGGTAAATATTTTTTCCTTCGGTTTTTTCTTTTCAAATTTACTAATTGTAGCGACATTTCTTTACTTTAAAAACCCACAATATTCGGAGCGCTGTTATGATAAAAATTTACCTCTAATAATAATCCATGTGTATCGGAATAAGGTTCAGCTACAACTGAAAAACAAACGGTTTTAGAATAACGGCCTACTCCAAAACTTAAAAGCATGTATACAGGGGTGAAACACAATAGACCTAGCCGTTTTGTCTGGCAACTTTCAGTGACAGGTGGCTGGAGGTCACAAAAAAAAATCGTGCAATAACCGTTCATATAGCGTTCTCCGCGTTGTAACTCGTAAACTGTGGATTTTGCAGAAAAATACATTAATACAAAATTTGTAGAGAATTTTCAGCTCTGTAAGTTTTATAACTATTTACGAGGTTAGGTGAAACTTTATCGAGATATTTAACAAAAAACACATTAACAAAATTTTGGCGCACCGTAACTCGAAAAAACCAAGCTTTACCGAAAAAAGACTTAAACAAAAAGGATGGGGAATTTCATTCTCTATAAAAAAAAGTTCCTAATTATTTTTATCGTAGGGCGCACCTAGTCAGGGATATTCAAGAAAGAAAATAGGAAAAAACTGACCATAATTTCATCAGGCAACCTCTACGATCTCATTTTTTAAAGTCTTTCTTAACTCAAATCATCAATCAATCAGAATCCGGTCAACGGATTTTGCATACGGAAAGTCTCCTGCCGCCCGGTCTAATTGTTTAACTGCGTTTGTATTCGTATTGTAATTTAGATATGCAGTGAATGCGAATTGTTCTGTTGATATATTTTTTTGTATTATTATAATTTAATCAGCAATCAGAATATATTCATTCTATAAAGTAATATTATGACTAAGGAATTTGGCATGATGAGGATTCGTCCGTTGACGAAACCTCAGATATTTCAGTCAATTGGCCAGTTTCTTCTGTTCTAGGGATGGGTTTTCGTGGTTTTCAATTTTTGTGTCATGGATGTTACTTCTTAGTTATATGACATTTTATACAAATTTTATTTTCATATCGTTATGAATTGATTCATTGGAAACGAACCATGGAGCATCTAATATTGTTCTTAGAAGTTTAGATTGGCATCTTTGGATTATATTTATGTTAGATTTGCTAGCACAGCCCCATATCTCAATGTCATAATTCCAAATTAAAAGGTATGATTATTGTTTTTTTTAGTGAAACTCATTCTATAACTGAAAGCTATATCAATATTCCAAACTATAAAACATATTATACAAATCACCCAGATGGTACTGCGCATGGAGGAACTGCTATTATAATAAAACAAACTATTGAACATTATCAATTACCAAAATATGTAGAAAAGCGCCTACAAGCTGCTTCAATTAAAGTCAGAACCTTACCTTACGGACAACGGTTTCAGCAGTCTATTGCCTACCTAGACATAATATCAAAAAAATAAGATTTCAAACTATTTTTCAAAACTCTTGATATCTGAATAAATATAATTTGTTGAAAGTTTTAGTATTTAATTTTCAGCAATTTATATTAGATTGGACCATTGTGTTAGGGTTAGTTTTTAGTATTCATTAGGTGTTTCCAGCTTTTTCACATTTTGTTTGTTTTTTAAATAAATTTAGTAATATTAAAAAAAACTGGTGGCGTCAAAATTAATATTGATTGTTCACCCCATCCCAGTGTAAGCTATAAGAGTACTTTAACTGATGCCGATCACCACTACCTGAGGAGTCTTCATCCGAGGATTTAGGTTACAACTTCCAAAAAAAATACGACCTCCCGATCTGAAAATGCCATCATTGCATACTCTTCCGATTTATCTATAAAGTTGAAGGCATTTCCGTTATGGTCAAATTACTTCATGCTGAGAGCTACACTAATACAAAGGAAGATATTTATATTAGAAGATATTGGAAATTACGTGCTTTCTTGATACGTCAAAATGACAACTCCAAACCAAAGAAGTCAAAAGTTTTGTCGAATGAACAAATTGAAACTGTTATTACTCAAGCAGGGGATTATACAGACTTAATGAAAAAGGTATGTTTAGAGTGTAAGAATTTTAAAATTACCTAATTACTATTACCATTAATGTGAGTTAGTTGTTTGCATGTATTTAGTTAGTGTCTAAAATGTATATAAAAAACCGGTAGGGACCGGACAAAAAGTTTTATGATTTACCTGGATTCCCAGCTTGTCCTTGTTGATGTAAAGCCAACTGCTTATAATACTCAAAATACTGCTGTACATAGTAATATTGGTAGTATTGTTGTTGTTCATAGGTCATCTGCGTATAATCCGGCATCTTCGGCGTCTCTTGTGTCTCAGCTTGATTGCCCTGAATGCGATTTACCAGTTGACTATAAGCGCAGTTCACTGACGGCTTGTATGGAATCTGGGGTATGGTAATGGCAGTGGTAGCCGCCTGTTTGACAATAAATTAAGTTACTTTTGAACAAGGATGAGATCGGTTAGGAGCATAACCGCTAATACCTACGCATTTTTGATGATTAAAAAATGTAGTATTCATAGTGAAGGCATCAAATTTGTTTGCCACTATGATTGAATCACATCTCAAAATTAAATTTTTTCAAAATAAAAGTTGATGGTTCTCAAAATTAAGTATCTAAATATGTAATCAAGATTTATTTTCAACATCTACGTTTCATTTTCAAAATTTGCATCCATAGGTACTTTTATCTCTATCTCTTCAGATATATTAAAAATTATGAATAGAATGAAATCTATAAAAATAATATGAGACAAGTATTGTCACTTTGAATCATCAAATATTCTTTGGTACAGGTTTATTGAGTTTCAGTATGCTTACCCAAGGTATACTACTCAAGAAATTTCAGAGCGATTCACAATATAGTTTTCATTTTGTATCAACCAGTTATTGCAACAAAAATATTTCATAATAAATGAGAATAAAATTTGAACTGAAAGTATAACTGAGTAAGAAGCATAGCAATATTGTGTTAATGTTGATTGTTATGATTGCAGTAGGTTTTAGAAATTTATTGTTTCTAAAAATACAATAATTGACACAAAACTAATAGAAAAATGGTACAAACAAATCCACATTGAGTGCAGGGAGATGCGTAATGTATTTAATCAGACACATAATAGTGATGAATGAAGAAACAGATAATAAATGACGGAACAAACAAAACTTAAGAAAAATATCTGATCTGAAGTATATAAAAAAATATTTTCACAATTTGATGTCCGATATTCTGAGATATAAATGTTTGATTTTACATCTCTAATCTATATAAAATCTTTAACACCCGAGTAAATAGTGCCTCTAAAAAAATATATGTAAAATTTACCTAGATGAGTGAATTATAACAAGTATCTGATAATAATGTTGTCTCAAAAAAGTGTCTTTTGATTGCAAAAGCCCGTTGTATTCAAGTTTTACTATTATCCGAATAACAGTTTTAGACCTAACAAAGATGTAAGACAATTTCTGATTATGTAGTGTCACTGCTATCTGCTCGTATCTTTGATATTGCTATACATAAAATAGTGTAATTTGGAAACTAAACATTAGCAGTTGTAAATTTCTCTACTAATGATGACAGATGACGTAATTGTCATAGATGACTTCATGGGACATCAGTGAGACCCTTTGGCAAGCAACACCTCTTTTAGATTTTAAAAGCCTATTGAATTATATTAAATATAATTTTTATTTATCAATTACATCAGTAGTGTTGAGGTGGACTGTATGAGGAACATCATGGCAGATGGATTGGACGACAGGTCCAATGAAATGACCACCACAAACACCTTTGGATGTTTTCCTGTGGGGGCATATCAAATGTAAGCTTTACATCACCGAACCTGACAATATTGATGATTTAAAACAAAATATTCTTACAGAATTTGTCGTCATCTATTACGATGACGTCACATGTCATCACTATAACATTACTATTGTTTAGTTTCTAAATCTCACTACTTCATGTATAACTGTTCCAATGAAAGAAGAGAAGATTTTTCAATATATGCACTATATTTATTTATTATTCTATCATGATACAATCAGCAGAATACCTTCTGCTCTATTTTTCATTCTAGAAGTAAAAAAGCAGAGTATACTGAAGAGTATTAATCAATAAGTTTCAACATTGACCAATACATGAAACCTGATTTAAACATGTTTTTTACTTAGTTGACATTTAAAATATTAGAAATATTAACTAGTATAATTATATAATTATTAACAAAAGTGAATATTTCGAAAAACAAATTTAAAAATTTTAATCAATGACTCAAAGTATACCAGTTTCCGGAGGAACATTAATGTGACTTGCATAAGTTATAATGATTTTAAAGTGTATTTGAAATATTAGGATAATACTGAAGAAAATAAGATCAATCAATTTGTCTACTTAAATATGAGGTTCAAAGGTTCAAAACCGTATTCGAATCAGTTGCTCAAAAGAAAATAAGTAATGAAGACAGTAACAAACAAACAAGAATTCTTTGGTAGTTCAAATCCTATTAATTTTTCAAGAAGCGTTGTCATTTAAAAAAATGAGCCATTGTGAATAAAAGTGAGTAAAATATTTACCAATAAAATCAATAGACGCAGCTTAGTGGTTTATTGGGAGATATATTCACAAGAAACAAAAAAACAAAACAGATACTTAAAAAATAAATAGATCAAAAGAATTAGAAAATTCAATCAAATCAAGGTTAAAATATAAAGAATGAACACAACAGGAGGCAAAAAATGAGGAATCCAATGGAATGAGACAACTAGATATGATAAATGTAATATACATCACCATTAATGTAAAACTGTAACTTCACATTCAGTAATGGAACAAAAGTACATTATGATTTTCCGTAATTTGGTAGGTAGAGAATATGTCGTGTCTTCAAATAAATTTCACGAATCCAAAAATTTGCAGGAAACAAAAAAAGGCACTTTTGTAAATGCAATTCGTCAAAAGTACTTCTGTTTCAAAAATATTGATTAAAATGAGCCTATAAATACTAATAAAACGGGAAAATTAGTAGCTTCTTTCATCAAGCAATTTAAACCATTTTGCTATTTGCGTTAAACCTGTTTGGAATTCAAAAAACATATAATACTCGTAACATTTGTAGGCTAAAAAGATTGTTTAGGAAATTAAATAATTATTAGAAATCTATCAAAAATTCCCCAGAAATGTTGAATCTGAGCAATACTTCCTTTTAAACATTGAAGGCGATTCTTGTATTCATAGTAATAGAATCTTGCAGTAAATGGATTAAACTATATAATTTTAATTATACAGTAAAAGTAATAAATGTACAGAAATTTACAGTCAATCCAGAAGTGGATAAAATATATCCTTAGGGGGATTTAAATATTCAAACAAATCCCAATTTTATCATTAAATAGTAATGATATGACTTTCGTCAAAAATAGTAGTACTTTGAATCACAATATATTTTTAATCCCCTAATTTTAAACCTTTTTTTGTTATTAAACCTACAACTGTATTTTGAACGATCTCAGGATGAGATCCTGACGATGTTCTCAAACACAATTTTAGATTTTTTGTTAAGTAAATGAATGATATAGAATAATGATATTTAATTATGATTATATTATCAACAATTAAGTGATCTACATTTAAATAAAACTGAATTTACTTAATTATCTCATTATTTCACAACATTTTAAATAATATTTAAAATCTGATAAGGCATTAGAGTGCGCCTTCAAAGAGCATACACATTGTTAATACTGAACACACTATTTACTAGCACTAATCGTGAGTGTTGGTGTAATGGTAGTAAATAGTATGAATATTACAAATGATTCCAGTAATTCCAACTTACACATTGTTATGGTTAAAAGCAACCCTGAATACAAAAACAGTTATAAAATGAGACATCTATCTAATTTCAATTAAACATTCCAGTTTGAAATGATATAAAATTTAAATTATAAACTAGGTCTTCACTTAAAAATTATTATCTGAGAAAAAAAACGAAAGTCCTTGAACACAAAAATATATCTATATTATGTTGCTTAGTTGGTGTGTATTCTATTTACATTATTTGTTTGCTTATTTATATATGATACATTACCAGAAAGAGACTTTTTTTATAATTTCTCGATTTACCCAAAATCTTTATAGTAAAAATTATGTCCCATTTGATGATGAAGTTCAATAGACGTACATCTGTTTCTGCCACATGCATCATGTGATATTTCATTTTATAACATTAGTATTGTAAAGAATCGGTACAAGATGGAAATTACTTTTTTAAGAGATACCCATTATTTTAGATCAAATGGTATCACCGGGGAAGTGACATACCCGGGGTGGACCAAAACTAATGACAGCGTCTGATCCAGAGTGGACGCCTGCAGGTCGAAAATGAGAAGGAAAACTTGCAACCCTTCAGAAAGCAACATGAAACCACTGAAGTATTTTCCCAAGAAAAGCACATGAACTTACATATATGGTCCTCAGTTTCCGGCAAAACGAAGGTTAGGTTAGGTTAGAATCCCTGGAGTCAAAAATAAATTTAGGCTTGGAACATGGAATGTCCCTAGTCTATTCGTAGCTGAGAAACTAACCAACACTATAGCAGAAATGAAGAGATTAAAAACTAGGTGGCCAGGGAGTGGTCAGTACAGAACAGATGATGCGACTTTCTATTATGCCGGCAACCAAGATAAAAACCATTGAAATGGAGTCGGGATTATAGTCCCTAAAGACATCAGCCAAAATGTAACAGATTTTGTTCCCTTTTCCGACAGAGTAATGTTACTGAAGATAAAATCAAAACCAGTCAATGTGAATATTATGCAGGTATATGCCCCCCCCCCCCCCACTGTATAAATCTGATGATGAAATTGAAGTGTTCTACGATGATGTCAAAAAAGCTTTAAATCTCACCAAACCACACGAACTAAATGTAATACAAGGATATTTAAACGCAAAAATAGGCAAAGGGGTAGCTACTGCTCAAACTTATCTTGGCCTCCAATTCATATGGATGATATAAGAAAAGCGATAATGGAAGCAAAAAACAACAAAGCTGCTGGATCTGATAAGATACCTGCGGAAGCGATGAAATTTATTGATGATAATAATATCGTATTGTTGCAAAAAATATTCAACAGAATATTATGATACCGGTTGTTTTCCCAAAAGATGGCCGAGATCCACGTTCTTACCACTCCCCAAGAAATACAATGCAAGCAGATGCAGTGATCATAGGCTAATATGCCTCATGAACCATACTCTTTTCTGGTTTCAGATCTGGAATGGGTATCCGAGAGGCACTTTTTGGAGTTCAGGTTCGAATACAGAATTGCCGTGCCGTCGTCAAGAATGTATTTTTATGCTTCATCGATTACAAGAAAGCGTTTGATGATGTAAAATACAAAAAACTTACAGGTATTGAAGAACACAAAAGTGAATGATGAATATATCAGGTGCATAGAGGATTTATACTGGCACCAAACAGCACATGTCAGAACGTAAAACATCACTTCTGAGGGTGTCAAAATAAGGAGAGGCGTCCGATAAGGATGTATTCTGTCACCACACTTGTTCAATTTGTACTCTGAAGCAATAATTAATGACACCTTTGAAGATGAAGAAATATCCGAGAAAGTAACAAAATACAGATGCTTAGGATGTTGGCTGCACTCAGATTGGAACACTGATAAGGAAATTCGAAGCAGAATAGAGATGGCCCACAATGCTTGCATAAAATACAAGAAGATCTCAAATGTAAAGATTTAAATCTAACACTATGCATGAAATATGTAATGTGTGATCGATTGTGTTATATGGGGTGGAGGCTTGGACTTTAAAGGTGAGCACTATCAATAGATTAGAAGCTTTTGAAATGTGAACATATAGACATCTTCTCAAAATTCCATGCACTGATAAAGTGACGAACAAAGATGTCTTACAAAGAATGCACAAAGAAAGGGAATTACTCAGTGCAATAAAAAGAGAAAGCCTTCATATTTGGCAACATTTTCAGAAGCGAAAAATATAATATCTTGCAGTTAATTTGGGATGAAAGAAAATGTCCACGCTCAGAATATCAGACAGTGGACTGGAATTAAGCCTATTGGGGAACTTATCCAGACTGCCTGTTAATGTGGTCACTAACATCCATTAATGTGGATAGACAATGAAAGAAGAAGAAGGGCTTAAATATTCTAAATCAATCAAGTAGTTATAAAAAAACGTCAGTTTCTAGAAGTGCATTACATAAATAGACAAGCAAATAATATCAATTATAAACAGGATACAAACCAATTAAGCAACATTTGTTTCAACATTCTGATCATGTTTAATTACTTCTCTTCTCAAATTTTAATTATTTAATGAATAATCACATAATTTATAATTTGAATTTGGTATAATTTCAAACTGGAATGCATAATTCGCATTAGATAGATGTCTCATTTTATTACTATTTTTGTATTGTGTTGTTTTTACCCTTAATAATGTATGTGCCCTATGAAGGCACACTCTAATGCCTAGTAAATCTTATATTATTTATTGTGGCACTGTTTGAAGCTAACTTAAGATTCTCCTTATGAAATGACGCTTAGATAAATTGAAATTAGTCTGTGGAACAGTTAACTTGAGATAATTCCTCATAGTTTCGATAACATTTACATCACACAACACACACATATATGTCTTTTTAGTGCTTCTCAAAAGTCTCCTCCTCCCCATTTTCTTTTTAACGGTGATGAAATTTGGAGCGTGAAAATGAGCTATTATAAGCTTCTCTACTAGTGGTATCAGGTGACGTAATAGGCGTCGGTGACGTCAGCAGGCAACTGAAACAAATGGGACCTTATAGCAAGTGACACCTCGTTTGAAAGGTATTTAGAATACCTATTCATTCATACTAATTTTTTTTAGGATTTACCATGTTTTTGATGGTTAAAATAAATAAACACTAAAATTTGAGTTTCGCTTTTAATTGATAAAGATTCAAAAGTCCGGTTATGGTAAATTGTTAAAAAAGCTGATGTTTTTACATGCGGTAATATCTTGAATGTTTACTTTAATTATTGTTTAACGAGACGTTTAAGTATCTACATAAACAAAATGGTACACACTATCTTAATTATTGGTGAAAGTGGAAATAATTTTCTTGCGGCGGGACGCATTTTTAATGAGAGTTGTTTCAACAAACAGGTAGTGTTCATGATGCCAAACGATCGGGTCGACCAAATATTGGTATTGATAAACAAATGATATAGTTGCAGAAATTGTAGTAAACCGTTCTTCTTCCACAGCCCAAGTTGTGTCTACCTGTGGAGTCAGTCATATTACAGTACAGAGGGTGTTCACCAATAACAAACTGTAAACAGTGCACCAACTTTCAGATGACGACCCCGACCGAAGGCTGCAATTGTGTGAAAATATGTCCACTAAAATTCTCCAACAGCCAGACTATGTAAGGACAATTTGTTGTAGCGACGAAAGTACTTTCTTCCTTAATGGAAATGTTAATACTCAAAATGTGAGATATTGGAGTGAGATGAATCCTCACATGTTTCGTGAAAAACATACACAGTTCCCACTAAAAGTAATGCCTGGGCAGGTATTTTGGGAAACCACATAATCGGGCCTCGTTTTTTGAACTCTAATTTAACTGGTAAGTATATCTAGAGATATTAGAAAACGCAATTGAACCGTTAATTCTTCAAATTCTGGAAGATAATCTAGATGCCCACTATTACTTTGCAGTAAGACGTTATCTAGATGAGGAATATCCTGGACGATGGTTTGAACGACGCGGCCCAATAGAATGGCCAGCTGGGTCATCGGACGTAACACCTTTAGATTTTTTCTGTGGGGATACCTTAAATCTAAAGTTTACGCTATAGCTCCTGACAGTATTGACGTTTTAAAATAACAAATTGTTGAAGAATATAGGGCAATTTCCCCTGACACATTTTATTGAGTCTGACAAGAGTTTAATAATACGATGTTTTACTGTCAGGAAGTAGATGGAGCACATTTTGAACAATGATTATAAGAAAAATAGTATGATTGAATAGATATTCTAAATACCTTTCAAACGACGTGTCACTTGCCATAAGGTCCCATATAATATTATTGGTTTCAATTGCTTGCTGAAGTCTCCGATGCCTATTACGTCACCTGTTACCATTAGTAGAGAAGCTTACAATAGTTCATTTTTACCCTCCAAATTTCATCAGTCTAAGTATCCCCGTTGAAAATAAAAGAGGGGAGAAGGGGACTTTAGAGAAGCACTGTATATATACATATATTTATATCAAAATTGTACGTTTTGCTAAAAGGTTAAATATTTCAATTTTATGAAAGGCTTCAGTAATTGATTCAGATTTAAATTTGATTTTTAACTATATTTAGCAATTATAGTTTTGTTTAATTTTGCTAAACTGAATAAAACTATGTTAAACGATAATAAAATAGTTGGATAGATCATACATATAATTCGTCAGTTGGTGATCAAGGTAAGAATTTTATATATTAGTGCTTTGAAACCCAATGTAATAAAATAGTTTAATTTCAAAAATAGTAATCAAAATTTTAGAAATATTATAATTTTGTGTAGACAATTAATCCAGAACATTTAGAAATATTTGTTTATTTTGCTAGAATTTGATTAAACAGTATATCAAAGACATGTATGTTGTAGGATAACCCGTACGAGATAATGTCGATCAGCTTGCATTTCTAACAATATTATAATTCGTCTTCCAAAAATATTATTCATTTATTAACAAATTTACAAATAATAATGAATCTTTTAAGCAATATCTATGATGCAAAATTCAGTTCGTATTTTAGTTGCAACAAATAACTTTTGAGACTTAATTTTGTCTTTGACTGTAAAAAAGACCAGGAGATGAGCATACTATATATAAATAATCTGAAAGTTTAAGGAAAGTGTAGGTGTTTCGCCTAAAGGATAAATTAACAACCTAAAAACAATTATGATACAATATATCAATGAAATGCTGATAATCTGCAAGAAACATTCTAGAAAGCATACATTTGAAATTTGACTTCTAATGAATTATTCAGGATTGGCAAAAAGGTATGTAAAGCCTATTTAATAATAAAGCATCAAAAGAATAGTGATGTCTCATAGTAACCTATATTGGGAATTAATTAGAATTTTTAAAAAGTTGGCTAGAAAAAATAAGATACCAAAAAGATAAAAATTTATAAACCACCTGACTACTTGTCATGTGGATTTCTGTTGAACTTTTACAACCAGGTAACAGAAGACTGATTCTGGTAACTGTGAAAACTGTTTATAGCAAATTATATTTTTGAGAACAATTTACTGACAAGGTTGAAAACTCATAATATGCATTCCGCATACATTTTTTCTCTTGAAACTAGATTCTTTTACTACAATGATCTCTTAAATATCTGATGAAAAATAGAAATAAAAATAATTGGTTTATTTTATAAATATAATGTATAATACCTATCAATACAAAGTCTGACCATTCTTTTTTGTTTCGAAACAAACAGAGCTGATCGTAGGAGCCATCAACAATATGTTAGACGTACCTCGTAATGTATGAAATTTGTTTTAGTTAGGTTATATTACATACAATTTAAAATAAACTCTATTCTATTCAAATCATTATAATTTCTTTTGTTTTACTTGAATATTTGTTACAGCCATTCATTCATTCGTTTGGGTTGAGCTTAACAGCCCAGGCACTTGATCTAAGCCATTGTACCATTTGTTACTGCCATTCTCAAAAGAATATTTGTGACAAATACGTGTAGGCATTATCAGTCAAGCATTTGACAAATATTGCCATTTTAAATATCTAATTACCCCAAGAAATACATTCTCAAAATTTTAATATCTATACCTTTATCACCAACGATTTCAAACATAATCTAAACAACTATAGGATATCAAATTTAAAAACTTCCAGGAAGCATGTCTTGAAAAAAAGAAATAGAAAACGTTGGTCCCTTTTGTTGAAGGATATCATCATATAGTTGACTCTGTAAATAAAAAAATGAAAACACACATGTCACTAGCCACCTGCAAACAGAAAAACTAAATCATTAGTAAATCCAAACAAGTAATAAGACAACTTAATACTAAAAATGTTTTATTCAAAACCCTCTTGATGTACACAAACTCACTTATATTTATTACTACAAGAAAAGTGTCTTTGTTAAATTGAATAATGATAACACGAGTTAAACCTACCGGTTCTGCTGCTGTTGATGAAGTCAAACTTGGATGCAAATAGTGTGAGCTGGAATCATGGTCCAAATTTTCTGATATGTTTTCTGAAACGAAATATTCCCCAACTTACACAATTCATGAAATTTAAATAATAGATACATAATCTTTATTTTATTGATTGCAAATTTGTAACAATCAGACATTAAAATTCTCTTAAAATCACCTCAAATACTCTGAAGGTAGATGTCCACTTGAGGCTAAAACTCTTGATGAGAATATTTTTGGCAAATGGACAGAGTTTTGATAGTAACTATCGAGAGAACGGGCGAGTCGAGACTTGCTTGTATGTGGCTAGGTCAGTTCTTGATGGTGTGAGAGCCTCTCGCATTTCGACAACAGTGTGAATTGGGAGGGAGCTCGCAGCGGGTGTTTAGAAGAAAACAACAAATTTTGCTGGAAATTGTAGATGAATTTAGCTGTGGTGCAGAGGAGTTTCAAAGAAATTATACTCATATTGATTGATTGATTAAAATAGTCTTTATTAAAAATATTTATATTACCAATATACAGAATACAGAGTGATATATATATATATATATATATATATATATATATATATATATATATATATATATATATATATATATAATATATAAGTGCCGATGGTCTGGCTATTCATCCTGTTTTCTGTGTAGTTCCTGCAGGTGAGATTTTGGCTCCTCGCAGAAACCGTATTATCCAATACTTTTCCTTGATTTAACTTCCTTTGTCCCCGGCATATAGATATGGCTCCCAGAATCTTTCGGCTAGGTTATATACTCATATTGAACCTGCATTGCATTCATGCAAACAAAATTACGAAATTGTGCATCTTCGATATGTAGCTCTTTTGACCTTACACGTACATTTAACTTTTTGTTTCTTTTTCATCAAAATTTTGTAGCATACAATGAAGACAGCAAGTTTTTGTCACATCCATATTATTAACATTTTTTAATAGAAAGTTGTTATGTCTGGCGTGCACTGATGCAACTAAACTCAGAAGAAACTAACTGTCCTAAGGGTAAAAATTTGAAAGTTTTCTCTCAAATGGTCAAGCCGCTGAGATCAGCTCTCGAAAGTAACTCGAGAGATAACCTCAAGTGGACACCACCTATTTATCATTGCAAATTATTCATAATGTTGTCAATGAGATTGAGGTACCAAATCACCTTGTACATTCAAAATTATTTTAAAAACAAACTGTTAAAGTATTATAAAAAAATGCTACTAAAAAAAATTGTCATATCTCATAAAAGACTTGATTAAGGGTATCAAAATACTATAATTAGAGAATCCTCAAGAGTAGCTTTATCGAATCTATAGGGCGTTCTATTTAAAATAAGGAAGTTTCAGTCAACTTTCGATATAAAGAGAAATGGTAGGTGGCTCTAAATATTCTATATCAATTGAGCATATCTGAAAACCCGTACAACCAATTATCAGATTTTTAGTATATCAAGTATAGTAATTTTTGACCAACCACTGTGTTATTATTTTAGTCTTGAATTATTCACAGAATAAATAATGTCTCAGAACAATTGTCACAATAAAAATTAGTGAAGTACCAGTGTAGAAAAAAAACATTTTCACAAGACCGCTATGGCAAACAAAGAGTTAAAAAGAATTTTATTTAGAAATGCAAATAATCGTGTCGGGGCTTATTAAAAACGGTGAAAATCCCTAGACAATTTTTCGTTCCTTTCAGGAAAATTTGGAAGACTTTTGGGTTTTATTAACCAATCAAACAAGCGGACATTAGTATTTTAAAATATTACACACATGTGGAGGCACAAATACAGAACATTTTTCAGTAAGTACTATCTTTAGATTGTAGAAATTTATGATGATGTCACGTGTGACAAAAAACATTGCTTTTTTACGGAAAAAAACATCACCGAAATGAAAACTTGACTTGATAAATGTTATCTGTAGTCTGCACCAGGAAAATTGACCATTTCTGAATGGTTTGCTAAATTATGTGAAGTGTAGTCATATGAACACCTATGGTGCGCCAAAAACTGGTTAAAAATGGCCGTTATACCCAAAAACATAAGAAAAAGTCCACTAAATCAAACTAATACGAAGTTACAAAAACAAAACAGAGTGCTGACACAGTTATGACGACCGTATTTTAGGATGAGTAAGGTATTTTGTTCATCCACTACCTTGACAAAGGAAAGACAGTCAATTGTGATCGCTACATGGTCCAACTGGATTGTTTAATCGAAGAAATTTTATAGAAAGGGTCCCATATGCAGGCACAATGCAGCATGTTCTTCTCAAGTTCTTTACTAAGATGGCAAAATTCCTTCACCCCTTCTCTAGATTTACCCTGCAGTGACTTTTCGTAGACATAAAAAAGTGCTCTCTTGAAGGATATTTGGCTTGAATGAGGAGGTGATTATCAAAACGAACAACTAATTTGGGACTAAAAATAAGTAGTTCTTCAAGAAAGATATCTTTAAAGAAGTGCTTGAAAAATTGTATCGTTTTGGAAGGAGACTATCTAGGTAAATAAAATCATTTCTTTTTTCGAAAAAAATGGTGTTTTCTTCATTATACTGGGATATTATCATTTGCTGTGTATCTTGCCGTTACCCAAAACTTAAGATTTAGTACTAAAATACATTCAAAAAACTTGTTTATATATTTTTATCAAAACAGTAGTAAATTGTTATTTATGTTATTGAGGCACAGTTTCAATTATAGTTATAAATACAAAAATGTTCATAAATCGAAGCAAGAAAACAATATTAACCACAAATATTTTAAATAACTTACCATTTGCATGCTTAGTGTGAGCTTCATATCCATGATACCTCCCACTTTTGAACAGTGCTAAAACATGTCTATAAAATGTGTATAATTTATCGTCTTGGTTAAGAAATGAAAATTGTGGATTATCCGCCTGCTTTGCCTTAAGAAGGATTTCCATCTGGGGACCTTGTTTGCACACAAACAATGCAGTTTTTTCTATCCTTGCATTCTCCTTTACAGTCTTAGGCTAGAATTGAAAGGTAAACCTTAGTATACGGTAACACTACAAAAATATGATCAAAACAAGATATACTAAAAAATCGTCATAATTCATTTGGGTAACAATGGAGATTTGTTTCAGTATACCTAAGTACTACAGTTTGTTCAATATCCCAAAAATATATACATACTAAACTCAACTTATAACAGATAATTGCCTATGCGGACAATATAGTAATCATATCAAAGACAAGAGAGATTCTGGAAAATACAATAAGGGAAATCACAAGTGAAGGAAGTAGGATGGGATTATAAATAAATGCAGATAAAACAAAAATGATGGATTTGGTAAAATAAATCAAAACAGTGCAATAAAGATCGGGGATTTTGAGTTAAAAAAAGTGGAGAAATTCAAATAGTTAGGTGTCACAGTAACAAACACTGGAAAAAGGAAATAGAAGAAAAAATCATTAATGCAAATAGAGCTTACCATGGAAATAAAAAACTTTTAAAAAGCAAATTACTCTCAAGACAAACCAAAATCAATATTTATAAAGTGCTAATAAGAACCGTCCCTTAAGAAATTACGAAAAATAACGATTCCTCATAGATTGCAACATTGAAAAGTACTTCAGAACAGAATCATACAAGGTAAATAGTTTTATTACTCTCTGAAAAAACATTTTACAATGTTGCGTCCGATATATGTACGTAGTAAGGTTGTGGACGCAACAATATCTGCATGGAATATGTATGGAAGTAGCATTGGTAGATATATATTTATATATATATATATATATATATATATATATATATATAATGGATATTTTTGTGGGGATGTGGCAATAAGACTCCAGAGTAAATTCTCTCAGATATTTATTCCCGAGCTTTCGAATGATTTTCATTCATTATCAAGGGATAAAATCTATAGCGAATTTTGGAATAATTGTAAATTTTTATAATAAACTCTTTTAAACATAATTCAATGAAAAACTCAAAAAACAATATGACAATAAACAAAATATTTTGTTTATTGTCATATTGTTTTTTGAGTTTTTCATTGAATTATGTTTGAAAGAGTTTATTATAAAAATTTACAACTGTTCCAAAATTCGCTATAGATTTTATCCCTTGATAATGAATGAAAATCATTCGAAAGCTCGGGAATAAATATCTAAAAGAATTTACTCTGGAGTCTTATTGCCACATCCCCACAAAAATATCCATTACAAATAAGTTGGCAAATATCTTTTTTCAAATTAAATATATATATATATATATATATATATATATATATATATATATATATATATATATATATCGTGTTTAAAATGCATATATTGAATAATATAGTTCAGAAGCTTGATAGATAAAAGGGACTTTCATTTAATACATTACCCATTCAATATCTATTGGAACATCAAGAATAGGTGGAGGTACATATTCTTCTTCAGCTTCAGGAACTGTTGGAATATCTTCATTTTTTTTCAGTTCAGGGTTCTGTGGTACGTCATAACTATATTGAAAAGTATTGGTCTTTTGTCTTTTTATTTCCTCTTCTAAAATATAAAAAAGTATAAATTAGCATTTTATTTATTATGGTTAATCACAAGTAATACCTTTATACATTTGTTCTTCTTCTTCATTAATTAAAAGAGAGTGATACCTTTCCTTATCACATAATTCTTCGACATTTCTTTCTTTTTCACTAAGTCCCAACCATCTGGTAGCATCATAGCCCTCTCTGCTGGCTTCATATTTAGTTAGGTCTGATAAGGCACCGCGACCATCATATCTGGAAAATTATTTATTAATCTTTCTAAATACTGTTGAATCATAACTTCTAACCTATCAATTTTTAGAGATTCATCACCCATCCACGGGATCAGGTGTTTGCCTTGATCGATATACAGCGCTTTCTCGTCATCTCTAAATAGTTTGCAAGCATACCCAAAAACTAAAAGCTCATCATGGTTTTCCGTTTTAATAATTTTTCTTAAAATTCCAGATTCGGAACCACCATTCCAATTCGCCATTTCTGTTTACACACCTTTTGGAAGTAGTAAAATGTGATCTGTATGACAATTGACAACCATTGACAATTGAAATGTTCGATTCCACACAAGGACACCAACTGAAAAATGGTGTTTTTGAGGATATTCATATATGTTGAGTATAATATAAAGGGCTTTTCTGAAACGGTAATCTTAGATCAGATAGATCACTTATCAGCTAATTTTGAATTCTAACCAAGAACGAGATTTTTATCAGAGTTTCCGAACGACGCGCGTTCTGTTTTGTGTGGAAATGTCAAATTTAATACTTAACAAAAACTTTTTATTTTTATTACTTTAGTTTCGTGGGTTGATTTTTGATGTACTTCTCTCCATTCTCATCTTGTAAAGTTTTAATTTGTTTTCACTCATCGTTGACACTAAATGTTAATACCAACAAGCTATTTTTTATATCGAAAAGCCAAAAATTATAAAAACCGCAAGTCTGAGCAATTTGCTAACTACGTGGCTAAAAACACTTAATAACATTTTATTTAAAGAAAACAAAAAGAAAATTTTAATACCAATAAGCTATTTTTTATATTGAAAAGTCAAAAAGTACAAAAACCGCAAGCCTCAGCAGCCTGCCCACTACTAGGCTCAAAGAATTAATAACATTTTAGCTTGAAGAAAACAAAAACAAACGAAGCAATCCGTCAGCTGATCGCATTTACCAATCGATGTACTAAGGTAGAAAGGATCCAAACGTATGATTATGATCCGCTCAGTTCGTTCAGTTTCCGAACGTGAGTGAACGTGATCCGGATTACTTTCCGAACGTTCAGATCATGAACGGGTTAACCCGATCATAGTTTCCGAAAAGCCCTATAGACACATAATTTCAGGCCTGTCACATCTACGGAATTTCACGTAGCTCTACGGAATTCAAAAGATGTCTACGGAATCTCCGAAAAGTTTCGAAAATCTACGGAATTTTCAATAACAATGATAATAATTACTATGTACTGTTATACTGTTTGCTCCGAGTTCTGTGAGTAAATTATTTCTGAAAATTTTACCCACTAACAAAATACTTAGTACGAAAACAAAGAGTGCGGATAGTAGATAACCTGACATACACCAATCTGTATTTGTGGTTGTTTAACTTACACGAATCATGAATATAACCAAAAACAGACGAAAAACATAAAAATCTTCATTATTCAATTCCCACAAATATAAAACAAAAGAAATCCATTTATTGCAGCTTCGTCTACCGATTTTCCTATAGTAGTGAGTGAAAATGTGAATTAAATTTCTCGGATAATTTTGAAAACTTCTGGCTCAAAGAATCAGCAAATGATGAACTAACATTTCCTTTATTAGTAAAATTAACAAATTATATTAGAATTCTTTCTCATATTACTGCAACAGGAAAGGAAGAATATTTTCTTCAATTATTATAAACAAAAACTAGCACCAGAAACCAACACTGTTTACCAATACCTACCCAGAGTCGACTAATCCACGCCAAAAAAAAATTAAAAACAATGGAAGTTCCAAGGAGCCGATAAAAATCATACGAAATACCAGCGTTGCCAAATTTCATGAAAGTGACATTTAACCATTGTGGAATGTGGAGAATAAAACGAGGTTAATGTTTTTGTTTTTCTCGAACTTGGTAATACACAGATATTATACAGTTCAGTGATTTCAGTTGTTATTATTATTCTTGAAAATTTGATAATTATTATGGCAGTGCTTTGTACTGAATGTGAAAAGGTTTTTTCAAATCAAAGTTCTTTAAATCGTTACCGACGAGAAGTGCATAAAATGAATAGTAGTATTGTAAGTTATAAGCAGACGAAAGTAATAACAAATTTTTATGCTGAAAACAAAACTATAATACCTCATTTATTAACGCTAAGAATTTGATACAGCATATTTTCATGTGCATGGTATCAATACACTTACAGTAAATGAGAACTTCCCATCTAAAAAAGGTAAGGTTCATTCCCTGGAAATGTGTTCAACAAGTATAATTTAAATATTTTTCTGAATTTGAGAGCTGGTTCACTTTTGATCATGATGAGGAAACCTCTTATTACTACTGCAATAGATCTGGTATGTGTGTTACATTATATAGGTGCTTTAAAGTTTGTTACTTAATGTGCAATTTGGAATTTTATTTGTACATATTATTATGTTTAACAGGAAAATCACAGATAAAACCAGTAGAAACTAGGAAACGTAGCATAAAAAGTCAAGGTATTTGCAAAATTAATAAATATTGTACCAGTCAATTGATACTTTGAAGAAATATTCTGAGTGATGAATGCATTATCCAGTATTTTAGCAAACATTATGGTCACAACATTGAAGTACAGCATATACGAATTCACAAATCTGATAGAGAGTTGATAGCATCAAAACTGATTGCAGGAGTATCAGCATCCAAGTGAGTTACTTATATATATATATATATATATATATATATATATATATATATATATATATATATATATATATATATATATATATATATATATATATATATATATTGTTTTATTTATACTGATGTTTTTTAATTTCAGTGTTTTAAACAAAACAAAAAGTGAAGTGGGTGCTGACGAAACCCTTAAGCGTGTAGATCTTTTAGTGCGTAAAGATATTAATAATATAAAGAATGCCTATGATATAAATATTATTGATGGGTGCAGACATAAAAATGATTCAACTAGTGTCCAGCTTTTTCTTTTAGAGTGTGATAAGAATGAATTTAACCCAGTTGTGCATTCTATAAAGCTCAAGGTGTGTTCAGACCACTCAATATAATTTAAAAGAAAATGATTTTTGCATCATAATAATCACTGAGTTGCAATTAAAAATGTTGATAAAATTTGGAAGCAATATAATTACTATAGATGCTACACATGGGCTTAACTCCTATGATTTCGAAATGTCAACACTCATGGTGATTGACGAATATGGAGAAGGCTTTCCCGCTGCATGCATGTACACTAATCGTAAAGATACATACATTTATGAAGTTTTCTCTTCTGTGTTGAAGGCCAAAGTTGGTCATATAAATGCAAAAGTATTTATGAGTGACATTGCACCTGCATTTTATAATGGCTGGTGTAAAATTATGAGTACTGTGGAACATCGACATATTTAAATGTGAAATGAACAAATTTATTTCATATTTAAATGATACCTCGTTATTACATTTTAAAACATATTTTTGGATAGTTATTTTAACATTAAGCATCAGTGGGCTTATGCTTACAGAAAACAATGTAATGTTAATACAAACATGCATAAAGCATTGAAGTATATATACTTTGATGGTAAAAAAATTAAACGTCTTGACAAAAGTATCAGCGTTTTATTAAAATTTATTCGGGACAGTAGAAAGACTGATTAAAGCTACCAAAGGGAAAACAACAAGCCAGCAAACTCAAATACACGCAAGGCACAGAGCTGCTGTATGATCTTCTGAATATAAATTAGAATCTTGCACTCAGAATAAAGGTATTGTTAAAAATACAAAAAACAGTGAAGTGTATTTAATAGAAATTCAGTCTCTATCAGCATGTTGTAAAATAAAATGTTCATTCTGCCATATTTGTGTACACTCATGTTCCTGCACTTGTATTGACTTTGTAATTCGATCAACAATATGTAAACATATTCATTTCTATTTACTTAATAGCAAAACTGTCAAGGATTTGACTAGACAATGGTCCGCTATAAATATTAAAACAGATATTGAAAATACAACTATAGTGAAATCAATTAATAATAAATCAATATTAACTTTGAAAGACGAAATACATTTAAATGCACTTGATGTAGCAAAATAAATCAAAAGCCATGCATACACTTCAGAACAAGTTACTGCAATTTCAAAGCATATTAAAATCATTGCTGCAATTGAATCATTACCAATTGAAGATTCAAATGCCAAAAAATTAAAACTTATACCATACCCACCAAAGATAAAGTTGGTAAATCTTCAAACAAAAACATTAAAAAACAGATATCCGACTTTTCAACTAAAAAGAAATCTAAAAAAAGTTACAGGAAACCAAATTTGGACGAAAAATTAGCTGTTAGAGGTATTTTGAATGATCACAATTATAATTAAATGGTTCAATAAATTGGAGCAATGAATAATATGTTATAATGTAGCAATTACAAATCCTGATTTTGATGAGTCTCTGGAGTTAATTTTTTGTAGATATTTGTTTATTTATACCTATTTACCTTATACTAATGACTCATATCAATTGTTTACTAATTTTACTATTGTAATACAAGCTATAAATTGAATTTTGAGTTTTTGTTTTATTTTGTGTAAGCTGAAACAGTAATGTTTTTCTATGTTATATAAAAACGATGGGCGTCAATGAATAAATATAAAGATTGCCAATGAAACTTTTTAATAAAATGATGGAAAAAATAATGTAGGTTCTTGCCTTACTGTCTTTAAACCAAAGCCGGATCTCAGGACTTTGTTATCAGCTATATAAGAAAGACAAAATTTAAGGAAAACTACAGAGAAAGGTATTTAGGGCGCCATTAGTTTTTTTTTGATGATTCTTAAGATTAATAAATAAAATATATAGTGTTTCATTTCATAAAATCCAATGTAGTCAAAGTGTACAGCTAAGTTTAAATGTTACCGCCAGCTTCGTAAGTGTCACTTACATGAAATTTGGCAACGTCGGTATTTGGTATGTTTTTTATCCGCTCCTGAAGTTCCAAGGATAAGTAAAATTAGTATAGTTTTTTTAATTTATTTAGGTTTTCTGTTGTAATAAAGTAAATAAAAGTAAGTGAACCTTTAAAATGTCATTACCAGGTATAATTCGTCATAGTTGTATTGCATAAAATTGTTAACCCACTATTGGCCAAGCATTGAAAAAATAGGTTAAATTATGAAATATTTGTTTAAAACAATTTATTAGTACATTAAATAAAAGTAAATAATACAATTTTTTTCACAAAATAAAGAAAAATTAAAAAAAATACTGTTGCGTAAGCGCAACGTTGGCCGAAACACTTAACTTAAATGGTATTCTTCAAAACAATCGGGGTGTAAATGAACATTACAACTTCTACACATATAAACTGTCTGACTGTGACAAAATCTGCATCTTCTTCTTGTAGGTTGTTTAAATATCAAATGACTTTTTTTTTTCTTGGCTTTGACACTCGTCATTCGGCCAGTCACAACAGGAACAAACTATTAATATATAAAAAAATATATTCACCTTACTCACACCTAAGAGAAGACAAAATTACCTACCTAAAAAAATAAATACAATAAGGATAGACAGGGTCACTCGCTTCTTGTCTAGGGGCCCATCAAGACATTATAATTTATCACAAACAAAACTAGGCCACGGAAAGATAGGAATAACTACAATTGGGATAAACAGAGGTAAACAAATCTAGTTCAAACATTCACAAGCATACCTTTGATTCGTATATGAATTTCATCAGAACATTATATACTTCCATTTTGTTTAAGGCTAAAAGATGGCAGATATTGAAGGGTGTGAAAAATCCGATTCTTATTAAATCATTAATAAGGTTTTGAGTTTCTTGGGAATATATGCAGTTAAAGAAAATATGATTCAGATCACTTTTGATATGACAGTGTTGACACAGGTCTGTGTCAAGAATTTTTATTTCATATAAGTGTGCCGGATAACATGCATGTCCAAAGCGTTGTCTAACAATAGTTGTAATGTATTTACGTGGACAGGAGTAAGAATTGAACCAACAACAATTCGGAATTTCTTGTTGAATTGATGAATATTGGGTATTAGATATTTTACAATAATCGTTCCAGGACTTTTTCCATAAACAACTTTGTTTTTGCCTAGAATTAGCAAATACGTCTGGTACAGTTAGTGGATAGAGAGATAAGGTACCATTTTCTGCTGCATTTTTAGCTAAACGATCTACATGTTCATTATGTTTAAGTCCTATATGTGCTTTGATCCATATCAGCTGTACATGTTTATTATCTTTTTTTAATTGAAATAACATTTTTTTTATATAGAATATATAAAGATTATCTGATAAAGCAGGTATAGTTGGATTTTGTATAGCTGTTAAGACAGACAGAGAATCAGCTAATATAATAGCAGAACTTTTTCTGGACGACGAAAAAAATTTTAACGATTCATAGATGCCCACAGCTTCAGCGCTGAAAACTGAGAAGTCTGAGGGGAGCTTAAACAATTTTTCGACATTATCACCTGGAATGTAGAACGCACAACCAGTTCCATATAAACTTTTGGAAGCGTCAGTATATATCTGTATGGAATCAGAATAATTTTCTAATATGGAGTTTAAAATTGTAAGACTTATCATAGGATTTACATGATACCTAGGTTGAATGACATTAAACATATGAAAAAAGTATTCAAAATCATCTAAAGTCATATTTTTTTCTGATCTAATTACACATAGATTGTTGTAGTTTCCGAAAGCATCACAGAGAGGCGGTGAATTTTTGCGGATCCAGTAGTTGTTAGTTAAATCAAATTCGTTTAGTTTACATATATTGTGATATAAAGATTCGTTGGAAGACATAATTTTTATGAGGAATTTATGGCTAAGATGATTTCTTCTATATTTTAAGGGAGGTTCTAAAGCTTCCACGTGAAGTGGTTCAATGGGAGTAGACCTCATAGCACCCATACAAATACGTAAGGCTTTGTTTTGAAATACGTCAATTTTTTGTAAAGTATTTTTACTTGCGGATCCATAAAGTGTACATCCATAATCTATTATGGATCTAATATATGATCTATAAAAAAGTAGCGAGGTCGACACATCAGCTCCCCACCAAGTTTTAGAAATGGATTTTAAAAAATTCATACCTCTGTTGCATCTATTCAATATATGTTCGATATGGGGTTTCCAGGTTAACTTCCTATCAACTATCATTCCCAAATATTTTATTGATTTACAAAAAGGAAACGCTTGTGTATTTAACTGAATCGTATCGATATTCGGGATGTTATGTCTAGAAAAAATGCAAACTGATGATTTCGTGGGAGATACTTCAAAACCATTTTTAATGAACCATTTATAAGCCAATCCGTATATTTTATCTAACGTCTCTACAGCATCATTATATTTTTTGGCCTCTGAATATAAGCAAAAATCATCCGCATACTGAATTATTTTTGGGGTGATATTTTCAACGTAAATACTATGAAAGTCAGCCGTATACAAATTAAAAAACAGAGGACTCAATACTGAACCCTGAGGTAGTCCTGAAATATTATAACGAGGTCCTATGAGGTAATTATTATGAGTTCTTATATACAATTTTCTATAAGAATAAAAGTTAATGATTGCATCAGTTAATCGAATCGGTATTAGGAAGTTATTAATCATTTTTTCTCTCAGAATGGGTAAGCAGACGCTATCATAAGCACCTTCGATATCTAGGCAAAGTGTAGGTAAATATCTATTGGTGGAATAAGTATTTTGAATATCGATAACAAGAGTTGTTAGAGCGTCAATTGTACCACAACCTTTACTGTAGCCAAACTGGGTTCTTGGAAGGAGGTTTTTCTGAAATAACCACCATTCAAGTCTGTGCTTAATGATACGTTCTAAAGTTTTCAACATACAAGACATAAGTGATAAAGGGCGATAGGATTCAGCATGATTGGGATCTTTACCTGGCTTGAGAATAGGAATAATGATGACATCCTTCAACTCATTAACTATGGATAGATTATTCAGTATATCATTAAATATATCAATCAACATACATTTAGCAATAACAGGAAGGTTATCAATCATAGGATATTTAATTTCATCAAGTCCTGGACTAGTACTGCTGATTAAGATTTGATATTTATCAGATGTGGAGTTTAATGAGAAATCTCTTTGAAGAGTATTTTCAATTGTCCCAGTATACAATGGCCAGTTGGCTTTTTTTATGTTCCATTTATTTTTAAGGGGAAATTCATTGATAACTTGGTCAATTGGAAGCTCCATAAGAATAACAAAATGATTCGATCCTAATGTATCATCCAATACTGACCAATTAATTCTATTAGCAAGTTCAGGAGAACAAAAAGTGATATCTATCGCAGAAACATTTTGATTAGGACGAGTTAAAACTGTGGGTTGTCCATTATTCATTACTGTTAGATTAAGATCATCTGCAGCTTGGATTAGTTGTATACAAACTGTGTCATTATGATGTGCACCCCACAACGAATGATGTGCATTGAAATCACCTCCCACGATTATAGGATTTTTTGCTTGTGAAAAAAGTGTAAACCAATCATTAGCAGAACATTTAATTTTAGGTGGTTTATAAACAGAAAAAAGGCTTAGCTCCGATTTACCATATTTAATTTTTATGCCACACATTTCCACGCCTCTACACACATTATTATTAATTTTGAATTCACAAAAACTTATTGAATGATGAACTAAAATGGCAACACCACCATAGCCGTCATGTCGGTCTTTACGGATCATATTATAACCATTATAACAATATTGTATATTTTTTTTAAACCAAGTTTCAGTAATAAGTGCCACATCTATTTTTCTAGAATTTAAAAAGTGTTGCAAACTGTTTTTATTTGCCACAGCTGATCTAGCATTCCACTGCATAATGTTAAGTGAAACTTTTTGAGCCATTAATAATTATTAACTGTTAGAGTATCCTCCAGTACTTGTTTTATGCTACTGATTATTGAACTTTTATTAATTGATTGCAAGTCTTCTACTGAGCTAATATTATCCAATAGATTGAATACAAATTTGGAGACAATGTCAGCAATATTCTGTTTTTTACTTTCAATACTATTAAAATTGGATTTATAGGGGTTAGCAGGTAATGGTTGACTAGGACCAAAAGTAAAAGGAAACATAGGCGAGTCAGAAGGAGACTGATTGGACGGAGAGTCTGATTTTCTTTTCTTTTTCATGGGAACTGAGTATTTTTTTGTGCCACTTGTACTTGGTAGCGACGAA
The DNA here is from genome assembly GCA_963921935.1 of Galeruca laticollis. NCBI lineage: Eukaryota > Metazoa > Arthropoda > Insecta > Coleoptera > Chrysomelidae > Galeruca > Galeruca laticollis. Next base: position 253,505,140 of record OY998175.1, on the reverse strand, counting down.
ATTAAACTATTACTTTCCCTAATATTTTTTATCATAGTTTGTGTGGTATTATTATTAACTTGATTAGTAAGACTGGGGAAATCTTTATTATAATTTGATAAGCCTGAAAAAGAATCATGACTTACAAAAGAAGAAATAGAGTTTTCACAGTATTTTCTGGCTTCCAGAAATGACGTTTTTTGTTCAACCATAATAGTTTTAATTTTTTTCTGTTTCTCATATTGAGGGCATTTTTTAGATATAGATAGGTGATCATTAGATTTACAATGAATACAATAAATTTTGTCCTTATTGCAACTATGTTCCTCTGTTTTTATTTCGCCGCATTGTATACATCGTTCTTGGGAGTTTTTACACTGTTTAGAAACATGTCCATACTTCAAACAACGATAACATTGAACTACTCTACCTATAAATTGTTCTACCTGACAATATACTTTATTAAATGCAACATATTTTGGTATAATATTACCTCCAAAAGTAATAATAATGGTTTTTTTTGGTACATAATCAATTGTGTGATCCTCTCTTTGGATTTTACGTTTAGTACGATAAATGTTTATTACCGGAGAGGTAGACTCTACATTCTCTAACAAATATTTTTCGTCATATTTAGTGTCAACGTCCCTAATGATACCCTTTGATTCAAGTAGATGATTTGGAATATAAGCTACCAAATTATGATTTTCCAACAAAGGATTTTTAACTAATTGATTAGCCTCAAGAAACGATTTTAATAAAACTTTTATTCGATTTTTACCTATACTTTTAATTTCTAATATATTAGTTAGCTTTAATTGTTTAAAAAGTATGTGACCAACAGTCATGGGATGTAGCCTTCCCAAATTACTACTTTTAATATTTTCAATGTATACCCAAATAGTCGATAAATTGTACTTATCTGACAATAAGTTGAACTTTTTTGGAACTGGTTTTACTGCAGAAACCTCGTTGGTGCTTGGAGAGTTATTAATCGGTAACATTTGATCATCATCACATAACATAATGGACTCCACTTGCGTCGAGAATGACGTCCCTTTTTTATCCCCCATGATGGGGGAAAAATTATTTAGTTAAAAACTCTAATCGGAATATTGATTACCCTTTTTTCCATTCTGTTGTATCTTTTCGCTGTTTTTATAGGCTCTACATGATAATGTGTACTTATCAAGGTAACGACAGAATTATCACACCATCTAGCCAACGAAATATAAGTATCCTCGTCAAAACAACTATCGTACGATCCTCGTTTTCTGGTTTTTTTCATTATTTTGGATGACTCTAACGGAGCATGTTGAGTTCTATCTTCGCGAATTGTTGCAGTAGCAAAAAATCCTTCAGTTTTTAATTGTTTGAATAAGTTGTAAGAGGAGAAAAAATTGTCGAAGAAAACTTCATGATTATTTTTATTTTTGAGAACTGACAATAACTCTAAGACAACCTGTGGTCCTAACCCAGAGCATGTTTTACTTTTTTAGGTGATGCTCCTGCATAAGGAATAAATTGAAACATATAACCATCGCTTGAAGATAGGCACCATAATTTAAATCCAAATCTGACTGGTTTACCCTTTATATACATCTTACAGGAATGTCTACCGAAATAGGGCACCATTTCCTCATCCACTGCTAACTTCTCTGAAAAGGTATCAAACTGCATAAACTTCTTATTGATTATGTCAAAAAGGGGCCTGATTTTAGAATACTTGTCATCTTTGTGTGTTATCATTGAAATGTAAATTCTGTTTTATACTCCGAAATTTATTCCGACTCATACACTGTTTTACTACTTGAACACCTTTGTCTTCTTCTGTGGACCAGTACATATCAGTTTGTGGTAAAACGTGATACCCAGATAGCACTAATATCCCAATAAAATTTAGTAGTTCTGATTTCGATACCGAAAATTCATGTCGGTTGTTCTGTTGTGCATATGCGTTAGAATAGTTTACTATCATCTCTTGAACCTCATCATCAAAGAATTTAAAAAATATATCCAGTGGAGATGTTCCAGCGAGGTTGTTTACCAAATCTTCTCTAATTTCATGTTGTTTAGATATCGGAAAATTGTTGTGCATAAACTCACCTTTTCTCCAGTTTACTTTCTGTTCTTGTTTTTGGTTTGCACCTCTCTTACGTTTTGCTTGGTTATTCTCCTGGCCAGTCGCTGTTTCTACCTCAATTTCCTCTAAATCTTCCTCCCTTGTATGAATTTCAAAAGAACCAGCTATATCCACCTTTTGTAGTTCATTTTCTGTCATCTCCTCGAAAAACAACTCTTCGTCGGTCAACTCGTTAACATCGGGTGGAATATAAACAACGTCAATTCGATCTAAAATAATTCAGACCGTACTAAGATTTATCAAGATATGTATTATGTATGTACCTAATATGAATTTTACCAGTGATAAACAACCTGCTTACCTCGTTCTTGTTCAATATCCATAAGTACCTCTTCTAATGCCAGTTCCAATTCCTTTTGTGTTAGTATTTTCGACATTTTTTACCAGAATAATCCACAATAGTTTTTTATATGATTGTTTACAGATAAACGCTCAAAACGACCCGCTTTATATAGAAGCCTAACAATGACTAACCGAACGTCTTACGATAAATAGCAATTCAACAGGTCTGTACGTGTCTAAAACCTGAGTTTACTTATTAGGCCAACGTTGCGTTCGCGCAACGCAGCACTTTACTGCAATAGAAGCAAAGTATGACAAATAAAGTAAACAATTTTTTTGTACAGAACTTTTATTTCAACCTTTTTTTAACTGTCTATCAAAAATAATAGCAGCTGGTTATAACTCAAAACGTATTATTAATTCGAAAAGTATCTCGCTCAAAAAAGAGCAAATTTGCCCATTTTCAAGTAAACAAAATTTTAATTATTTATTTATAAAATATGTCTAATTTTTTTTACAGTTTTATTTAACGTTGCTATTCACAAAAACATAAATATATTATAGATAAGATTGTTTATTTTTACAAAAAAAAATAAAAACTTTGGTGTTGCGTTTACGCAACAGTGGCAGGTAATGGGTTAATAGTAAATATTTTTGGCCACTTCGCAATTTGGGTTTAAGAACAGAATATTTTTCAAATTTTCATCTGACATTAATCAAAGAGAACAGCGGAACAACATTTTAGAACTTCCTTATACATCTGAGAGAAAGGTTGTGTGAAGATCATTTCGATGATGATCCACTTACAAGCACATGTCGCAAAAGACTTAAATTTGCTTTACCTTTTCAATCCTTACATCATACACCACCACATGGTAATAATATCCAAGCTTTTTAAAGTACAGTAATTTCTGTAAAAAGAAACCTTATTTTTTGTGACATTGATAGTCGAGAACTACAACACAAATTGTGAAGCAGAGGATGTAATTTATTAGATAACTTAGTCTTTTTAAAATTTTCATAATTAACCGGAACCATTCACTTCTAAGACTATTACTGAATTGAAAAAAAAATTAAATTCCCGTTTTAGATACATAACATTATTCAAATGTTGACACTCAAACAATAAGCTATGTTTCTGGTTTCATACAACTTTTAATTGCGAAGAATGTAAGGCTAATTTGCAGACAGATTTTTAGATGTTTACCATAGTTTCTCTTCCTTCAAAGAAAATGATAATAAAATACGTCTGATTTATGTACAGGGAAGTCGTTAAATTTCCTTCATTACTGCATGACTGTTATCATATTTTACCACTTTTAGTTCATGTAGAAAATATTACTGATAAATTAACTCCTATGTTAAAATGTCATATACCTGGAAATGTTATTGTCACGTTATCTGTGATTGTCACTTTGACATCGATAAAAAAGGTGCATACTTTTTTATCGGATAAAAACTTCTCTTCCTCAATAATATGCGGGGACGTCACTTTTACACAATGACAATGAGTCGCAAGTTTGGTTACTTATAATTTCACAGCAATTAAGTGTTGGCAAAACTGTCAATTAGTCAGTCAGATTTTTGAATTTTAAACATATAGTGCTTTTATTTTGAATCGGTGTGGTAACTATTTAACTTTGTTGTATTAATAATAGTAATTTATGCAACAAGTGCATAAAGTGGTACTTTTTTTCACGAATGGAAAAAGTTGACCCAGGCGAGTGCGGCAATTCCATGAGTGAAAAAAGACACTTTATGCACATGTTGCATACATTATTTTTTCTACAGCCCTATATAAAAAATAAAATTCAAATAGAAATTTGGGATATTTAATTAAGTTCCTGCGGTAAATTACAATTATATGTATTCCAAGTTTCATGAAAGTTCATCCTCGATGCCCAGCCAAGTATCTTAGAAGTCCATCCTCGATGCCCAGCCAAGTTTCATTGTGTTATGGAAAGCGTGAAATAAAGTTAACGTTATGGCACTTTTTCAACGCTTTTTTACTTTTTTTCACTCTAACCATAAACAACCACTTTAAGCGCTACAAACCGATGAAATACAAGGTACTTTAAAGATAGGGCGTAGAAAATAGTTATTTGTTAAACAAGTGTCACAATAGTGCTATTCAACACTTCGATCTTGATTCCGATTTTGTTTATAATCGAAATCGAAAACGGATTGATGTTTGTTGACCGACCATAAAAAATTGTCATTTGTCATGTCAGTTTACAAATCAAATAAATCAATATTGACATAACCTAATCATTATTTTGGTCCTTTTCACAAGTTCATTTAATTTAATTACGTTTAATTTTATAGAAGCTGTACTGTTAACTAAAAATGTAATATACAATTGCAAAATATCACTCACATCACATAACCCATACACAAACGGTAGTTTATGTAAATTTTTCGTCCAATTACATGCTTCCGATTTATGATTGTTTTCAATAGCATCCTAATTTTAGACCGATTATAATCAGAGTGATCGATTGATATCGAAGATGTATTGTTGAACATGTTCTTTTTTAAATAACAGGAAATGATTGTTATCGATTGTCGCGTTGAATAGCACAGGTGACTCGTTTTGTAGTACGAGTGAAGTTTACACAACGAACCGCGAAGCGGTGAGTTGTGCAAATCACGAGTACTACAGAAAGTCATTGTGGCACAAGTTCTACACAATATTTTTTATAATTCGCATTTATTTAATTATTTAAATAAAATAGAATTTTATATAATCCCTGTTTTTAAACTAGGAGGAGTGGTTTGAATTTAAGTTGGCAATTCTGTAGATTCCTAATTGGTCAGATCACATCAGATGGTTTTATTCACGAGCGTCTCGCGACAGTAAGAATTTGGCTTTCACACACTTGCGTACTTTGAGATCTTTAAATTCACATGTTCCTATCGTGCGACGTTGCCGGTTCCATTGTAGACAGGAAACCTTGGGGAGGGTATCCTTTTAAAGATTTTTGTTATTGTTTGGTAACTAAAATATCGTCTATGACGATCTCGTACATAAATACTCACCTTCAGATAATTAAATGATACGAGGAATTTGAAAAGTATAACTTTTTCTGAGCTTCAAAGTTGATTGAAAATATCCTTAACATTTCTCGACTCAATTAAGGCATATTTAAAATGTACGTATTCTTAAGGCATTAGAAATCATGTATTTTTAGTTTCCACAATATCAGGTCAGTTTAATTGTTCCTAACATAGTTAAGAGTTTTACCATTTAAAATCCTAGTGTCTTCGTTACAAAAAACACACTGTATAATAATTGCCTACTTATTCAAAACTGGGGTCAGTTTGCAATAACAAATTTTTATTCAAGTAAGATTTTCAATTATGTTTGTTGAAATAACACAAATTGTAAAATGCAATATTTTATTAATAATATTATGTTACATTCAGATTCATATTCAGCATATAACTAGGTATACCCATAGTTTTATTCGAGATGGGCAAGCCTTTATTCCTATTTTATTTGATCCAGTTGATTTTAGAGAACGCATGTTTTTCCTATGGGTTTATATGTATACAGGGTGTCCCGGGGCTAATGGGAAAAAAGTCAGGAGCGTATAATATGAGCCAAAATAATGTTAGTACTTCATATAAACTTTTTCTATGCAGGCCCTCGTTTTCGAGTTATAGGCCTCCAAAGTTTGAATTTTGAATTTGGTTTTAATTTTTATTTTTTGTACTAGTTGTTTGATCTTCATAAAATTTACGGCAAAGCTATAATGTACGTGTATGCTTATTTTGGAAAGGTAAATAGATTTACCGTAGTGCCTTGAAGCCAGGGACGGACTACCCGCAATGGTTAGTGATCCAAAAATTTTGCAGGGATGGCATACCCTGTATTAAATTATCGAAATTGACTTCCCCACACATTAAGCTAACGAAAAGGTACTCTTGTTGGAACTCGATAAAATGAGCCGTTTGGCTAGTATTTACAGTTTTATTAATGCACTACGTACCAATTTACCTAACTAACTTATTAATACGATGTCCAAGATTTACACCTACAGTACTACAACAAAATAATTTAACGATAGCAGAAGATGAAAAACATTAACGACTTATTAATTCGAAAGTTGGTAGAAACTTTTTAAAAGTGTTTTTACCGTTTATGAACTAACCATAGGATAATTTGGTCAAACGTTGTGTAGAATAGTTCGTAGTCAATAATTCATAAGTCCTTAATTTAACAGTTACTATGGCAGAATTCACTTTTATTGAGTGCGCAGAATTGCATTTAATGTATGGACTGGCTTCTCGAAACTGTTTAGAAGCCAGAAGGCTTTATGCATAGCATTTTGCAAACAGAGCATTGCCAGACAGACGAATGTTTGAGCGTATTGATCTCAGGTTACGAGAAACAGGTATGAATAAGTAAATGTAATTTTCCATGTATACAAAACAAAATTTAGTGCCAACAACGGTAGAGAAGGTCCAGTACGAAGCGTACGTACTGTGGCAGTTGAACAGGACTTGTTAAATGCAGTTGATAATGAACCATCATCGAGTTTACGAAAATTATCGAGAGAACATAACGTCTCGAAATCAGTTGTTCATCGCGTCTTAAAAGAACAGCTTTTATATCCTTTTCACATGAAAAAAGTACACAGTCGCTGATTATCCTGCACGAATTGAGTATAGCCAGTGGTTTCTGCGACAACAACAAGCAGACAATACATTTATTATAACGTTCTTTTTACGGACGAATCTGGTTTCACCAGAGATGGATTCATTAATTCTCACAATATGCATTTATGGGATGATGTGAATCCACATGGCATTATCCAAACTAGGAACCAGCATAGATTCATGGTTAATGTTTGGGCAATCATTTGATAGGACCGTACTTTATTGACGGTACTTTGACCGGTCAGAGATATTTGGAGTTTTTGCAAAATGAGTTATGGAACCTGTTTGATGATGTGCCTCTACAAACTCGTAGGTTTCCTAATAGATGGATTGGTCGTGGAGGCCCTTTTCAATGGCCACCGCGATCAGGAGACGTTGATCCTATACATTTCTTTCTCTGGGGTTATCTCAAAAGTAAGGTATACACCTGTGCAAACAAGGCAAGATTTAATAGACAGAATTATGTTACACTGCAATGTTATTAGAAATAATATGGGATTGCTCTTTCAAGTGCAAAGAAACAACCTTCGTAGACTTAGAATGTGCGTGGAAGTGGGAGGAGCTGATATTGAACACTTATTACAATAACGTTAGTTTTTGTTGTTGTTTAGGAATTAGTTTTTGTCAAATGTTTTTGAACTTGTCTTTTTAGAGGTTTTCTTAATGGCTTAATAATGTTGTGTTCGTAATTTTGATTAAACGCAACTAATTACGTTGTTTCCGTTCCTATTTAATTCCCATTAAATGAGTTATTAATGTTTCTATCATATGCTATCATCAAATTATTTTTTTGTAGTACTGTAGGCAAATCTTGGACATCGTATTAATAAGTTAGTTAGGTAAATTGGTAGTTAGTGCATCAATAAAACTGTAAATATTAGCCAAATGGCTTATTTTATCGAATTCCAACAAGAGTACCTTTTCGTTAGCGTAATGTGTGAGGAAGTCAATTTCGATATATACATACAGGGTGTGCCATCCCTGCAAACGTTTTGGATCACTAGCCATTGCGGGTAGTCCGTCCCTGGTTTCAAGACACAACTGTAAATCTGTTTACCTTTCCAAAATAAACGTACACGTACATTATAGCTTTGCCGTAAATTTTATAAAGATCAAATAACTAGTACAAAAAATAAAAATTAAAACCCAATTCAAAATTAAAACTTTGGGGGCCTATAACTCGAAAACGAGGGCCTGCATAGAAAAAGTTTATATGAAGTAATAACATTATTTTGGCTCAGATTATACGCTCCTGACTTTTTTCCCATTAGTCCCGGGACACCCTGTATGAACGGTGACAATTATAATATTGTTTTATAATGTCTGATGCCAATACTTTTGCTCCAGTATCAAAGCTATAACAGGAATAGCTGTCTTCTTGCATAAGATTTTCCCATTTTTGGAATTCTGAAAATAATAGAAATAATAATATAGAGAATATTATTTTAAATAAAAACCTAGGTAAAAGCATTGTTGTGACATGACAATCAAACTGTAGTTATACCTATATGTCTAATAGTTTCTATAAAATTCACCTTATAAGATATTTACTAATTGAATGTTTACTTTTTATCCTTACATTTGCAAAGTTTACTCATATATTACTAGAATAAAAAACATATATGTACCTATGGAATGTAATGTAATATCCTGCTCTTCAATTTTAATGGAATGATCAGTTTGCATATGCAGTGTTCGGTAACTAGGAGTAAGATCAAAGCAGTTTTCAAATGGACATCGTAATCTTGATATTCTAGATGTAGATGAATAATTATGTAATTTTACATCGACTTTCTCCTTTTTTGCACTGGACTCCGGTTTCCCTTGATTCTCTACATCATGAATTCTTCTAATATGCGCATAAAGGTTCTTTTTACAGGAAAAAAATGCAGCGGGGCACTCGCTGCACCTTACTCGATTAGTAGAATCCATCATAACAACAAAACTCAAACAGAAAACCACAACTCAAACTATTAACGAAATACAAAACCCCCAACTTGGACAAGTGACAACGTCGCACGATAGGATCATGTGAATGTAAAAATCTCAAAGTGTGCAAGTGCGTGAAAGCCAAATTCTTACTATCGTGAGACGTTCGTGTTTTATTCAGCAATTCTGACATATTATCAAAGAATACACCAACAATGGTGTATTCTTTGATATTATAACCGAATAATTATGTAAATTGTGAACAAACTTTCATTTAAGCAAAAAGAGGATGATTATTTGTTTAAAAAAGAGCTTCTTCGTATATGCTCTTGCGATCTATTTATATTATATCATGGACAGAATTATTTCTGTAATACATCTTCACATATATATCTGGTAATTTATCCCAAAAATCGAACGTTTTGTTTACCTATATATTAATCCTATACAATATAAAAATAAACAATTGACAAATCATTGATAAATATAAACGTTAGCGTACTTTATTCATTAATATTTTTAATATATAAATCATTATAATTTACCTTTAATATAATAATTTGCTAGCTAGAACAACGCTATACCATTTTATTTATAATTTGTGTCAAGGTTAAAGTCAAATGTCAAATAAAAATATAACTAAATACAATAACCAACTGTACACTAAAAATTACTACAACAGTGTTCAAAGAGCTTCACTGTGACACTGTAAACAATGTTATAATGAAGTCTCTTTTATACGCGAATTATAAAAAGATAATTATTGTTGTTGTTCATCCATATATTCTGTCGTTAATTTATTTTGCCAAAAAACACTCGAGCTTTTCTTCTATAAGATAAATTTCTCTTTAACTCAAAGTTTTGCCAATCCCTAAATTTGCTGGAAAAACTGACATTAGATTTAAAAAATCGCTCTACCTTCGGTGTCGCGATTTTATCATGTCACTGTTTCTCGTAAAATTAATGATTGGCAAAACTGTTTCGTTGCAAAGAGAAATTTACCCGATAAAAAAAGCTCTTGTGTTTTTACTGTTGAAAAAATTAATACTTTGCAAAAGGGACCGAGAAAGATGACGTTTATGCCATCTGCCGTGAAAAAACACAAACAATGTGCTGTAAACACTATTAGTAGTTTCGTATAATCAGCGTTTTTAAATGTTCATTTTTTAAAACTGATATTAAATGTTTGTGATGTCGTCATCAAAAGTATCTTTCTGTATTCATGGCTATTCAAATATGTTGTATAAAAATACTACGCAGTTGAAATTTTATAGTTTCTCCGAAAATTTATTGAACACTGTGTGGATAACCTTGAAACGTCAAAAATGAATAAATTTAGTAAAAACCCATATATGTAATTAAAATGTTCTAATTAAAACATTTTGTTAACTATTATTTTGTGTATAATCAATAATCAGTATGATACTACAATTGGCAGCTATTAGAAAAGTTCTAAACTTTCTTTTTACATAAATAAAAGATTATTACATATCGAGGGAATAAAATGTTTTCTGTACGATTTCATTGATTATATAAAATAAAAAACTAGTAATGTATTTGCTGACTTTAATATTATATAATAAGTTCAAATAATTAAATACTATTAAGGGGAAGAATGTAAACATTTGTACAAAACGAATCACTTCAAGTTTTTTAATTACCTTTCAGAAAACATCGGGAGGATTGGGAACCAAATAAAATACTATATAGAATTTGCACTGCTCATTTTGTCAATAATCAAAAATCAGATAATCCCCTACACCCATCTTACATACCAACAATTTTTCATGGCAAAGAGAATAAAAAGATCTATTCATTTTTTGCATTTTGTAGGTTGTTTATTATAAGGGTTTTTTAGCGAGTTACTGGTCACAAAAAGTTAAAACCATTCAATTTTTTGCCACAAATGGTAAATACCAAATGTCAAATCAGTGACCACGGTAATAACTTCAGTTACCATATGTTATGTTAATGTTTGTTTCTTTACTTTAGGATTTATTAATTAAACATTAATACTTGATTTTATATTGTTTATTGAGTACATACACGTGAGCCAAGGTTCGAGAACATCGCTTAACTGTCACTGCCCATGACCGCTGCCATTGCCAACTTTACATTAGTGGCAGTGACTACATAACGTACAGACGTACCTCTAAATAACCTAATCCTACATCCCCCTTTCTTAAGTAAGATAATCAAAACTGATTCAGTTTTGGAGGAGGTCGCGAAATTCGACCTGATGATGTGATACAAGTTTTTTTAATAAATTTAGCCTCCAAATCCGAATCACTTTCTGAACTGTCCCTCATTTTATTTTCATCTACAACTATAGTAATGCTTTCTTCATAAACACTACTTGCATCACTGTTCGATTCCGAATCTCCATCATTAACACTTTCTTCATTATGATTATCATCTTCGGTAGTTTCACATTGTTCATTTTCAAGTCTATTTTCAAAATTTACAACCACTCTCTCTTCTCTCACACTTTCCTTATCATTAATAATATTATCATCATCCTTTAATTCTATAAAATACTTAATTTCATTATGATTTTCCTCCTTTGCTGATGAATAATGGTTTTCTGAATTATTTAGAAAATGTTTATTTCCTACCGGTTTAATGAATTTCCGATTTCTTATTAGCATAGAACCATTATTCATTTGCAATCTATATGTTCTATCTCTTAGTTTACTAACAACTTTACCAAGAAACCAATTACCATTTGGTTTTGTTTGAACATAAACTGACTGATTTGTGTACAATTCAGGTAAGTTTTTAGTTGCATTTTTATTATAATATTTTTGTTGCAGTTCTTGTTTTTCCTTAATAATTGTTTTATTATATTCTTTTGCAATTCTAGGTTTTGACTGATTTTTTGTAATTATTAAATTTGTTCTTAATTTTATCGACATCAAAATTTCAGATGGTGATATGTTTTCAAAAATGGGTGAAGTATGATAATGTAAAAGAGCCATATATAAATCTTTCTTTTCATTAAATATTTTCTTAAACATTTTTTTTATAGTTTGTATATGTCTCTCTGCCATGCCGTTAGACTGAGCATAGGTTGGAGACGAAACTATATGCTTAAATTCCCATTGTCTGCTAAAAGTTTTGAATTCTTGTGATGTAAATTGTGGGCCGCCATCACTTACCAAGGTTACTGGAATCCCATGCCTAGCAAAACTTGACTTAAGATTTGTTATGACCATATGGCTTGTTGGATTATTCAATAATTCTGCTACTTCTACATATTTTGAAAAATAGTCAATGACTAAAAGGTATTTTTTTCCTTTTATTTTAAAAATATCGCAGCCTATTTTATTCCATGGTAAAGCTGGTATCTCATGTGGCTTTAAAGGTTCCTTATTCTGAGAATTGGCATAAGTAAGGCACTGGTGACAATTTGAAATTTTCTGTCTTATTTGATCAACCATACCAGGCCAGAATAAAGAATCTTGTGCCAATTTCATGCATTTGTTTACCCCTAAATGACTATAATGAATATGATCTAACATTTCTTTTTGAAGTGACTTTGGAACTACCTGACAATTGTTTCTAAAAATTAATCCATCAATGACAGTTAATTCTGATTTATAAGAACAAAATATTTTAACTTGATTTTTAACTTTTTTATTTGAATTAGGCCAACCGTTTTTAATTAGTTCTTTAAGATCATTCAAAACTGTGTCTTTATTCGTTTCAATCACAAATTCATTTATTTTTTCAGGTGTCGCATTCAATTCTAATTTAACCATACATACATGACCCTCAATGTCATCATCCAACAAATCCACTTCCTTCTCTACAAGATATGCACGAGACAAAGCATCTGCTAAAAGCAAGTCTTTTCCGGGCTTATAGCGCAACTCAAAATCAAATTTTTGAAGTTGTAACAACATTCTCTGCAATCTTGCAGGACATTTATTCAACGGCTTTTTGAAAATGGAAATAAGTGGTTGATGATCTGTTTCAACAATTACCCTACGACCAAAAATATACTGATAAAATTTAGTTAATCCAAAACAAACAGCATACAACTCTTTTTCGATTTGTGCGTACCTCGTCTGAGTGTCTGTTAATGCCTTTGAGGCATACGCACATGGAAGATTATTCTGCAGAAGACAAGCTCCTACTCCTGATTTTGAGGAGTCTACTGAAATAACTGACTGTTTATTTATATCAAAAAATTGTAAAACCGGATTTGTTGTGAGAGTTTCTTTTAAATCTACAAAAGCTTTTTCTTTGTCCTCATCCCAAATGAATTCATTTTCCTTTTTTAATAAACTTCTAAGGGGCTCAGTTTTATCTAAAAAGTTTTTTATAAACCTACTCACATAAGTAAGCATACCTAAAAGTCTTTGTATGTCCTGTTTATTTTTAGGACATGGCATTTCTGAAATTGCTTTAATTTTAGAATTGTCTGGACTAATACCTTTATTATTTATTATATGACCCATGTACTTAATTTCTTTTTGTCCAAACTTGCATTTGTTTAAATTGAATTTAACATTATTTTTCCTAGCAGTATCCAAAACTTTTTTTAATCTCAGATCATGTTCTTGTTTATTTCTACCCCAGATGATTAAATCATCTATATAAATATCAGAACCTTCAATTTTATCAAAAATACTTTTAAAGCGTTCTTGAAAAATTTCAGGAGCACACTTTATACCGTAAGGCAATCGTAAGAATTTGTACCTACCATATGGGGTTCCAAATGTACAGAGCTTTGAACTCTCGTCATCTAATGGGATCTGATAGAAACCACTTGTAGCATCTAAAGTACTAAAAATAGTTGCTCCAGCTAATTTACTGGACACTTCTTCAAATGTAGGAATTCTACAATATTCTCTTTCAATTACATTATTTAGATCCTTAGGATCCAGACATATTCTTAATTTACCATTTGGTTTACGTACTAATACAAGAGCATTCACCCAGTCAGACGGACCCTCAACCTTTTCAATGATTTTCTCCCTTTTTAGCTCCTCTAGACTTTGCTTTAGGGGTTCCAACAAAGGAAAGACTACCCTTCTTATTGGATTAACGACAGGTTTTGCATTTGCTTCTAGACTAATGCTACATTTTTGACTAATACAACCTATGCCAGAAAATACATCTTGATATTTATTTATTACTTCTGTGTACTCATTTTGTGTGTAAACTGATTCAATTCTTTTAATTAAATTTAACTTTTGAGAAGCAATCAACCCTAGAATTGCAGAAGTATTACTATTTACAATAAAAAATTCCAAATCATATGCATTATTATTTTTAAAACAACTTAAATTACATTTTCCGCAAACTTTTAATTCATCACCAGTATATGATTTTAATTTGTGATCAGATTTCTTAATAATTTTAGGAGATAATCCTAGACTTTTGAAGAGATCAAATGACAATATATTAGCCATTGCACCTGTGTCAATTTTTAATTTAATTATTTTATTATCTATTTCTAGTGTAGTTACCCATTCATTCACATTGTCATTTGTATTTACACTGTCTATAGAGCCTATAAACAAAGAATTTTCAGCATTTTCATTAATTACTTCTTCTACTTCTACTATCTCATTCACTCTTCTTCTATTCTTTTTCTTGTAGCACTTACTTTCAAAATGATTTTGAAATTTACAAAAATTGCACATCTTACCATGAGCAGGACATTTATTTACTGGATGATTTAAACCACACCTCGTACAATTATTAATAAATTTCTTACTTTCTGGATTTACATTTTTCTTTCCACGATTGATTTTTCCATTGAATTTCTCCTTCTGAACATAATCCACTGCCGCCTCATGATGTATCTCATTCATTGCTTCACTTCTTTCTTTGGACATTTCCAGAATTGCACATTTTTCAATAATCTTTTCCAAACTAGTGGAATCTTCTTCTTGTAATAATTTTTCTCTAATTGATGAATTCTTGGCCCCACAAATAATAACTGTTTTTGTAAGATCTTCTTGCAAAGTTCCTAGTTTACATTTCATTGCCATTTTCTTTGCTTCGGTTATAAACTGGTCTAGAGATTGTCCCTGAGTTTGCTTAAATGAGAAAAATTTGTATCGTTCGTAGGTTAAATTTTCTCTAGGCAAAAAATGTGCTTCAAACTTATCGAGTAAAGTATTAAGTTTATCTTTTTCAGCGTCAGTAAACTGAAATGTAGTATAAATTTTGAAGCCTTCTTCCCCAATGAAATGAAGAACTTGTGCGCACTGAATGGCCTCATCTTTTTTATTAATTTCACTCGCAACTAAATAGTTTTCAAAACGGTACCTCCATAGCTTCCAATTTTCTGCTAAGTTTCCCGCCATTTGCATTGGTGCTACTCCTCGGCTGTCTCCCATTTTTCTTTATATTGCAAAAATTTTACACCGCTGGTTTTAACTTTCTTTGTCTAGCTATTCTGACTGCGCCATGTTATGTTAATGTTTGTTTCTTTACTTTAGGATTGCCAAGGTTCGAGAACATCGCTTAACTGTCACTGCCCATGACAGCTGCCATTGCCAACTTTACATTAGTGGCAGTGACTACATAACGTACAGACGTACCTCTAAATAACCTAATCCTACACCATAGTCAAGAGGTGGGTAACTGGCTGTGATTCTAACCCCCACTCTTGTTTTAAAAGGTGAATGGTCTCAACCATAAAGAAAATGTTAATTTGTCTATGGTCTCAACCCTCATATTATCAGTTTTAGATGTTTGTAAGGTTATGTTGATTTGAGCATAATTGAGATTTGAATTTTTGGTTTTTTATGTGTGAATATAATGGAGCCTGAGCCTGAGGAAATACGAATGGTGAATATTAGCTTGAGCTATGAAGGATCAGATGTCCTTCTTGAGGTGGATGAAAACAGTGCCAACATTTTATTAAATTGTATGTAAATGTTAATTTACTACTTTTGTAATAATTACTGAACAGTCTGCATGCAATCTAGACAATAAATGTGGTTTATATAAGTACGTTCTAATGAGAATGTATTTATTTACAGATCCAATAGCTGCCGAAAATGACTTACAACAATTAAATATTTCAACTTGTAAGTATAGTAACTATGTATTTTTTTATATTGAAGATGACTGAACTGTTTGTTGTAGTGGATGTTATAAATCCTAAAAAAGAGAATAGTGGGAACAATATGACTAATAGTTCTATGATCTGGACTGCTAAAAAACCCACTTTGATGGATGAAGAAGCTACTTCATTATTCCTGCAACTTAGATCCAAATATGCTAAAGAATTTAATGATAAGAAGACCCTAAACGCACAAATATGGGCGAAAATAGCTTCAGAACTACAAAAACTATACAATTTAGGAGACAATCCCACTGAAAAATGTAGGCAAAAATTCAGTAATTTGCAAAAGCAATATTTCAAGCATATTATACACATGAAAACCACAGGAGCCGACTTCAAAGAGCCCCCTCCATATTTCAATGAGCTGCATGATATCTAAGGAGGGAAAGATAAATCAAATCCACAAAATCTTCAAGATTCATTGGATAATATAGAGGTTATGGATATGGAAACAAAAAACAAAGAAATTACCAAGACTGAATCAGAAGAAAAGGACAATAGTTTAGCGGGACCCTCGGCAGATAACACATTAAAAATTAAACAGAGATTCGGGAAAATTGTGCAAAGTGAGAGGCCACAGTCTAATACAGAGAAAATATTGAATGTTCTGCAGCAACAACATAAACAGGAAAATGAATATCAGCAGAAGCATTTCAACATAATGGCAGATGCTGTTAAAGCTCAAAAGTCTCAATGAGACAGATTTTTGAGTATATTTGAAAGTGTTTTTGCAAATAAGAAGAATAAAACCCGCAAACGTCGTCGATCATCAACTGATGAATATGACTAGACTAGACTTTCATTTTATCATTTATATGTTTTTGTTTAAGAATTTATTATTTTTTTGTTGAGTTCTATTGTGTTATATGATAAATTGATGCAATTTGTTTTTATTTTTTAGTATCTATTTAAATAAATACATATTCTGTTTCTTTTGGTTTCACCTAAATAACGTTGGTCTCTGTTTAAATCCTCAAGGTCTTCATAATCGTTGTATTCAATATCAACTTCTTCATTCCACTCATCATTTTTAAAATAGCTATAATTATGCAACACACATGCGGCTGTAACTATTTCGATTGCTTTTGAACCTGAGTAAGTATTAATAAAATGAAGTCTATGCCATCGTCCTTTTAAAATACCAAATGCATGTTCATTGCAATTCTGTCAGCACTGAGACAATAATTGTGGTTTCTTTGCTCTCTAGTCATATTAATTGTACATCTATAAGGTGTCATAAGCCATTCCCGAATGGGAGAAGCACTATCTCCAATTAAATGCAAATCATTTCGAGGGAAAAACTTTCTAGGGCCATGTCTTTCAATACAAATATTGAGTTGAGAGTTCATAAATACTTGCAAAGCACTTCAATTGAAAAGAATTGTTAAAAACAAATAATAGTTATATTCACTCTAGAATCATGGGCTGAACCAGGAAACCCAATAAACACATAGGTAAAATTTTTTGTGAAGAACAAATTGCCATTAGATTAATGGAATGAGACAAGTACCTATCTACATAGCTATCATGTTGCTCACTAGGTACTTTTATTTTAATGTGTGTTCCATCAACGGCACCTACAACACCTGCAATAATAAATACAGATTTTGATACTTATCACTTGAAATTGATTATATTTTTACCGGGATAATTGACAAAACCATTAATTAATTCATCATATTCTTCCTGACTTTGTGGCCAAAATATATACTTATTTTTCAATTTGTATATGATAATGTACAAAAAATCATTAACAATATTCATAACTGTAGATGGAACAAGTCCAAATCTATCAGCATACTTTTCTTGGGTTCAGTAGGATACCGACCGCCTCGATATTTTTTTTTACCAGAGCATGATAATCGTTTGCAATTATTCCATTCCCCAATCTGTGGAAGGTTGTTTTTTGCATACGAAACAGTTGAAAAAAAGACATCTCATGATAAGCATCCAACCAAATATTTTCTGGATCTAATCTTATGTGGGATTCTCTTAAATATTTACATAACATAACTTTGGCTGACGAATGTCGCAAGGGAATAAAACTATTTGATAATATGTACAAACTACTGGACAGCATCTGATGAATCAGCAATGCCAACAGCAATAATTCTTCGTTATTCAATACACTCTATGTATTAAAAAACTCTGACTAAAGATAAACAATAGTATTGATATAATATAGATACTTAACAACAAATATTTTAAGGTTATGTTGTGACGTTTGTAACCAATTATTTGTAACCACTTCATTTTAGCGAGTGAATAACCGCCTGTTACCGCAAATAACCGTTGGGTTATATCCAGCAGCTCGCTAAAAAAACCCTATAGTGTTTACATCACAATGTTTTTCTTATTTAACACCCAGGGCGCTCTACTTTCGGCATAAAAGTGCTGCCTCTATAGTTCCGTCTCGATCCCTAAGGGTGTGGTTACACCCTTGAAGCCAGTAGTGAGTGTAGTGTTAGTGTTCTACGGTGATTTAACTGGTAAGAAAAATGGTCATATAAATTTCGATTGATTCATATGTATTTTCTCAACTCATAAAAGTTTGTGTTCCCTTATTAATTAAAAAATATAATGATTGTAAGAGGACTAACAAACAAAAATATTTTTTTCTAACTTAAAACGTATATACTATACTTTTAATTTATTTTCAGTTTTAGACCTGTTCCTGCCTTCATGGATAATATGGAGAATCTAGTTTTTAACTTATTTTTATTAAAATGTTTGTTGGTTTTGTTGTCAATAATTTTAAAATAACTTAAAGTGCAATTTGATGTGATATTGGATTAATTTTCTTAAATATAATGTAATGTAATTTTAGTAGAAATATGTAATTGTGATTCATATTTTTTTTTATATTATGTGCAGGTTAATAAAAAATTTCAATGTTTGCTGTTTTCTCATTTATCTAAATTATTTGTCTCAAAATTGTTTATTATAATTATTTCATTACAAAAAATGAAATATAATTTTATTTTTTGGAATGAAATAATTATATGATAAGCAATTTAAGACAAACTAAAATTTACCTACCTACAATCCAAACTACCAAATTTAAATATCCCGCCTGTAAGAATTAGTTCTGCACCCCGCAAGAGGTGCGCTCAGATCGACGCGATGCCACTGCTGTTTGTGTTTGTGCGGGAAACGAACACTCTCTTATTACTTTCTCTATGGTACAACGTAACCTTACATTTAGTACATTTATTATGTTTTAACCTAATAAAATGTTTACCATAAGAAGTCTATTTTTAAGAAAGAATTTGAAAACTTTAAGGTATTTAATCATCATATTTGTATATTATTATAAGTTAGTAAAATATCGACATTAACTTTTCAGTACTATAATTGTTCAACAAAATGGCATGTCTCAATATCCCAATTATTATATCAGACCTGTCTACATTAAAGAAGCACAGGAGGACTTAATTAAAAGTGGAGAATACCAAAAATTATCCCATTTGCCAACACGCGCAGCCTTGTCAGACCAAACCTGCTCATTGGCTCATGATCCATTAGTAAAGTGAGTAGATCAATTTTTGAGTTTGATTTATTGGCCCGGTTTAATTATTCTGTTAATTGTTTTTGAGATTGATGTAATGTAATTATTTTCTTTTCTTCGGTGATAGGTTAATGAATGACAACCTATGTTGTTGCTACTACAGTTATTTTTTTCATAGCCACCCAAATTTTTCAGTGCAAAATATTGCTTTAATAAACTTAGTAAAGATAAATAGCCCTTATTATCATTACTACACAATACAATGATAACAAGTGTGGTATAGTTGAATTTTTTTTAGAATTATATGTCCAAAATTGTAATATAATAGAATACAGATGATACATTATTTAACAGCGTGGCATGTATACTTTTCAACTCTCTAGGGACAATATTTAGATCCTTCAATATTTGTTTGTATTTGATATGTTTTTGGATCTGCGAAATGTTCGTAAACCGCCTCCAATGTACAAAAAAATGTCAATATTGATGAAACATTTTTACATGAGTCTACCACAGCCAAGTTAAGTCGATGAGCTTAGCAGTGAGTGTAAATTGCAGTTGAATATTTCTCTGGCATTTTTGCTTGACCTACCATCTGCAAGTCACTAAGATTAAGCTGTTCCAATTTTTTGGAAATTAATTTGAATAAATCCATGGCAGACATGTATTCTGAACAGTTAGGAAATGCAACAAATCTTTCACGAATTTCTAGATCTTTCGTTGCATATTATACAAACAGAGACAACTATTCTTATTAGATAGAATAAATTTCATTACACATCACTGCAAATGTTCCAGACTGTGTAATTTCGTCGATAATTTTTCTCAAACATGCCTGTGACAGGAGGGCAATCCGAGGGACAATCATTTCATTTTGTGTTTGGTGACTGGCATAATTTGTGTGTAAATTATGCACAATTTCACAGTCCATGTTATACATTTGCAATTAGACCACATATTTCCTTGAAGTTTCCTTTGTTTCATGAACTTTCACTTTTGTAGTTGCCTCTGAAAGTCATTCCTTGACAATCCATTGTTAGTCTAATATCTGCCAAAACTCTCAAGTAATTCCTATTTGTCTCTACTTGGGTAGTATTTGCTTGTGAAAGATAAGATAAAATATATCCTTGTAGCTATGCCATTTATTGAAATTTTCAATATGATGCAAATATGCAGTGTGTTTCTTAATGTTTTTGCCAGTGCCCAGGCTGGTAAGAAGTTGAAAATAGAAAAGAAGAAGTACCAGAACGAGACTCTCATGCTCAATACTTAGAAACTCCACGGATATCAAATAAAACAAAAATTTCATCTCATTCTCTTTTTTAGGTTTTCTGATAAATTTGGTATATATGGCAAAGTGAGGAATTGGTTTGTTTTATTGTCTATTTTAGTTTTTGTATTATTATGGTTATAAAATATATGTAAACGTTTTTTAAATATCTTATTTATCAAATTTGTGGGATAGTTGTTGAGTATAAGGGAATCTTTAGCTTTTATAATTGCATTCTCTCTGAATTCGGGGTCGGACAGATTTATTGATCGATCTGCGAGTCCTATAATGACAGTTTTTTTGTGTGTTAGAGGGTGTTGTGATTTAAAATTTAATTATCGGGAAGACCAGGTATCTTTTGTGTGCCATTCCGTTTTTATGGTGTTAGTTGTATGATGGAGGGTAAGGTCCAAAAAGCTAATTTGATTATTTTTTTCTAGTTCAATGGTGAACTGTAGTCTGTCATGGTAATTGTTGAAATCTTGCAAGACCAAATGTTCTGTATTTTTTGGAATTGCTAATATGCAGTCGTCAACATACCTGTAAAAAAATAGTGTTTGAATTGAGTTTTTGGTAAGTATTGTTTCTTCAAGGTCTTCCATAACTAATTGGGCAATGACACTAGAAATCGAGGTCCCCATGGCACATCCTTCAATTTGTTGGTAAAATGTCTCTTCATACAAAAAATAGGTGGAATTCAGAGTGAGTTCTATAGCTTCTAAGAAGTCACTCATAGATATATCAGTGTATCTTTTAAACTGATTCCATTTTTTAATTATTATATTTTTTGCTAAATTTATAGGAATACTCGTATATAATGATTTAACATCTAGGGATGCTAGTATATAATTTTCTGGTATGGTAATGTTTTTAATCTTATTTTTGAAATCCATCGAGTCTTTTATGTAGTATTTATTCTGGTTAACAATGTTTTCAAGAATTTTTTTTAAGATATTTGGATAGTTTTTCGAAAGGTGATTGGATACATGAAACCATTGGTCGAAGTGGTATTCCTTCTTTGTGCAGTTTTGGTAGGCCATAGATTCTAGGTGGAAGCGAATTTTGTATTTTCAAATTTCTTGCTGTGTTTGGAGAAATATATGTTTTATTTTCCCAATTTGTTACTAATGCATTGTTTTTCTTCTGGTATATATTTGTAGGATCGTTCTTTAGTTGTTTATAAGTAGTATCATCTCTGAGTAAGTTATACATTTTTTCTTGGTAGTCGTGTTTAAACATTATCACAGTTTCGTTAGATTTATCAGGTTTTAATACTATTATATTTTTATTCTGCCTTAGAAACGATTTTTTTTTATTTTGTTGGTAAATTTTTTATTTTGTCTATTTTGAATGCTAGATTTTTCCTTAAAATTATTTTTATGATTTGTTATGATGTTGCAACATTGGGACCGCAAATTATCTTTAGTTTCCGAATTAAGATTTACGAGGGAAGTCTCGATATTGCTTATTATTTCCGGGATAGGTATATCATTCGCATTTTCTAAAGGAGCAGCAAAATGTGGCCCTAGGCTAAGAATTTCGTGTACATATTCTGTAATATCTATATCAGTGAGATTTTCTAACCACGAATCATTATAATTGACAATAATTGTGTTTGGTATGAGTTCTATTCTTCAAATTTTCTATTTTATTTATGTTTTTATTTTTGATTTTTCGGAAAAGAATTTCATTTTTTCTTGACTCATTATTCATAAATTCTATTAATTTATTTTCTGGTAAAATAGTATTGAGTTTAATTTCCAATTTTGAAATTTCGTTCTTTATATTGATAAGATTTTTTGTTGTGTCAGTGATTAGTAAGTTGATAGTTTTTTGAATAAAATTCGTTATGTCTTTTTTGAACTTCTGTTCAAGGTTTTTACAATTGAAAGTAATGTGATTAACTTTAAATTTAACCTCTTCCGAAGCCATTGTAACCTCACACACACACACACACATAACTTTAAATTTAAGAAAATTTGGTGTTATATTATAATTTTTACATCTTAAAAGGAAGATTCTTCTGTTTTTCTGATTAGATTGTTGACGACAGGCTTTTGAATATACCTTCATATATACCACATTCGCTTCCACCTAGAATCTATGGCCTACCAAAACTGCACAAAGAAGGAATACCACTTCGACCAATGGTTTCATGTATCCAATCACCTTTCGAAAAACTATCCAAATATCTTAAAAAAATTCTTGAAAACATTGTTAACCAGAATAAATACTACATAAAAGACTCGATGGATTTCAAAAATAAGATTAAAAACATCACCATACCAGAAAATTATATACTAGCATCCCTAGATGTTAAATTATTATATACGAGTATTCCTATAAATTTAGCAAAAAATATAATAATTAAAAAATGGAATCAGATTAAAACATACACTGATATACCTATGAGTGACTTCTTAGAAGCTATAGAACTCACTCTGAATTCCACCTATTTTTTGTATGAAGAGACATTTTACCAACAAATTGAAGTATGTGCCATGGGGACCTCGATTTCTAGTGTCATTGCCCAATTAGTTATGGAAGACCTTGAAGAAACAATACTTACCAAAAACTCAATTCAAACACTATTTTTTTACAGGTATGTTGACGACTGCATATTAGCAATTCCAAAAAACACAGAACATTTGGTCTTGCAAGATTTCAACAATTACCATGACAGACTACAGTTCACCATTGAACTAGAAAAAAATAATCAAATTAGCTTGTTGGACCTTACCCTCCATCATACAACTAACACCATAAAAACGGAATGGCACACAAAAGATACCTGGTCTTCCCGATATTTAAATTTTGAATCACAACACCCTCTAAAACACAAAAAAACTGTCATTATAGGACTCTCAGATCCATCAATAAATCTGTCCGACCCCGAATTCAGAGAGAATGCAATTATAAAATCTAAAGATGCCCTTATACTCAACAACTATCCCACAAATTTGATAAATAAGATATTTAAAAAACATTTACATATATTTTATAACCATAATAATACAAAAACTAAAATAGACAATAAAACAAACCATTCCTCACTTTGCCATATATACCAAATTTATCAGAAAACTTAAAAAAGACATTTTCGTACCACAACATACATGTTGCTCATAAAGGGTACAACCTACTAAAAACCAATTACACACCAATCTAAAAAGTTCAATCTCAAAAGAAAAAAAGAGCAATATAGTCTATTAAATACCATGTAAAAACTGTGAAGGAGTCTACATCGGACAAACAAGTCAGTATTTGAAAAACAGAATAAATAGTCACAAATATGACAAACGAAACAAAACGGCACTCACTATCCATGTTTCAGAAACCCAACACGAATTTGATTTCGAAAACACAAAAATTCTTCGAAGTGAAAACCACACAAAAAAACGCGAAGTTCTAGAAATGATAGAAATACAAAGAAAAACCAGTTCCGTAAATTTAAAGACTGACACAAAAAATCTTAGTAAAATTTATAATAACATTATAAAAACTTCGAAATATAGAGAAACACGTGGCACATTCCAAATATAATAAATTTATTACCACTCCCTATATAAATATAAAATCCATTTATTACCACTCCCTATATAAATATAAAATCCATTTTAACACAAAAACGACACATTAAAACCTCGTTACGGCTGCTTTCATTGTATAGAACAAATACTCGTATATTCCAATACAAATTTTCATCAATTAATGTCATATTTTTAAAATGTTCGTTTTGTTTGGGTGTGAGCTATATTCTGTTATGTGATACGTCGTAAAACATCTATAAAATATATTGAATAATCAAATGAACGTTCTGTCGAAGGTAAGTTTTATTTGTTTTGTTTTTAAAAATTCTTTCTGTAACTTGTACCATTTCTTTTAGTTTTAACAAAAATTTTATTTCTGATGAAGGTCATGGAAAGACCAAAACGTTAAATAAAAATGTATTAACTACTAGTTAAATGTCTTTAAAAATATATATATATATATATATATATATATATATATATTATACTGATATGGTCCCTCGAAAGGTGGTTTCAATTTTGCACATACATGTTTACTTCTATCTGATACCCTTAGTAATAATACATTTCTTTTTATTTCAGGTCGCTGTTACAAAGGTGATTCTGGAATCCTGTGTTGCAGTATCCTCTTCAATTAGTTCTGATTTCTTTATAATACTATAAATTCTTAGTTTCAAGTTTCATCCAAAGGAATTAGTTTAAAAAATCATGTTATAAATCCATTTTTGAAAATTCTTTAATGTTCGTTATGCGTCTTATTACTTCTACATTTCTCAGAGTCGCTTATCTCGGTACAATTTATTGATTTATATTTCTTGTGTTACATCTCTCTATAATAACGTCTTTTAACATATTTTGTATTTCTGAATCAACTTCTTTCCTATATTTATAAGGTATGGGATATTCTAAAATTTTCTATTCCTCTAACTTCTATCTTATGTACATAATTATTTGCCATTCTCATCTCCTTTTTAATCAATCCTTCATATTTCATTATTAAATTCTTCACTTTCTCTTCATATTCCTTATTTCCACACACTAATTCCAATTCCTCCATAATTATATTCCTCTCTATATTCCATAACTGCCTATTATCCTCTTCAATTTCCAATTCTTCCATATTTCCACTCCTTTTTATATTCCATAACTTCCTATTATCCTCTTCAATTGCCAATACTTCCATATTTCCATTCCTTTCTATATTCCATAACTTCTTATTATCCTCTTCAATATCCAATTCTTCCATATTTTCTTCTTCAAATTCAATCTTATTACCATTTAATTCTATCTCCATCTTTTCAAAATCAATTCTTGCTTTATACTTCGTTAATTCATCTATTCCTATAACTATGTCTGTTTCTAAATTATCCACTAGCAATAATTGCATCTCAACTTCTTTCCCATCCTTTAATTCAATACTTTGTATTATAGATCTGCTAACTTCACACAATTTCTTTCCATTTGCTCCTATTAATGTAGTTTTCGGTATTTTTACTAGCTTATTTTCATAATTTTTAATATTTTCTTCTATTAGTTTTGTTTTCATTATGGACGCTTCCGAACCTGTATCTATTTATATTTTTACCTGTTTCCCATTTAATTTTTATTAATCCCGTTATTTCTTTTAATTCCAAATCTTCCCCAAATTTAATGTATTCCCTTGGATCTTCATATGTACAGATGATATTTCTTACATTTGGTATGTGCTCGATCCAAAATTTTGGTCGGGCTCTTGTTCTGTAATTATTTCCGGTTCTACTGATATCACTCTCTCTTCTCTTCTTTGGATATTGTTTATTCTTCTTTGTGGTCCATTTCCTCTTTCTTCCTCCCTATAGTCTTTCCTTTGTTCTCTATTTTCTTCTCTTTGTCGGTTGTCATATTGTCCATTTCTGTTATTTTGTTCTCTATAATTGTTATTATTATACCTAAAATTTCTATTATAATTGTTTTGATTGTTGAAATTTCTGTTATAATTGTTGTTATTTCCTGAATTATTGTTATAATTATTGTTTCTGTTGTTGTATCCATTGTTATAATTTCTATTATTCATGTTATTTGTTCTATTATAATTTTGTTCATAATTATATCTTCTATTATTTTGATTATTTGTATTATTATCATAATTATTGTTGTTATTATATTGATTGTTTCTATTAAAATTGTTATTATTGTTATTATGTTGATTATTTCTGTTAAAATTGTTATTATTATTGTTTTTATTCCTGTTATAGTTGTTATTGTCCACTCTATTTCTCTCTAATCGTTGTAAGTAACTACTTAGTTCTATGTTTTTAACATACTGAATAGTGATTGTCTCTGTTATCTCACATTTAAAATGTCTAGATATAAACATTATTATTTCCTCCTCTGGTATGGGTGGGTCTAGGAATTTCGCATTCATGAATACTGTCATAGCATAATCATTCATGCTTTTTCCTCTTCCTGTCTCATATTTTCCTGAGTCGAGTTTTTATCTTACTCTTGCTTGAGCACTATTTCCCCAGAAATATTTTATAAACTGCTCTTCGAAATCTTCAAAATTGTTGAAATCGTCTTCTTTACTTGTGTACCATACTAATGCATGATTATCTAAGTTTTCTCTTATCATTTCCTTTATGTCTTCTCTAGTTTGCATGTTTTTGATTTTATTCTTTAAAATTTTTATGAATACCTTTGGGTGTATTTTCCTATTATCTCCTTCAAATTTGTGTTCCCCTCTGTTTCCAATGTAATTGTTTATTATCTTTGTTTCCATCACTCCATTTCTTACTCCTTGAAAATTCCTATCTTCTCTATGGTCATGTTTTTGCTGTAAATAAAATAATTTTTCTTCCATGTCTTCTAATTTTCTTGTCATTTCCAGTGTTTCTTTTGATTGTTCTTCCTTGAAAATTCTACTTCCAGTTTGTTCAATTTTTCCTTTCATAACTTCAATTTCCTTTTGTATTTCCCTAATCTTCCTTTCTGTTTTCACTTCCTCAAGCTTTTGATTCTCTTTACATGCTTCTTCAACATTTTGTTGAAATTCAGTTAAAGTTCTGTCCCATTTTCCCTCTAGGTTTCCCATTCTTTCTTGGGTGTCTTGAAATCCCATTTTGATTTCCTTAACTTCTCTTTGAATTTCTCCTTTGAAATCCTTTTCCTTCTCCTCTATTTCCTTTAGTCTGTTGATCTGTAAATTTTCTATTTCCATGATCCTTCCAATCACCTCTCCTCTTATTTCTTGTTTAGAAGATTCTAATTTATTTTCCACGTATATGTTTGATTCCTCCAATTTCTTCTCAACATGTCCCAATTTTTCTTCCATCAATTTTATTATTAGGTCCTTAGTTTGTTTTATTTCTTCCTTATTCTGGTCCATCTTTATATTCATTTCTTGTTTTAATTCTTCCTTATTTTTATTCATATCCTCCTTAATATTATTCATTTCTCGATTTAGATTTCCACTCATATTATCATTTTGTTTATTCATTTCTCCCTTAATATCTCTCCTCATATCTTCATTGTTTTGATCCATTCTTTTCATCATCATTTGGAGCATACTCATCACGTCCATATCCTCTTTCTCTTTTGATTTTTGTTTGACCCCTTGTCCTGTTTCTTCTGACAATGGTGCATCTTCTTCTTCCTGACCTTGTTCTGCGATGTCTTCTTCCGAATGTTCTCTCCCCTGTTCCAAATATTGTACCTGAAAATCTCCTCTACCATTACTCCTTTCTTCTCTTTCTTCATCAGACCTACTTTCTACTCCTACCTGCTTTCCGTCCCTTAATGTCATTTTCCTTTCCATTTTATGTATTTAAATTCTTTTAATACAGTCAAAAAAAATTATTTCAATGCTTTTTATTAATTATTTACAAAATTTCTATATTAGCCCCACGTTGGGCGCCATGTTATTGTGATATGTTAGGTGTGTAATTTTAATGTTTCAAGACAAATATACTTTCCCTAATTTGCCCTACGTTGGGCCGACATGTTATTGTGGATAGAATTGGGGAGAGAGAGAATGTTTAAAAAGTTTAAATACTATGAATTATTATTTTTAGTTTAGTTTTGTTGATGTTTAATTTTTATTTGCCCGGTATATTGTAAAATTTAAGATTTATTTGTAAAATGATTATTTCTTTGCATGAGAAACTCTCTCTGATCTCAGAGTAGGGTTCAGATGTAGAAAAACAAAAAAAACAATTTCAATTTCTAATATGAGCGCCGAAATTCAAATAACATTCCTATCTTTCAATAAATTTTTTGTTGATCAAAATATACTTGCTTTATTATTGTTTCCAAAGAAATTCTAAAGACGGTCCTGTGTTTAATGCTGAACCCCTCCACGGTTCATAGATGTCAGTTTACAGCTACCAAATGTTTAAACTAGATGGAGCAATCACCATAGATAAATGAAAAATCTCAAGAAAACAATTTCACAATGTTCTTCAAATAGAAAAACGTTATTTTAATGCTATAGAAACAAATACATTATTCTTTTACAGGACATAAATTAATGAAAACCTATTATCTATTATGATCATTCATTCAAATAAAGTCATCCACTCAAATGAAGTACAATTTCTATATCTAATTCAAAATAGGCAACTTTTAACACAAATCTTATAATACGAAATCCGTTATATAAACGTCTATGATAGGAAAATTGCGGAAGATAAAACTCATAAGCGTCTGTTTAACATCAAAGTTCAATTCTTTGCACTAAATGGGTAAGTTTACTCTAACTTCTTTTTATATAATTAAATAGTTTTAAATACCTTTTTTCACTTTATAGTTCAATTAATGCACATCAATAAATGTTTCTTATTTTGTTTTAGGTTACCTCTTGGAAAATTCCATACCATTTGTCCAGCTTGCATAATATCCAGAAACAGTGCTATACTTCGTCCACATCAATACATTTCAATCAAATCATATAATCCAAAGCTTTCTAAAAGGTATGGTGGAGACACCGTTCCACCATACAATATTTTACTTAATTACATCTATAAATTTTATGGTTAGTATTCAAATATAATTACCAATCTCCTATAATGTGTACTTCTACTTGCTTAAATATATTACTCTAGCTTTTAAGTATAATGTATTTCTTTCTTTGATTTAGAATGCCAAATTATTGTTTTTTTTAAAAGTTTCAAAATTTTTCTCCAAAAGATGTTGCTTCTTCAAAATTTCTACCCAAAAAGGAAAGTACCTAGTCAATAGACTGTATAATCAACAAACTGTTCCCATTCAATTTTTTTATTATTATTAGCAACCTACTTGTCGCTGATAAATATATCTTAAAAGCATTCCACCAATCAAAATTGGTTATCAAAATTCTCATTTGAAAGATTTCATTTCAAATGGTGGATTGTCCATCCATCATTTTAAAACATTCTGTTTTGAGCCTCTTAAACGATTATAACTCATATATTTGTCCCTTAATTTGTATTTCAATAAATTTACTAAATGACAGTTCTTGTTTTCTAAATTATTTATTTAAAATATCAAATCGTTCAACAAATGTCATATTCCATAGAGTTAAAGTTTTTCATTTTACTTCCTACATTTACGTATTTTAAATACTTATACAATCTTATTTAAAACTTCCTTCAAACCCTAATATTCACTTCTTTAAAACAAATCACAATATTAATTTACTTTGACAATAAGAATAATGTGTTATTATTAATTCATTCATATGCAACAAACGTCTTGAAATTCTCTCTTTTAAATATGGAAGTTGTTTTTATGTCACCTATATTCTTATAAAGCTTATTTTAATTCTTCTCTATAATCATACAGTTAGATCCTTTATATGCTTTCTCTATTGAATAGTAAATAGTACAGATTGTCTCCTTTTTAGATTATTTTTAAAAAAAATTCAAATTCCAAAAATTTTAATTACTTGAAATATATAGTCTATTATTAATAATTCTGTATACAGGGTGTTGCAGGTTTCACTCTATGTTAATATATATATATATATATATATATATATATATATATATATATATATATATATATATGCAGGGTGCAATATTCAATACGAATCTACGAATCTAAATTAATTTTGACAAAGCCGGTACTGGAATTTCTAAGTTTAGCTAATACCAGTCGAATGCTTGATAGTAGTGTACTGTATTATAAAAAAATTGGCAAAATTAAATGAGCCGTGTAAACACTATAGTCAATTGAAATTTATGGTCAATTTCACAAATCATCCTGTAAATTAATATAGAAGAGGAGTTGACACTTTTTAGTATCCTCATGATATCCTCCCCGAGGAACTCTATACATATGGCAATAGTAAGTAAAGTTCCTCATGACAACCTGTGTATTCCTTTTTTATATTATCATTTTATTTACTTGTATGTATTACTTACCGTAAAAATAAAGAGATTTGGCTGATAAGGGTTTTCTATTTCTGTTATATGGCCTTCTAGTAATGTCATATTTTATAGAACGTAAAACATAGTCAAACAAAACAGAAGTAAAGCAAAAATATTCTCTGAACTTTATTTTATTATTATGCAAATGTCGACATTAAAATTTCATATGCACTTTTAGTTTGACGCCGTTTGAATATATCCGACTATTTTGAACGCCTAGTGCCATCTTCGGATTATTCTTAATCTTGTTAAAATATTTTAAGTGCTAAATCAAAGTCATCCATGTTTTTTTTTTGTCTATCTTCTGTACTATGAAACACTTCTCCAAATACTGTCGCGGCGTCTCTATGTTGTTCTAACTTTACAGCAATGTCCACCGCTAAAACGACCGCTTTTTTCTACCAACGTTACCTGGCACGTCCGCGCCGCAATTTTACGGCCGCTATATGACGACACCGCCTTCATAGGAAACCGTAGATAAGAAGCATTTTTTATGAAATTTTCGCTCATTGAATACTACTGATTGTACGTCTGTGTTGTGGGCCAAAGAGAATTATTTTTTTCTGGAACAGATTGATAGTAGCATTTTGTTAGTTGAATTATTCTTTAGTTAGATTATATTTTAACTGAAACTTAAAGTTTATTGTGCCCCCCCCTCCATTAGAGCTGTTCTCGCTACTACTACAGCTCGCCATCCAGTTCCGGGGTTCTAATGAACTTTAGTATTTGGGACGGATTCAAGGAGGTTAGATCCTCACTCTTACAAGTCTCTTGTCCGAAGCATTTTGTGCGTAGACTTACAATTAGTATATTTATATTAGAGCTAGAATCGCTAAATAGAAAAGCCGAAAAGGACGCCACCAAGCAGGAATCTTTCCCTCCAAGACGGAAATAGAAACGGGCATTTGACATCACTGGTTAAAACAATTCACGGTAGTCGTCATTAATACCTATATATATATATATATATATATATATATATATATATATATATATATATATATATATATATATATATATATATATATATTACTGGATAGATTTTAGCCCTACATTGAGGGCCATTTTTTTTTAAACTGGATAGACTTATCCTTTGTAACAAAAAATATACTTAATATTTTATTTAGTTTAGATTTACTTTAAACTTTTTATTATTAGCCCGGTATATAGATAATTTTAAATAGGTGATAAACAATTTATGCTACTTGCATGAGAAATTTCTTATCTCAGGGTAGAGTTCAAGTATATAAAAATTAAACGGTTTCATTTTTTTTTATATTAGCGCCAAAATCAATAAATTCTTTATATTTTAAAACAAATTTGTTGATCAAAATATATTATTTACTTAATAATTATGAACTGAATACGGTCCTGCCCTGCTTGGAATCAAATCTCTGCACCATTCATAGATGTCAGTTCAAACTTCTACCTATAGAAAATAGATGGAGCGGAAATCACCAGATGAAATGAAAATCTCAACGTACAGTTTTAAATCGTTCTTCAAAAGAAACAAAACGTTGTTTAATGTGATGAAAATAAATACATTACTCTTTTACAAGTGTTCTTGAAGAAATTCAACTATCTAAAATAATTATTCATTCATACAACAGACACATACTCTGGTGAGATATTAATTCTAAGGGTGAATTACAATTATGCAACTTGGTATACAAATGAATTATAGAAGATGGCGAACTATAAACTTTTTAGCGTCCATGTAACATTAAAGTTCAGTTCTTTACACAAATCGGTAAGTTCGTTTAACTTTTTATGTATTAATAAATTGAATTTAAATACCTTGTTCACTATACTGTTTTTGTTTATTCACCTCAATGATCAGTTCCTTTAATCTATTTTAGGTTCTCTCTCTCTTGGAATAAATCCGTTCTTCCTGTCCATTTCCACCAAATCAGGAATTGACGCTGTATTTCTTCCAACATCAAAACACTTTGGATGAATTCCATGATTCAGTGTTTTCTGAAAGGTATTGTCGAGACATTGTTTCCACAATACAACAATTGACCATTTATAAAAGAAAAGTCACGGTTAGTACCACATAATATATAACAATTCCTTTTTATATTTTGTAGTTATTAATATTTACTTAATTACTTACATTAACGTATATCTCGTAAATATAATGTATTTGTTTCTTGAATTCCATAGCCAAAACTGATATTTCTCAAATATTTAAAATAATTTTCTTTACCAAAATAATTTTTCTTCTTCCAAATTTTTGCTTCCCCAAAAAAGAGACTTCTTAGTGAATAGTCTACATAATCAACAACTTTTTTCATTCAAATTTTTTTATCATTAGTAACGTAATTGTCGCTGATGTGATTCTTTTAAACGTTTATTTACCAATCAAAATTGACTATCAATTTCATCATTGAAAACCTTCACTTCAAACAGTGAATCGTCCCTCCATCATATCAGGACATTCTATTCTAAATTTTTCAATTGCTTAAACCTCATATATTGTTTTCTCCCAACAATATTTCATAAAAATTTTAACTGACATTTGTTAATCTCTAAGTGTGTATGTAAAATGAAAATTCTTAATATTTTTAGATGACAGCTGTTAACTTCAAATATATGTGCAAAATGAATATTCGTTTTGCATATGTCATGCTTTCTGAAATTCATATTATTATACAGCTTCCTATCTAGTTACGCCTAAACAGTTACCCTTTCTTATGTTAATATTTCTTTCAACAAATATTGTTTGGTTTCTTCTGACAAATTCATAAGATTATCTTAATTTCACAGAATAAAGAAACATTAGTTTTTTTATCATAAACAAAGTTCTGATACTTAATCTTTTGAATAAAAATTGTGTTATTTTATTTCACATAATTTGTTTCTCGCACCTATTCACAATTTTCCCTACGATTATACGGTCTGTCTTGTGTATGCCTTCTCTATCAAATAGTGTATCATACAGATTGTCTCCATTCAAATGATAAAAAAAATTCAGACTTAAAAAAAATTCTTCTAAATTACAATGCACAATCTTTAATTTTTATTATTTAATATACAGGGTGTTTCAGTCTATAATAATATATATATACGACTAGGGTACAGTACCGGGACTTTTTCTCCCATCTAAAGTATAGTTCCGGGACAATTCTATAGTTCCAGGTCGGTCTTGGAAATGTTTTATGTTTAAGGTAGTGTTTCGGGACTCAAGACGGTCCCGGAAATATTTTATGTTTAAGGTCGTCTTCCAGGACAGCAGTGTAAATATGTGTCTGTAAATTCAAATACGTAAGTGGTTACGCGGAAAGAACCCTAAAGGAAGAATAATTGTTCAAATTTGGAGTCATTTTGGATGCCTATATTTTTTGGAAATCCCGTCACTTTCTAGTTGGACCAAAAATCCGTCACCACCCTTTTGAACAGTGGTAGCATCTATTGCTCAATTTGGTGTGTAAATAATACTCGTATTATTATTTCACGTACAAATAATTGCCGAAAGTTTTAAAATGACACGTGACGATCAATTTATAGTTTTCAACTCCAGTGTATGTTCACATATTTACGACTTTATTATAACCGTAGGCACTACAAAATGTGGCAATTAATTGTTGTTGTGATTCTTAGAATCGGAAATTTAGTTGTGGAATTAATTTATGAAAAGGGTAACGTCTCGTCCTTTGCCTAGGAATAGTGATATACTATTTTGGAATATTTTGTGAATATTAGAATTTCAAATATAAATGGCCCTAGTTAGAAATATTGATGTTAATCATCTTATATTCATATACATTTAACAGCTTCAAAAGAATATTTAACCTCTTGATATGTATAATTTCAATGATGTCCTGGATGTCTGTACTTAATGGTTTTTTGAGAATATGTAAAAATAGTGAAGATTCGAAAAGAAATCATCTTATTTTCATATACATCATAACAGCTTCAAAGCAAAGCCAATGTAATTATATCATGTTTGGAAATAACTATTCCAATATACCAAGTAACGTCATTTGTGTAACAGATAACGCATCTAATTGGTGGAATGATATGTAACAATGAGTTGAAGACTCTTTTGATGTTGTTATAATGTATTAAATTGATGATTTCTTCTTTCAAAAACTGCACTATATTTACCTAGTAACAATTTATTTTTGAAAATTTGCTATTTGGATGGTATCCAAAAATAGTATATCACTAATTTTATAAAGACCACACTTCCGGGACATCTTTTATAAATCATTTGTAGATAATCAAACAGTGTTTCAGAATATCTTGATAAGTATCAGCTTTTAAATATTGTTTTAAAATAACTATAGCATTTTACCAAGTGACGTCAGTTGTGTAACGTACAACGCATCTAACAGGTGAAATGATACATATCAAGAGGTTGAAGATTCTTTTGAAGCTGTTATAATGTATATGAATGTAACTAGCGACAATTTATTATATGAATTTTAATTTCTACAGAATATCCATAAATAGTATATCACTATTTCTATAAAGTACAGACTGATGTGATTTCTTTTGAAAATTCTACTATTTACAACTAGTGACCAATTATTTTTGGAATTTCAATATTCACAAAATAACCAAAGATGGTATATAACAATTTTTATAAAGTACAGATTTCCAGGACATCTTTGAAATTATACGTATCAATGGGTTAAAGATTCTTTTGATACTGTTATAATGTATATGAATATAAGATGATTTATTACAAATACATCACAATTTTTAAATAGTGTCTATTTATTTTCGAAATTTCAATATTCATATAATATCCAAAAATAGCATATAACTATTTTTATGAAGTACAGACTTCCAGGACATCTTTGAAATGATACGTATCAATGGGTTGAAGATTCTTTTGATACTGTTATAATGTATATGAATATAAGATGATTCATTCCAAATACATCACAATTTTTAAATAGTGTCTATTTATTTTCGAAATTTCAATATTCATAAAATATCCAAAAATAGCATATAACTATTTTTATAAAGTACAGACTTCCAAGACATCTTTGAAATGATACGTATCAATGGGTTGAAGATTCTTTTGATACTGTTATAATGTATATGAATATAAGATGATTCATTCCAATTGCATCTCTATTTTTAACTAAGGTCTATTTATTTTTGAAAATCTAATATTCACAAAATATCCTAAAATAGTATATCACTAATATTATAAAGACCACACTTCCGAGACATCTTTTATAAATCATTTGTAGATAAGCACACAGTGTTTCAGAATATCTTGATAAGTATCAGCTTTTAAATAATGTTTTAAAATAACTATAGCATTTTACCAAGTGACGTCAGTTGTGTAACGTACAACGCATCTAACACGTGGAATGATACTTATCAAGAGGTTGAAGATTCTTTTGAAGCTGTTATAATGTATAGGAATGTAAGATGATTTATTCCAAATACATCACAACTTTTAACTAGCGACAATTTATTATATGAATTTTAATTTCTACAGAATATCCTTAAATAGTATATCACTATTTCTACATAGTACAGATTTCCGGGACATCTAGGAAATAATACGTATCAATGGGTTGAAGATTCTTTTGAAGTTGTTATAATGTATATGAAAATAAGGTGATTTCTTGTGAAAATTTTACTATTTACAACTAGTGACCAATTATTTTTGAAATTTCAATATTCACAAAATAACCAAAAATGGTATATAACAATTTTTATAAAGTACAGACTTCCAGGACATCTTTGAAATGATACGTATCAATGGGTTGAAGATTCTTTTGATACTGTTATAATATATATGAAAATAAAGTGAATTCTTTTGAAAATTTTACTATTTACAACTAGTGACCAATTATTTTTGAAATTTCAATATTCACAAAAAAACCAAAAATGGTATATAACAATTTTTATAAAGTACACACTTCCAGGACATCTTTGAAATGATACGTACAAATGGGTTGAAGATTCTTTTGATACTGTTATAATGTATATGAAAATAAAGTGATTTCTTCTGAAAATTTTACTATTTACAACTAGTGACCAATTATTTTTGAAATTTCAATATTCACAAAATAACCAAAAATGGTATATAACAATATTTATGAAGTACAGACTTCCAGGACATCTTTGAAATGATACGTATCAATGGGTTGAAGATTCTTTTGATACTGTTATAATGTATATGAATATAAGATGATTTATTCCAAATGCATCACTATTTTTACTAAGGACTATTTACTCTTGAAAATCTAATATTCACAAAATATCCTAAAATAGTATATCACTAATTTTATAAAGACCACACTTCCGGGACATCTTTTATAAATCATTTGTAGATAATCAAATAGTGTTTCAGAATATCTTGATAAGTATCAGCTTTTAAATAATGTTTTATAATAACTATAGCATTTTACCAAGTGACGTCAGTTGTGTAACGTACAACGCATCTAACAGGTGACATGATACATATCAAGAGGTTGAAGATTCTTTTGAAGCTGTTATAATGTATATGAATGTAAGATGATTTATACCAAATACATCACAATTTTTAACTAGCGACAATTTATTATATGAATTTTAATTTCTACAGAATATCCATAAATAGTATATCACTATTTCTATAAAGTACAGACTTCCGGGACATCTTCGAAATAATACGTATCAATGGGTTGAAGATTCTTTTGAAGTTGTTATAATGTATATGAAAATGAGGTGAGTTCTTTTGAAAATTTCACTATTTACAACTAGTGTCCAATTATTTTTGAAATATCAAAATTGACAAAATAACCAAAAATGTTATATAACAATTTTTATGAAGTACAGACTTCCAGGACATCTTTGAAATGATACGTATCAACGGGTTGAAGATTCTTTTGATACCGTTATAATGTATTTGAAAATAAAGTGAATTCTTTTGAAAATTTTACTATTTACACCTAGTGACCAATTATTTTTGAAATTTCAATATTCACAAAATAACTAAAAATGGTATATAACAATTTTTATGAAGTGCAGACTTCCAGGACATCTTTGAAATGATACGTATCAATGGGTTGAAGATTCTTTTGATACTGTTATAATGTATATGAATATAAGATGATTCATTCCAAATGCATCACTATTTTTTACTGAGGACTGTTTATTTTTGAAAATCTAATATTCACAAAATACCCTAAAATAGTATATCACTAATTTTATAAAGACCACACTTCCGGGACATCTTTTATAAATCATTTGTAGATAAGCACACAGTGTTGCAGAATATCTTGATAAGTATCAGCTTTTAAATAATGTTTCAAAATACCTATAGCATTTTACCAAGTGACGTCAGTTGTGTAACGTACAACGCATCTAACAGGTGACACGATACATATCAAGAGGTTGAATATTCTTTTGAAGCTGTTATAATATATATGAATGTAAGATGATTTATACCAAATACATCACAATTTTTAACTAGCGACAATTTATTATATGAATTTCAATTTCTACAGAATATACATAAATAGTATATCACTATTTCTATAAAGTACAGACTTCCGGGACATCTTTGAAATAATACGTATCAATGGGTTAAAGATTCTTTGGAAGTCGTTATAATGTATATGAAAATGAGGTGATTTCTTTTGAAAATTTTACTATTTACAACTAGTGACCAATTATTTTTGAAATTTCAATATTCACAAAATAACCAAAAATGGTATATAACAATTTTTATAAAGTACAGACTTCCAGGACATCTTTGAAATGATACGTACAAATGGGTTGAAGATTCTTTTGATACTGTTATAACGTATATGAAAATAAAGTGATTTCTTCTGAAAATTTTATTATTTACAACTAGTGACCAATTATTTTTGAAATTTCATTATTCACAAAATAACCAAAAATGGTATATAACAGTATTTAAGAAGTACAGACTTCCAGCACATCTTTGAAATGATACGTATCAATGGGATGAAGATTCTTTTGATACTGTTATATTGTATATCAATATAAGATGATTTATTCCAAATGCATCACTATTTTTAACTAAGGACTATTTATTCTTGAAAATCTAATATTCACAAAATATCCTAAAATGGTATATCACTAATTTTATAAAGACCAGACTTCCGGGACATCTTTTATAAGTCATTTGTAGATAACCAAACAGTGTTTCAGAATATGTTGGTAAGTATCAGCTTTTGAATAATGTTTGAAAATAACTATTGCATTTTACCAAGTGACGTCAGTTGTGTAACGTACAACGCTTCTAACTGATCAAATGATACGTATCAAGAGGGTGAAGATTCTTTTGGAGCTGTTATGTTGTATATGAATATAAGATTATTTATTCCAAATACAACACAATTTCTAAGTAGCGAGAATTTATTATATAAATTTTAATTTCCACATAATATCATAAATAGTATATATCTATTTCTATAAAGTACAGACTACCAGGTCATCTTTGGAATGATACGTATCAATGGGTTGAAGATTCTTTCGAAGTTGTTATAATGTATATGCAAATAAGATGATTTCTTACGAAAACTTCACAATTTTTACAGTGAGAAGTTATTTTTCAAAATTTGATATTTACAAAAAACCAAAAATAGGATATCACTATTTTTATAAAGTACAGACTTCCAGGACATCTTCGAAATGATACGTATCAAGAGGTTGAAGATTCTTTTGATACTGTTATAATGTATATGATTATAAGATGATTAATTCCAATTGCATCACTATTTTTAACTGAGGTCTATCTATTTTTGAAAATCTAATGTTCAGAGAATATCCTAAAATAGTATATCACTAATTTTATAAAGACCACACTTCCGGGACATCTTTTATAAATCATCTGTAGATAATCAAACAGTGTTTCAGAATATGTTGATAAGTATCAGCTTTCAAATAATGTTTTAAAATAATTATAGCATTTTACCAAGTGACGTCAGTTGGGTAACGTACAACGCATCTAACAGGTGAAATGATACATATCAAGAGGTTAAAGATTCTTTTGAAGCTGTTATAGTATATACTCGTATGAATGTAAGATGATTTATTCCAAATACATCACAAGTTTTAAATAGCGACAATTTATTATATAAATTTTAATTTCCACAAAATATCCATAAATATTATATCACGATTTCTATAAAGTACAGAATTCCAGGACATCTTTGAAATGATACGTATCAATGGGTTTGAAGATTCTGTTGAAGTTCTTATAATGTATATGAAAATAACATGATTTCTTTCGAAAATTTTATTATTCGCAACTAGTGACCAATTATTTTTGAAATTTCAATATTCGCAAAATAACCAAAAATATTATAGAACTATTTTTATAAAGTACAGACTTCAAGGACATCTTCGAAATGATACGTATCAATGGGTTGAAGATTCGTTGAAGTTGTTATAATGTATATGAATATAAGATGATTTATTCCAAATACATCACTATTTTCAACTAGCGAAATTCTAATATTCACAAAATATCCAAAAATACTCCCGAGACCACTTTGATAACTATTTTTAGTGAACTTACTGTTTATGTTATTTTAGCTTGTAATCGCTTTACTTGTGACCAGAATAACTGCTAAAAACTTACGAAATAGTAAATGCATCTTTTTGTAAAAACAAAGACCAAACATTTACACGAATTTTTTGCTTGCGTCAGAAGAGGGATGTCTTGAATATAATGGAACAATATATATGTACATTATACATGTCCCGGAACAAAAATTTATCAATATAGGTAATTACTACCCTTGCGAAAACATTGGATTTTTTCTATGAAAATACTTAACCGGTTGACAATATCGAACATAAAGTGGGACACGAAAGAGCTTTGATTCAAATGTTATATGAAGGTATAATATTTTAGTTTTGAGATTGATACAGATACATTCATATAGTTCGGATTTTAGTTAAAATGTCTAAATGACTGACTCCCTTTAGAGATTCTAAAATATATATTTGAGGTAAAACAAAACGATTTTGAGCTCAAAACTAGCAAAAGCTCTAAAAGTATGTCCAAAAACTCAAATAATCGACTGTTATAGGAAAAACAGTGCATTAAAAAGCTCGATATAGTTTATCTAACGTCTAGTGTTGAAACATATAAAAACTAAAGCAAAAAAGTTTGGAAAGTGCGTAACGAAAGCGTACCTAATATGAAAGCGTTGTTGTCATATTTAATTCTAAAATTTCGATATATTTGTGAATAATTCAGAACTACTTTTAAAAACTCTAAAACTAATAATTTTAACATGTATTCTTGAATTCTTTAGAATTCAGTTTGTGAGTCGCATAGGAATAAACTTTGTACTTCTAATTCTAAGAACTTCCTCCAAATAGTGGCAACTTCAGCCTGAATAGTGGCTATAGATGCGTGTCTAGCTTGGACTCATACAAGTTATTTATACATATTTTTTTCAAACAAGGGAGTCGAACATATCATCTGTTGCAAGAATGTCGGTTACAATAGCGAATTTTACATGTTTCAGAAAAATAACTATCCAATATGAAAAGTTATTTTACTATTAACTATACAACTTATTTGTAAGAGGATTAAACAAATAATGAATATTTTATATAAAACAATCTAAAACGTAAACACTTTCTAGCATGTTAATAACTCTCAGAATGGTGTCGGGTTTCTATCTTCATATATGGTTTCTTGATAAGCGGGGTATATAAACTCTCCTTCCTTAAGTATCAAAAAGTATGGATTGACTTTTCGATTGATTTTTCTCTAAATTTCCTTCTTTTTTTCGTGTCAGTCTTCTATTTCCTTTCTTCTGCACCTTAAGATTTTGGATCTGAATTTGATTACAGCATAGATGATTATGATAATGAATATAGTTCCAAGAGTACTTCCAATTATTGGCGTATATATGGTTCTGGTTGTTCACGATTTCCTAGAATGGGCTTAATTTTCTTGATATGTATTTCATTGATTTCGAAAAGCTCGTCAATGTCTAATTTACAAATAATAGATTTCGAATAGTATTTAGATGTTATAAATTTGCTTGTTTCTATTTTTGGAAGAATGAATGGTTTGCCGTAGTAAATTTCAGTGTCGTTTATATATCTTAGATTATTAATCCATATTTCCCAATTTTGAGGAATTTTGAACATCGTCGGTTCTTTTACTTCGAGATGTCGATCTGTTTGGCATTTTAACATAACTTTGCATTGGCATTAATAGGATTTCGTTAGCTGTGATTTGTTGAATGATCGTTTCTTTAATATTGATGTCCATGATATGGCAATCATCCAAACCATTTCCTTCTAGTAAACTTAGTACAATTGTCTTTACGCACTAAATGATGTTGGCAGTTAATATGTTCCCTTCAACGATGGGCATTATTCTTATTCTGATTGGTTTTCGTTTACGTTCGTGCCAAATAAGGAAAATCAGGAATATACATTTTATTATTTTGGATTATAGGTGAGAAAATTCAAAGAATTTGGAATTAAGTATTGGAATGTGAATGGCGGAAACTAATTCGGAACCCATATAATTGACACTTGAATTCCGAAAAAATGATAGTATGTGAGAATATCAAATTTTGTAATTTGATCTTTTACGTAAAATTTGTTTAAATGTTGAATCATGTCTAGAATCCCGGAACTAGAAATAATAGAACTATTTTCAACCTCTTGATACGTATAATTTCAAAGATGTCCTGGAAGTCTGTACTTTATAAAAATAATTATATATTATTTTTGGATGTTTGATGAATATTGAAATTAATTTCAAAAATTGATAGTGACTAATTAAAAATTGTGTTGTATTTGGAATAAATCATTCCATGTTCATCTTCAAAAGGATCTTCAACCTTTTGATACGTAACATGTCACCAGTTAGATGCGTTGTACGTTACACAACTGACGTAAAATGCAATAGTTATTCTCAAACACTATTTAAAAGCTGATATGTATCAAGATACTCTGAAACACTGATTGATTATTTACAAATGACTTATAAATGATGTCCCGGAAATGTGTACTGTATAAAAATAGTGATATACTATTTTTGGCTTTTTTATTAACATTAAATTTTGAGAAATAACTTGTCTCTATTTAAAAATAGTGAAGTTTTCGAAAGAAATCATCTTATTTTCATATACATTATAACAACTTCAAAAGAATATTCAACCCATTGATACGTATCATTTGAAAGATGTCCTGGAAGTCTGTACTCTATAGAAACAGTGATATACTATTTTTTGATATTTTGTGAAGGTTGAAAATTTTAAAATAAATGGTCACTAGTTAAATAGAGTGAAGTTTTCATATACATTAGAACAACTTCAAAAGAATTTTCGACCCATTGATATGTATAATTTCAAACATGTTCCGGAAGTCGGTACTTTATAAAAATAGTGATATACTGTTTTTGGTATCTTGTAAACATCAAATTTTGAAAAATAAATGGTCACTATGTAAAAATAGTGAATTTTTCGAAAGAAATCGACTCATTTTCATATACATTTATAACAGCTTGAAAATAATCTTCAATCCCATGATACATGTCATTTCACCAGTTACATGCGTTGAAAGTTACACCACTAACGACAAAAACATTTTTTAATAGCTAATATTTATCAACATATTCTGAAACACTGTTTGGTTCACTAAAAATGGTTTACCAAAGTTGTATCGGGAGTCTGTACTGTATAAATATATTAAACATTATAACAACTTCAAAAAAATCTTCAACCCATTGATACGTATCATTTCAAAGATGTCCCGGAAGTCTGTTCTTTATAAAAATAGTGATATACTATTTTTGGATATTTTGTGGATATTGAAATTTCCAACATAAATGCTCACTAGTTAAAGATAGTGATGTATTTGGAAGAAATCATTTTATATTCATATACATTTTAACAGCTTCAAAAGTATTTCCAACTTCTTGATACGTATCACTTAACCAGTTAGATGCATTGTACATTACACAACTGACGTCACTTGGAAAAGTGCAATAGTTATTTACAAAAACTATTTAAAAGCTAATATTTATCAACATATTCTGATCCACTGTGTGACTTTGTACAAAAGATTTATAAAAGATGTCCCGAAAGTCTGTACTTAATAAAAATATTGATATACTATTTTTGTTTTTTTTTTGTAAATATGAAATTTTGAAAAATAACTTGTCACTATGTAAAAATAGTGAAGTTTTCGAGAGATATAATCTTATTCTCATATACATTTCAACAACTTCAAAATAATCTTCAACCCGTTGATACGTATTATTTCAAAGATGTCCCGGAAGTTCGTAATTTATAAAAATAGTGATATACAATTTTTGGATATCAGGTAAATATCAAATTTACAAAAATAAATTATCACCAGGGAAAAATAGTGAAGTTTTTTGAATAGGAAATCATCTTACTTTGACATTATAACAAGTTCAAAAGAATCTTCAACCCGTTGATACATATTTAGATGCGTTGTATGTTACACAACTGACGTTACTTGGTAAAATGCAATAGTTATTTCCAAACAATATACTCGTATAATAACTAATATTTATCAAAACATTCTGAAACGCTGTTTGGCTCTCTACAAATTATTCATCGAATATGTCCCGGAAGTCTGCACTTTATAAAAATAGCGATATACTATTTTTGGATTCTTTATGAATATCAAAGTTTAAAAAATAAATTGTCACTGGGTAAAAATAGTGAAATTTTTGAAAGAAATATAATATTTTCATATACATTAATACATTAAAGAATCTTCAACACCTTGATACGGATCAATTAACCAGTTAATGCATTGTACGTTAAACAACTGACGTCATTTGGTAGCATGTAATAGTTATTTTCAAACATTATTTAATATTCATTAACATATTCTTAAACAGTGTTTGGCTCTCCACGATTTATCAAAGACATTCCATAAGTCTCTACTTTTCAAAAATTGTGATTTACAATATTTTGTATTTGAATGTATATCAAATTTCCAAAAAGATGTTAGCATTGTAGATATAAT
Source organism: Galeruca laticollis (assembly GCA_963921935.1). Lineage (NCBI taxonomy): Eukaryota > Metazoa > Arthropoda > Insecta > Coleoptera > Chrysomelidae > Galeruca > Galeruca laticollis. The sequence goes on along the minus strand of OY998175.1, from coordinate 253,460,396 downwards.
AGTGAAATTTCGAAAGGAAATTATCTACCTTTTACTTATGGTGTGTGATCCACAGAAAACAGTCCACCCCGATGTTTGGCAGTATTCAGTGAATTTTAAGGAAACTGTTATAATTTTGATTGACTGTTTTTTTAAAATAACAACCTTATATTCAGGGTGAACTACTATCGCGTGATGACGCCATCAGATTTTTTAAATAGAACACCCTTTACGTTTTTGTATTTTCTATCGTTCCCTGATGAGCTGGTATCAGAAATCCTTCATATATAGGGTCTTTATCTTGACTTTTCAAGGGCTATTGAAAGATAAGGAAAAATTATTATAGGGTGGTCAAATTATGAGGAATGTTTGGCCACCCTGTATTAGTTTTTTCCTTATTACGATTGACCAGGAAAAGAAAAAGTTAGGATACGAACACGTGAGCCGTTTTGCCAAATATTCAGTTTTTTTGTCAAAAAAACGACTAAGTTGGAAAAAGGTGATTTTAAAAACCCTGTAACTCTGTAACTGTAAATATTCAGTTAAGACCGTTTAGTAGTATTTCTGAAATTAAGAAGGTAGAAAAATAGATAGCGTGCTCTATTTATAAAACGAGAACTTCAATCTGATTATTGGGTGGTTATTTAAAAAAAAAGTAAATTAAAACAAAAATCAACATGATTCAGCATTTTTTTTAAATTGAGTGAGTACTGCCAAATAGCAGGGTAGATTATTTTGAGTGGCCCACTCTGTATGACATCTTAAGAAGAAACTTCGAGTCCTGGATTCGTATCAATTTCACCAGTTAGGTGCATTATTCGTTACACAACTGGTAAATTGCAATATTTATCAATATTTATTTTCAAACATTATTTAGTTAATATGTATCAAAATCTCAATTTGAAACAGTGTTTGCTTCTTTAGAAATCATTTATTTGAAATATCCTGGAAGTATGTACTTTATAAAAATAGTGATATACTACTTTTGAATTTTTGTGGATATCAAATTTTCAAAAATAAATTGGCATTGTAGATAAAAATAGTACAGTTTTTGAAAGAAATCATCCACTTTTGCTATATAACTGCATAAAAAGGATCATCAAGCCCTTCAAACGCAAGTTAGGTGCGTTGTATAGCTGCAGTCATAGGTAAAGTAAAACAGACGTTACACCAAAGGTTTCGTCTGTTATTAGAACGTAAATAATGTGAGAGGGATCCACTCTGGAATGAGAGCAGTACATCTGCTCGATCTACGTACGCTTGACTAAATTATTTCTCGGTTGTGTATTATACCTATTGCTGTAACTACACTTTACACAAATGACATCACATGGTAAAATGCAATAATATTATTATAAACATTATTTAGCAAATATTTATCTACATCTCGTTTTAAAACAGTGTCTGCTTCTTTAGATTTATCAAAAATGTCCCGGAAGTCTGTACTTTATAAAAATAGTGATATACTATTTTTGGATTTTGGTGTATATCAAATTTTCATGAAGAAATTAATTTCTATACTTTTATATGATCAAAATATTTTATATACTTTGATATACAATTGACATCGCGATTGTCCCGGTACTATACCTTAGTCGTATATATATATATACATATATATATATATATATATATATATATATATATATATATATATATATATATATATATATTAACATAGAGTGAAACCTGCAACACCCTGTATACAGAATTATTAATAATAGACTATATATTTCAAGCAATTAAAATTTTTGGAATTTGAATTTTTTTTAAAAAATGATCTAAAAAGGAGACAATCTGTACTATTTACTATTCATTAGAGAAAGCATATAAAGGATCTAACTGTATGATTATAGAGAAGAATTAAAATAAGCTTTATAAGAATATAGGTGACATAAAAACAACTTCCATATTTAAAAGAGAGAATTTTAAAACGTTTGTTGCATATGAATGAAATAATATAATAACCCATTATTCTTATTGTCAAAGTAAATTAATATTATGATTTGTTTTAAAGAAGTGAATATTAAGGCTTGAAGGAAGTTTTAAATAAGATTATATAAGTATTTAAAATATGTGAATGTAAGAAGTAAAATGAAAAACATTAACTCTATGGAATATGACATTTGTTGAACGATTTGACATTTTGAATAAATAATTTAGAAAACAAGAACTGTCATTTAGTAAATTTATTGAAATACAAATTAAGGGACAAATATATGAGTTATAATCGTTTAAGAGGCTCAAAACAGAATGTTTTAAAATGATGGATGGACAATCCACCATTTGGAATGAAATCTTTCAAATGAGAATTTTGATAACCAATATTGATTGGTGGAATGCTCTTAAGATATATTTATCAGCGACAAGTAGGTTGCTAATAATAATAAAAAAATTGAATGGGAACAGTTTGTTGATTATACAGTCTATTGACTAGGTACTTTTTTTTTGGGTAGAAATTTTTAAGAAGCAACATCTTTTGGAGAAAAATTTTGAAATTTAAAAAAAAAACAATAATATGGCATTCTAAATCAAAGAAAGAAATACATTATACTTAAAAGCTAGAGTAATATATTTAAGCAAGCAGAAGTACACATTATCGGAGATTGGTAATTATATTTGAATACTAACCAAGCTGGACAAATGGTATGGAATTTTCCAAGAGGTAACCTAAAACAAAATAAGAAACATTTATTGATGTGCATTAATTGAACTATAAAGTGAAAAAAGGTATTTAAAACTATTTAATTATATAAAAAGAAGTTAGAGTAAACTTACCCATTTAGTGCAAAGAATTGAACTTTGATGTTAAACAGACGCTTATGAGTTTTATCTTCCGCCATTTTCCTATCATAGACGTTTATATAACAGATTTCGTATTATAAGATTTGTGTTAAAGTTGCCTATTTTGAATTAGATATAGAAATTGTACTTCATTTGAGTGGATGACTTTATTTGAATGAATGATCATAATAGATAATAGGTTTTCATTAATTTATGTCATGTAAAAGAATAATGTATTTGTTCCTATAGCAAAAAAATAACGTTTTTCTATTTGAAGAACATTGTGAAATTGTTTTCTTGAGATTTTTCATTTATCTATGGTGATTGCTCCATCTAGTTTAAACATTTGGTAGCTTTAAACTGACATCTATGAACCGTGGACAGGTTCAGCATTAAACACAGGACCGTCTTTAGAATTTCTTTGGAAACAATAATAAAGCAAGTATATTTTGATAAACAAAATTTTTATTGAAAGATAGGAATGTTATTTGAATTTCGGCGCTCATATTAGAAATTGAATTTTTTTTTTGTTTTTCTACATCTGAACCCTACTCTGAGATTAGAGAGTTTCTCATGTAAAGAAATAATTATTTTACAAATAAATCTTAAGTTTTACAATATACTGGGCAAATAAAAATTAAACATCAACAAAACTAAACTAAAAATAATAATTCATAGTATTTAGACTTTTTAAACATTCTCTCTCTCCCCAATTCTATCCACAATAACATGTCGGCCCAACGTAGGGCAAATTAGGGAAAGTATATTTGTTTTGAAACATTAAAAATTACACACCTAACATAATCACAATAATATATATATATATATATATATATATATATATATACAAATTGAAAAATATCTTATTGGGGATTTTATAGGTTCTTGCCATATTTGTACTACTACGTTTTCCCGGATTGTTGCCCAGCTGCAGCGGATGTGGGAGGCAATTTTGACAAAAGTTGCTTAACCAACTAACTTATTAAAACAAGCGTATCTTTGCTCACTAAGGCTCCCTTCACATGATTGAAGTTTGTACAGTTCCAGTACAAACGTTTCTCCGGATTTTTTAATTGACTTTGTGTTGTCAAAAACATGAACGATACTATTAAATGTTTGTATATGTTGTTGTTTTCCTTGTCCAAAAACCCTGATGTGTCACACCTGATAATAGCGTGAATAAATAAAATTGATTTTTTTAAATTGCGTTTAATACTGGATGAGTGTAAGTTCCTCGAACTGTACATTCATTGTTTCACATTACCTATGGCTTCATTCAGAAACAAAATGTCTATCATCGGGGGAAAGTGTTGTTAATAGAATAACAAGGTCGACATCTTTTCCGACGACTAGAACTTGTTAATTTTTCTCAAATATTTTGAAGACAGTACGAATAATCTGGACATCAGCGTCATCTATTGCAAATGATGTGCTAATATTCTCCCTATTTACGTGTATTGAAAGCTGCGGAATATATCATAAAATGTTGATTTTTTTGTCATTCTCATCATTCCAGTGCTGTCAAATAAATATAGAGGTACAGAAGCCAGTTCATGTTTAAAGCAAGAGCACAAATCTTCTAGAGAACAGTGCATATTATTCGTTGGGAAAGCTGAGGGGAATCGACTTGGATAATGTCATTGCCAACCTTAAGTTTTCCTGCTGGCAAGGCCATATTCCTTACTATATTTGCACGTTTCAATTTAACTGTTCCAAATTCATTGCCTACAGCAGCATGCGGAATTTTTTCTCCAACAGTTTTCGCGTCATAGCAATTAGTTTTCTCCTCGGCCACTATACCAGTAGATAGTGAAATAAGATTGTTCGTAATGGTAAACGGAGAGTGGTGTAGGAGCCACTGTTCAAATTTTCAACAATCTTGTTCGTCTATCTGTATTCTTGAGTCTCTCAGTTCTACATGCTGATCTGAAATGGCTGGTGTGATATCGCAATATATTTCCACAGCTTCGCATACATGGTGGGTAGATGGCATTCCAAGAATCCAATTACTTAAAACACTTTCTGAAAAACCTCTTCCATGAGTCAAACCACCAAGACTTTTCATACCTCTCATAAGGGGTTGCTCGATGGTCATGTCTGACCAGATTCCAGACCAATGTTTCTCTTAACGGCGAATTGTAAAAAAAGCTTGTTGAGTAAAATATTCCTTCGCAGTCATCTTGTGATTAAGACAATTCGTGTCCCGAAGATAAATCTGATACACCTTCGCATATGGAAAAAAACCAGTTGCATGAAAAACTGGAAGCAATGCTCTAATGCAATGCAAATGAAGTTCCCAATTCCCCGTGCGTTCCGCTTGAATAAAATGGATCATGGTTGTCACTAATTCTAAATACGGCAACCATAATTTTGCAGTTTTTCCATTTTCTCTTAGTCGATTTATTGCTTCTGAAAACTTTATTCTAATTATTTTTAGGGTTTCATTATTTACTAAGAGTCGGAAGTTAACATAATGTTTTCAATACTAGCGAGTGAAGATTGAATATAGTCTTTGTCTTTCTGTGTAACTTCAATTTCTTCAATTATTAACATGGAAATAGCGCAAAATGTAAGACAGTGACAGTTGAAAACTAAAGATGGCAAAAATTTACAAAAAAATATCACTTAAATTGCTACAAAAATATACTACTTATGTTACCCTTGCGACAATCGAACATTATTTTAACATCTGAAAGTGTTTTTATTCATTGAAATAAGATGATATGAAAAAAAACTCCTAAATTAGATCGCTCGCTGTTCGATATTCATTGGAAAAAACAAAATGAGGATACCAACCTTTTTGTGTAAAATATTATAAGGAACATATTTTACAATAATAAAATTTTCTGTGCGATTAATAGTTTTTGCGAAAAAACGAGAAAAACCGACGCGATGCGCATTGGTGGTGAAGCTCACACTTTATATTTAAGAACTCTTTTGATTTCTAAAGTCTCCTTTTAGTGCATATAATCTCAACATATCAAAACATATATTTTTCTTAAATGTGCTAATATCAATGTACAGATGTCGAGGCGTTCTAGAACTAGCTGATCCGGAGTTTCTTCCTACTCCCCCAGAATCTACACTCGTCAATTGCTGCTAGACCTATTCTCATTAGGTGCTTCCTAAGTCGGCAGTGCCCTTTAAGGAAGCCCGTGAGAAGATGTAGCTTATTTTTACTGAGATCCAAATAACTTATGAGGTATCAAAGTTCCTCGAGAACTTTTTGGAGTGATTCCGCCTGGTCAGGCACTGCCAGAGTGCTTTTCTTTCGGTTTCCTCCTTCTGAAACTCTTTCTTATAGGAGCATTTTCCTACACCACAGATAGGATCCCGGCCAATAAAGGGCGTTCGCTGTCCTGTCATGGCAAGTGTATTGGCCTCTTCATTTCCTGTAATTCCCGAGTGGCCAGGAACCCAGACTAAATAGACTCTGTTATTATTGCTTAGTTCATCAAGTTTTCTTCGGCACTCCCATATCAACTTTGAGCCAATGACATGGGAGCTCAATACTTTGATAGCCGCTTAACTATCAGAATGAATTGATATGTCACATCTCTGATAGTTTCTTTCCACGCATCTTTCAATCACAAGTATTTCTGACTGAAAGACGCTCGTACAGGAACCTAATGATAATGAATATCTGGTGCCAGACCCGAATACTCCAACGTCCGCTCCTGTGGTGGTTTTTGAACCATCTAATGGTGTTTTCTTTGAGAGTTTTGGTGGTATATTCCCTTTCCCAGTATCTCCTGTTACTTAGAATTGTAGTAAATTTCTTTTCGATATTAGCTTTCTTGATCATTTCGTCACTGTGAAGATGGACTGATGAGATTGTTAGAGAGGACCAGCCTCCCTGATTTTTAATGCTCTCATTGCCTAAACCTTCCCTATATGTTCTAAGATTTGCCTCTTGGGCTGATCTTTCTATTACCAGATCTGTATGGACCTGGATATTTTCCCGTTTAAAGATAGCGGTTTCAAAGCTGAAAGTGTTCTTTTCCAGGTAAATGGAATTACCGTGGCCTTGATTGTGTTAATATTTAGCCCAACTGACAAGCACCATTGCTCATCTGATACAGAGCAGTCTCCGTTGATCGACCCGCTCTCTAGGCATGCTTATATTTATGAAGTGGTGTATTTTCCAGATTCTCCGTTCTTATGTAGTTGTCTACTACTTTTTCCATCGTTATGAGAAGAAATGATGTTAAGCAGATGGGTCTAAAAGATCGGGGATAGGTTCCATCTTTTTCCCTATTTTTGTTATGAAGGTTACTCTTGCCCTTCTCCATTTTCTTGGTATTAGACCCACTGCTAGACTGCTTCTTGTAATCTTCAATAGTCGAGGAAGAATCTCCTCTATCCCTTGCTGCAGGAGTACTGGAAATATTCTATCCACCCCTGGTGATTTATATGGTTGAAATACTTCAATTTTTTATCAATAAATAACCAAATTATATTGTGGTTACCAACTTTCCTCTTTTCTTTTTAAAAAAAAAACCTAAATTTATTTTCTTACTACAAATATATTTGGAATTTTTTTATTACCAGTATATGCTTGATGTAACATCTGATTTCTTTCATTTTGAATTATTCTTTAAATTGTGACTTAACTTATATATTATTCTATAAATTTTATGTAAATGTCATCAGTAATTAAATGATGCCCAATTTGACATATACTGGGTTCTTCATAAATATTGACTTCATACACAAAACTGGGTATAGCAGAAGTACCAAATAAATAAATAATTGATTTTAAAATTTAAATGAATGAACTGTATTAAATTCCCCTAATAAAAGAATTAACAAATCAATTTTTATATACTATTATAAATTCATCTTTCAAAATGCCAAATATTACTCTATCTTCGTAAAGCATCCGATTATTTTCCAAATCATTACTAATCTGTTTATAATATCCTATCTATAATAACATTAAAAAATAATTATCCTAAATCCCATAAAACTTATTAACTCTACTATATCTAAATTAAAATTTCACGTGACTTCAATTTTTATTATCATAATTCCTATTTACATTTCTATACTATCTTCTGTTGTGAAACCATGTTCATGAAATTTCTATTTACATATGATTTTTTTATATTATTTGTTAATGATAAAATTTCTATTTATACATCTTTTCTGTACCCTTCCTTTACCATGCAATTCCTTTTTCGTTTCTAGATTTCGTTCCTATACTCCTGTCTTATTATTCAATTTTCTTTTCTTTTCCCAAACTTCTTTTTATTCTCTTCTCCTACTGTTTGATTCTCTTTTCGTTTCCTAAATTTCTTTAGATTTTCCACTATATTCTTTTTAAAATCTTTGTGCCATATCTCATTATTTTTATAATGTTTTTGTGTGCCACATTCCTCCATATTATGGGTTCTACTTTTTATTCTTTTCTTCTTTTGATGCAACTTAATTCTCTTCACTTCATTTTTAATTATTTTAATGAAACATTTTTTTGAATTCTATCCATATTTCTATCCATATTTCTATCCAGTTTTACTCTTATCTCAAAATTTTCTTTATAAATTATTTGTCCTCCATTTTTTTTGTGGTTTCTTCTATTTCTTCAATGGTTTCTTGCAATATTTTGTTCATTTCCTCTAATTCCCAATTAAAGTGTTTCCCCCGATTATTATTTCTTTTACCATATGTCACTATTTGTCTTACTATTTTACCGTTTAAGTCTTTTATTTTCCAATAAATATTTTCTTCATAAATTTTCATAATTTCCTCGCTTCTTAGTTCCTGTAAATTAATATCTACCATTTCCTCATTTGTTTGAACTTGTACTTTTATAGATTGCATTTCTTCAGTTATATTCTCATTTTATTTCTTTACTTCCACTTGAATTACTACAGATAAATTTTCTTCTAGCTATCTACCTAATTCTTGAACTTCTTCAACTACCTGTTTATATATATATATATATATATATATATATATATATATATATATATATATAGAGACAAGTAATCACGGCTGAACTATTAACAAACAAAATTGAAAATATCACGGGGATTGCAGCCTAAATAATATTTATATTCTTGTTATACAAAACCGAGCGCTTTCGAAAGACTATTTCTTTCTTTTTCAAGGTTGCATGTTAGAATTATAAGAAATCAAAGAAAACAGGATACACAGTAATCACATCCGACTTAAGTTAGAGCTAAAATCAATGCCTCAACATTGAATTAAAATGCAATAGGAAACCAAAAAATTGAAAAAGTGAACAAGTAAAAAATTGAAAAAATTGAAACATTGAAAAATTGCAAAATTGAGTTTAAATTAACATCATAAAATTAATACTTAGCTAAAATCCCTCCTGAAGGAAACACATTTTGGTTTTTTTTTAACTTCACCACTACTACATTTTGACAGAGAATATTTAAAACTGATTCGGTTGTTTCAAGTGTATCTAGTTTTTGGATAGACAGTAATGTTTTTTACTTTACCATACCTGCTTTCAGTCGTATTCTCTTCAAACGAGTTTGTTTTATTATATGTCAAACATACCAGGGTAGTTAGAAAATTGCAAAGTGGGATACCAAATGTTGCACCAAAACTAGCAATGAGATTAATATTTAAAATTTTGGATCTTGATGTCCAATTACTGTTAACAATTTTTTCTTCTTGAAAAAAAATTCTTTTTCTTTCATATAACAGTTGCCTGCTGTTATCATTTGGTAGGTTATTTATAACAAGGAGTTGAATATGCTCAGAGCCACCAAACAGCATGAACTCTCACTTCATCCGTCCCGCGGATGTGAACACATCCAGGCAGTTATCGCGTGTAAAAAAGCACAGGCTAAAAGAGGACAACACCAATAGGTGGTAAGTTTTATTATCACAAGAGGTTTCCTTACAGAAAAGAAAAAATTAATCAAAGTCCAGTCTCTCACCCTGGAATTTAAGATTCTGAAATTGCCAACTTCAGAGGCTGTCACCCTCTGAGTAGCAAGAGTGTTTTTATATTTTAAATTTTTTAATTTAATTATACAACAAACTTCAAAGAGGGAAATGGCAAGCCCCACACCCTGTCAAGTTTGTCAGTCCCGACAGAGGTAGGAACTCACCACAACCTCCCCGAAATGCTGTTGGTTTAAGTAAGTACTCTCAATGCCTGGTGTTATTTGATTCAACATGCTATACTATTACTTTTTTGTGAATTATGTTATAGTGTGAAAAAATGTTTATAGCGGAGTTAGCTGATAGTGCAACGCCCGTGAAAGAAACGCCACAATTTCCACACAGACGTCCCACAGCAACTAACTAAGGGAAGAATCGTCACTGCTAGCCGGGTTGACATTTGTAAAATGTAACAAATATGTATAAATCTTACTTATATCATCGATGTCAGATTTTTTATTCATAGTTAGGTCATTAACTTGGATGTGGCACATTTCTAAGAATTTACGTTTATTTCTATTTCTTTCAATTTGCAAAATCTCACAATTTCCAAAATTTACGTGATGTGTCTCATCTATTATGTGTTCTGCAAGAGCACATTTTCTTTTCCCTAACCTACTATCACTTTTATGTTGTACCAAACGATTTTTTAAATTTTGTGAGGTTTCACCTATATACTTCTTCTCACAATTCATACATGGTATTTGATAGACCACATTTGTACGTTGGAGGGTCTCATCTTTGTGTTTAAGTTTAGTGAACAATTGGTTTAAAGGCTGCGCTGATTTTTGTGCAATTTTTACTGTGGAAATATCTTTGAAATGTTTAATAATTTTATCAGAGATTTCACCAAGATATGGTATTGATCCGAAAACAACCTAACTTAAACACAAAGATGAGACCCTCCAACGTACAAATGTGGTCTATCAAATACCATGTATGAATTGTGAGAAGAAGTATATAGGTGAAACCTCACAAAATTTAAAAAATCGTTTGGTACAACATAAAAGTGATAGTAGGTTAGGGAAAAGAAAATGTGCTCTTGCAGAACACATAATAGATGAGACACATCACGTAAATTTTGGAAATTGTGAGATTTTGGAAGTTGAAAGAAATAGAAATAAACGTAAATTCTTAGAAATGTGCCACATCCAAGTTAATGACCTAACTATGAATAAAAAATCTGACATCGATGATATAAGTAAGATTTATACATATTTGTTACATTTTACAAATGTCAACCCGGCTAGCAGTGACGATTCTTCCCTTAGTTAGTTGCTGTGGGATGTCTGTGTGGAAATTGTGGCGTTTCTTTCACGGGCGTTGCACTATCAGCTAACTCCGCTATAAACATTTTTTCACACTATAACATAATTCACAAAAAAGTAATAGTATAGCATGTTGAATCAAATAACACCAGGCATTGAGAGTACTTACTTAAACCAACAGCATTTCGGGGAGGTTGTACTGAGTTCCTACCTCTGTCGGGACTGACAAACTTGACAGGGTGTGGGGCTTGCCATTTCCCTCTTTGAAGTTTGTTGTATAATTAAATTAAAAAATTTAAAATATAAAAAAACTCTTGCTACTCAGAGGGTGACAGCCTCTGAAGTTGGCAATTTCAGAATCTTAAATTCCAGGGTGAGAGACTGGACTTTCATTAATTTTTTCTTTTCTGTAAGGAAACCTCTTGTGATAATAAAACTTACCACCTATTGATGTTGTCCTCTTTTAGCCTGTGCTTTTTTACACGCGATAACTGCCTGGATGTGTTCACATCCGCGGGACGGATGAAGTGAGAGTTCATGCTGTTTGGTGGCTCTGAGCATATTCAACTCCTTGTTATAAATAACCTACCAAATGATAACAGCAGGCAACTGTTATATGAAAGAAAAAGAATTTTTGGCAACAAGAAAAATTTTTTAACAGTAATTGGACATCAAGATCCAAAATTTTAAATATTAATCTCATTGCTAGTTTTGGTGCAACATTTGGTATCCCACTTTGCAATTTTCTAACTACCCTGGTATGTTTGACATATAATAAAACAAACTCGTTTGAAGAGAATACGACTGAAAGCAGGTATGGTAAAGTAAAAAACATTACTGTCTATCCAAAAACTAGATACACTTGAAACAACCGAATCAGTTTTAAATATTCTCTGTCAAAATGTAGTAGTGGTGAAGTTAAAAAAAACCAAAATGTGTTTCCTTCAGGAGGGATTTTAGCTAAGTATTAATTTTATGATGTTAATTTAAACTCAATTTTGCAATTTGTCAATTTTTCAATATTTCAATTTTTTCAATTTTTTACTTGTTCACTTTTTCAATTTTTTGGTTTCCTATTGCATTTTAATTCAATGTTGAGGCATTGATTTTAGCTCTAACTTAAGTCGGATGTGATTACTATGTATCCTGTTTTCTTTGATTTCTTATAATTCTAACATGCAACCTTGAAAAAGAAAGAAATAGTCTTTCGAAAGCGCTCGGTTTTGTATAACAAGAATATAAATATTATTTAGGCTGCAATCCCCGTGATATTTTCAATTTTGTTTTATATATATATATATATATATATATATATATATATATATATATATATATATATATATATATAATATTGTGATGGTTTCCATATTTATTTATTATTTGTTATTGAATAATCGTTAAGCATGTATAACAACTCTACAAAGGGTAGGGTTCAATTGCGCCATTCAAATTAATTTACTGTAATAAAAGGATTGTGAAATTAAAATGAACAAACTTATGATTTCAGGATTTTTTTTAATTATAGAAATTAATTGACAGAAAATGTGTATACACTACGAAAAAATACACTACAATTACTTTGGAACAATTAAAATGTTACATTTATTACTAATCATGAATGCATTCCTCTTTTCTTTTGAAACAAAGGCCTATTTTAATTCAGAGAACTCTAATATAATATTTTAAAACGGTACCTTTTATTTACTAAGTTTGTATCCACTTCAATTTCAATTTCTTTGCTGTTGTACTGTCCAAATAAGCAACCTGGAGCTGAATCAATATCACCATCGATCGGATCGTCATCCAAGGATGTACTATTGTAGGTATTACTTTTAACGAAGGTTTTTCAATGAGAAAATCTTTAGGTAAATATACTTTTAAAAATAAATTCTTATCTCCAGAATTAAAATATAAATCGTATTCTTCTCAGTTTAATACCTTTTAGTTTCGATTTCAATTATTTCTGGTTTTTCTTTAAAAACTTCTCAACTATTTTTAGTTTTCGATTTCTATCTATTATTTTTATATTTTCAAACTTCCAAATTCACTGACGTTTTTCATTCTCATCTATATCGTATGAATTGTATAAATATTGTGTGTTTAACGACGATTCGCTGTTTATATTACAATAAACCATGCATTTTTAAGCCGTATATGAAGCATGAAAATAACATTTTAGTATTAGAAATTAGAATGTATACAGATGAAGATTTTTATACATATCAATATTAACATAAGGGGCCATCCATAAAGTAGGTCACACGTTAATGGGGAGGGAGGGTATCACCGAAGTGTGACAAGGGGCATGGGGGGTCAATACTTTTGTGACGTCACATGTTAAAATTTAAAATACTAAAACGCAAAGTTTGAATGTGAATTAAAAATTTTAAAAATTTACGAACTTGATCTATATTTATTAATAATTTAGCATTCTCGCTATGCGATAATCCCTCATGCAACCTCATTTAAGTTCTAGAGAATGATGTCGACACTAAGGATGTTCCTGACGTTCAAATTCAGAACGAAAATGAAGTGCCTGATTTACCAGTAATAGCTGATATAAAAGAGTGGATCCAAAGTCCATGGACACTCGATAATTAAGTTTTTTATCTCTAATTAATATAATTAATCGTTTATTATTTTCTAACTAGTCGTTTGTTTTTTCGGTTTTATAAAATGTTGGACTTTATGTTGATTTTATTAGATTATTATTTAATAAAAATAAGTAAAAAATGAAAATAGCTGTTTTCTCTCATTTATTTTTAAATACATACATAAATTTAAAAAATGTGTGACGTCACATCAGGAGGGGGTTATAAAAATGTGACAACCTGTGACAAGGAAGGGGGGAGGGGTTCAAAAGTCCTAAAATTCGTGTGACGTACTTTATGGATGGCCCCTAACTTATTTACTAATTAATAAAAATTCCTGAAATCCCTTGCATAAACCAACATAATTACCAACTATATGAAAACTGGACGTGTTTCTTTTAAATTATTTTGAATTTCATTCTAATTTCAACGAATTCTTTTGAAATTACATCATGTACTGAATTATTAGTGTTAATTTCCGTTGAATCTAAATCGGATTTCAATAATTTCTATTCTGACGGTTCAAAGAGTATATCGTCTGTTTCAATATCTTTAGTCAGATTTTCTTCAGTATTGTTGTGAGGATTTTGTTCACTGTTTTTACTATCGGCATCTATAATTGATTTAGACATGTTTTTTTACAATTTATAAATATTCGTTAAAATAATGGCTAATAAAGTACAAGATAGGAAAATCAATATGACTTATTTCACTGATACTATTAATCCTTATTAATTAAATTGAATACAACCAAATGAAACTACTTCAATACATATTATATATATATATATATATATATATATATATGTATATATATATATATATGTGTGTGTGTGTGTGTTTGTGTGTGTGTGTGTAATTATTTTTGTATAATGTTATTATTATTATAGTAATAATAATTAGAATTCTTATTGGGTTCGCCAAATTACACATATATTTTAATAAAGACTCCTTTTATTTAGGATACTATTTAGAAACATGTAGTTTATTTTACTGTTATATTTTTCTTACCTCGGCTGCTCTTATTTGTTTAGTACTCTTAACTCAGTAGGGTTCTGGGCTGGTGTTATAATAAAATCAACCTTACTTATCAAAGGCTTATATTTATGTAACTTATTAAAAAGAAATAGAAAAAAACTTTTAAAAACATTGAAAACATGATTCAGATATAAAATATTATTTACGTTTTTATACAGTTGGACTCTTATATTTTATTATTATGAATAAAATAAATCATTAACCTTTATATTTTCTTAAATTCTTATGTTATACATAAATAACGATTTATGTTATATATATCTAAATTTCCACATCACATACGACCTTTTGTATATTATTAAAAGTAATTATTCATTCCTTTTTTATGACGACTTTGCTGGCTCATTTGTATAACTTGAGAGAAATAGTTTTGTGAGCGTTAGCCACCTGCATTTTGTTAAGTCGTTTCCACTTCAAAACCTTTTTTGTTGTTTTTTTTTCTAACTAGGATGATTATGAAATGATTTGAAATACTAATTTTTAGTTTTATTCGGGACGTGAACTTGGAAACACATCTGAAATTTTTATCTATTCAAAATTTACGTTTTTAAATGTTACTTTAGTGTATGGTAATAATTGTGTATTGACATAAAACTGAAATTCTTTGTGGTCTATTGTTAGTGGAAAGTTTTATATATATGATTTTCGAAATTCAACATGACAAAAATTATACATTTATCTACAATTTTACAATGGTAAGTTTATTATTACCTTTTCTTTCTGGTATGTTATATTCATTTAACGAACATAGAAAAAAACTTTACTGCCAGGTGTATATAATCTTAAATTTCACTATATCATTTGGAAATTATCATTTGAAATTATTATTTGTAAATTGTTATTTGAAAGTTATTATTTGGTACCAAATATTTAATTAACACACCACCGACCTTTTGTTCCTTTTGCTGGAATGATGCCTTACAGGGGGACGCTTCCATTGGTTTTTCCCGCCTTTGATGGATGGATATCTTGCTCGTAATTATCTGGTGATAATTGCTCTTCTGCTTTCCATAGTTTCACAGAACTTTGTTACACTTGGTTTTAATTCTAATGAAATTTATATAGATTGATTTATATACACTTATACTGATTAATTATACTTTTTGTTACAAAGAAAAGAACTGGATGACTTAATATTTGTCTTACTTATACAATCACTGACGGTTGACTACCAAAATCCCGCTTTTTACATCGAATAAAACCCTTTTATGGTTTGTCACCGGAAACTGATTTTGTTCTAGAAAATTCGATTAAAAGTTCATCTGTCACTATGTTTATTCTTGTTTTTTATTGTTTTTCTAACTTAAACTTATTGTTTTTCATTCATAATACACTTATTGTCATTGACTAATTCACTCACATCTTATTATTATTGTCTTTTTTCATATTACTGTTTATTTGCGATCTTTTGATTTGTCAATGCAATTTTACATTTTCTACAACCTACATATTTACATATTATACATAGATACAATTTGTTTCTTGTTAGGTTTGATGTTGTTACATCTATACACATAAACTATGTCGGTAATCATTTATTTTATTCTTGTATTTGATATTCAAATATCTTTTATGTTGGTATAATTGTCTCAACTGTTATATTTTGTACAAATTGACATTTCCTATTAATTACAGATTCCTATTTATTATTATATTTCCTATATCTACTTTTATGATTAATTATTAACTAAATATCTTATTCTATATATTTTACTACTTCTAAATGTCTTTTTATTGTTTAATCATTATAGTTTTTGTTGATTTTATTATGATATTCTATTTAGTTTTTAAATACAAACAGATGCTCTGGGTGTCTAAAATTCCGTGCAGCGTTATGTTATTTATTGATCTGCTTTACTTGTGAGGTTCTGTCTAAGGTTGTTTTCTTAAAATAAAGAATTAATTTGAAACTGTTTTTTCTGATCGTTGTTTATGATTTCTTTTTATATTTATTTATTTTCTTTTTGATTATACCCATTGATCGTACTTGGTTATATTGTTATACAGGTATTTTATATATTTATATTATTTTATTAGAAATTATTTTTATTGACAAATTTTAATTTTATATCCTTTATCGGGATTCTACATAGGTTATGTAGATGTTCTATTTACAACAATATATATATATATATATATATATATATATATATATATATATATATATGTATATATATATATATATATATATTAAATATGTATGGGTTTTTATTTAATAATATGTTTTATTTATTTGTGTATGATATGTTGTTTGAATACTTTAATTTTATTTGCTCCACGTTTGGGAGATAAATTGTATATGAAATTTATATATGAGAATTTTTAAATTAGTTGTGAATTTAAATTGAATATTAAATGTATTAATGTTTTGTTACAATTAAAATATTGCGCTCCTGGGCTAGCTAATTTATATATATATTTTACCTTTAATTCCTCCTATTCATTATGCTATTTAATAGCATGTGGTTTCATTTAATTCCTAAAATTTTATTACCTCGGCTGCTCTTGTTTATACACTACTCTATAACTCTGTAGGGTTCTGGGCATATCATAATAAAATCAACATTACTCATCAATGTAATTTATTTTATGTTATTTATGAAAAGATAGAAAAAAATTTGAAACACTGAAATATTACTTATATATAAAATATAGTTAACGCTTTATTTTATTGTTGGAGTCATATATCTATTATGTATAAAAATAAATGATTATCCTTTTCTTACTTATTAAAAATTCTTATGCTATAAAATAAAATAATGGATTTTTCTATATACATCCAAATTTCCACATCAAACAAACTTTCTGTATATTATAAAAAAAACTATTCATTCTTTTTGAGATAGCTTTTGCAGACTAATTTGCATAAACTTTGGGTAAGCGTTTGTAAACATTATATTTCTTTGAAAAAAAATATGAACACCTGCGTTTAAAGTTGTTCAACTATTTGTAACTTTTTTCTTCTTGTTCTTATAAATAGGATTATTGAAAATATTTAAACACTGCTTTAGTTTTATTCGTTTCGTGAAATGGAAAGTATATCTGAAATATTTATCTACTTAATTTCGATCTTTTTTTAAAAATTATTTTAACGTATTATAACAATTGTGAATGTGATAAAAACTGAAATTAAATTTCACTTTTTTATTATTTGGTACCAAATATTACTGATTAAAACACACCACAGACCTTGTTCTTTTCGCCAAACGACGCCTTCAGTTGGATCCATCCATGACGCTTTCCCGCTTCAGGTGGCAATCTCCCTTCTTATAACTATCGTGTGATAATTATATTACTCGGCTTGACTTTGTTTCAACACAGATTTGTCTTTACACTTATTTTAATTATACGTTACTTTTTATATATCTGATTTATACATATTCACACTTATTACTTGAAAATTTTATAACAAAGAACTGGATCACATTCAATTTACTTCTTGCTTCTCTCGTTACCAACGCTTAACTCACTATCGCGGTTTTTTTTATCCGCCAAAACCCTTTCTATCGTTTATAACCGGAAGCTGCCAATGTTCTAGAACAATCTTTGATTATTGTTTACCTGTCACTTTGTTTATTAATGTTTTATTGTTTTTCTGACTTAAACTTGCTATCAAATATTGTTTTTTATTCACTATAACCTTATCGTCATTGATTTAATTCACTAACATTTTATTATTATTATTTTTTCATGTTATTGATTATTTGAAATCTTCTGATTGGTCAATGCAAATATATCATTTTTATACTTCCTACAACCTAAATATTTACATAATATACATGGATACAGTTCATTTCTTATTTTGTTTTATATTATTACATCTATACACATAAATTAGGTCGGTAATCATTTATTTTTATTCTTATATTTCATATTCAAATACATTTTATGTTGGTATACTTGTCGTCAACTGTTATATTTCGTACTGGTTTTTGACATTTCCTGTAATTACAGTTTTCTACTTATATTATTATATTTCCTATTAACTTCTATGATTAAATATTAACTAACATATCTTATATATATTTTTACTAATTCTAAATGTCATTTATTGATCAATCATCGTAGCACTGTTGATTTTATTATTGCCATCCTATTCTTTAAATGCAAACAGATGCTTTAGGTGTCTAAAATTCTGTGTAGCGTTACGTTATTTTATTGATCTTCATTTGCTTGTTAAGTTCTGTCTAAGGTTGTTTTTTAAAATACAGAATTATTTTAAAACTGTTTTATGAATAATTGATTATGAATTCTTTTTATTTTTATTTATTTTTTCTATGATTATGCCCATTGATTGTAATTGATTATGTTGTTATATAGATATTTTATTAATTTTGGTAGTTTATTTACAAATTATTTTTATTGATAGGTATTATTACTTTATCCTTTATCGGGATTTTATGAATGTTATATGCTCGTTCTATCTACAACAATATATATATATATATATGTATATATATATATATATATATATATATATATATATATATATATATATATACATACATTTTTCCTAGCAGCAACATCAATTATAGTTACGTCCAGATCCTTTTTTCGCTTGCTCTCGTGACAAAAGTGGGGGTTGTCCCTACGTTTAAGGTCTCAAGGTTATTTGCTAAGAGATATTCTAATAAACACCACCTTTGGCGTTGTTGTTAGTGCTTCCCAACACGGTATTGTGTGCATTGGCATCACAACCAATTATGATTGACAACCGTCTGCTGTCAAAACCCCCAATGTTGAGATGAAACATGATTGGAACAAGGTCCCGTGACACGTATTCTGAAACACATATATATTTTATATCATTCCTTGCACGGCAAACCTTTGATTTGGCCTTCTTTGTTGATCCACGGTTCTTGGATCAGTACAATACCCAGATGTAGTTTTGTGAACAACCTTGCAGTCACGGCTGAAGCACCCTTCGCGTGATGCAGGTTAATCTGCGCTACATTTGTGAATGTGAAGGTTAATTATTATGGATAAGAAAGGCCGAATTACTCAGCCTCTATTCATTCCTCTCCCTGACCTTCCTGAACCCAGTTTTCCGTGATGCAGAGGCGATATCCGCATCCTTAGTTGCCCCAACAGAGCCGGGGGAGATCTCAGGCTTACCCAAACGTCAAGCTCTCGCGTTTCTCCCGTTTTCGGAAGTTCGGGATGTGGAGGGTAGCTCCATATCCTTTGGATCCTCCGCGGGATTCTCTTTTTTTCTCAACTCCGAGACTGGGATACGCCCAAAACGGAAGTATAGTGCGTAACCTCTTGCCTTCAGAGCCTCCCCAGATTGGTGATCGATTCCAATTGTGAGGATAGTTCCCTTTCCCTATTTTTTAGCGTTTAGTATCTTCCAAACCCCAGTAATGAGGTTGGAGATTTGAACCTCGGCAAGTTGGAGGATCTCCAATTTCATGTCGTGGCATTTTGGGAAGAACCACCAATTCGTGTCCTTCCCAAAAGTTTAATTTAGGCGCTGACCTCATGAGCCAGTCTGTCGATTCTTGGGACTCACAGTCCACCAGTATCATTCAACAACGGAAATGGATACCTGAGAAGTGGATTCCCTTCTCATTACTCTGGCACAGCTCTTCCACCAGAGTGCCTTCCAGGGTGGAGAGCTGCTCTGCTTTCAGGAGGACCCTAGGGTAATCCTTGTGCATTATTCCCACCCTGAAAGCCTTCTCTGTTTTAACAGCTGCTGCGTAACCAGTGGCTTGCCCAGTTACTTTTGCAGCTGTTTTTGGTTTTTTACTAAGACTAAGAGGTCGCTGTGACATGCTCCGGGCCTGGGGGGGGGGGGGGTGTTGTTGTGTGCTGTATAACCTGCTTCCTGGCCTCTTCAGGGTATATTCCCCGATTGAGGAGTCCCAGCTATTTCCGCACCCCTGCTCAACTGGAACCCTTCCTTACGATCTTTGAGCCTTTTTTCCCTCTGTGGGTTGCTCGGATGAAGAGGTGGAGGCCTTCTCCACTACTTTTCCGGTGGTGTTTTTCTTTTCTTGGTCTACAAGTGTTCCCACGAGAAGCTAGGGTCATTACAATCCACCACTGCAGAGCCCCGAATTCAGAGATAAGGAGTTTAATACAATGGAGTTTCCCCCAGTGCTCCAAGGTCGAAACCAGTAAGGACTACTCTTCTATATAGCCACGCATTCTTCGGCCTGGTTTCCCACGTTGAATTTAGTTTTTTAATGAAGTTGTCTCCGCTTGGCCCGAAGACATTGGTTGGACAGGTGATTTCGAGGTAAGCTCGAAATTAATTACACCCGGCATTGTAACCCTGTGTGCAATCCTTTAGCTACGATACTACAACTTGAACAGGTAAAGTTGGTCCACGGCAGGGTATTTGAGGGCTGCGAGTTGAGTTTTTACACAACGAGCTCCCAGGTATTTCCCTGCAGATCTCCTCATATAAAATCATCTCAGAGGCCCCTCCTATCCACCACCTGGAGACGCGCCGGGTTGGTGCTTCACCCCCCTACACATCAGTAAATATTCCGACGAACAACGTATATATCTACTGATGTGGACCCGGTATTCTTGAGTTACATCTTCTTCTAATTTTAATATATTTTTCAGCCTAATGATAAATTATTGTATGAAAGACGGGAACAAAGTTCTTGCTAGAAGTTTAATAGACCAATGTTTTGAAGATATAAAAAGATTACAGTTGGAAAAATATCATAAAGCCAAAAGCGAAGAAGAAAAATTGCAGATCAATTTAAATCCTAAAGATGTTTTTCATAAAGCTGTAGAAAATTGTAAACCTCTGCTACAACTTACACCAATCAAAAGAGGAGGAATAAAATATCAAGTATGTATTGAAAAGTATACAAGTTAGTTCTATAACTCATATTTTATATAGTTTTTATATGAAAATATTGTTAAAATTATTTATTATAACTGTGTTTTAGTTAAACTCAACAAACACAGTTTACAATATTGATGAGTTGAATGCCATAAGACAAAACATAACATATCCATAGGCTGATTCGAAACACATCATAACTTATGGTATCAATGTCAACTCATTACTGCCGACTATGTTTTTTTTGTATATTCAATCTGATCGTTTACAATCAAAAAGTAGTTTCAATCTCACTTAATGTAGTAGTTTCTTTTTTAAAACTAAATATTTTATTCTAGACTATAATACCAATAATCACTAATATATAGATATCACTTTACATTGCCATTTAATTAACTAAGTCAAACTCTTTTCATCTGTTTGGAGTTCATTCATTCGTAAGGGTTGTGCTCAACAGCCCGGGTACTTGACCTAAGTCATTGTGCCGTTCCCAATATTATCTACTTCCACTCCAAAAGTTTCGTGTCCTCAATATAGGCCACAAGCTTATTTGGGGGGATTTTGAGTAGTTCTGGTGATTGTATTGTTTCCTTTCCAAAATGCTTCTGCATGAGTCCTTGTAAGTTCTTACATAAACAGAATATATGAATAGGTGTTTCATCCCTTAGTTCGCAATTCCTACAGAACGTTTCACTGACTTTTCCCATTTTCTATAAATGTTTCCTTAGGATACAGTGTTCAGTAATCAAATCGGCAACTCTCTTCAGGTGTCTCTTGCTCAGTTTCAATAAACTGATTGAGAGTTCTTTGTTTACATTTCTCAGTAAGCTTTTTGTGTGAAGGTTTCTGTCAACGGTTCCGGACCTATGAATTCTCCTTTAGAGCCTTGATTAGCTAGCTAGTCCACCAGTTCATTACCTGCAATCCCTTCATGTCCTGGCACCCATACTAGACACCGCGTTGTCTCTTGCCTGCTTGTTAAGGGACTCTGCAGTTTTTAACTAGTTTAGATTCCTTGGTTGGATTACTGATAGCTTTCAGCAGTGCTTGGCTGTCAGTATATATTTTTATTCTTTGTCTGGTATAACCTCTCTTGATGTTTTCATCAATACAGGCTATTTACAGCAATTGTTTCTGCCTGAAATACAGACTTATTTCTACCAAGGCTGAAGAACATTTTCTTCCTAGGTCCATTTATAACCAGCCCCAGTGCCGTGGTTCGTTTTAGATCCATCAGTGAACTAGATGACGTCTCCAGGATTTCCCTCTGGTATCATATACTATCCAGACCCATTTGAAAGTTCGGTTCATCTAGTATTGTCCCAGCTGTATCAGTATGTCCCCCACAAACATTGTTCGGGCTCCACATGCCTCCCGATTTCAGTCATGAAGATCGCCATCATTGCCTCTGCCCTAACAAAAAGTTCCAGAGGAGGAAGGTCTATAAGAGCTTCGATTGATGACGTCCTTGTGCTGTTCATTGCGCCGGTAATACCGATGAGAGCTTGTCTTTGGATTGTGGTTAATTTATTCCTTACTGAGGACACTTCTGTCCTTCTCCACCAGACTATCGTTTCATAGGTGATCGTTGGCCTAATCACTGTTGTGTAAAGCCAGTGTATCACCTCAGGTCGTATTTCCCTGGTTTTGCCCATAACTCTTCTGCATTACCAGAACAGCCTGATTGCCCTGGTAGTAGTTTTTCCCAGGTGTGTCCTCCACTTCAATTTAGAATCAAGTGTCACTCCCAGATATTTCACATATTTGGATATTTCTAGTTTTTCTCCGAACAGTTGTCCTCTGCCCTGCGGAAGAGCCCTTCTGTTCGTAAAAGCAACTAGTTTTGGTTTTCTTTGGGTTGGCTGTAAAGTCCTCTTTAAGGCACCAGTCTTCCACAATTCGTAGTGCTTCTTGTAAGACATTTGCAACTGTCTCCGGAAATTTTCCCTTGGTAACAATCACTAGGTAGTCCACGAAGCCCTGCGTCCATATGTCTTGATCATTTAGTCTGCAGATCAAGTCATCCACAATTAAATTCCACAATAGTGGTGAAAGTACTCCACCTTGAGGACACCCTTTAGTTGTCCTAACGGTGTACGTTGTATCATGCATGTGTGCCGATATTCTCCTATGCTCAAGCATGGATCTTATCCATCTGCATATGGTATTGTTCATCCCTCTTTATTCGAGGGATTTGTTTATTGATTACATCGATGTGTTATCAAAAGCACCTTTGATGTCTAAAAATGCTGCAAGGGCTATTTCTTTCTTCTTAGTTCAGGCCCCGAGACCAAATTATGCAGGGCAGCTTCTCCCGATTTCCTGCCTGTTAGGCCCATTGTAGTATGTGTAGAGGGATGCTCTTAAGCACTCCTTCTTGCAGATGCATCTGTATCACTTTTTCCATGGTTTTCACCATGAATGATGTCAGACTGATTGGTCTGTAGGATTTGGCCTGGGTGTTCATTTCTTTCCCTGGTTTGGGAATAAACCACCCTTGAATCTCTCCATGCATGGCATATACCCTAGAGCATGGCTGCTGTTTAATATCAGAACTAAAGAGCCCATGATGATGTAAATTCCCTCTTGCAATACTTTGGGAAATATGCCATCTGGCTCTGAAGTTTTGTAAGGATAAAATTAATCTACAGCGCATCTAATGAGATGGGATCTGAAAATCTCATTTGTTAGTTTCCAGTTCTTGTTTTGGCTACCGGTGCGTTGTCATAATTTGAATCTATCTTTGCCGATCCTGCTTGAAATTATCTAACACGATAACATTATTTGAATAAAAACCCCATTAATTTAAAATTCGCGATCGACCAATTATGACTGATGACATCCTGTAACTACAACATGGCGATAATTACAAACGTTGCGTGCGTTCAGAAAACACAACTGTTGCACAATCTTTGGATTAATGTTCTGTGAACGCACTTTGATCAGTGAGCAAAACTCAACATGTTTGGTGGGCGGACGCTATTTTTCTGAGTGGTTTTCAAGTGCGCTCTTTGAGCACAACACGTTGCAGATTGTGATGTTTTTATATTAGTGCAATAAATACATAAGTAATATAACATCATACGCCGGAATTATTTCTTCATAATAATTCCTGTTTTTTCAGGAATATCACATCTTCTCATGTTATAATCACGTGGTAATGGTTTCTGCAAATCTTCTATTGCATGGGCTATATTTCTGTTTATATCAATTATATTACCGTCATCTAATAACGCAAAAATTAGATAGTATCTAGCTATAATTTTAATTTTTCAATATTTATACTTTCTAAAAAATTATCGTTCAAAAGACACACGTAAAAGTTCGTTAATCAGTTAGCGCTCACTCAACGGTTGAGTTATAAGTTATGTTTTCTGAACGCACCCGTTGTTTGAAAATAAGTTTTATAGTGGAAATGTCAGTCTGCATCAGACTACTTGATTTTTCTTTTATTACTGGAAAGGCGAATTTGCATTCCTGTGCTACTTAATTTTTACAAGAAAATTTTACACCTGTCATTTTAGGCTGTAATTTCGACAGTTGCCCATGGCAACCTTCAAATTTTTCGGAAATTTTTTTCCTCCTGCCAAACTAGACAAACAAAATTAATAAGTGGAATTTTTTTTTGACAGTTATCATATTGTAATGATTTTCTTATTTATTTAAACAATAAACGGGTGGGATAAATTTTTAAACACTACTAATTTATTTAAACACTAACTCACTAACACTTAATTTATATATACTTAACTAATCACTTAAATCTAATTTATATGCACACAAACTTGATTATATAATCACTTTACTGTTCGGTGTATTTCTGTTTATTTATTTCACGAGATCACTTTATCAACTAACTCTTCCTGATCAGTCCCCTTATATATTAAAGCCATTTCTACTAGTAAATTCCGGACTGCGGCTTAAATAAAAACAATTGATTCTGGCCTTTTCTAGATAACTCTGGTCACAAAAACAATGTTTACATAAGATAGTCGTAGAGTCGTAAACAGTGCGTATCCGCCATAATTTTAACTTTTATACCTGGCTTAGACAGAGTCGGTTTTAGGGACTATACCAGTGTAATGTTTCGTAACATTACCCCCTCCTTAAATGGAAGTTCCTCCTGGAACTTTTGTGTAGCCGAGACTGGATGTTTGAATCGGCAACTGCCCCCATTTCTACACTTTCCGATCTTATGGAAATAGCAGGGCACCGCCTTCATCGGATACTGATAACGGGGGTTGTAGCTGCAAATTAATATCTGGACACCGGTATCTTGAAAGATAATCTCTACCATGTTCCTGATGATTCGCCAATCCAACTGGTTACTCGCTATCTTAGGCATAGCCAGTTTCTTCACGCTGGATTCTAACACATGGTCTCGGAGGTGTCGAAGTGCTTCCCACACATCGCGGTAGGTATATCGATCTTGAAATTAATTTTTAGTTACCACGTAGAAGACGTACCGCGAATTATGTTTCAGTTTCAGTGTCTTGCCAGGGGCTGGAATCTGGTCTTCAAGTCTTTCTAATTGCCCGAACTTCTTTCGAAAGACGACTGCCAACCCTCATGCGTTCTTGAGACGGGCGGGGATGTTGTATGCCAGTGAATAATCTTCCGGGAGAGTGAACAAATCTTGTCGTTGTGACTCCATATCTAGCTTTCACAGTACCTCCATACGCGCCCATAAATTCATCTAAAGTAGGGTCAGACACATCTCGAATATGGTTAACTCCTTTCTCTAGGTCATGGTCTCCTTCGAATGGCGCTAGTCGGTTTTGGTGAACTACTTTTGGTTTTCCGTTGGGGATCTTGCTTATGCGATATATAACATCATTGATCCTTTTCTTGATTAAGTATGGACCATCCCAGGATTTTTGTAATTTTGGAGAAAATCCTTTTCTCCTCGTCGGGTTGTGTAACCATACTTTGTCCCCTTCTTTAAAACTGCCTTCAGTGGCCTGCGTGTCGTACCGACTTTTCATTCTGTCGCTGGCAACTTGAAGATTTGTTCGAACTAATTCATAATATCATCCAGCCTTCTTCTCAATTGGATTGCGTAGTCTTCGCCTGCTAGATCTTCTCCAGGCCGGCAGCCAAATTCCAGGTCACAAGGAAGCCTCATTTCACATCCACACAGGATTTTCGCCGGTGTTTCACCCGTGGACTCATTGACAGCAGATCGATAAGCCAATGCGAATAGGGAAAGGTACTGGTCCCAATCTCTCTGATGGCTGGATACTACTTTGGACAGGTATTTTCCAATAGTCCTGTTCATTCTCTCGACCATTCCATCTGACTGTGGATGTAAAGCTGTTGTCCTGGTCTTCTCCATTCCCAGCTTGTCGCAAATCTCCTGGAATAAATGGCTTTCAAAATTTCTTTCCTGGTCACTGTGAACTTCCAAGGGTACTCCATATCGGCTGATAAATTCCTTCACCAATACATCCGCGACAGTTGTGGCCTCTTGGAGCTTGTCGCAAATCTCCTGGAATAAATGGCTTTCAAAATTTCTTTCCTGGTCACTGTGAACTTCCAAGGGTACTCCATATCGGCTGATAAATTCCTTCACCAATACATCCGCGACAGTTGTGGCCTCTTGGTTCGGGATAGCGTAAATTTCCACCCACTTTGTGAAATAATCCATTACAACCAGTATGTACTTGCTACCATTTTCTGTCGTCGGAAATGGTCCAGCGATATTTAAAGCAATCCTTTCGAAAGGGCTTCCAACATTGTACTGTTTCGTGGGTGCCTTTCTCTTTCGATGTGGTCCATTACTCGTAGCACAAGTCGTACAATTCTTACACCAGTCCTTCACATCGTCGGAGCTGTTTATCCAATAAAACCTTTCACGGACTCGCTGAAGGGTTTTCTTCACTCCCAGATGACCTCCCGATGGACTGTCATGTAACTTCTTCAGTACCTCAGCTACTCTTGTTCTCGGGATAACTAGCTGTCTCCTCATCTCGGAACCATCATCGTTTTCAAGGACTCTTTTTAACAGCCCTTCTTCCAGGACAAGAGAGTCCCACTGAGCCCAATACGCCTTGAGTTTCGGAGAAAATTTTGACACTTCTTGCCAGGTATGTCGCTTATTTTCTTTCTTCCATTGCCGGATCATCTTCAGGTGAGGATCATTCTCCTGATCTTCTCTGATCCTGGTGGGCGACCATTCCTCGTTGGCTACAGTAGTTCTTGAAACTGCAGCTTCCCTAGATTCCACCTTGTTGCAGTGGGAGCAGTCTGTTGGGCACGGTCGTCTGGACAGGGAGTCGGCATTTCGGTGACTCACATTAGCTGGATGTTCACCCCTGTGTCTGGAGTTCTTGGGTTACAGGAGTCTTGGGGAGCTTAGACGGACTGCGTACGTGCTCTAGCTCGCCATACTTCCGGCATTTGATCTTCTTCAGCCTCTTGTCTGCCATACCTTTCAACAAGTTGACGTTCTGATCAAATTTGTCATCGTTATCTTCTTCCTGCATGGTCCTACCGTTGTTGTACCGCGAGCCCTTCGTGGGTGCTTTGCATTTAAGAGGTTTTTGGTTTGCAGGAGTCGTAGGACGCTTACACGAACTGCGTGCATGCTCTAGCTCGCCACAATTACAACAACTGATTTTATTCGGCTTCTTGTCTACTATTCCTTTCAACAAGTTGACGATCTGGTCAAGTCTGTCATCGTCACCTACTTCCTGTATGGTCCTACCTTTGTTGTATCCCGAAGCCTTCGTGGCTGCTTCATATTCAAGAGCAGCAGTCAATGCATCGACCAATGTTTTAGGATGGGCTAATGGAAGCGTTTTCTCCATATCGTGGTCACATAAGCCGTCAATAAAGGCTTGGATGCCTAAACATTCCATCATGTTCTCTGGTGCTGATGGATAAGCAAATCGAACTAGTCGGGCAATATCCATTTCATACTCTTGAAGGAGTTCGTCACGCTTCCGCCTTCGATTCTTCAGCTGGAATCTGTACAACTGTTCCAAATGTTCGTAACCATATCGCATGTCCAACCTCTTCTTCAACTGCTCGAATTCATCCGTTTCCTCCAGAGGTATCGTCTGAAGTACATCTAAGGCATCTCCCCGAAGCGCGATGGTTAAGTTTATTGCCTTCTCCCTATCGGACCAATTATTCACTCTAGCGGCTGGTTCAAATTGTTTCACATAATTGGTCCACGAAATTTTTCCATCGAACATTGGAGCCTTGACTCGGGTAAAACTGCCAATGTCTTCAAACTTAGATAGTGTTTCTGGCTTGCAAGGTTTCGTTTGCTCGGTCTTCTTTTCTTCCTCTGGTGTGCCTCGCGTTCTTGAGTCGGCAATCTTTTCCTCTAACTCCTTGATTTTCTCGTCTATCGTTGTAATCTTATTCTCGATTTTCTCGTCCATCGTTGACATCTTATTCTCGATTTCAGATTTTAGAGACGAAATTTCATTTTCAACGTCAGCGGCAATGTCGTTTTTCATTAATAAGATATCGGCAGATATATCGTTCTTGAAAGTAGAAATTTTCTCGTCCATATTAACAGAAATGTCGGTCTTCATAGCAGAGATATCGTTCTTTATTGCAGAAATCTTCCCGTCCATGTTCTCTTCCATGGCAGAAATTTTCTCGTCCATGTTAACAGAAATATTAGCAGAAATTGACGAGATTAAGGTGGAAGCCTCATCATTAAATAAAACTGTTTCTGGATCAAAGCCGTCATTTTCCAGTGCCAATTTAAGTCTTTCTACTAATTCGCTTTTCTTACCGGACGTTTCCAACTCACGATCTTCCAATTCTGCTCTTAGCTCCGCCACTTTGAGGTCACATAGTCTCTTGGCCATTTTTACGTTGCAATTTATTTATATTACCCCACACCTGGCACCAATGTAATGTTTTTCAAATTTATTTAAACAATAAACGGGTGGGATAAATTTTAAACACTCGGTATAGCTACTTACTAATTTATTTAAACACTAACTCACTAACACTTAATTTATATATACTTAACTAATCACTTAAATCTAATTTATATGCACACAAACTTGATTATATTAGCACTTTACTGTTCGGTGTATTTCTGTTTATTTATTTCACGAGATCACTTTATCAACTAACTCTTCCTGATCAGTCCCCTTATATATTAAAGCCATTTTTACTAGTAAATTCCGGACTGCGGCTTAAATAAAAACAATTGATTCTGGCCTTTTCTAGATAACTCTGGTCACAAAAACAATGTTTACATAAGATAGTTGTAGAGTCGTAAACAGTGCATATCCGTCATAATTTTAACTTTTATACCTGGCTTAGATAGAGTCGGTTTTAGGTAACAGTCGTAACAATATGGTTAAAAAATCAGTACCTATCCAGAATTTTGCTTTGTAATGTTTTTATTTATTTTAAAATAGTGAATAGATACAAACAATTATTTACCAAATATTTCTTTCGAGATTTCTTCTATTAACGCTAAATGTTTTTGAAATTCTGGCTGGACCTCTTCTCTTTGCAAGGGAGAGTAACGAAGAGCATAATTATTACCTTTATTTTTCATTTCCATCAGATGCCTGTGTTTCATAAAATAATGTAATATTTTGATGAAATTTTGTTCTGCTGAGCCCTGGTTTTACGTGAAAAATATGGTTTATCTTGATGCAAACCAAACTAGTTTTTTTTTCACTAAATATGGCAAATATTTTAAATTTTTATGAGACATCAGAATGTCTCCTATTGTGGTGCAAGATTTACATATACTACAAGGTTTTAAATTCGTTTTTTTGTTTGCTCGCTGCCATGATTTAATTGTAAACAATTAGAAGCTAGAGTACATGACTGTCAACGTGACATATAGCGAACACTATTTTGACATCAGACGCCTAAGCCTACTTGAATGCAGTTATAATTTTTTTAGATTCGTTGATATATTACCATAGAAATCGCTTTTCTACTAAAACTTACTTTCCTTCTATTTTATTTTAGTAATATGAAGTGAATTGTGTTGCAAAGATAAATATTTGAATTCAAAAACTGAATGCTTTCTTTATTACTAACAAGAAAGGAACCTGTTGCTTTTTTATTTTATTAAAAATCTTATATAAACTGCCATAGATATCACTTTTAATTGAATTGTGTTGCAAAGATAAATATTTGTGTTCAAAAATTAAATGCCTTCTTTATTACTAAAGTGAAAAGGACATGTTGTTTTTTTGTTGTTTAGGTATTCTCGTAATTACCTATGAAAATAAAAGTATTAGGGCATGACAATTAATTAATGTATTAGTTTTACTTGTGAAAAATATTAACAAAATAATAATAATAAATTCTAGATATACCTTTAATAATTTCTTATAACTACCTATTTAACCAGATATTAGGCACTATTACATTAGGTACCTACTAACTAAAAATTCAAAAACCATTTACTAAATGAAATGTCCTACCTAATTACATCACTAGTATTTTGTTATTTTAACTTCAAATGATTTGTAGCATTAAAAACACAATTGTTATAAACAATACTTGCTTGGCTGTTAGAGTTGTTGTTTGTGTGTTTGTGAAATTCTGGTTCCAGTCCAACGATAGATGCCGATGCCACACTGTGGTTACCTTTTTCCATTCACGTTAATAATATCTTGATGATGTTCTATGTCCATTTGCAGATATGGTTTAATGTATTGGCTGTTACTGTGTCCAGTTATTTTAATAAGCACGGATGGGGTATCCTATAGGTGAAAAATGTTTAAATATTAGTTTTAGTGAAATATGTTATTCTTGATAAAAAGTATTGCTTGTTCTGAAACCCCATAAAATGAAATAAAATTCAAGTTTTTCAAAACCCGTCTCATTGTATAGCCAG
Source organism: Galeruca laticollis (assembly GCA_963921935.1). Taxonomy (NCBI): domain Eukaryota; kingdom Metazoa; phylum Arthropoda; class Insecta; order Coleoptera; family Chrysomelidae; genus Galeruca; species Galeruca laticollis. Next base: position 253,429,166 of record OY998175.1, on the reverse strand, counting down.
TTTTATGAAAACCATATGAATTTTTGCACTAAGTTCGAAAATAATGTATTAATCTAGTCAGTGACGTTTACGATGTACCACGTAACTCAACTTTTATAAATAATTTTCAAATTGTCATTCTTTGAGTAATATTTGGCAACAATGTTCAAGAATTATAATCACTATCAAAAATAACAATGCAGAATAATAATAATAATAATGTAACAAAAAACATATATTCAATAAATCCTCCCTCAGCTTCAAAACATTTCTCAATTCTCTTTTTAAATTCTTTGTAAGTATTTCGCACAGGGTTGGGCTGATTAGAATCACGATTAAAATCATGATTTAAATCGCTTGATTTTTAAAATTAAAATCATGATTTAAAATATTTTTTTTCTTTTTTATTCAGAACCAGATATCAACATAATATAAAAGTTTTCTCAAAAATCAAAAGAAGTCTCTGCTTTTAGCAAAAACAACAAAAAATAAGTACATAATTCCAAATTCTTAAACTAAACGTAACACCTAAATTTTATTACTGTATATTTTCAGTCATTAATTTTCGTTATACAATTTAAACAAAAACACGAGTTTTCCTCCTTTTTCATGCCTAATCTGTTTCTAATATCCGAGTGTACAAATAATTACTTGAAAATGAATATGATTGTATTCGAAAGCTCGTAAAATAAATATTTGAAAGAGTAAGTACACTTGGTATCATTGCCACAAACCCAAAAAAAATAATCCTGATTATTAAGTTGCACACAGGAACTGTTTTATTATTGGTAACTGTTTCAAGATTTCCGGCTCATCATTTTGTGATAGCAACCATTGTAGTCCGTTTACAGTTTTTATTACTTCGTCCGAAAACATAACTTGCTTAAATGGAGCACTGCGGGTATTTAACTTTATTACTAAAGGTAACAGTCCAGTGTTTTCATATAACTCGTTAATTGTTTCTAAAGCTATATTCTTTTCTTCTGGTGTTAACTGGTATTTTGTTTTTTGTGGATTCAACATATACGCTATAAAATGATATGGAGTAGGTGCTTGCTTATATGGATTATTAAATTGTTGTGTTTTTGGTGATGATAATTCCACAGATTCATCAAAGATATATTGTAAATGTTTACACTGCTCTACAGCATCTGCGATAGTAGCATTTTTCCTCTGCACAGTATCAAGAGCAACTGATATAGGTTTTAAAATGTTTAAATAATCTTGCGCTGCATGTTTAATCGCAATATTTGAAACTTTTTGATAAATAGTGGAATCAATCTCCTTTTTATTTTCTTCGCAGATTTTTAATATGATGTCCCACTGAGTGACATACATCTCTAAGCAGTCGCCAAGGCTATTCCATCGCACGTCGCTTGGAAGGACTAAAGCACTGCCTTATGCTTGACTGAATTTAGCTCTAGCAAAATGGTTATTTCGAAAATACTTAGCAATTTGGACCACATGTTCTTTAACGTCTTTTTTGCGCGATCGATCTTTTTTGTTTATTTACAGCATCGGTTGTCAGGACGGTAGGTTGTGTTTACTGGTTTCTAAGTCCAACACGTCGGTAAGTGATTTACTTACCGGTCAGACGTCGGTAAGTAGGTTACTTACCGACGTCTTAGCATTACATACATTTAAGTGGTCCTAAATAATATATTACTTGATTTATTACACAAAAGAAAGAAAAAAAAATAAGAAGATTTATATTTTTTAATGAATACAACGGAACAGAAAAATATAAAAAGTAATAAACTAGCTTAAAAATAATTTCACAGAAAGGACAAAAAAATTAAAAACATTAATTTGAAACATTAAAATTAAATGTACAATTCGTACATTGGCTAATTTTAATACTGCTTGTACCTGCCATGGTGGTATCGAGGGTATTCATATTCGTATTACTCAGCGTAACTGAAGGAGAAACTGACGAGGCACCATCGTGTAAAATTTTCTCTGCAAATTCAATTTTATTTTCCAGAGAATCTTCCACATATCTCTCTGCTACTGTGGAAGATCTCCACCCCCCCATGTCTCTTAAGACCTAAGATATCTACACCTTTATTGGCCAACAGTGTCGCCGAGGTCCTTCTAAAAGAATGACCAGTATAACTATCAGGGCTCTCTAATTTCAAATATTTAGCAATTTTTGTTGGCCAACTTTCAATCATCCCTTTTCCTACTACCAGTGTAGTGCATTTTGCGTTACGATAATTTAAAAATAAATTTTTATATTTGGCATGAGGTGGTCGGAGTGAAACATATTTCTTAAATATTTGGAGGTAGTGGATTTCTTCATCTACTTTGTTGGTTAGTGTAAAAGTCCGTTGTACATTATTTTTCGTATTTGGAATCTTAATAATAATGTATTCTTGATGATCTTCTATATTATCTATCGTCATGTTGTACAATTCCTCTCTTCTGCATGCGCCAGCTATTCCCAACATCAATCCTACCTAAAATTACAAATTTATCTAATTTTTGATGATCTAATTCTAATAATATAAAATAGATACCTTAAGGATTAGAAATGGGTCATCGGGAGCTTCATTTAAAAAGCTTTTAATCTGCTGCTTTCTTAGGTCTATGTTCAACATTTTTCTTCTTTAGATATGCAATCAAAGTATGAAATGTTGAAATATCGATAGCGTCTTTAAAAAAAATAGTGCTTTTCAACATAGAATATTCTGTCCAAAGATTACCAGGCGATTTCAATGTCTCATTTCGCCGAACAAAATATGCCAAAAACACTTTTTCATTAATACTGGCACCATTCTTCTCCTCACACCAATTCTTAAACATTTTGTAGACTTTTTCATAGCGATTGCTGGATTTTTCTGGGATTATTGCTTCACATCCCATTTGCCACGCTTTTTCTACTTCAGTATCACTCTCACTCATTTTATATTAGTAAGTTCAAAGTATAGAATTTAAAATATAATCTTAAGTTTTACAGTAAATGCATTTGTTTCTTGATAAATAATATCTTGGAAACACTTAGCAACTGCCCAACGATTAAATTATATCATTGGCAAGTTGGCAACCGCTTACTTTATACCAAAATGCAAATATATTTTAAACTGATCGAGAAGTATAAATGTCACTTTTCGTTAATTTCGAAGAAATTTAAATTATTTTATTTGAAATTTATTTAATACGATCGCGCAAAAAATGGTATAAGCATCTCGAACGTTAAGGGTTTTACTAGTCTCCAGCAAAATTGGAGGCTTCACTACGCTCAGCCTCCAAACATTGCTTTCGACCGGTAAACAACCCTTACCGTTCTTAATACTTAATATACTATAACTTGAAAGTGCTTGCACAGTAAATTAGAAATATGTGCAGAGTAGCCATAAGTTATAACTTTTACGTTCGTTTTTTCTTCTAATGTTTTTCTCATAAGTGTCATATTTGCGGCATTGTCTGTCACAAAATATTTTACGGTACACTTGTATTTTAATTCACATGAAGAAATCAGGTCACAAACTATTTGAGTTAAATATTCTGAAGTATGTGGATTTCCTGATGTGTCTATAGTTTCGTTTAGAAGGGCTTGTCCATCTTCAGTGGTTATCATTGCACATATCACTGGTTCGTTGTGCACGTTTGACCACCCATCAATTAACATTTACGGACTGTCCTGACAGGGAGGAGAAACATTTTTCTTTTTCCTCTTCATAGATTTCGTCCAAAAGACTTGTTGCTATCGTTTTTCTCGAGGGCGGTGTATAACCAGGCCTTAATAGCTGAATGGCTTTTTTCACCTCTAAATTCTCAATACATCTGAAGCTCGAATTAGTAGCAAAAATAGCCTTTGCTATTTGTTTGTCAATTTTATGTTTTTCAGCAGTTGAAGTCCGCATTACAAAACCACTCATGCTAGGCTGAGTTTCGAGTTGTTGGACTTGTTGGTACTTTCGGTGGAGTTTTTCTAACATATGAACTATCCGTCATGAGTGAACTACACTTGAGGCAAATTATGTGCTAGCAAAACTGTCAAGCGACATTCGACTCTCTGGAAAGCGAAAAAACATAATTGAAAATTGATTAATTGATGATATATTATTGATTTTAAAATAAAGTGAAAATGTTCAATAGAGATGTAAAAGCAAATTTATTTTTTTAAGTTGAAAAATATTGAAAATTAAGTAAGTATAGAAGAGTAAAGATAATCTTTATTAACCTGGGAAAGGTCGCGTTAAAAAAGTTACATTAAAGGCAACGTGTTAGATTTCACCTAACATTTAAAAAGAATCCTATATGCCTAAAATCTATATCCTAAAATATCTATAAATGAATACTTAAAAATTATATTATCTTTTTTAAAAATAATATGTATCAAAAAAATTTTAAAATTATCTCAAAAATGTATGTTCTTCTTCTCATTGACTTTCAGACCTTAAGGTCCATAGTCTCCCCATTGGGATTCCTAGCCTCATTTTTACGGCAGCGGTGGCCAGCCGCTTGGCCAACCCTACTGCTTTAAATCAGTAGGGAGTTTGTGAATTCGGTGATTTAGTTTCTGCTCTGAAGTCTGTCCTTTGCTTCTTCTACTATTCTTTTCCATTCTTTTCGGTTTTTTGCTTTGTTCTTCCAGTCACTTATTCCAATTTTTTTAAGATCTTCTTCTACACCATGCAACCATCTAGTTTTCGGTCGTCCCCTTGCTCTTCGTCCTCTTTTAGTTTCCTGTATTTTCTTGACACACCTTTCATTACATAGACGTTGTACATGTCCTGCTCACCTTAATCGTTTACTTCTTATTTCATTTGTTATTATTGGGCTATTAAATTTTCGATTAACTTCGTAGTTTCTTAATATTCTTCATACTCCATTTTGTTTAATTGGGCCGTATATTCTCTGTAGTATTTTCCTTTCCCAAATTTCTAATGTGTTTTCCTCTTTTTTATTAAATTCCAGGTTTCTGCGGCATAAAGTACGACTGGTCTAATTACTGTCTTGCATATTTTAATTTTTGTGTTTGTAGACAATATCTTTGATTTAAATGTGTCTTTTAATGCATAGAAACATTTGTTATATTTAAAAAATATTTCAAAATATCTCAGAATATATAATTAAAAATTACACTATGTTACTTAACTTATAATTCATATTTATGTCTCAAAACTTTCACTAAATTATCTCAAAAATAAAATATCAAGTGCTTGGAGAATCAACAAAAAACAAAAAATGTTAGGCAAAATCCAACCACGCGATCAATCCCGGGTTAATAATAAAAATCTTTATTAAATATAAATAAAATTAAATTCATAATTTAATTGCCTGTATTCCTCTCTTGATGATTACAAACATCGTGGTGTGCTTTAAATCTTTGGACTAACCCTTGAATATCTTTCTTGCACTCTCTACAAATAGCTCTACACCCCAATTTATTTGGGTTTGTTGTCTTAATATAGAACTGCCATATTGGGTCTTCTTTTCTTCCACTCTTTTTACTTTATTGATATGTTTTGACTTCACTTAACTAACCTAACTAGCGAAATGCGTGAAATTGTTGGGCAACGTCAATTTATATGTTGAGAAGGAAAACAAGCCTCGACAGGAATATTCTTGCAAAAAGCACAACAAACGCGTTCGTACCTCACTCGGCAGTACTCGGCACTGTATAGTGAGTGTATAGGACAGAAGGAAAACAAATCCCGACAAGAATTTCCTTGCAAGAAGCGCGACAAATGCGTTGTCACAAGTTTTTGAGCCGCAAATTGTATTATAATTTTTAGACATACATTAAAATAATTTCAAAGAATCAAAATGTTCAAATTTTATATTCAAATTTAAAAAATCAAAAAAATCAAATAAATCGTGATTTTTGAAAAAAAATCAATGGTTTTTGATTTTTTTAATGAAAATCAGATTTTGCCCAACCCTGATTTCGCAGCATTTCTGGGGTAATTTCGTTAACGGCATCAATGATAGCTCGTTTCAAGTCTTCAATATTATGGTTTAAATTATTTGCGTAAACTTTTTGTTTTAAGTAGCTCCATAAAAAAAATCTAAAATAGTTAAATCGGGGGATCGGGGCGGAAAAAATATTGGTCCATAACGTCCCATCCATCGCCCATGAAATTATTCATCCAGCCGTCCTCTAATTAGCAAAGTCGAATGTGACGAACGTCCATCATGTTGAAAGTACATTTTACGCCTTTGCTCCAAGTGAATTTTTTCTAATTCAGGTGTTAAGAAGTTGTCCAGCAAATACAAATATACCTCCTGATTTAATGTATCTTCCAGAAAATACGGTCCGATTATTCGATCCGGTAAAACTGCACACCAAACATTAACTACCTACAAAACCTAGATTCAGACGATGGCATTCGATACGATAATGCTATTAGGTTACTGCAAACAAATCAGAAAAATATCATTACCGAAGTTAATCTACATACCACTTTATTTAAGAAATTAATCGGTCATTATAATCAAGCAATAACAGTTCTTTTACAAAATCAAAAACTTCTCAAAAATAATCTAGTAAAATTTGAAGCCGCAATATTGAATCAAATAGATTCTCTAAGCAAATATATAACTTTTCAAAGAACAATTAGTCAAATCAATCTCGATTGTCAAAATTTAATATTATTCGTAGAAAATCTTGAGAACACCTTGCTATGTTCAAAACTGAATATTCTTCTTCCGTCCATGATATCAAGTAAGGAAATTCTTGACATGATAGAACATCTGCATGGCATTTATGATAAAAATCAAATTCCCACCGAGGTCCATATCCAAAATCCCTTAATCGAGCAGATAACAGCTAATGAAGTTCTAATAATCCCTGGGAAACAAGTAGAAATAAAATCAAACTGCCGAAACAACAGAATATTCGAAGTAGCAAAACCAACCCTTATTAACATACCAGAAGGATGCGAAATATCCTCGAAAGAATTAAAATTCTCCAGAGTCAAAGTAATTAGCGAAGGCAACCCATTAATTTTACCAAAGATCGACTTAGAACAAATTAAGATCAGAAGAAACTATCAAACGCCGAATGTATCAGAAATAAAATTCGATGAGTTATACGAAATCCATAGAATCGCAAAACAACTAACACCGATAGAAGAACAGCATAATACACACGAAATGGGAATCCTATCAATATTTCCAACAATCTTAATCATTGGATGTATCGTCGTAACCTTCTACGTAATTAGACGAAGACGCGAAAAATCAAAAATCAAGAAAGAAAAAGTCAAAATCATCGAAGAAATTCCCTTGGAGACAGTTCGCGAAAATCACTCCGTTATTTTCGCCTCTTAAGGACGGAGGAGTTACGAGGTCCTAATTCGCTGCACTTTTTTTTTTTTTTTTTTTTTTTCTTTTTCTCAAAGAGGTTTAGGAAATCTGCTAGCCGACCCCCCAGGCATTGGTGTTTCGGCGCTTGGGGGAGTGTGGGGATGGGGAGACCCCCGACCCACTAAAACCCTTTCCTCTTTTAAGAACTTCCACTTTCCTTCTTGGACCCGCCGTTAGGACATCTCCTCAAGAAAGAAAGGAATATTGCCTAATATTCTGCATTTTCCTGGGCTCGTAACTCAACTTTCTCTTTTGCGCTTATCACATAGGTTATGAAATCTGTTACCTTATTCCACCCATTTTCACATTTAAGCATATTGTCAATGACGTTGCTTGCACTTATTTCCCCTAAATCTGAGCACAGTTCTTGGCGCTTCTCTGCCCATTGAGGACATTCGAAGACAGTGTGATTTGGGTCATCTACAGCTGCCCCGCAGCATATGCAACTTTCGTCTCTCTTTTTTTTAAATTTTAAAAGTAAAAGTGCCGAAAGTACCGTGGCCTGAGAGGAACTGAGTAAGATGGTAGGATACTGTCCCCTATTTCCTATTGTGCCAAGGTCGAATATTCCGGATAAGGCGTCTGGTCCAAGTTTCAGGGCCGCTCTGCCACTTTTCCTGCCATTGCTGCAGAGTCATCTCCCTCTCTATCTGTTTCTGGATAACAGAAGCTACACCAGCCATGTGGAATATTCTCCTCCTCTCTTCCGCCAAAAGGTGCAGCGGAATGAGACCAGCAATAACCATTGCAGATGCACCTGAAACGGTGCAGTAAGCAGAACAGACTCTAAGCGCAATGCTTCGCTGTGTCTTCATAAGTCTCATTTTATTGACTTCTAAATATGTCTTAAGGGCCCAAATTGGCGCACCATATAAGATTGCACTTTGACACACCATCGCCAGAATTCGTAATTCGCTGCACCTGCACCGTATCATATATCATTAGTTAGAATTCATGTATACTTGTTATCATAGTTCTTTAGGTGCTTTATATTTGTAAATCAGTTTTTGTATAACCACTCCGAGAATAACATCTCTCTTTGTAATAATTAAATAAAATATCTTTTTAAAAATAGTATTTCTGTTTGGAAATACATATATGGCCTTATCAAATGAACGTTCAAATATAGATAAAGGCACTACCGCAAGTTCAAATGTGAAACATTGTTCTAATTCAGACGGTGTGCGCACAGTGCGTACTATTCTTTGGAATAATTGAGATTAATCGACTTGTATCATATTTTCATCCTTGGTTTTTGATGAGGAGTTTATAAATGCTAGTCGCTTTACCATGTTATTACGCTTTAACTTAAATGTACCAAACGTGCCTCCTTCATTTATGAGTTTATCCATGGATTTTTTCCCAATTTCTCTTGCTTTGTGGCAATTAATATTGTCAGTACCAACAATACCACTCGACAAGGATATCAAATTATTGGATGTAATGAAAGATGAGTGTTGCTTCAATCAATTTACAAATATTTGACGATCTTTTTCATCACAATTAACTCGCGAATCTCTCATCTCGACATGTTGAAACAGTCAACCGTATCGTGCAAAGAGTTAATCGAAAATCATTCGCCACCTTTTATTCTGGACTATGATCAATTATTTGCCTCATTAGATAATCTAACTGGCTCACCCCAACCTGTAAATATAGCTTTATAATTCACACCTGATCTCCTCGTACTTACAAATATGTCAACTCTCTGAATTCAGAATCGGATTCATCAACTAATAATTAATTCGTTACGTCATACCCGTCTTAAATTACTCCAAAATTCAAGTTTATTCTTCAATTGAACATAGATTCTACCATCGACTTGGTATGTTACAAATTATTATTAAAAAATATGATTCGGACATCATATGTCTTCAAGAATCCAATCACAAACCAGATAGCAGGTAGTCAAAAAGTTCTTTCCAATTTTTCTCAAAAACTCGTAACAACACCAGACGTGCCAGTGGAGGAGTGATTACTTTGATAAGTAAATTTTTTTTTATTCAATTGTAAAATTCACTAGCCATAAAACCTTTTACATTTGTAATATATATTGAAGCAGTCTCATTTAGTTATATTCAATTTAATATTGATTATAGAAACCATGTGAGAAGTAGATATTAATATGAATGCCAAGATATTTTAATTTTGCCAGATAGATGGGATTTAACCTTAAATTTATAAAATATTTGATTGTTTATTATTACAAATATATTAATCCAGATTACATGGTATAGAAATCTAAGAGAAAATTAATTGAAATAAAATTTAAAAGAAAGGTTTCTAGAATAAGAAAATTATAATTGTATTATATTATAGTAATGATATTGGATTGTTACCTATGATAGTGTATATACTTACCGTAAAATTCTTCTATGATTGAAATTCCTGAACTCAACAATTCGTTTATTTTAATTTCACATTCCGACGATATAAATAATTTTAAGAAATAATTTGATGAGATTAACAAAATATTGATATAAATTTCAAAATTCATAGCTTAATTTTAAAATAATTTTGAATGGCGCCATTAAACCCTAACTTTAATAGAGTTTTATTCATGCTTGACGATTGTTCTGTTTGTAATAATAATTAATATAGTCGTCACTAAATAATAATAAAAATTTGATAGCAAAGTTAAAATAATAGTTTGGGCAATAAAAAATAAAATTTTCGATAAATAAATCAATATTGAGAATAACAATAGTAATAATAAAATTATAAATTCTATTATAAAAAAGAATTAAGAAACCAATACAATATATATATATATATATAATAATATATTCTATGTTCTTAATAATATTATTTGCCCCACGTTTGGGTGACAAATTATTATATTTCGATATTTTAATAATTATATTATGATTTAATCTATATGGATTTTTAATTTGTTGATGTCACAATTTATGATTGTAACTACACTCTTGTGAATATGCCTTTACCACTGAATATAACCTATTGAAATTTTTGACAGTAGTTGTCAAATTAATATGCCCGGCTCAGATGAATATTAAATTTTATAATTGTGAAAGATAAATCAATACACAATCGACTCACTCACTCTTACCTCAGGGAGGGATCAAAGATTTCAAATAATAATTCAAATTTATAAATTTTTAAAGAATTTTGCAAATTACGTATTACGCTATTCCAAATCTAGAGTAACTGTTCGTTCAATATACTATAAGACAATTAAATTATCTTATGACATATATGATTTTACTGTCAGGAAATTAACCAAATGTCACTTATTATATCAAAATTTCTATAGCCTGAAAATTATCAAATACAATGAGAAATGAATATGAAATGAGTACCAAAGAGTGATTAGAATTCAAATTTATATAATATATTATCAAATAACAAATTACAAGAAATTAGAACTTTTCAAAAATATTATAAACGCAGAAACAAAGATAGAATTTTCTATCAACCTTAAAATTAAGACAACCTATAATTATAAATCTACTCGCTAAATAATTTATCAAAGTTCAAAATGTTTGATTATATACTTGATGTATATCAATGAAAAAATACGCAAATTTCCGTTTAAATTGTCTATTCCAAAATTATCTTCGCTTGACGTTGAATTTTATTTGAGTAACGTTACTGTAATTTCAATCGAATTTATTACCATAAGATGCATCTAATTTTGAAATATTTTTAATAAAGGCCTATTAATTCTCGAGAAATAATGTAAATAAACTGGACAGGACTCACCAACTAGGTACTGGTTAACTCGTTCGTATTCTAAACCGTGTTCAGAATTCAGGAACAACTTTCTAAATTAATAATTTAGAAATCGGAAAATCACCCGCACTTTATCGATGCAATTCGTTGCGAATTATACACGCACTGGCTTTACAATGCAGGATTTGATGATCTGATAATATTCATATAAATAACTATATTTTAAATAAATTTGAGGCAACTCTTATTTTGATGTTGCCTCGTGGGGATCTCAAAATCAACTCTCGAAACTTTTTATATAAATAATTCTCCTCTCCTTTGGTTACCAAAAAATTATTTTTTAAAAAAAAAATATAAATTTACGTTTTCCTATAACAAAGAGAGATTTTCATTCTTTTAATATAATTGCAATTTTGCTAACAGAGACATATCTGTATTCTTGTTTTCAAATCGTTATAAAGTATATTCTGCATTAATGTCATCCGAAATTGAAATGCCAAAATTTATTTGTATATTGAAACTTTAAAATTATTGATAATACTATCACTAGTATTACATCCAAATATGCACATTTTTCCTTATTTCAATATTTTCTTTAGAATTTAGATAGAGGATATGTATATATATATATATATATATATATATATAAACAATACTATATTTCCTGCGTCTTTTCATCCTTCCGACGTTTCGGCGTCTCCCTTAAATCAAAGAGTATATTATATTCCAATGATTTACTTCCAATGTCCTTATTGAGACAAACACGTAGATACTTTGAAATTTCAATATACTCTTAAAACAAAAAAGTTTTTTTTCCAAAATTTACCATACATCTTGCAGTTATTTCTGCATCCGTACATATTACCGATTTTTCTTCATCCGCAAATATTCTCATTCACCACATATGCAACTCTGCGTCCGATTTCGGGTATTATGTTCATGGCATCCACCTTTCTGCATCAAGCAGTGGTGCCAGATGTATAAGCGCCTCGAATTTGATTCGTAATCATTAACTCTGCGAGAGAAATTGGTGATATCGTGAATCAGTATAAGTATATAGCGTGTTTCGCTATAGGGTCACCTCCAAAGTTATCCAAATTGGCATGAAAGTTAAAATTGCGAAGAATATTTTTCGTCTATATCTGTAACTGTGAAATATTTATTCATGATATAATAACTTTTATCTCCGATCGTGGGAAAAGTGACACTATTTTGACCTGTTTTCTATGCGCAAATCTCAACATTCCATAATAGTGGGCAGTTGCTAAGCAATTAGAAAATAACAGTGCGGTAAAATTCTTACCGCACTGCTGTAGCGTGCGGTAATGTTACAAATGGATTATTACAATAAAATGAAACAAAGTATGGTTTCAATTTTTATAGGTATCGATAAAGTTGTTATAAAAGAATTAAAAGAAACATCTAATTTATAACGATATTCTTGAACACAAATTAAATTCTTTTTTAATTTCTTTTAAAATACAAGTCAAACAAAACCGGCTTGAAAATTATTTTACTTTTGTCATAACAAAGTAATTTCCATGGCAACCTATCTCAACTTACTTGATTACATCTTGAATTAAATATTTTTTAATTAATTTTTTAAATGTAAATCAACGATCGAAGAAAAAATAGTATGTATAATTCATGGGAGAACATATTCCCAAACTCCTGTGTGACCAGACTCGTCGCCACGCTCCTCGTCTGGTAATTATGACAGTCGTTTGGGAATATTATGCTTTTCCCACTACTCTACTCTACTCTACTCTATTCAAAATTGAAAGTAAAAAAACTCATGAGAAATTTAGTTTACAAATACACTAAAAATAAAAATAAATAAATGGAAAATATTTTTAAAGAGACAGTATTTAAAAGTACGCTAAAAAATAATAATTTATTTGATTTTTTGACCTAGGTGGGCCAAAATTCAAAAGCTTGCCGCGAATACAAAATAGGTATTGTTGAATCTGTTAACCAATAATCAAGATTTATAAAGAAAATAATTTTTATTTTCTAGGGAATTTGTTGAAACACTTGTTTTTATAAGTACCTATTTTCTTTGTTAGTGCATTTGTCTGAAAATAGTTTTCAATTATATCCATTCAAACTATTGAATACACGACACTAGAGAAACATTGCATTGTGAAAACCGTAGGTTTGGTATCCAAAGTTAGTGGTACATGTTTCAAAAATTCCGATGTGAAAAGGAAGTAAATATTATTTTCCCACGGATCACATACCAAATGACTATCCCAGGAAAATAACATAAAAGAAATAAACGATTCCAATATGAGTGTTCACTTCTTTGATAAATCATCAATTTCTGTGAATATATATTTTTGGAATTAATTTTCGTCTAATCAAGCAATGAATTCTCATTAATCTAGGCTAAACAAACTTCAGATTTTTGGGATGTTCTCCCATAGGAATGAGGAAACAAGTCTTTTACTTCAGTTACATACTGTTTATGAATAAAAAGTTTTAGAAAAACAAATAATAATAAACCATTTTATTAGAGCTGTACTAAAACGAATAAAATAAGTTCATGTTATAGCTCCCAATGATATAATATTTCTTTTTTGGTTGAATTATTTGGTTTAAAAAAGCTTGTCGCGCGAAATGTTCATAAAAGTAGGCACCAATTATTGATTTCATGGGACAGTGATTGGTTCATTAGTAAGAAGTAGATAAGGTATTTATTTTTTACCAATTCGCACAATAAGCTATAAGAAACCAAATAATTAAACAAAAAATAAGTATATCATTGTCAGCGATGACTTGAACTTATTTTATTCGTTTTAGTACAGCTCAAATATAAGCTTGTCTTTTAAAAGGCTTTTTATTATTTATTTTATGCTTTTTGATTATTGCCCGTTAATCTGGTAATTTTTAATGCTAACGACGTCCATCTCACAGAGTAACCCACCATTTTGAATTCAGAATAATTTTACTCGTCAGACACTATCACCTAGTAATTGCAATTGAAGGGTGGGATAAGTTGTGTGATTCCCATCGAAATGGGATCTTAGTTTGGCAAAATATGTTGAATTAATGAAAGTTTTTACCGTTGTTACTGATTATTTTTCAATGTGTCTGACTGGAAGAATTATCTAACCAACCGCCATATAACTGAAAATTATTCGTGATTTGGGATTTTATAGACTTTCATCGTTTCCATTATGTGAACTGCATACCCACGTTTGATTGTTCTCCTGTCACAATGCAATAATAATCCTATATACTACAACATTGCCAAGTCTCGTGGCCGAAATTTCAGCACCTTCTTTTTTGATTTGTTGTACTATAATATATGAGTCTGCAGCTTGGAAATGAATACTCTGAGAGAAAAACTCGTGAAGAGCATCCAATTCTGTGTCCACTCTATACCAATATTTTTTCAAGTTGATCAAGTTTGAAAATGTGTTATAAAAAAATAAAAGAAGCATTGGTAACATATGGCTGTATTTGTAATTTTTTTGTTTCAGAAAATAATGTAATAATAGTCAGATTTTGTTTATAACTAGATAAAGAATGAAATTATTGATATTTTTTTGTAACTGTATTGGGAAATGCCAATTATGATTTTTGAGTAGGAAACATTCTTACCTAATCGTTTAAATGATGGAAATATAAAAAAATCATAAGAAACAATGAAAAAAGAAGAATCGTTTCTTCAAATCATTATATTCATAGGACAATAATATGTTGAATGAAAAAAAAATGTTCATATGCCTACATGAACAGATGTCGTGAAAAAGTTCACAACGTTATTTAATGCCATTGTTAGATACAAAAACAACAATAAAATATACTAAAAATTGAAAGTTTCATTATTTGTAACTTTAAATAATGATAACAAACAATATCAACAACTTCTAAATTTTTTGTAAACTTTTTTGAAAAAAGCTAATTATTCGCCGTAGCGCGGAACTGTATTTTCAGCTAAATTAATATTATAAATAATGGAGAGAGAGTTCCGGGAGATGGGACTAATCAATTGAAAATTTCTCCATCTTCAAGAATATTTTTTGTAATTTTTTTAACAATTGATAGTATCTGAATAAATTATTAGCATAAAACTAAATTTTGTATGTGCACGTTTCTAGACATAATTTTCAATGAAATGAGATATCGCTCGCATTTTTAGGAGCTTTATCAAGAACTGATACCGATGTGAACTTGTGAACTAAACAAAGTGTCACACACTTGAATGAATGATTTATATTCATTCACTTCATTTATCCCATTCCCCCACCTAACAGCTCTGGGTACAAATATTGAATAGAATAGTACCTTAAATCACAAAACTTGTAGGCCATCTTGAGGACGTCTTCTCGAATCATTGAACTCCGCCAAAAAAATCTGTTTACAATAATTCTCAGATACCAACAATTTTGAGTAGTACCCATATGTAGTAGTGTTATATCACAAAGTCTTTCTTGACAAGCTTTTAAATCTGTTATTCTCTGAACAGGATAATTATATCAGATCTACATCATTAGATTATTCATATTGTATTGTAATGTAGAATTATATGTATTTATTTTTTCATTATTAATTCATTTCATCATGTTATTCATGAGCCCGGACCCTAAGAACTCCCGAATTCAAATTTCCGAGAGAGTCAGATCATTAACATTTAATTAAACCTTTCCGAAACAAATTTTTTTCGAATGCCCTGAAACGGGAAAATAACTCCTTCGCATGTGTGAAATAGGTTATTTTCATACATAATAACAAATTCAAGGTAATGCCAAACAAGAAGCTTTTACATCTGTACCAATTTTCCATAGAATGGAGTCAGTAACTACAAAACTCGTCCGTCAAATTTATTGTCAACTTATCAACTAAATAGTTGGAGGAAATCTATTACTGAGAAACTGCACTATAAATAAGCCAATCCGAACCCGTCGAAAGAAAGCGAAATCCAACATGATAAATACGTGATGTATTGTAAAACAGCCATTGAATGGCATATCCATTTTTCAACGCCCTCTTGTCCCACCACAATATCAATTATAAATAAAAGTACGGAATATCAAGCACTACAACATTGCCAAATCTCGTGGACGCAGAAATATCGAAATGGTGACAAAAATATACGCCATCCCGATATACGCAGAGCGCGAAGAGCTCACCTAGTGGGAGTTTGGCTGAACTACGATATACGTAAACTGTCGACCATTCTCACAAATGGACGTCCGGCTGAAAATTTGTTCTTTCACGTTTTCGACCACTCTGCATTTGATGGCGCAAAAAACTTTTCGGCGTCCATATACGGACGCAGAAAGTCGCAGGACGCAGGTATTAATGCAAAAACCACAATGTACGGACGCACGGTTATCGAAGAGATGTATATATATATATATATATATATATATATATATATATATATATATATATATATACTCGTATATATATTAATACAATATCTTAGTGATTCCGACGGAATCACTAAGATATTGAGAGATTTTTGATTTATCTACCGTCAAGAATACCCTTTTGATTTATATATATAAATTTCGATTTTCTACTACACCTGCTTTTAGTCGAAATTTCAATAATTTCGACGTATTGGCCGACCGTTCTTCGAAGGGAAAAATAACTACATTCCTGGCTAATACCACGCAGAATATCGAATTACATCCCCTTCGTAAAACCATCACGTCGATGGATGTAACTTAACGTTCCGCTCCTTCTTTGGAAGCATTTTCAAAAGAATACCATTGTAAAATAAGGGACGATTAAAACATTTGTAGATAGATAAAAACATAACATTAGTACATTTCTTAAAAACATCAAGAAAAACATAGTATTAAAATCGATGTATTCATTTTAGAATTTCAATGAAACGATACTAAACGAGGTAGGTTGAAAATAATTCAATTATTTAATTAACTTTTTTATATCCGGTCTATCATTCACAGAAAACTAATCTTGTTTTATGTGTATCATTTCTTCAATTGATAATTTGTGTCTTAAGCTAAGATTTTTGTTTTTTTATAATAAAATTCATGATTCTCAGTTCTTTCTTAAAGCATTTGATTCATTTTTGTTATATTTGTGACCATTCATTTTGCTCTCCAAGTGTTGTGTAGTCATTCCTATATAAATCTTTATACAATTCATACATAGTATGGAGTATATAATATTTGATTTCTTAGTATCTTTGGTTTTGTTTTTTAGTTTAGTAAATAGTGGCGATAATGTGTTGTGGGCTTTATGTGTTACATTGATGTTATGTTTTGATAAGATGTATTTAAGTTTTTCTGATAACTGATTTGTATAAGGTTGGGATATATATGTATCTTTTTATTGGCTTGGTTTTATTTGTATACTTGGTTTTATGTTATTATTGTGTAATTTATATGTACGTTGTTGAATGATTTTATTAATTTGATTTTCTGGATATTAAACATTTTTCAGAACATTTTTGACTTTTTTTCATTACTTGAGGGCGATATTCAGAAGTTAATTTTATAGCTATGCCCGTCAATCCTATAATAACACTGTTTCTTTGTGATTTGGGATGGTATGATTATAATTTAGATATCGTCCAGACCCTGTTTCTTTTGTATATAGTTTGGTTTTAATTTTGTTTTTTGGTTTTAATAATTGTTATGTCTAGAAAATGTATCTTGTTATTGTTTTCAATTTCTAAAGTGAATTGGATACTTGGGTTGAATTCATTAAAAGCATTTAGGGATGCATCGCACTCGTTACTTGAAATTACAGCTAAACAGTTATCGAAGTGTCTTTTGAAAAATGTTACATCAAAATTTATATCTTTTGAAACTTTTTCATCAATATATTCCATAACAATTAGCGCTAGACTTGAATAAATTGGAGATCCCATTGTACATCCGTTTAGTTGTTGGCAAACGTTTTCCAGGATGAAATTTTGAGGTTGAAAATAATTTCCAGCAATTTCTCTTGGCCACTTTTACTAACAATATTTTTTCACCACAACCTGGGACAAATACTTTTCGAGATACAGCCGGTTATCTTTCTTAATGGGCCATACTGTACAAAAATTATGTTTTTTGTGTGTGGCTCATAAGCCCGCTCGAGGCCTGGTGAATTTTATCTGTAAACTTTTTCCGGACCCAGAGCGGCCTTATGAACCGCAAACATGATTTTTTTGCACTTTTTATTTAAGATATCTTTTTTTAATGATTTTTTCTTGAAATTACACTAACACGATTTTTTTACTGTAAATTTCTACGGATTGATCTTAAAATTCAACTCGCTTGGGCCAAAAATGTTCACAAACACGATATTCTTTAATATATATGTATAATGAAGGCCATTCAAGAAACAAGCAAGAAGTCTTACCTTGATTATTTATGTTTGCTCCAAATCTCGTACTGTCCTTTACTTTAGTATGGAAAACCATTCACACAGTTTTTAACAGGTTGTTTCTCACACACATTCAATTAACCATACTTTCTGCCACGTGGTAGGATCGATATATTAATACATACATGCGTTCTGCCCTTTGTCCTTTAAGAAGGACAGAGAACTATTTTCTTTCATTGGCGTTCAATAGCCGCGTAATTTAAACTCTAAACACGTACTCATGATGTGTGAATAGTCACCTTTTCTCTACCAAATCACAGCAAAATGTTAAAACAGACAAAAAATTACTTGAGTGGTGTTCGCACTTGAACGATATTGTTCTTCATATTTTGCCTGTTTAGAACTTAAACGACGATATTGTCCATCTTATTTCACATTTTTTTTTTAAATAATATTAACATGTACTAAAATTCTTTTCTTACTGTTGTAGGTGCCTGTACCTATCACCGATAAAAGGGCACAATTTCTATCTATGAAATGGTTGATAGCAGCAGCTAACGAAAAAGATAGACCAGTGAGATTTCATTTACAATTAGCTCGGGAATTGATAGATGCTTCCAATAACACTGGGAGAGTTATAAAAAGAAAACAGGACCTTCACAAACAGTGTGAAGCTAATAGAGCATACGCTCATTACAGATGGAGTTAATTTCTAGACTTGTGTGTTTGTTCGAGTAGAATAAATATTGTAAATTGTAATGTCATGTATACCAATTACCTATCCAACGTCTGCTGCATCGTGAACACACTCGTTTTGTTATTATTTTCGATTTACATTTTAAATGTAAACTTTGCAATTTATTCCATTTAAAATCAATATAAAAATGTGTTCTGTAGTTGAGTAAAGAACTATGTTTATAATTTTCATCATTAAATTGAGTAACAACAAAATATCTTTATTGGTTTTCCATAGGAAACACAAGTCTTTTTGCAGATGTTTTACAAATTTTGTATATAATAATTATTATACAGATATATCCATAAAATGTGGCTATAGGCCTATATCTAAAATCTAGCAAAATAAATGCAAAATAAGTCATCAGGGTGATCGAGTGTTGGGCAGTAAGAGTGGATCGGTTGGTTTATGCTGCTAGGGCGTATTAAACACGTGATTCCGGTACTTTTACAACCTTATGTGCGTGATTTGGGATGAGTTATTTCACTTTTTTGTTGATAGACCATAGGAAACCGGGTCCAATAAGTTTGGAAAAAGAATCTTATAACAAACTACGCTCGAAAATAGTATATTAAGTACCAAGTGTCGAAAAGGTTACTTTAGTCACGAGTTTTACTAAGCACGAGTGGAATGAAGCGGAACGAGTTCCTTGTGAAACGAGTGACTAAAGACGTTTTTAACACGAGGTGCTTACTATACTTTTTCTTCGCCCGCGCGAAGGAATAAATTATATTATATTTGAATTATATTCATTACATGACGGACGATGGCTGACAGCTGACTGACAAATCAAATGACGCAGAATAACAAAATTATCACGGAACATGAAATTTAACATACAAAAGATATACTTGATTTGACGTTTAAAAAACAAAAGATAAACGAGATTTGACTTTTCGCATTTTAAACACTAGTATTTAAAGAGTCGTTTTGTGCATGTCAAACCCGTGTTCAAAGTGCGGTTTTGGTAACGGAAGTAGAAAAAAGTGTTTTAAAATATTTTTAAGTTCGTAGTTTTTAGCCTGATGACGCAACCTAACAATTACAACATAGAATTGAATTTTTTACATAGTATACTATAATTAAGGTGCGTAAAAAATGTCAACATTAGGACCTAATATTTCTATAGTCGAAAGTCAAAATTCTGTACAGTGACTCATCACCCCCTAGCAAGCAATGTTTTATAAGTGGTGTTGCCAAATGTATTCTTGCGATAGGTAATTGATTACAAAAATAACAATAAAATCCATATATTTTAGTTTTTTTCTTATACTTGTAACAAACATCTATGCAAATATCAATTCAATATATTGATTATAGATTTCAAATAGACGAGCTGTGCATAAGGAAGAAAGAAAATTGTTTTGGACGGCCAAACACGTAACACTGTACGTAGACTAATTCATTCTTTTTATTTTAAAAATGAAATCCCCACATTAACAAAAATTAGTAAAAATATAGAAGCAGATGCAACGTTAATAATCTTTGCTTTTAAAATTATCATTGATATTAGTTATACATTAAGTTTTGTTATTGTCCCCTTATGAATGACATCCCATGATTACAGCTAAAAAATTGTATCGTTTGGAAGTAACTAAAAGATGTAAAACAACAGATTGTAAAAAATGTTTTGCTTCGTATGCTACAAGAGGCTCGCTCGTGTATTAATTACATGATCGTTGCATAAAACGTTATTATGATCTAGTATACACTTTATTATAGCTCATCCTTAAAAATGTGTATTATTTTTGATAACACCCTGTATATACATATTGATACCTACCGTAATAATTTCGTATCTCTGTTCTCTCAAATTTAAACGCCAGAGCGTACAAGAACATTTTATATTTATTTTTTATTTAGGACTATTAAGAACCCTTCAAAAATGATGCGCTCATGAAGTTTGCTTCTGCAACTGATTTTATGAACAGTAAGAGCGATGAGTCACTGTACATAATTTCGACCTACGACTAGTGTTGGTAAATACGGTGATTTTCCGGTAACAGGTGAAACGGCGACAGTGATTTCTAAATCACCTTGAATTTAAACGGTGATTTGAATCATCGCAGTGACTGAGTATAAATAACAAAGACAAATCAAATAAGACCGGCGCGCGGTGAGTGGCGACGCATACGAATATATTATTTATGCATCACTTATCGGTTTATTTTAAAACACTAAATATTATCCTGATTGCAAATTAGCAAATTTATTTTAATATTTCTCCCCGAAAGAAACAAAATAATTCACAAAAAAGCGGCACGTTGGCCCTTATCGGTATCGGGTGTAGATCTCGCCACCGTCGATGAATAACATACTTATATTATCTATACCGATTGCGGCCTTCTCATTCCGTAAAAGCAAAAGTCTATATTTCTAATACCCATAATAACATCATATCGGCATAAATCACCGTTTTACCTTCACATATTTGTAAATAATGACATTTAATATCGATTTTTGATCGGCGCGGTTTCCCAATGCTAGTGTCGATGATCGATGACGCCGATATTGCAGTATTCGGTTGAAACTGAATCACCGATAACCGCATCTGCGAGAAGCGAATCACCGGTAGCGCCAGTGATTTTACATTCACCGGTGAAATATCGTGGTTACCGATATATCGACCAAGACTACCTACGACTATATTTTACAACCTTTGCTCAAGTAATTTTTCTATATGATCTATTGTTAATTTATCATATATTTCTTAGTCTTGGGGGGGGGGGGGGTGTTTAATTACCCCCATATCGACGCCCTTGCTTCCCTTAACGTAAAATGTATTATATAAAATTATTATGTATTCGGAGTTTATAATGCACTGAATGCTGTATCATATATACATAAAGCCGGCCTTATACACATCGCGAATATGGGTATTCCCGAGGGTATTTGGTCTATATTCGTGCTTGACTTTTCTCATCTCCTGATAAATCGCAAATATTAGTGAAAATCTATATTCGAGTTGTGTTTGGGGCCGGCTTAAGGTGCGTTTTTCTTCCCCCCTCCCTAGCTATACACCTCTTCGCAATATCCGCATTGCTCGACCAGAGTCGCAGCGTCGCGGCCATGACTCAAATGAAAAACGAGTATTCAGTGATATGCCGTGCGTTCAACGAGAAATATCTAACTTGTTGTTCCTCGTTTATGTGTAGCTTAATAATAAATTTTCAAGTTTCAGTTATCCACGCATTTCAGCGTGCGTTGTAGTGACGTTTAGTGTAAAGTGGTGGCGGATTCACAATGTTTTATATGTGGTGATAGTTTACAAAGGACAGATGAGCCTAGCTCTTAACGAGGTATGGATGTTTTTAAAACATCGATTTATCGATCCAAAAAACTGATGTCTTTGGAACGAAGTTCCGTATAGCACGTTAAGCCGGGCTCAGACTGGTGGTGTACTTGGCCAATATTTGTTAATGGCGTATACTTGCCATGTCGTGTGCGTGATTTACTTGTGCAATTATTTGTCACTAATTAATTGTCACATGGCAAGTATATTCCATTAACAAATATTAGTCAACTACACTAGTCGTCTAAACTGGCTTTGCACTCCAGGCACTTCCGCGGGTAAGAGTTAGGCCGAAAAAGCCGCCACGAAACTTTTGCTCTATATGTTCACGACATTTTTGCTATATAGAGATCGAATGGTTAGGGTGGTTGGGTTATGGTGTAAATTTTTTATATAATCATATAGGGAATCAAAACTATGCAAAAATCATATTACTTTTACGCCCAACTCTATCTAATATGCTAGAAAAGTATTGATTTACCCCCAAAACAGTTAGAATTTTAGATTTTTTTAAATAATTTTTTCGTTTTCAGCAAGAACAACGAAAAAACGGTTTTTAGAAAAAAAATCTCGTTTGTATGTCATAACATGTCTTGTTAGCACGGTACATCCTCCGGACTCCAACAATTCACCAATTTTATGATTGGATATTGATCAAGACATCTCGTAGATGAAATCTATTGATTTTCAGCTCACCAGAGCCAGTACAACGGATGCTATGGTACTTGAAGTACTACATTTTCGTAATTTTTGGAGAAATTTCAGTTTGTTAGCACGATACAACCTCCGGAGTGTATACAAGTGACCAATTTTATAATTGGATATTGTTCATGGCGTCACACAGATGAACCCTATTGATTTTCAGCTCATTGCAGCCAGTGTACCGGGTGCTATGGTACTTGATGTACGACATTTTTTAGCACAATACAGCCTCCGGTGTGTATATAAGTGACCAATTTTATGATTGGATATTGTTCAGGACGTCTCATAAATGAACCATATTGATTTTCAGCTTACCAGAGGCAGTACAACGGGTGCTATGGTATTTGAAGTACGACATTTTCATCATTTTTGAAGAAATTTCAGTTTGTTAGCACGATACAGCCTCCGGAGTGTACACTAGTGACCAATTTTATAACTGGATATTGTTCAGGGCATCTCACAGATTGATTTTCAGCTCACCAGAGCGAGTACAGCGGGTCCTATTAATCCAGATATACTACATTTTTATTAATTTTTGGAGAAATTTCGGTTTTTTAGCACAATACAGCCTCCGGAGTAATGTAACAATTATATGATAGGATATTGTTAGGGCATCTCACAGATGGGGAAAAGTTAGTTTTAATCTTTAAAACAGTTCATTTGCGTTTGACATTGAACAGTGAAAATGGCAGCTTATGGTCATTTTAATTTAATTACTCCCAAACATTAATTTATATCTTTGTATTATTTAATATGTAGTGAAAGGAGCAGTATTATATTGATGCTGCACTATCTGAGCAGTCTTATGGGCCTAGTACCACTAGGAAATCGAATCAACCGTTGTTGGATTTCCAGGGGCACTCTTTCTTTTCTAGTGAAGCCGCCTCCGATGAATTTATAAAACGTCACAAAAATTAAACCAATCACGACGCGATAAAGTTCATGAGGTGACTAAACTAGATTTTAAGCAAAATGTTATTGATGCAGCTAAAACAATAAGGAAAAATGATGATTCGAGTAGATCTGTAATTTTTGGAATTGAAAATGAGATTGACCTTATTGCATCTGAAGGGATGTATCATGGATCATGCTGTAAAAATTATTTCTGAGAGCATGTACAATGTACAGTCAGGAACAAAGTGAAGCCGCCCAGAGGATGAAGAAGTGACGGCTGCAGAAAGTCAAGCTCGTCCTCGTATGTTTAAACGTAATAAGCTTTCAGCGTCTTTCTCTACAGCGCTGGTTCATGCATATAGCCAGCTCTCTCGAATTTAGCATTGCAACTGTTTCAAGATCCATAGGCATTCAGTAAGATTTTTTATGATTTCACGTTTTTATTAACCTTAAAGCCGGTACATTTTTACTATTTCAACTTTAAAAATTATTGAGTTTTCGACTGATGTTTTTGCCATTCTGTTTTTACGGATATTAGTATAATATTGTGGGTCTACTTAGGAAATGTTGATTGACATTATTTTTATAATACTTGCGAGAATTCATTTAACATTAATTTGGTGATTATTATGTTTATCGATTTTTAATTTGAATAGGTTATTGAACTTTCAGCTCTCTATAGATTAGTAGAAAAATAGTTCAGTGGTATATCGTATACATTTTATTATTGTTTTCTCTTTAGATTCTTGTTTATTTTTATATAATATTGTATTGTTTTTGTAATAATGGCTACAAAACAATTTGCTGATTTAATTAAAAAACGTAACTTGGGCGTGGGTCAATTGAACAGATTATCTAATTGGATTACAGGTCATTTTGCCACTGTTAAGCGAGTATCTGAACTCGAAACAAGGGTAGACAACCTTCATGAAAGTATTGCTAATTATACTAATGTACAGGACCAAATTGAAGATTTAATTTCATCTAACCCCACTCTTATTGACACTGAAGACCGAGCAGCGTTTGAAGGAAAGCCTTACGACACTCTTGCAGATTACAAAGATTGTATTCAAAATTTCACCGTTACCTCTACTTCCTCCAGCGCTGGCAATGGTTCAGGCCCCTTTTCTGGTGACAAATCTAATGTTAGATTGCCAGAAATAGAGAAGTTGACTGGGAAAGGGACAAAGGTGATAAATAAGGTAAGGGAGAGGAACGGGATGAAAATGGTGGTGGTAAGGGCAGAACGGCAAAAGCGGAAGCCTTGCTACGGAAAAGAGAGATTAGATTGGGATGGAATAGAGTAACTATTATAGAGGGTAGAGAGGAGGGCAGATGTTTTGGATGTGGAGAAAAGGGACACAAGGTGGCAGGATGTGAAGTGAGGGGGGTTAAGGAGAAGAGTAAGTGCTGGCTATGTAAGAGCAAGGGTCACATGGCCAGAGACTATTGGCAAGCTTTCCTTTGTAGGGTATGTGGGGAAAGGGGACATAAGCCAGGGGAGATAGAGTGTAGTAGGGGAAGGAAGAGAGTAGAGGAAGATGTTGGAAAAGAGGAGGGACAAAATGGGACGGACTCGTCCACTGTGAACCCCTCAGAGGGCACGAGTTTGGCCAAACAGGAGGAAGGGGTGATCAGTACGCGGGAAAAAGGAATGTAGAGTAGGGATGGAGGGTTATACAGATAAATTTAGGGAAATGCAGGATAGTGCATGATATTTTAGATGAGGAGATTTTTAGGAAGAAAGTGGATGAGGTGTGTGTATCTGACGTAAATGCTAGATATGTGGAAAATCAAGGATGGATTATGGACGATACAGGAGAGGCAGTAATATAGTGGTGGGAGGGGGACAACAAATTACAAACATTTAAAATGTTTGTAATTTGTTGTTTGTTTGCCATGTTAAACTGACAAAAGCAATAATGTGGACAATTTTAATATGTCTCTGGACCGACTGACGAAAGCCCTGATGATGACGTAATGTTGAAAGCGCTGAATTTAATAAAATATTACACACTTCGTTACAAATTCATTTATCCTTGTTAAAACAAGAGTGTGTACACTTCATAATTTGGATTTTCAAAAATTGTATTGGTCAGAAATGATGGTTAGGGCTACCTTTCTTTCCTCAGGTAGGTTAACAAGATTTTTATTAATTTCGTGTTGGGAGAAATCCAAACTCAATTCACTGAGGAATTTGGGTCCATTAAACCACACGGGGTGGATTTCAGGAGTGAATTTTACGCGCGACAGCATGTCAGCTGGATTATCACTTGATTGCACGAGCCGCCACTGGAAATTTGGCGTTAGCGCTTGTATTTTTGCTACCCTATTTGATACAAATACCGACTATCGACTTGGATAGCTTTTGCACCAACAGAGTGCAATTTGAGAGTCTGTCCACAAGTTAACAGAAATTATGTTGATTTTGGTTTCCAAAGCGTTTTTGACTCTTTGAGTCAAATTAGAAGATAATAGTACACCACAGAGTTCAGGTCTGGGAATTGTGATAGTTTTCAGTATTGCAGCACGCTATTTTGCTGATATCAGAATACATGAAATTATTTTATCGGTGTAGATGGTTCTGATGTATACACATGCGCCGTACGCTTCAGTACTCGCATCTGAAAAGGAGTGAAGTTCAATTTTGTTTATTTCTTTGTGATTGAAGATAAGACATGTAATTTTTAAATGCTTGATTTCACAGATGGTGTTTAGGAATTCTTCCCATTTTTCTAAGATTTCCTTATCGGTTATTTTATCATCCCAGTTACACTTTAATTTCCAGATGTTCTGCATTAGCATCTTTCCTTTAACGACCGCGGGGTTTACAAAACCCAGGGGGTCATAACACTGTGAAATATGTGAGAATATTTCTCTTGGTAATATTGTCCTCGCTGACGAGTTCAGTGGGTACGAATATTTGGAACTCATCACTTATAGGATTCCATTTTACGCCTAAAACTTTAGACGGAGATTGATCTAGGTTTATGTCAAATTCACTTATTTGTGTCTGCGATATCTTTTTTAGATAGGTTTGAGAGTTAGAACCCCATTCATGCAAATGGAAACCAGCCGGTTCAAGCAATGATTTCAGTTCGAAATAGAGTTTTTCGAGGGATTTGATTGAATCGCACCCAGTTAAAATATCGTCTACGTACGTGTGAGAACAGCCTAGAGGGAATTTTTATTGGTACTTGCAATCTCATTCAAAACTCATTGACAGGAATGGACTACAATTCATGCCATAAGTTATTGCTTGTAATTCAATACAATTTAGCGGTTCTTTAGATGAGTCTCTCCACAAAATGTTTTGAAGGAACACGTCTTTGGGGTTAATTCGAATTTGTCTGAACATTTTCTCCAAATCAACAATTAACGTGTATTTAAAGGTTCTGAACCTGCACAAGATATGGTATAGGTCAGGCTGGGTTTGATGACCTGTAAGACAAATGTCGTTTAATGAAAAACCGGAGTTGGTTTTACAAGAAGCATCAAATACGACTCACAGCTTGGTCGTAATTCGATCTTGTTAATAAACTGGCAAATGAGGGATAAAATATTTGTTTTCTGAACGTGAATTTTGCGACGATAGCGGTACATATTTCGCACGTTCTAGAGATATGTATTCATGAATAAATTTCTTATATTACGAATTGAGGTCGTGATTTTGTTGCAATCGTTTTTCCAAAGAAAAAGATCTATTTTTACCAACTGTGAGGGAGTCACCTAACTTTTTGTGTTCTGTGAAATACTGTAAGGGAATATCAACTTGGAAATGTCCGTTTTGGAGAATTTTAGTTGTAGTTTTGAAGATGAACTCTGCCAGTTTATCTTCGGTTGAGAGAGATTTGAGTTTTGAGAGTTCTTCGATTTCCCAGAATTTCAAGAGAGTGCTTTGTAATTCAGTGTCCCGATTGGAGTCTTCGGGTTCACTGGCTACATGATACGAGATAGCGGGTGTGTCCTCTTTAAGAAATTGTAAAAATGCATCGACTGTTGGTAAGACGGCCCTGTTCCTGCATTTTTCAAATTCTTTTTTGAAACCCTAATCTAATTTTTGTTGATAAAGATATGTTATTAATGCCTCTAATAAGACTTTGTCATCAAGTTTAAGATTCTGTAAGTGTCCAGTTACGCCTACAAATAGTAGCAACGTTTGAAAGTTCCGTAGGATTGTGCTTATTTAACTGTGGTATGTTCAATAATTCGGAGAAATATACATGTACAATTTTTGTTTTGTTTTCATAAGTTTCTCTTAACCAGTTTATAGCTACATGCAAATGCCTATCGTTCACTTGTAAAACGTCTACAATATGTAAAGCATCACTTTCCATACAGCCTTTTAAATAATATAATTTCTCAGCATCTGATTTTCGTTGTGGATTTTCGAGGACACTTGTTTTGAACAAGTTATAAAAACTTTCCCATTCAGTGTGATTTCCTGAAAACTTCTTTATTTTGTTGTCAGGTAATCTAGTACCTGCGTTGTTGTTTGATTCTATTCGGGTTTCCCCTAACTGACTCATTACGGCTATTTTCAGATATAGTTAATTTTTTAACCGCACTAGCTAATTTACTCCTAGTTTTACAATAATCAATTTCAATTTTGTCCCTATATAAGGGTTTGAAATATTGTTCACAGTGCCAATTGAAGGATCGTAGATCACTTAAAGTTATTTGTTGTAACATATTGATGGTTTTGGAAAGTTCCATAAGCTCTATTTTATGAAAAGATCAGAAAGATCATTTGAACCATTTAAAATTCAATTGTTTGGTCTCGTGTTGAGAAGGCATTTATAGAAACTAACTTTTCTTTTATTACGGGACTTTACGACCATTAAAGTAAAGACTGAGGGCTTAACACTACAATAGACATTCAAACTTGTCCGAGAATTCATATAAATCTTAAAGTTCTTGTGACTGATATGACATCGTGATATATACAGCATGTCTCATCACAACAGGTGCATACACCTGTATGATGTTGACGTTTGTTGGAATTGCTTTTATTTGTACTAGCATTATTCTTTCATTGAAGTGCACAAAGTTTGTCACATTTTGTGCAATTGACATGACTCCTAATCCATATTCATATCTGGCGGGATATCCTGAGTAGTATATTCTATGTTCTTCAATATCACAGTGATTTGCATCTGGCCATCTCATTTCACTTATTCCCAAAATTGTGATTTTCAGTCGCTCCATTTCTTTGATGGCGTTTTGTATTTTACCTGTTTGGGCCATGGTTGTCACATTCCAGGTACCCAGTCTTGTGAGTTGTTGACCGATTTTTTGTGTCTTCACATCCTTGTCCATACATGCTTCCCCCGGAGATCCACTTGGGGTGCTTACTCCGGAATCATTATTTAGTTTGAACATTACCATGCGAATGACACTAGGGTTGCTTTGAAAGCCTTTAATGCAGTGGTTACCCATGATGCATTCTGCATCCCAATGCCGTTGACTAATTGTTTCAGTTCATCCACCTTTGGGGTTAATTTCTCAACCCCAGGACAATGAGTTGCCCTGCCACTTGTCAGTTCTTCCACCCGAAGCTGTTGACTGACAAGTGGGGATTACTTATACTGGTAATTACTCGGTCGACAGAGCCTCGTTGGTTATCTGGCAGGCTGCACCACGTGCAGGTAAGGTTGTCAGTTGGGTCGGTCTTCATTCTTTGTTTGTTACCGTCACCTCTTCCACCCCAGAGACTAGTAACACTTTAATAAAAACTTATTGGGAATCAAATCCCATAAATAGCAACGTTCAAAGCATTAGTTTAATTTTCGGAATAAATTGTAAATTTGTTGGAAATTCGAGAGAAATTTATAGTATTTGCATAAACAAAAATTGGGAAACAGTTTAAAGTGCTCTTGTAGCTCACTTCGGCCACCAGAGAGACGAAAACAATTTCATGACATATTCCATAAAGAAAATTCACCCCTATCCTTTACCAACCATGTCAAACATCAAATAAAAACTACAAACGAACTTCCAGTCTATACTAAGTCATATCGATTCCTCTACATCCATACACCTGAAGTAGAACGTCAAATTAACGATATGCTGGAAAAAGAGGGATTATTAGACTTAACGACTCACACTGCTCCCCATCCATCTGGATCGTTCCCAAAAAAGCTGATGCATTTGGAAGAAATAAATGGCGCATCGTCGTTGATTATCGAAAAATCAATGAATAAATCATTAACGATAGCTACCCCAATCGTAACATAACTGACATACTTGACAAACTCGGACGTTGTTATTATTTTACTACCTTAGACCCGCTTTCAACGTTGACAACGGTCATTTCGAATACGTCAGATTGCCTTTTGGTTTAAAGAATGCCCCTGCAACCTTCCAGAGAGCCGTGGATACTATACTAAACGAACTTCGTAATAAAATTTGTTTTGTCTATATAGACGACGTAATTGTCTTTTCAAGTTCAATCCATGAACATTTTATTATTTTAAAAAGTGTTTTCCAAAAGCTTTGCGAGAGTAACCTCAAGGTCCAACTCGATAAATCCGAATTTCGTAGAAAACAAGTATCATTTCTATGTCATATAATCACCCCTCAAGATATCAAGCACAATCCTGATAAAGTAAAAGCTATTACCAACTATCACTTACCGAAAATTTGACTACGACATCGTGAAAAAAAAGGTTCTTACAACACGAATGCAGATGCCGTTTTCCGTGTCAAAATTTATCCAATAGGTAACGAAAATAGTTCCGAGTCTGATCTGCCGCCAATCTATCAATATCTGAAAGAATTTAATAAAACTAACGCTGCAACTTACCATGAAATTGATAATCAAACGGGCAAAGCACAATGGGCTCGTTTCATGATATTCAATGATAATGTCACAAGATATATTGGGCCTGAACTAAGAATTTGCGACTAATAACGCCACTCTACGATTTCAAATAAAAATGAAAAAAAATAATGAAATTTGAATTCTTGTGGTAGGCTAGAGCCAATGGCAAACAAAGATATTTTGCGCTGTTGTCACGAGGAAAAACTTTATAAGTTTTATAGATAGAAAAAATTTGATGTGACCATACCGTTATATTTTGATTTCTTTTTCGACTTTTTGAAGAATAAGAATTCGTGTCGTGAGGTCGAATTTTGCCATAAAATAGGTACTGATAAGGCAAAATATATTTAATTTGATTTTGGAAAATTATGAGGTGTATACATATTCCGCCGCTATAAAATTAAGTATAAGTATTATAGTTATTAGGGATAAAAACGAAAACTACTTTAATACATCTAAAATCGTTTGTAATCTATTATAAGTAGTACAATTTTCTAAAGCTTGGAAAATATGCAAAATGCATGTTAAGTGCATATGTGCATATTTCGCCATTTTTTGAATAATGCATATGCAAAATAAAATAATGCATATTTTACCGTATTTTTGCAAAAATTTAATTTTTTAGTGCATTTTTAGAACAAGGCACAGTGCGACGGCTTGTCAGGTAGCCGCAATTCATCTTTGTATCGGGATTAGGACCCACTAATTACTATTTTACTGCCGTTCTTGTGTTAAACGACAGATGGTCTCATAAAATGGGATTATTTTTACATTTCTTTCAAATACTAATTCTTCACGTCCGGCTTAAATATTTCGGTGGTTGTAAAAACCATGGGTCGTAATAAAATAACCTTGCTAGCTCGTAAATGATATTCTTCATTCATTCCCGCTACCAGTTTTCAAACTATTAAATATGCTTTTGGGGAAGGGATTGCACATTGTAAAGAAAATGTTAATTTGCCTTCATCCTCAAATCTACAAAAGAAATATGTTGATATAAATCACGACGCTGCTTTAACAAATATTAGAGATGAACTGAAAAACAAATCTTTGTGGTTTTCAGTTGATGAAACCACAGATGTTAAGGGGAGGTATGTAGCTAATCTAATCGTTGGCGCTTTAAATGAAAACGGTCAAGGAAAGGGTCATTTAATAAGTGTTAAGGTATTACAAAAAACATATTTAACTGCATATTTTGACCTATTTTTAGAGCATATTTGCATGCATATTTTGGTATTTTTTAGTGCATATTTTCCAAGCCTTAGTTATTACTATGTAAAAATATTGCTCGAGGTAGTCGAGGTCGAGGATGTCAAAATCCTCGTCAAGGCATTAAAAAATTATTCCATAACCCTGCAAGAACCAGATGGTTCTTATACGTAAATGAAAATTCTTTTGAAAATCAAATTATTCGATTCTTAAAAGTACATGCTGTTCCGAAGAAATAGTCCGCCCTTCATTTTCAGAACGATATCGATGAAATTCTTTTCAAAACCATGTGTAGAATAGCTCCTCAGATTTTTAAAAGCTCTGCCTTTATCTCAGTCAAATTGAATATTATACTACACGACGTTAAAATCGAATCCCAACAACAAAAACAACAACACGAAGGCATCACAAATCACAGAGCAATTCACGAGACAGCTAACCAAATAAAAACTAAATTCTATTGACCAACACTAAATAACGACGAAATAGTAGTTTGTACAAGTGCGCAAAGGGTCACTTTTCCCACGAGCGCAGAAGGTAGAAGGTATTTACGTAAACATAAGATATTTACGGAAACCTAACCTGGATCAAGTACTGGGTTCTTAAATTCTCGTGACGGGTTGTTACTCGGTTCTGGAGGATCCGAAAGCATTTTATTACTCGGTAGAGAAACCATTTCTGAGCTGCCGCTATATAGCTAAGTGCAACAAATTTTCTCATCTTCCATTTTTGTATGTGAGAGGTTATGTATACAACAAAATTCGAATCTTTGTTTATAGTAATCACACAATAACCCAGGTTACCCTACCACTCTAGTAGTGTTAAATGAAATTAACTAGTTCCGTAACCTATTCAACTTTTTGAAAGAGGTTAGTTCTATCGGATCAAGTAAACGAACGAAAAATTATAAAAGTCGGTTGTAGATCACTAACCCGATCAAGTTTCCGTAAATATCTTTGATCGGATTAGTTATATACAACCGACTTTTGTAATTTTGCGTTCGTTTACTTGATCCGATGGAACTAACTAACCTCTTTCGAAAAGTTGAATAGGTTATGGAACGAGTTAATTCCATTTAACCCTACTAGAGCGGTAGGGTAACTTGAGTTATTGTGTGATTACTATAAACAAAAATTCAAATTTTGTTATATACATAATCTCTCACATAATAAAATGGAACAAGTGAAAAATTTGTTGCACTTCCCTATATAGCGACAGCTCAGAAATAATGGTTTCTAGAACACGTAATAAAATGCTTACGGATACCTCCAGAACCGAGTAACAACCCGTCATATGGATCTAAGAACCCAGTACTTGAACCAGGTTAGGTTTCCGTAAATACATACCCAGATAGCACTAGATATTCAATGGACGTACTAAAAATATTCGTTTTCGGATATTGTATTATTCTATAGACCCACTTTAAATATTTATATCCTTTCTCGAATATTCTATGGACCATGAAATGGGAAATTTTTTAATATTCTATAAATATTTCCAAGGAATATTCAATAATATTCTGAGGATATCTGATGAATGTATATAGCAAGATAATCCAGAATATTCATAGAACATTCCATTAGGCATATTCTACAAATATCCAAGTAACATTAGGAATATTATAAGGATATCTGTGGAACGTATATACCAAAATTTCAAATATTTGTAGAATATCCCAATATGGATGATACCTGTTGAGCGGGTGACACTGAATCATAGTACTCCTCTTGTTTCATCTTTAGTTTCAATGGTAATTGAGTGAATGAAAACGACGAATACTCAGTGTGTATTTATTTATTAATTTCCAGCTAAGCGCTTTCGGCTATTAAGCCATTCTCAAAGCTGTTAGCTGTTTTTATTTTTGAATGAATTTACATCATGTAAATTATAATTTTACATCCTTCCAATAGGGTTATTTTAGTGTTTTTTAATTCAATGACTTAATCATAACAATGATTCAACTTTGAACATTGTTCTTTATCAACTGGATGGTTTCGACACCTATTTTTTAAATGACGACAGCTTTGAGAATGGCTTAATAGCCGAAAGCGCTTAGCTGGAAATTAATAAATAAATACACACTGAGTATTCGTCGTTTTCATTCACTCAATTTACATGTAGTGTGTACACCATATCAACAGACATTTCAATGATAATTGATTGAAATTTGGAAGATCCTGTTACTTAATGAACGACAGTATTGCACATATCAATTCTTTTCCAACTTGTTGTTCCACCGGGAGTGATACCAACTTTCGTTCAATATCGCCAATTATTTTATCCATAAGCTCCATTAGTGTGACAGAGAATAGAATTACCCGCCAAGGAAAGCTTCTCTCTCGCACTTATCGAGATTATGGGAAAATTAATTGGCGATATCTCTCCGTAGTCTTTGGAGATATCACCATCAAACCTGGTATCCTTGGATTCCCTAGTTTCATCACTAACCGATCATGTAATAATATACAGAATGTTCCATTTGAAAATCGGAGGTTGGTATCAGTCCCTCTGGAAGCGGAAAATAATAATTGATATGTACATAAGTGTCCTTCAGTAAGCAAACGGGATGTCCCAAATTTAAATAAATATTCTCTGAAACTAAAGGAGAAAAGGGGGAGTACCATTATCCAGTGTTCCCTCTGGTATATATCTTACGAATACCTAAGGAATCTTACAAAATTTCGTACTGTATATATAGGAAAACATATTTTTAATTGAAAAAGTTAAAGCACGGGAAACATTGAGTTCAACTTAATTTATTCATACATAAATATAAGATGTACCTCATAACATAACTGAAACTAACATAATTTTCAAATCCGAGATTACAAAATTCACTGACTTCCTCCATACTCAACTTTTTGAAACCGATTTCAGCCGTTCCTTACATTTGGCTAGGAAAATTCCTGTTTTCAATTCAACTTCTTTGTTTGTTATGTTCTTGTCCAACTTTTGGATGGCATCTAAAACAATAAAATAATTATATTTCTTGTTAATAAGCAATTTCTATTCTACTGTGATTTTTGTGTATGTATGTATAACAATCAAAATATAATTCCAAAAACTGAAACTTAAAAGATGAAGTTAAACATCAAACGTAATTTAAAAAATAAGTCTTGTAGGAGACAAACAAAAATCAAAATATTCCAAACAAAATAGTGATTGGAAGTTATTTGTTTCTTATACATGATATATTAAATTAATTTACATGTACATTTCAAAATAAAATAACATGATTATACCTACTACTGGTTCAAAGAGCTTTGTTTTTCCAAAGCATTTTTCCCTTTTTATCCATGCATACTGTAGCCCTCCATTAAATTTTTGCAAGAATCTTTTAATATATTGTTGCAAATAAGAACCTTCCAATCTTGCCAGAGGTACCTACAACCTAAAATTGTATTAATTTGGAAGTTAATCTCATAAGTTTTAAAAATTGAACAATTAAAGTTTATAAGCAAAGTTATAACAAACGAACAAAAATATAAGACCACTTTCATCTATGTGAACAGTATACATATGCCTGAAACTAGACAATTGACCAGCAATAACTCTTATTTACAAATGTCAGAACTAATTTGACTTTGAATGATCAGATTACCAGTTTTGTAGAGCTTTCTAGTCAATCCCAATTAATAAAAAGAATAGAGGTCACTATAGGCAATTTGATTAAGGAACTCATAGCATACATCTCGGTAACATAATTACATGAAACTACCTGAGAAAATAAAATTTATGAAATCAACAATTATTTTAATATTTTCATGCACTAAAATATAAAAAGTAATACATAAATACTCCAATATTTAGAGGCAGTTTCATTTTGATTTGAATATAGTATTGAATGTTCAACTTAAAAAATTCATAGGATTCTTGGTTCAGCAAAGCTGACTCAACTTCTTCAAACTTTGCCTCATCATTTATTGGAAGTTTTAGCAGCAAATCAATAATTTTCTAAAAAATGCAATGATAAATCAACAGAAATTAAAAAATACAATAAAACGTACCTGTTTTGATGCGTGAGTTATGTATGTATGTATGTATTAATTCCACCCATAGTATTGAATATACCGTAGAAACATATTTAAACAACTTCATAGTGGCAAAAAATTCACTAATTAATTAACGCTCAAAAATAATTAATCATACTACTACTATTTCACCAATAACAATAACCTGTGTGTTGTCTCTGATAACCTATATAAGATAGTCGAACCGCCATTTTTCACTTGTCGTTACCGTCAACTGCAACTACTGATGCTTGCCCATGGAACAGAAAGAGCGTCTGAACAATAATCATAGAATATTCTATTCTATTTGATTCGAATATTCTAAAAAGAATAATCTGAGGGTATTCCAACTGGACTTACATTGAATATTCGATTTAGGTCTACCCACAGATATTCTAGATATCTCCAGAATAATCCTATAATATTTGGATATATATCTTCCAAATCGAAGACTCTCAGAACATCCCATGGATATCTGGTGCTATCTGGGTACAGACACTTTTAAATTTGATAATATAATTACCATGACAGTATGTGACAGTTCTAGTAGATTTGGACAAGTTTCCATAACTCTAACCTTATCTGCGATTGACATCTATCAGTCCTTATTACAGTTCATTTCTACGTATTAAATTCCAGAAAACATTGTACCTGATAATGGCACAGAATTTATGCAATCCACTCTCAAAGGCTTTGCTAAATCATATGTTAATAACTGGAATTATACTCCCTCACATAATCCTAATAGCAATGCAATCGTAGAAAGATTTCATTCTGCAATATTAGAACACATAAGAACTTTATCACCGTCAAATCCAACATTAAATCCATTCGAAAAACTAAGATTGTCCATTTTGGGGTACAATAACTCATTTCACTCTGTCAGCTAACATAAGATTATTGATCTTCTTTTAGGGCATCTTCACTTGAAAGGTCCTATAGAAATCAACGTCGAAGTCCAACCAGATAACATTCAATTAGATGAACATACGGAAATTATGAAACATACCGACACTAGTAACAAAAAACTATCGAAAAATTAGACGATTAACGTACAGAACCCCCAGACATTCCCCCTGGTACTACCCTTTATAAGAAACAATCGTAACGACAATCTGAAACTAAACCTCCATATAAACCTGAATATATTTTCAGATCAAAAGATATTACAGTAACGATATACAAAAACAAATATCAAGTTGCGAGGTCATAATTCGCTGTACTGCACCATATCATATATCATTAGTTAGAATTCATGTAAACTTGTTATCATAGTTCTTTAGTTGCTTTATATTTGTAAATCAGTTTTTGTATAACCACTCCGAGGATAACATCTCTCTTTGTAATAATTAAATAAAAAATCTTTTTAAAAATAGTATTTCTGTTTGGAAATACATATCTGGCGCAGTCAGTAGGATAACGCATGTTGTCCTAACGTGTTTACAAAATACGAACTTACATCCCTTCAGTGGAGCCCATTCCTTCAGTGGAACCAGTGCAAATGATCCCTTCTGTGGAAATCGTCCCTTCTGTGGTACAGTTACGTGGGTGGACAAAAACTCGAGGAACGTACAACTAGCCAGAAAACCATACAGGTAAGTGCTAAGTTTCCATTTTGCCTTTTCCTTATTTTCATTAATTCGAAAAGGATAGTTGTTAAGACAATTTCATTTGTAATTAATTAAAACCTTTATGATCGATACTAATTCCATAGTAGAAATCTCCTAAGAGTTTCAATATCAGCAGTCAAAGCAATAAAAGTGAAGTTAAAATGCCAAGCGGTCAATTGTAACCTCGTCCTATTAATTGGGAGTTTTTTAAGTCAAAAATTTCAAATATCAAACCCTATGATGGGGATTTGAATACTCTTAACAAATTTATTTCTCTTTGCGATAGCCTAATCGCGACGTATACGGATTATAACGATAAAGATTTGAACGATCATATTCTTGAATGCATTCAGGGAAACCTTGTCGGAAAAGCCGAATTAATGGTCGGGAATAGAGAAGAGTTGAATAGTTGGGATCTGTTAAAAGGTGCGCCTAGGCAATGTTTTTCGGACAAACGGAATTTAGAATGTATAACGCATAACAGGCCGCATAAAAATGAAAATTTGATAGAATTTGGGAATAGGTTGCAATTATTGAGGAGCTGCATCATACAAAGAATTAGTAACTATAATAATCTTGACCAAAACGAGAAAATTATACATATGCAATTTTGTGACAATACGACGTTAAATACTTTTATCGTGGGCTGCACCGGTACTTTACGGAACAACATGCATTTAACGCAACCACTGGAGCACGCCATCGCTCAAGTTGATGAATTTGAAAATTTCGAAAAGCTTTATTCTCATTCAAACGATCAAAGGTCCTACCAAAGCAAAAATTATTTCAGAAATCAGAATTACCGAACTCATCAACACCCCGGTAACCAATATTATCATCAGTCAGCTTCTTCTTATCCCTCAAACCCTAATTCTAACGCGTATTTATCTCAATGCCCTTCGTGGCCCCGTAAACCCGTTAACGTTCAACCCCCACAAATACCACCCAGAAAATACCCTACTAATTCAGAAGTATTCGGAACTCCTCGTAATGTTTTCAAACCTAATCAAACTCGTATTCATCGTCTTCCATAACCTGAGCCAATTGCTGTTTCCATAAATTCAAGACTACCCCCATCATACAGTGAAAGATCGAATAATGTTAGAAACAATTATTTTCAAAATAACGGCCAAAGATCGATTTTCATAGCTGAAGAATTATTTTCTAACGACTACATTGGGACGGAATGCGAACCGAAGCATGGCGACGTCGACGCAAACTCCCATTTTCGCGAGCAAGAAAACTATGTAGATTCTGATTATTTTAGTGAAAATTTTCAAGAGAATGCCTCAGTAAACCCCATAACTTAATTGAACTGAACATTACCTCTAATAATCCCTTACCCTATATGAGTGTTTCTAAACCCCTATTAAATCTGCTAATAGACACCGGAAGTACTAAGTCAATCTTAAGCCTATCATTGCCGAAAATTTTTATCCCGATTGCATATTCAATTCAAATGTATCACTCTCAACCTCTCTGGGAACCAAAAAGTGCAGTTTCAAGCTGACATACTAGCTTTCCGAAAATTTAACAGAGATCATATGTTAAGGTTCATATTATACGATTTTCACGAATTCTTTGATGGAATTATTGGTATCAACGATCTAATTTCCATGAAATTTAACATAGATTTGAATAAAGAGTGTCTTGTTAGTGATAAATTCCAAATATCAATTGGCACTAGCAAACGAATCGTAAAGCAAGTCCCTGTTACAGTATCGAACGGAGAAATATTAATTGATAAGATAGTTTTAGGTGATATATGTGTACCCGGGATGCTAACCATAGTTAATAATGGCTTAGCACTAGTAGAATTTATTAATGAAACAAATAAAAGTTTAGCTATAACGTTATTAGAACCCTTAAATGCAACCCCTTATAATCCTAATTTTTAGGAATGTTATAAATGTGAAACATTTAATAGTCCGGATAAATTTGAAATAAATAAAACTCAAATCCAAAACTTGATTAGATCAGAACAAATGAATCCGGAAGAAAAGTCTGAAATAATTAAGTTGTGTAAACAATATAAAAAATTATTTTTAAAACCCAGCGATCCTCTTACGTTCACTTCGAAAGTTAAACATTGTATCAAATGACGAAGCTCCAATGCACGTAAAATCGTATAGGTGCCCGTATGCCCTTAAAGAAAGCTGCAACGTAATAAGACATTCGTCGAGCCCATGGAGCCGCCCATATGGCTTGTAAAAAAGAAGCCAGGCGCATCGGGGCAACAAAAATGGCGGCTTGTGGTAGATTACCACACACTGAATGAAAAGATCGGTACCCCATCCCAAATATAAACGAAATTTTGGACAAATTTGGGCATGCCCAATATTTCAGTACCATCGACCTTGCTAGAAGATTCTATCAAATAGAGTTGAGCAAAGATTCGATAGAAAAAACGGCATTCAACGTAGAGTTCTTGAGTATGCCCAGGGTCTAAGAACTCGCGCAGTACCTTTCAGAGGGTAATGGACCAAGTTCTTAAGGATATGCAGAATGTGTATATGGATGATATAATTGTTTTCAGTACAGGGTTGCAAGAGCACATACAAAATCTCAGATTCGTTTTTGAAAAATTAAGACAAGCAGGACTAAAGTTACAACTAGATATATGCGAATTCATGCGTAGAGAAGTAGAATTCTTGGGGCAGTTGTGACGCCCGACGGGATTAAACCAAATCCCGAAAAGATCGAAGCCGTGCAACGCTTTCCTATACCTAAAACACAAGAAGACCGTAAATCCTTTTTGGGCCTCTTAGGATACTATATGAACTTTATTCGCAATTTTGCTAGGATTACAAAGCTATTAACAAATTGTCTAAAAAAAAATAACAAAATAGTACACTCACAAGAATTTATTAACTGTTTCAATCACTGTAAAAATCTATTCATTTCCGAGCCTATCTTAACATATCCAAATTTCGAGAAACCCTTTGAAATAATGACGTACGCATCAATGTACGCCATTGGAGCTGTCTTAAGCCAAGACAATCACCCCATTTGCTATGCATCCAGAACTTTAAATTCTGCGGAGATCAACTACTCTATTATAGAGAAAGGGCTCCTAGCAATTGTATGGGGATGCAAATACTTCCGCCCCTACCTTTTCGGACGACAATTTAAAATTCTAACCGATCACAAGCCGTTAGAATGGTTGTTTTCCCTTAAGGAAGCAAACTCTCGCCGGATGCGTTGGCGATCAAAACTAGAAGAGTTCGAGTATACAATAAAATATCAAAAAGGAAAGATTAACAAGGTAGCGGACGCACTTTCTCGTTCACCCCCTAAACTAGATGTAAATGCATTAGAAACTAGTTCCTTAGATGTTAATATCGACGATATAGACGAAATAATACATAGTGAAATCCAAATAATTGATAATCCTCTCTTAGTCAATGAAAACCTATCCGATCCTCCTTGAGTTAGACATAGAAAATTTACTTAACGATAGCAGTAAAATAAAAGTTCTTCAAGATATTCAAATCCGTCCCCCTGATATGGGAATGGCTCAAGACACTGATCGAGACACTGTTCATACTTCCGTAGAGAATCCGATTTTATTCATACCAATTTCAGAAAAATCTGTAAATCAGCGTAAAAATCAAATAATATTAACGACAGGAGGAATAAACTCTTACATTTGCAAACAAGAGAAAATATTCGATAACACTAGATTTAATGTCACTCTTCCTTCTAAAAATCTAAAATATAATATATTCACTTTCGCCAAAGATTTTTTGAATCCTAGAATTACGTATGTGTTATATTTTAGACAAACTAATTTACCCGAAATGTTTGTTACAACCTTGCAAAAATTCTTTAAAAATGTAACTTTTAAATTAATTCACTGTACAAAATTTCTTAAATATTTAGTAACGTCAGAAGAACAATGCGAAAAATTAGAGTATTACACCATGCTTACAAAAAGGGTCATTGAGGGTTCAATGAGTTGAAAATGTCTCTTACAAAAAATTATTATAGGCCCAAAATGTCTGAGGACATAGAGAAATTTGTTAATAGCTGCGAAACTTGTTTAAAAAATAAGTACGACCGAAATCCACCAGTCATTAAATTTAATCTCACCCCAACAGCTTCTAAACCATTTGAACATATTTACATCGATGTTTTTCGAATCTCAAATACTTCTTTCCTCACAATAATCGATTCTTTCTCTCGATACGGCCAAGCCTATCCGAACGAAACCGTTACCGGCATATCAGTAGTAGACACTCTTCTTAATTTTGTAACTCATCACGGGTTACCTTATAACATTACAGCCGACTGTGGTAGCGAATTTAAAAATAAAGATCTAGAAGACTTTTGTAAATTACAGAAAATCGAACTACATCTCTCAACAGCGAAAAATAGCAACTCAAATTCACCTGTAGAAAGATTCCATTCGAGCCTCATTGAGCATCTGAGACGCCTGCGAGAGCAGAACCCAAAACTAACCCCTATCCAATTAATGAAGCATTCGGTTCTAAGTTATAACAACTCCATACATTCTGTTACCAAATTTACCTGTTTGAAATCATTAAAGGGCATATTGGAAGTCCAGACCCCTTTGATCTAGACGATCATCTTGTTCTTTCCTATTATGTTCAAAACCACAAAAATATAAGTAAACAACTATATGAAATGATAAAAGAACGAAATGAAAAAGTAAAAGAACGGAATATAAACAAAGCTAACGAGAAACGCGATGAACCCCCTGATTTTTCCAACCAACATATAGCTTGTGTTCGAACGATAAAAAAATGCCCAAATTAAAAAAAACCGAAATAGTTGGAGATGATAACGTAGTTTTAAAAACTAATAAAGAAACTTATCGTGTGTGTGTGTGGCCGCCTTCTGAGAAACATTAATACAATATTTACTCCGTGAAAGTATTTTGTGTTACTATACAGTTAAAGTGATAGAAAAAACACAGCGACTACTGTAAGTCATTTATTCTTTATTCAAATAACATAAAATTAAATAATGTTGGCATAATCAGCATGAACTAAAAGAAAATTCGAATGTTGTGAATGAAGTATCTATCAAAAACAAATTCTTATCAAAACACAGCTGACACAAAACTTTTTTACTCACATCCAAAACTAGATAAAGGTGTCCATACACGGAAATATGAACGAGAATGATATTACTAATAGAGATTTGTTGGAATGTGTACAAAAGCAGATTGCAGACCTAAAATCATCAATAAATGCCACAGAAGTTAGACTAAGCTTAAAAGTTGAGAATTTAATACACAGAATAAATAATATAGGAAAGGAGAACGAGCTGTTGAGGAATAGGGTTGAGCAGTTAGAAAGAGACAATAAGAGAAATAACATTATTGTATTTGGATTGGAAAGAAAGGAAGATAAACTGACTAATTCCGAAGTAATTGATACCCTCAATAACTTACTAAGTCTAACGTTATCCGAATCTGATTTTAATAATATCTATACACTGGGCCGTAGTAAAACGAGTCCGATTTAATTGGAGTTTCTATGCTATTTAAAGAAACAGAAGATTTTCAAAAATATCAAGAACCTAAAAGGAACTCGAATTTCTATTGTGCATGATCAAACCAAACTGCAATTAGCTGAGACCAAAACTTTAAGAACACACCTGTATCTTGCCAAACAACAACGAACCAAACTGCTTCATTAAGGGGAGAAAGCTTCATGTAAATGGGACTACATATCATGCATCACAACTAACAGATCCAGCTGAAGAAGAAAGCACTAAAACGCACACTTCCAGCAGCGATCCTGGAACACCTGTTCACCATCAAACAATCAAAACACCAGAAATAGACGAAAAAGAACGTCGAGACCGAAATCAACCAGACAAAGAAGCAGTAAATCAAAAATTGGAAAAACCACACGCACCCAAAGACAAGAAGAACTTTTCAAAAGTAGCCTCAAACGGAAAACCAGATCCAAATCTCCATTACAGAACCAGGAACAATTCATCCTCAAATGTGAAGAGGGTATAACTTCATCTCTTCTCTTCACTGTTGTGTGCTCTGTTTTCTTATTTGATATTTCTCTTGAGAGGGCTATGGTTAAGATCATACTCTCTTAACAGTTAGATGCAAAGTTATACTTTTGTTATTTTTTAAAATTATTTCAAGCGATCTCATATCCTCAGTTTGTCCCTAGTTTCACAAAACTGTACCAGGTCGCACAATGGATCCTTACATTAGGGATGTGAATTGTGAACCTTTCAATACTTTAGAGTTGAAGTCAACAAATGAAATTAATGTTATTTACAACAATATGAATGGTCAGAAATTCACTATTTTCCATGAAAATATATGTAGCGTAAACAAAAACCTGGATAAATTGAAAATATTTTCACATCAACTTTCATTTTCCTATGATTGCATAGTTTTGAGTGAAACCTTTACTGTGCATGACTACAGCTTGTTTCAGCTTGAAAACTACGACTTACTATATAGTGAGGGTAATATAAACAAAAATGATGGAGTTATAGTTTTTATTAAAAATAAATTTAAATATAAACATAATGTGATATCTATAGGAATGTGTCGTGCCATACAAGTAATATTAAAAACGAAAAATAGTAA
The DNA here is from genome assembly GCA_963921935.1 of Galeruca laticollis. NCBI lineage: Eukaryota > Metazoa > Arthropoda > Insecta > Coleoptera > Chrysomelidae > Galeruca > Galeruca laticollis. Next base: position 253,385,013 of record OY998175.1, on the reverse strand, counting down.
TCAAATGGCTATAACCTCCATATATAAGCCTCCACCAGTTAATGATGATGCATTTCTCTGTGATCTCGAGACAAACCTAGAAAAAGCAAGTAAATTAAAAATTACCGAGCACATTTTAATCGGCGATATCAATATAAATTTGAAATTGACTAGCGATAATGTTTCCAATTATTTGAATATTATGGAAGAGTACGGCTTTTGTTCTCTAATAAATAAGCCCAATAGAGTTTATGGTTTGTATGAAAGTTGCATCGATCACATTTTTTATAGTAGCAGGAAGAACAACGTAGATAATTGCATATCATCTGTGTATGACACATTTATAAGTGACCATAGGGGGATTTTTGCATTTATCCCATCATCTCCAACATTAAAATCCCAAAAGGAGCATACTATAAAACACGTAAACTATAACAAACTGAAACAACACTTGCGCAAACATGATTGGGCCGAATATAAAAACCATATTGACGTAGATCAAAAGGCAACTTACTTAATAAAAACTCTAAGCTCATACATTTCATCTAACACGATTGCGACGAAAGTGAATCGTGGGTTCATGAAAAGGAAAAAATGGATTACAAAGGGTGTAATAACTTCTATTCAGAGAAGAAATAAACTCTACAGGGAACTTTCTAAAGACCCTGGAAATGTCGAAAAAAAGAGAGAGCACTTAAATTACAGGAGAATTGTCGATAAAACTATTAAGGCAGCAAAGTTAAATTATTACTCAGAGCAAATAACAGAAAGTGAAAATAGTTCGAAGCAATTGTGGACTCTGATAAAAGGTTGTAAAAATAGTAATCATAATCAAAATAAAGATAAAATAGAGGAAATAGTTACAGAGGATGGAGCCACGGCTAAGGAACCTATACATATAGCACACAAATTTAACGACTTTTTCGCTGATGTTGGAGAAAAACTAGCAAGAGAAATAAATATTCCAACTAATCCTGTCTGCAAAAACGATCGAATTCAGATGAATACTTCCTTCTTTTTAACACCTGTAACAGAGTCAGAAGTATTAAACATTAAAAAACAAAAAGGCATCAGGTATAGACAACATTACATCTGAAGCTATCAAAGAAAATGCAGAAGTGATCGCTCCATATTTAGTAGATTTGATCAATTCCATTTTCGAAACAGGGAAGTGCCCAGCAGAATTTAAAAAGGCCATAATCACTCCAATACTTAAAAAAGGGGATAAAAAATGTTTATCAAACTACAGACCTATCTCACTATAATATCAACAGTTGCAAAAATTATCGAGAAATCCCTAAAATCTAGGTTAACTGCATATTTAAATAGATACAATATTTTATCACAATCTCAATTTGGTTTCCGGGAAGGACATTCAACAAGTGATAGTTGCCTTGATAAACCAAATCTATGCCTCACTGGATACAACTAAGCCATCAATATGCGTGTTTCTGGATGTTGCCAAGGCATTCGACACCGTATCTCATAGTCAGCTCCTGGTGGCCTTGGAGGATATAGGAATCCGCGGAGTTCCATTGAACTTATTTAAAAGTTACTTGAGCGATAGAGAACAAGCTGTTGAAATAGAAGCTTGTATTAGCCACAATAGGAGAATCAAATTTGGAGTACCTCAGGGCACAGTTCTGGGACCAACCCTATTCTTAATATATATTAATAACTTGTTTCATTTGAAAACTAAAGGAAACATCATCGGTTTTGCTGACGATACGGCGATATTTTACCAGGGTAATACGTGGCAAGATCTGAAGGAAGAAATTGAGACATATTTTAACAATATTTCTGAATGGTTTGACTGTAGGCAGCTGACGATTAATTTTCACAAGACGTTTTTTGTCCCATTCTGTAGCTATAAAAATAGGTTACCCCAATTTACCGAGTTAAGAATAGACAAGTCAGGAAAAAAAATAATAAAATTGAAGAATAGTATTAAATATCTAGGAGTAATTATAGACTCCCACCTTAGATGGGATTTACATATAAATAATATTGCAAACAATTTAAGACCACTATTATACAAAATCAAATATATGAGAACTATCTTGAAACCTGCTTATCTGAGAGTAGTGTACCACTCACTTGTTGAATCCAGAATTAACTACGCTATATTGTGCTGGGGTTCTGCATCAAAAACACACCTGAAAAAATTAGAAGTCATACAAAGAAGGTTTTTGAAAATAATTTACAAAAAAACAAATACTTACCCAACTAACTCTCTATTCTCAGAAATATCGTTATTGGATATTAGACAGACATATTTCTACAATGTCGTTATATACATTTATAAGAATAAATCAACACTACTCCAAACAATCGATCACAATTACAACACCCGATACAAACTTAAAGAAAATATAGAAATTGCTATAAAAAACAAAAATCATTGAAATTTCTAAGTAACATAATTTATAACTTTTTACCAACCGCATACAAAAATTATTTATTAGAAATTAACTCGATAGGGCTTTTCAAATCATATATGAAATCATTTATCTTACATGTTGAGAGGTCTACTGTTCACTCCCTGATTGAGAGAGATATTTTAAATGTGTAGATTTAAGATGTAACCAAAAAAATGAGATATAAACGTTGGAAGCAATAAAGGAATACTCAATTAGACAAAAGAGTGTAATGCGTCTGGCAGCAAATTGAAATAGGGATAGAATGTATTTGAAACGTGAATTAAAGAAGAGAACGCTCGCGCGCAACCTATACAGGTCTTAAGCCAGTTGTAATATAATATGTTTGTTCAATACCTGTTGTGATCTGTATTATCGTATCTGCTTTACCAGTTTTGTCGTAATAATTTTCTTGTTATACATACTGTTTATTGTCTTTGCTAATGAATAAAATAATTGATATGAAAAAAAATTATTATATTATTGTTTTGTCTTATATGTGTATTGTTAATATTATGTATATTTTTTCCCGAATAAATTTATTATTATTATAAAAGCATCGTTAGAAAACCGAAATCTAATTCAAATATTTTACAGGGCCAGCAGCGGAAAGATGAAAACAGTGGCCATCCCGATTTACCTGGTACTAGCCATAGTCAATATTGTTTCACGGAAGAGATAACTGTAACGCCTTTAGAAAATCTTATTTTTCCGCTAGATTTAGGTAAAGCTAGGTTAATTTACTCAAAGCATACCTTTATTCACTACTTATATGTAAGAGAAGTGGTTAATCAAATAAATATCCTTAAAACACACTTTTTAACTTTCTTATTAATTCGTTAGAACGTAAATTCGATAATTTATATCCCCATATGCGTTCAAAAAGAGGTCTAATCAATGGTATGGGAAAAGTCAATAAATGGTTGTTTGGAAATCTAGATTCTGACGATGGCATTCGATACGATAATGCTAATAGGTTACTGTAAACGAATCAGAAAAATATCATTACCGAAGTTAATTTACATACCACTTTATTTAAGAAACTAATGCATCATTATAATCAATTAGTGTAACAGTTCTTTTACAAAATCAAAAACATCTCAAAAATATTGTAGTAAACTTTGAAGTCGCAATAGTTAATCGAATAGATTCTCTAAGCAAATATATAATCTTTCAAGGAACAATTAGTCAAATCAATCTCGATTGTTAAAATTTAATATTAATCGTAGAAAATCTTGAGAACGCCTTGTTATTTTCAAAACTGAATATTCTTCATCCGTCCATGATATCAATTAAGGAAAATCTTGACATGATAGAGCATCTGCATAGCATTTAAGATGAAATTCAAATTCCTAGATTCAAGAATGTCTTAACGTACTACACCTTTCTTGGAACGCAAGCAACCTTTACCGAATCAAAACTAATCTTTGCTGTCTATATTCCTATTCTGAAAACTAAATCCTTAGACTTTTAGCGTATTTACTCTATTATCCAAGAAAAGAAAATATTTGTCCTTTCACACCCTTACTTGGCTCGTAACGAAGAAGATGTGCAGATTGGAAACCAAGAATGCGAAAAACTGGAGAAAAATTACTATTGTACCCAAGAAACAATCCCCACTGATAACTGTACCGACGAACTGATAAGAAGCGGAAAACTACCGGACAGATGCTACGCCACCAAGGTCCATATCCAAAATCCTTTAATAGAGCAGATAACAGCTAATGAAGTTCGAATAATCCCTGGGAAACAAGTAGAAATAGAATTAAACTGCCGAAACAACAGAATATTCGAAGTAGCAAAACCAACCCTTATTAACATACCAGAAGGGTGCGAAATCTCCACGAAGGAATTAAAATTCTCCAGAGTCAAAAGAATTAGCGAAGGTAAGCCATTAATTTTACCAAAGTTCGAATTAGAACAAATTAAGATCAGAAGAAACTATCAAACGCCGAATATATCAGAAATAAAATTCGATGAGTTATACGAAATCCATAAAATCGCATAACAACTAACACCGATAGAAGAACAGCATAATACACACGAAATTCGAATCCTATCAATATTTCCAACAATCTTAATCATTGGATGTATCGTCGTAACCTTCTACGTAATTAGACGAAGATGTGAAAAATCAAAAATCAAGAAAGAAAAACTCAAAATCATCGAAGAAATTCCCTTGGAGACAGTTCGCGAAAATCACTCCGTTATTTTCGCCTCTTAAGGATGGAGGAGTTACGCTGCACCTGCACCATATCATATATCATTAGTTAGAAATCATGTAAACTTGTTATCATAGTTCTTTAGTTGCTTTACATTAATTTGTAAATCAGTTTTTGTATAACCAATCCGAGAATAACATCTTTCTTTGTAATAATTAAATAAAATATCTTTTTAAAAATAGTATTTCTGTTTGGAAATACATATATATCATAAACAACTATTTAAATCCGTAAGAAAAGTAATTAACGTGACTTTACAGGACGTTGACTCTTCAGACAGTGACGAACCAGAAGATACATATCAAATCCTTGAAAAGTATTCCCGGCATTCTATCTTTCGAACTAGCTCCAGCTAGGATAAAAATTGCTTCCCATACATTTCTACACTATATCCCTACAAACCCAATCCGAAATCAAATAAAAAATTTAAGTTCACAATATTACTCATTGAAAACTTATTTAATAAGACGAACCAGAAATGTTTATAAACAATTACAATTTGAAGTCAATACTATCAATGTTAAAACGAACTCTATATTTCCATCTAATCGAATTAAAAGAGGAATACTCAACCTTCTTGGCTCACTAATGAAACTAGTTACTGACAATATGGACCAAGAAGACGCTAACAAAATATACGCAAGTACTAGCGAACTGCAAAATGATAAAAATAAAAATTGTTAGAATAGTGAGTTCACAAATAATTCTTAACAAAAATCTTATAGATAGTGTTAATCAATCAATGTCAATCATTTCAAACAATCAGCTTCTGAAATCCAACAAAAATAATGAATTAAGAAAAGCACTCATGATTATTCACACTATATAGAATTTCAAGAAATTTTTAGACAGGCGTTTTAGGCGTTCGTTTATCAGCTGTGTTGTAGGCGATCATTTTCTTTTCTACCTGGTTCTCGTTATGGGCTGTTAGCTCGGGTTTGTTCAGGACTCTTAGGTTCCTTTGGGATGGGACGGCTTCCTGATAGGAACATAATAACTTCCGGCTCGAATTAGGGCCATGTTTCGCAATCTTACTTTGTTTTTAGTAAGAGTTTGAAATGCGGTACGAATAGTTATAAATATCTCGAAGAACCAGCCACTTTGATGTGTCAAAAGTTGCTTTTTCTAAGTTGAGTTCATATGATCGGATAAATTAAATGCGTTTGCACTTCCACTGTTTTTTATTCATATTTTAATAGAAGTATTATTCGTTTGCAGAACAATTAGGAATGTAGCACTGGTTACTAGTTATGAGGTTTAATATGATTATTATTATTACATTATTTGATTGTATTTAATGTTTATTGAAGTTTTAATTATATCGGTAAATTCGCCGGCTGAAGATGAAAGGTAAATACCTTTTTGTATGATGAGTGACTGGTAAGTGACGAATTATATGGTTGGGGCCGTATTTATGTAACGCTCAGAGTGGGCGTAAGCAGGGGAGATCATGTGGGGAATTGGCCAATGGGTGGTATGATTTTAAAATCTAACCGTCATAAACGGCGGTTGAGTTGTGTGTATTCTAGGGTCGTTTTTTGTCATGAAAATGTTGTTTTCGTTATAGATAAGGAAGGTTTTTTAAGCTAGTTGTTTGTATGGGGAGATAAGGTTAAAATTGATGTTTGAGGATTTTGAAGTGTTAAATAGATATTATGAACGAATTTTAAGCAGAAATTATGTGTGTAGGTATAGAAATTTGTAGTGATTATTATACAGGGGTGGAATATAAATGTAATTAATGTATGATTTACAGGAAGAATTTGAGCTTGTCTTGAATTCGTACTGTAATGTTTTTGTTATTTATTTAAACAGTAAACGGGTGGGATAAATTTTAAACACACGGTATGGCTACTTACTAATTTATTTAAACACTAACTCACTAACACTTAATTTATATATACTTAACGAATCACTTAAATTTAATTTATATGCACACAAACTTGATTATTAATTTATATGTCAAATTATCAACTAAACTAAACTCCACAGATCGGTCCTTTATTTATATTAGTGCCTTTTTTACTAGAAAATTCCGGACTGCGGCTTACTCAAAAGCAAATGGTTTTCTGACATTTTCTAGATAAGGCTGGTCATAAAAACACTGTTTAGATAAGATAGTCGTAAACAGTTATAAAAAAACCCAGCGTATTCGCCATAATTCTAACTTTTATACCTGGCTTAGACAGAGTCGGATTTATGGTCTACACCAGTGTGCTGTTTCGTAACATTACCCCCTCCTTAAAAGGAAGTTCCTCCTGGAACTTTTGTGTAGCCGAGACTGGATGTTTGAATCGGCAACTGGCCCCATTTCTACACTTTCCGATCTTATGGAAATAGCAGGGCACCGTCTTCATCGTATACTGATAACGGGGGTTGTAGCTGCAAATTGATATCTGGACACCGGAAGCTTGTAAGATAATCTCTACCATGTTCCTGATGATTCGCCAATCCTGGTTACTGCTAACTCGCTATCTTAGGCATAGCCAGTTTCTTCACGCTGGATTCCAACACATGGTCTCGTAGGTTTCGAAGTGCTTCCCACACATCGCGGTAGGTAGATCGATCTTGAAATTCATTTTTAGTTACCACGTAGAAGACGTACCGCGAATTATGTTTCAGTTTCAGTGTCTTGCCAGGGGCTGGAATCTGGTCTTCAAGTTTTTCTAATTGCCGAACTTCTTTCGAAAGACGGTTGCCAACCCTCGTGCGTTCTGGATACCGGCGGGGATGTTGTATGCCAGTGAATAATCTTCCGGGAGAGTGAACAAATCGTGTTGTTGTTCCGAAGTGACTCCATATCTAGCTTTCCCGGTACCTCCATACGTGCCCATAAATTTATCGAAGGTAGGGTCAGACACATCTCGAATAAGGTTTACTCCTTCCTCCAGGTCATGGTCTCCTTCGAATGGCGCTAGTCGGTTTTGGTGAACTACTTTTGGTTTTCCGTTGGGATCTTGCTTATGCGATATATAACATCATTGATCCTTTTCTTGATTAAGTATGGACCTTCCCAGGATTTTTGTAATTTTGGAGAAAATCCTTTTCTCCTCGTCGGGTTGTGTAACCATACTTTATCCCCTTCTTTAAAACCGCCTTCTGTGGCCTGCGTGTCGTACCGACTTATCATTCTGTCGCCGGCAACTTGAAGATTTGTTCGAACTAATTCATGAATATCCTCCAGCTTCTCAATTGGATCACGTAGTCTTCGCCTGCTAGATTTTCTCCAGGCCGACAGCCAAATTCCAGGTCACAAGGGAGCCTCATTTCACGTCCAAACAAGATTTTCGCCGGTGTTTCACCCGTGGACTCATTGAGACGGCAGATCGATAAGCCAATGCGAATAGGGAAATATAATGGTCCCAATCTCTCTGATGACTTGATACTACTTTGGACAGGTATTTTCCAATACTCCTGTTCTTTCTCTCGACCATTCCATCCGACTGTGGATGTAATGCTGTTGTCCTGGTCTTCTTCATTCCCAGCTTCTCGCAAATCTCCTGGAATAGATGGCTTTCAAAATTTCTTCCCTGGTCACTGTGGACTTCCAAGGGCACTCCATATCGGCTGATGGATTCTTTCACCAATACATCGACAGTTGTGGCCTCTTGATTTGGGATCGCGTAAATTTCCACCCTCTTGGTGAAATAATCTATTACAACCAGGATGTATTTACCCCCATTTTCTGTCGTCGGAAATGGTCCAGCGATATCTAAAGCAATCCTTTCGAAGGGGCTTCCAGCATTATATTGTTTCATGGGTGCCTTTCTCTTGCGATGTGGTCCATTACTCGTAGCACAAGTCGTACATTTCTTACACCAGTCCTTCACATCGTCGGTGCTGTTCATCCAGTAAAACCTTTCACGGACTCGCTGAAGAGATTTCCTCACTCCCAGATGACCTCCCGATGGACTGTCGTGTAACTTCTTCAGTACCTCAGCTACTCTTGTTCTCGGGATAACTAGCTGTCTCCTCATCTCGGAACCATCATCGTTTTCAAGGACTCTTTTCAACAGCCCTTCTTCCAGGACAAGGGAGTCCCACTGAGCCCAATACGCCTTGAGTTTCGGTGAAAATTTTGACACTTCTTGCCAGGTAGGTCGCCGATTTTCTTTCTTCCATTGCCGGATCATCCTCAGGTGAGGATCATTCTCCTGATCTTCTCTGATTCTGGTGGGTGACCATTCCTCGTTGACTACAGTAGTTCTTGAAACTGCAGCTTCCCTAGATTCCACCTTGTTGCAGTGGGAGCAGTCTGTTGGGCACGGCCGTCTGGAAAGAGAGTCGCCATTTCGGTGACTCACACCAGCTCGATGTTCGATGTTGAAATCATACTCTTGAAGTCGTTCAATCCATCGAGCGATCTGGCCCTCGGGATTCTTGAACTGCATCAACCACTTGAGTGCTGCATGATCAGTCCGGATTAAAAACTTCCTACCATAGAGATACTGGTAAAAGTGTTCCACGGACTTCACTACTGCCAAAAGTTCTCTTCTTGTGACGCAGTAGTTTCGTTCTGGTTTGGAGAGGACTTTACTGAAATATCCCAGCACTCTTTCTTGCCCTCCTTGGATCTTTGAGAGCACTCCACCAATTCCTACGTTGCTTGCGTCAGTGTCAAGAATAAAGTCTCCCTCTGGTAATAGATATCCTAATATCGGCGCCGAGGTTAAATGCCTCTTCAAGGTTTCAAAAGCCGTTTGACTGTCTTCGTCCCATTGGAAAGCTCTTGCTTCTTCTGTAAGTCGAGTTAGAGGCTTGGCAATATCTCCAAACTTCCTGATAAATCTTCTATAATACGTGCAAAGTCCAAGGAAACTCCTAATTTGATGTTTGTCGGTTGCTTACGGCCATTGCTGAATGGAACCAATTTTCTCTGGATCCACCGCCACCCCTTCATTGCTCACTATATGACCTAGATAGTTGACTCTGTTTTGGAACAGCTGACATTTCTTCGGGTTTAACATGAGCTGGGCAGCTTGGAGTCGTTTGAATACGTCTTCCAAATTCTTCAGATGTTCGTCAAATGTCTTCCCCAGTACTACGATGTCGTCCAAATAGACCAGGCATGTCTTCCAAGACAACCCTCTCAAGACATTTTCCATGATTCTTTCAAATGTCGCAGTCGCATTACAGAGCCCGAATGGCATGACGTTGAATTGCCATAATCCAGATCCGGTGGTAAAAGCAGTCTTCTGTTTATCTTCTGGGTCCATTTACACTTGTCAATAACCAGACTTCAGGTCCAAGTTGGAAAACAGTTTGCTACCGGCCAAAGTGTCTAGCGTATCGTCAATTCGAGGCAGAAGATAGCTGTCTTTCTTCGTCACGTTGTTAAACTGGCGATAATCCACGCAGAATCTCGTAGTTCCATCCTTTTTCTTGACGAGCACTACTGGAGACACCCATGGACTAGTCGATGGTTCTATTACTTTTTCTTCTGCCATCTCTCGAATTATTCTTTCAGCTTCCTCTCTCTTCGCTCGTGGAAGTCTTCGAGCTGGTTGTCTAATTGGCTTAGCATTACCAGTATCGATTTTGTGTCTGACGGCTGATGTTCTGTCAGTCTTTCCTCCTTTTGGTATGAATAAGTCTCGATACTGCAAGAGAAATTCTCTCATTCTCATTTTTCAGCTCGTTCCAAAGATTGACCAGCTACTGATAACATTTGTTCACATCTGGCATTAGAATTATCAGTCGTCGTTGTTTGACGAACTATAGACGTCACTGGTACGCAGGATCCAATCTTGGTTTCCTTCTTGATGGTAATTGGGTAATCGTTCACGTTTATTAATCGTACAGGGATCTCCTTCTCCGACGTAACCAATCTTTTTCCAATTAGTACTCCTTTGCCAACCTCCTCGGTTCCATCATAACCGGTGTACCTTCCTCCATGATTCCCTGTAGCCGTGCTACTATCATGGTTTCGTTTCGTGCAGGTAGAACGGTATCTTCCTGTACAGCTGTCAACACCGCGCTGTCTTCATGTGGATGAAGGAATACCTCCTCGGAACCCATTTTAATGGTTCTGTTTCTCAAGTCTAATTGGAAACCATGTACATTCATTACGCCCATTCCCAGAATCACGTCTTCTTCAATGTCAGCTACGATTACCGTATGCGTGAACTTTTCTGCGCCTATTCCCAATTGGATTTGTGTTTCCCGGTGAACGTTGGCACTCTCGCTTGTGGCGGTCCGCAGTCGCAGTCTCGTTGGTAGAAGCTTCTTCTTGGGGTTTATTATCTCTGGTCATATAATGGTTCTAGTTGCTCCAGTGTCAACCAGCAGAGCATATTTCTTGCCATTTACTTCGCCATCCACACATACACTGTCGTTGGGACATCTGAGCTAAGCTATCAGTATGAGAGGGTCTTTGGAATGATCATGGGTCGGTGCTGCCCCCTCGTAGCCGACCCTTTCTAGTTTTCCTGTGACTGGTTTTTGGTTTGCAGGAGTCTTCGGGCGCTTACACAAACTACGTACATGCCCTAGCTCGCCACAATTCCAGCATCTGATATTTCTCGGCTTCTTGTCCATCATATTTTTTATTAAACTGACGAACTGGTCAAATTTGTCTTCGCCACCTTCTTGTTGGATGGTCCTAATTTTGTTATATCCTAATGCCTTCGTTGCTGCTTCATTTTCAAGAGCAGCTGTCAATGCGTCGACTAATGTTTTCGGATGGGCTAAGCGAAGCGTTCTCTGCATATCGGGATCACGTAAGCCATCAATAAAAGCCTGGATGCCCAGACATTTCATCATGTTCTCTGGTGAAATTGACTGTCTCGACCCTTACTTCGTGGAATATGCTCATATTAGTGTTTTTAAATGAAACTCAAGGTCTCTAGTTAATTCCACAATATAATACAAGTTATTGAAAATTCTAAGAAATTGACAATTGTTTCGATAAATCAATATCATCGTCAGATGATATTGATTTATCGAAACAATTGTCAATTTCTTAGAATTTTCAATAACTTGTATTATATTGTGGAATTAACTAGAGACCTTGAGTTTCATTTAAAAACACTAATGTTCTCTGGTGCTGACGAATAAGCAAATCGAACTAGTCGGGCAATGTCCACTTCATATTCTTGAAGGGATTCATCACGTTTCTGCCTTCGGTTCTTCAGCTGAGATTGGTACAAATGTTCTAGATGTTCACGTCCATATCGCATGTCCAACCTCTTTTTCAGCTGCTCGAAGTCATCCGTTTCTTCTGAAGCACATCTAATGCATCTCCCCGAAGCGCGATAGTTAAGTTCACAGCCTTCTCTCTCATTTTGCCATCGAACGTTGGGGCCTTGACTCGGGTAAAACTGCCAATATCATCTGTCTTGTGTTTTGTTTCTGACTTGCAGATCTCGATTTTCTTTTCTTCTGCTGAAGTGTCTTGTGTTTTTAAATCGGCATTCTTTGTCTCTAACTCCTTGATTTTCTCGTCCATCTGTTTTCCATCCTTGTAATCTTATTCTCCATGTCTGATTTTAGAGACGAAATTTTATTCTCGACTTCAGCAGCAATGTCATTTTTCAATGATAAGATATCTGCTGATATATCATTCTTCATAGCAGAAGTGGAGACGACATCCCAAAGCCGGTCACCATAACAGTGTTCTTCCCAAGAAGCCAAGACATGAAACTGGAGAAGATCCTCCAACTTGTCGAGGTTCAGAACTCCAACCTCAGTACTGAGGGTTGGAGCAATGTCATTTTTCAATGATAAGATATCTGCAGATATATTAGTCCACATTAGTAGAAAGAAAATCTTAAGTAAATTAAAGATACACTAAAGATCAATAGAACGAAAAATGATAGGAATAACGCTTAAAGACCATAAAACCAATGAGTGGATAAGAAATAGAACCAAGGTAGAGGACATAGTGAGGCGAATAGGCAGTCTTAAATGGAACTGGGCCGGACATGTTGCCCGAAATAAAAACAACTGGAGCGGAAAAATAACAAGATGGAGACCTTGGGGGGAGAAAAGGAAGCACCGGCAGACCACAGCAAAGATGGTATGATGACATCAAAAGAACAGCCGGACTTAACTGGAACCAAGTGGCACAGAACAGGGAAAACTGGAAAAATATGAGAGAGGCCTATATCCAAAGGATAGAAAACGGCTAGAAGAGAGAAGAGAGAGAGAGTAGAAACCTTGTCCATGTTAGCAGAAATATAATTCTTCATAGTAGAAATATCGTTCTTCATATCCGAAAAATCGTTCTTCATTGTTAAAATCTTCTCGTCCATGTTAGCAGAAATTGACGAGATTAAGGTGGAAGCCTCGTCATTAAATAAAACTGTTTCTGGATCAAAGCCGTCATTTTCCAGTGCCACTTCAAGTCTTTCTACTAATTCACTTTTCTTACCGGACGTTTCCAACTCACGGTCTTTCGATTCTGCTCTTAATTCCGTGACCCTCAGATCACATAGTCTCTTGGCCATTTTTACGTAGCAATTTATTTATATTACCCCAAACCTGACACCAATGTAATGTTTTTGTTATTTATTTAAACAGTAAACGGGTGGGATAAATTTTAAACACACGGTATGGCTACTTACTAATTTATTTAAACACTAACTTATTAACACTTAATTTATATATACTTAACGAATCACTTAAATTTAATTTATATGCACACAAACTTAATTATTAATTTATATTAGCCCTTTACTGTTCGGTGTATTTTTGTTTATTTCTCGATGTCAAATTATCAACTAAACTAAACTCCGCTGATCGGTCCTTTATTTATATTAGTGCCTTTTTTACTAGAAAATTCCGGACTGCGGCTTACTCAAAAGCAAATGGTTTTCTGGCATTTTCAAGATAAGGCTGGTCATAAAAACAATGTTTAGACAAGATAGTCGAAAACAGTTATAAAAAAATCCTGCGTATCCGCCATAATTTTAACTTTTATACCTGGCTTAGACAGAGTCGGATTTAGGGTCTATACCAGTGTGCTGTTTCGTAACAGTACAATAATATACCTCCCGAGGAGTACGGATTCAGAAGCGGCCATAGTATAGTCTCTCAAATAATCAAAGTACTAAACTACATTAGACAATCCTTTCAGGCAAAAAACAAAGCCATAATGGTAAAATCGACATACAAAAAGCTTTTGACTACGTATGGCTCGGAGGATTAATATACAAATAATTAAACTGAAAATACCTAATTAATTAATTAAAATTTTAAAGTCTTATCTAACTAATAGAAAATTGTACACTAAAATTAATAACTACACAGCTGGTCCATTCTCAGTTCAAGCTGAAGTACCGGAAGGCTCTATCTTATCACCTTTACTTTATTCCATATTTATCCACGATATTCCAACCTCACCTCAAAAATTAACCGCAATGTATGCCGACGACACATGTTTTGTAATATCGGTAAAGAATCCTGATCATGTATTGAAAGCCGCAGAAACACACATTAACACAAAAATAATCGCCTATTTCCAACTACACAAACTAGCTATCAACGCATCCAAAACAGAGTATTTATTATTCAGGAGAATAGACGGTCATCTCATCACGCCTAGCAATACCCTAAAATACTTAGAGTATACTTTGCAAGGCAATATAAATGCAAACTCGTACATGACGCAACATATACATAAAGCTAAAATAGCAATGAGTAGACTGTACCCTCTCATATCTCGACACAGTAAAGTCACAAGACAAAACAAAATACTTATATACAAAGGAATCATAAGACTGATACTCACTTATGCAGCCTCAGTATATTACACAGGCACAAAACATAACGTCTACTCCCTGCAGATGGTACAAAACAAGTATTTGCGGATGGCGATTAAACACAACTGCTATCCTAAATTACCCAGCACTCATGGTTACATGACAAAGCCGATATACCTAGGTACTATCAGAGACTTTATAACCAAAATCTCTTCAAACTTTTATAATTATTGTCTACCAAAAGATCTTCGTAATAGTCTCATAGACGCAAATCACGCAGAAGACATCCGAGGTAGTGGGTGTAGGTTTCTGCATGGCTCGTTAATTACATAACAAGGTTGTTCAACTCCAAACCTATATTCTTCAACAATGTGAAAATCACTCCGTAGGGGAGAGTAGGGAGACTTGATCCCCAGGGAGAGTTGATCCCCACTTTGAATTTACCGCCCAAATATCGTATACCGCGTTTCGTCGGCAACACTGGTTGAGTATCACGCACTTTTAGTCAACAAGCTTCATCCGAATATGCAGGTATTGCTTGCTATGATTTTATAAGAGTTTTTAAATTTTACTGTGTTTAAAAATATTTTATGGTGAGTACTAAATGTTTAGTTACCTACTATGTATAAACAAAATCTGGTTTATAGTATATTAGTGTCATTGTGTGGTATCTGGCGAATATTTTTAGCTAATTTGTGCTGCGTAATTTAGGTTATGTTTTGATTTCTTGCCATTTTGAATATTTAGTGTGTTCTCGGGAGAGTTGATCCCATTGCGCTAAGGGAGATATGATCAGGGGATCAAGTCTATCTTATCGAGTTTTAATTGGGGGGATCAAGTCTCCCCTATGTAATTTTATATATATTTTTTCGATTTTATTTCAGATGCCAAAAAATTACAAACCTAAAGTTGGTGCAAAGAAGCGTGTTCAGTACGATTCTGAAATTATAGCTGCAGCTGTTGCTGCAGTGAAAATTGGGGGGTCCTTTAAAGACACTGTCAAACAGTTCAACATCAATGTAATGACGTTAAAGCGAATAATTAGATGAGGAGAAGATCATTTGCCTGGGTTTCAAAAAGCACAAATTTTTAAAAGTGAAGAAGGACTGCAGTTTTCAGAATATCTTATTCAAGCATCTCGCTTAAATTATGGTTTGTCTTTAATAAAGTTTCGCGAACTTGCCTATGAGTTCGCTAAGGCAAATAATAAAAAGATTCCTCCATCTTGGGAATCAAAAAAATAGCAAGCAGGGATTGGGCAAAATGTTTTATGGAGAGACACAGCCGATCATCTCTCAGAACTCCTGAGCCCACTAGTCTAGCCCGTAGTTCCGCATTTAATAAATTTACAGTGAGCACCTTTTTCGAAAAATTGCGAACTACGCTTGAAAAGTATAGGCGTACTCCTGAAAAATTTGGAATATTGATGAAACAGGAGTCACAACTGTTCACAAGCCAGGGAAAATTATTGGTGAAAGAGGTGTTAAGCAAGTAGCAAAATTCACGTCGGGTCAAAGAGGACAGCTCATAACAATTTGTAGTGCAGTAAATGCTTGTAGAAATCATGTTCCTCCTTTCCAAATTTTTCCACTTGTAAACTGGCAAGGTCGCATGCTACAAGGTGCACCACCTGGTTCCGCAGGAGCTCCTCATCCATCTGGATGGATAACAAAAGAAAATATCTGCAACATTTTCAAAAATATTCCCTCTGATCTTCGGACGACAAACAATTAGTTATTCTCTATAACCATGACAGCCACGTTAACCTCGAAGTTATCGATTTTGCCCGAGCCAATGGTGTTATCCTTCTAACGTTGCCACCGCATACATCACGCAAGTTACAGCCACTGGACCGAACCATTTTCGGACCTTTGAACACGTATTACAATTGTGCTGCATCTGATTGGATGACCAGCCATGGAGCAAAAAATATAACAATATATGGCAATCCTAGCCTCCTTGGAGAAGCTTACCCCAAAGCTTTCTCTCCAGCGAATATTATTAGTGGATTCAGAGTGTCCGGAATGTTTCCATTCAATTCCAATATTTTAAGAGACGATGAGTTCTGCTCAAGTTTAGTGACCGATAGGATAAATCCTATGGGAGAAACTCCAGATTCTGATGCTTCAGAATTACCTAGAATTCGTTCACCTAGTCCTCAGCCCGGACCATCTGGCCATCGTGATCAATCGCCAGTTCAACCTGTGTCTACAATGGTGTCCCCAATGGAAGTTTTTCCATTTCCCAAGGCCCCACCGAGGGTTGCGAAGCAAGCGACAGGTCGTAATCGAGGTCGATGTAGAATTTTGACTGATACACCTGAGAAACAGGAATTGGAAGCACAATAAGCAGAGCGTCAAAAGGAGGCTTCAGGTGTAAAAAAGAATTTTTCAAAAACGATAAAAAGTCCCAAAAATAAAAACAATTTAAAGAAATATGAAGAGCGACCAAAAAGCGAGAATTCTGAAGATGAAGAGGTTTGGAAGGCCAGTGACGATAGCTTAGATGATATCGAGCCATTTTTAGATCCAGCTAGTGATAGTGACAATTTCGAAGTGGAGGTGGACGATTTCTTCGAGGCATGCGCTCCTAAAATTGGAGACTTTGTATTCGTTGAGTTTAGCAGAAAGAAGGGAACAACTTATTTTGTAGGGCAGGTGACCGAAGTTCAATCAACAGCTTCAGAGGTACTAGTATTCTTTTTAAGGAAGAAAGAGGCACATTTTCACTTCCCGGTAACTAAAGATGAGGGGCTTGTGCCCACAGATGACGTAAAAAGAGTTTTGCCAGTACCTGATGTCAGACGTGGACTTTATAACTTCAAAATAAGATTTCTTAATGTTTGTATTGGATAAACTGCAAATATTTAAATAAATATAAATACTCCCATAGATTATTACTTTATTCATCTGTATAGTGCACTTTACTAATCAAAAGTAGTCGAGGGAGACATGATCCTAATGGGATCAACTCTCCCTGAGAGGGGGACACTTGATCCCATTTGGAAAATAATTAAAAACATTTTTCCACTTGGTACTCAATCAATTTTTTACGATAATTTGAATGTTAATGTTTATGTTAAGGTTATTACATTGTAGTAAATTTCAGAAAAATTAGAAATACCTTGTATAGTACGATCTAGATTCAATATACTAAAAATGGGATCAAGTCTCCCTACTCTCCCCTACAAATAAATAAATAAATAACAAAAGAAACGTCAGTCATGTTGTGTTCTCAAATACTAATTTCCCAATCAATTTTGAGACTGTCTTTTAGCTGCTTTCCAGGGAAAACTCAGCCGAAAGATGCTAGGAGCCACAAACTCATAACGGGACAAAGTTATGTAAACTATCAAAATTAATGGATACTGCTGAACAAGGAAGAAGCCATACCACCACCTCAGACGCTCGCAGTATTCTAAAGAATCGCCAGAACATCGGCCCACGTTTGTATATATGTAATTTAAAAAAATATATTATTATTATTATGCGTTTGGTAGTGAGTAAAATGATGATCAATCAATCAGTGGTGCGAAAGTTTCATTACGAAGCTTACAATGGTCCCAACAGATATGCCCTTTGAGTTTAGACGACTTAAATTTTCGATTGTTCTTGCACTCGCGATGACAACTAATAAATCACAATTCTTAAGTGTTTGTAGTCTGAAGAAATTGCATATTTTTCTAATGGTATGTGGCATGTTCACATGTTTACAAACCCGCTTTATTCTTGCGCCTGATAACAAAACGAAAAATGTCGTATATCACAAGGTGTTTTACTGAAGAGAATCAACCCGATGATGCAAAATACATAGCTTCAATAAAGCAAATGTCTTAGCCAACTTAGCACACTGAACGAGCTGTCGATCAATTTGGATAAAGTAAAAATCAAACTTACGTTACCTTATGAGAACTGTCACAATCTTCGATCGATCGCTGTCAGGTCCAATCGAGATGTTTGATTTTTAAACTCTCTAATTTTACTAGACACTCGATACAGCCGCGCATGCGTAAATAGAAATTTGCTTCTCTAACCTCGATTTTTATTTACGTATTTATTTCATACATACAAGAATATAAATAAAATAAAATCTATTAGTTCAGAACTATATAAAAATGGAAAATCAATAGACTCCTGAGAAAATAGATTTAATGATAAAGTTAATAAGCGATCGACAAAAGACGTCTACGACCAACCGATCATTTAACTTGAATATAACAGAGAAATTTTGGCGATCTATTGTAAAACAACTTCCACAAAAAAGTGGTGTGTTTTAATAAAAATAAAGAAATTTCCTGTTTCGACCCTTACTCTGTGGAATCTACTCATATTACTTTTATAAATAAAACTGTGTCTGTTTCTAAATAATTCCACAATATATTGAAAAAATAGTACAAATTCAAAAAAAAATTACAATTGTTCCGATACTACTATCGTCGTCAGAATGACAGAAGTTACATTTCATGTGATGCCTACCTGACTAGACTAAGAAGTGACCACCTTGTGATTGACTAAATATATATGAATTGGAAATAGAAGAAGATATGATATTACAAATATTAAAGCTTAGATATTATTAACACCAAGGGGATTTCCTAGATATCTTTTTTCCACTTAGGATCAGTATAACTATGCAATGATATAGAAAAAAAATCCCAATGGCACAAGACCAATTGGACAGGCTTATTTTAGTAACATTTTTGCATAAAACCCAAAATAAAAAATTAGATACAAAAGTAATAGAATGATTTGAGATGTACAAAAAATCAAAGTAACATTTTGGTATCAAATCAAAAATAAAAAAAAATTCTGGTAAATTTGTGAATTTTCTTAAATAAATGTTTTAATATACGATTTAGAAAAAAATGTTAAATGAAAAAGTTGTAGAACGTGTTAAGGTCTATGAAAAAGCTCAGTAATTTTTTTGCGTCAAATGAAAAACAAAGAAAATACGATTTTTTTTCAATTTTGACAGACCGCCATTTTGTTTTTACTGGGCCGATTTGGCTCATTAACGAACTCGTCCAAGATTTTGGCATAACCGATTATTGTAACAAGTTTGGTTTTGAACCGTCAAAAAATACGCCCTCTATCGTGCTTTCAAAATCCGTTATAACACACACACACACACATATATATATATATATACAAATTGAAAAATATTTTTTGGGGATTGCAGCAAAAGAGGAAAAATACACTCTATTCAATTCTCCAAGCTTTCGAAAATCTTTATTTACATCATCAGGGAACTACAATAAGGAAAGAAAATATAAATTATAAAAAGTGTTCTTAGAAACATTTCTACAACTTACATTGATCGGGATTGCATCATAGATCTTGAATACAGGAAATGTGTAAAATAGCAAGTCATTAGAGAAATAGGTCCAGTCGGCAATACAATTGACTACTACTGGTTCAAGTTTGAAACATTATTAAAAAGTAAAAATTAAAACATTAAAAAACGAGAATCCACACACCCACGCGGACTTGTGAGAATAATGGCGGAAACTGAAAATGTCAGGTTAAGTACAACATTCATCATTACTAAATGAATGAAAAGAATCGATCTTTGCAATGACGCGAGACACTGAAACAATCGAATTGAAACTTTCAAAAGAATACCAGGGTGGTACCAAAATTATGGAACTGTTGTGACATATCACTCCAAGGAAATTCTCATTAACGAGAATTAATATGTGATTATTGATGTTATTTATTATTATTATTAATATTATTATGGATCTTTTAATAAAGGGGGAACACCTACCATGATGACACAAGTAGGAAACTAGTGAGAATTATTAATATTATCATTATTATTATTATTGTTATTAATATGAAGACAATTGTGCTTATCAAGCGTTAGGGGAGTAGAGATTACTCAAATTCTGAATATCAGTCTTCTTATTCATACAACCTTCTTCTTGGAAGATGAGGGCCATTTCCAAAAACAATCTTGTTATAACTTCTCTCACGAGAAAGGATTTTAACTCCTTCAAAATCAATGACATGATCCAACGAGGATACATGATTAGCCAGAGAACATCTTTCAGGATGTAACCTTATATCACTTTTATGGAGGGATACACGGCTGGAAATTTTTTGTGAGGTTTGACCAATATATGAGAGGCCACAACTGTTACAACACAGCTTATAAACAACATTACTACAATCCACGACAGGTATCTCGTCTTTTAAAGGACTATAAATTGACTTAACAATCAAGGAACTCCTGCAGGCAAACCTAACATTCTGTAAGTATTGTGAAAAAATCCTAGTAAGTCTGGGCGTAATTTCCTTTATATAAGGCAGAGAAACCGTTAAAACGGAAGGAATCGTTCTAGAGGCCGAGAGAGGATCCAACTCAGCTGCACTTGCTGCGTCAATTGATTGTATTGAAGTATGTGATAAAACAGAAGACGTGTTGAAGATGATCTTTCTTAGTAACTGTTTTGGATAGGAATTGTCCAGGAACAAACTGAAGAGAATATCACGATTCTTATTTCTAAACATAGGGTCAGAGAGGTTCATAACTCTAGCTGTCATTTGTTTAACGAAGTTAACCTTTATGCTAAATTTATGGTAAGAATTGTAGTTGAGATATCTCCCAGAGCTACTTTGTTTTCTATACCAATCAATTATAATCACATTATCAGGAGACCTAGTCCATAAAGTATCTAAAAAGGGGACAGCCATGTTAGAGTTTTCTGTTTCGAGAGTAAACTGAATATAAGGATCATAGCTATTAAAGGTGAAAAGGAGATCTTGGGTGGAATCCACAGGGCAAGCCAGAATTATATCATCTACATATTTCTTGATGAAAGGTACAGAAATATGTAGATGATATAATCCTGGTTTGCCCTGTGGATTCCACCCAAGAACTCCTTTTCACCTTTAATAGCTATGATCCTTATATTCAGTTTACTCTCGAAACAGACAACTCTAACATGGCTGTACCCTTTTTAGATACTTTATGGACTAGGTCTCCTGATAATGTGATTATAATTGATTGGTATAGAAAACAGAGTAGCTCTGGGAGATATCAACTACAATTCTTACCATAAATTTAGCATAAAGGTAAACTTGGTTAAACAAATGACAGCTAGAGTTATGAACCTCTCTGACCCTATGTATAGAAATAAGAATCGTGATATTCTCTTCAATTTGTTCCTGGACAATTCCTATCCAAAACAGTTACTAAGAGAGATTATCTTCAACACGTCTTCTGTTTTATCACATACTTCAATACAATCAATTGACGCAGCAGGTGCAGCTGAGTTGGATCCTCTCTCGGCCTCTAGAACGATTCCTTCCGTTTTAACGGTTTCTCTGCCTTATATAAAGGAAATTACGCCCAGACTTACTAGGGTTTTTTCACAATACTTACAGAATGTTAGGTTTGCCTGCAGGAGTTCCTTGATTGTTAAGTCAATTTATAGTCCTTTAAAAGACAAGATACCTGTCGTGGATTGTAGTAATGTTGTTTATAAGCTGTGTTGTAACAGTTGTGGCCTCTCATATATTGGTCAAACCTCCCAAAAAATTTCCAGCCGTGTATCCCTCCATAAAAGTGATATAAGGTTACATCCTGAAAGATGTTCTCTGGCTAATCATGTATCCTCGTTGGATCATTTCATTGATTTTGGAGGAGTTAAAATCCTTTCTCGGGAGAGAAGTTATAACAAAAGATTGTTTTTGGAAATGGCCTTCATATTCCAAGAAGAAGAATGTATGAATAAGAAAACTGACATTCAGAATTTGAGTAATCTCTACTCCCCCCTCCTAACGCTTGATAAGCACAATTGTCTTCATATTAATAACAATAATAATAATAATAATGATAATATTAATAATTCTCACTAGTTTCCTACTTGTGTCATCATGGTAGGTGTTCCCCCTTTATTAAAAGATCCATAATAATATTAATAATAATAATAAATAACATCAATAATCACATATTAATTCTCGTTAATGAGAATTTCCTTGGAGTGATATGTCACAACAGTTCCATAATTTTGGTACCACCCTGGTATTCTTTTGAAAGTTTCAATTCGATTGTTTCAGTGTCTCGCGTCATTGCAAATATCGATTCTTTTCATTCACTTAGTAATGATGAATGTTGTACTTAACCTGACATTTTCAGTTTCCGCCATTATTCTCACAAGTCCGCGTGGGTGTGTGGATTCTCGTTTTTTAATGTTTTAACTTTTACTTTTTATTAATGTTTTAAACTTGAACCAGTAGTAGGCAAATGTATTGACGACCGGACCTATTTCTCTAATGACTTGCTATTTTACACATTTCCTGTATTCAAGATCTATGATGCAATCCCGATCAATGTAAGTTGTAGAAATGTTTGTAAGAACACTTTTTATAATTAATATTTTCTTTCCTTATTGTAGTTCCCTGATGATGTAAATAAAGATTTACGAAAGCTTGGAGAATTGAATAGAGTGTATTTTTCCTCTTTTGCTGCAATCCCCAAAAAATATATTTTTCAATTTCTGTTCTAATTGATCAGCAACGATCACGGCGTTTTTCTCTTTTCAGCTATATATATATATATATATATATATATATATATATATATATATATATATATATATATATATATATATTATAACGTATAAATAAGATATAAATAAATATAAAGATTTTGTGAAACAAAGAGATTAGGAAATACCAAACACTAAAACATTAGATTACACTTTATTAATAAAAAAGGCAAGAATGAGATATTAATGTTGCTTATGTTTATTAGATATTTGTAAATGCTTTCATATCAATTTGTTAGTACAGTTTCTCTGTAATTTTGAAGACTTCATAACTTATAATGAAATAAATAAAAAGAAACATTACCTTTAATCAAAAATTCAAAACCGCAATAACAAACATCATCCATTTGATTAAATCCCTTGTATAGAAATTGCATGAACACATGATCTAAAAAAAGAACGAAATATTAAACAATAAGTATTCAATGATATAAAAATATTGTTGAATGTTATGATACAATATTTACAAAGATGTGGGTTAGAATTTTGACGCTGTAAATGTCAATATGTCTCAGCGACAAACGCGAGCGACAGAAAGTTAAAAACAAATTTATAGAATCAATAAATGGTAACTAATTAATGAATTTAAAAGACAATATAGAATTAGTGTAAATAATTAGAATAAATAATGTTGAAAAGTTATTTAAAAGAATTTATGTAAATAGACAAGTAAATTTGTCACAACAAGAAATTATATAAAAAGGAAAAACAAACTAAACATTGTCATGTCAATACATTATAGTATATCACCCAGTATAAACTGTTTATTTCACAAATATACAATGAACTTTCAATGTAAAACTATAATGTTAAGTGAAACGTATATCGGTAAATGATAAACCTTTTGAAGTGTAATAAGTGAAAACGCAAATCAAATGCTACAGACAATGTGTGATTGGTTTAGAAAAATATTGACAAGACGAACTTTAATCAACAAACAATAAAATAAATACTATTGAAGATAGTGACCTGGAAAACAAAAGACTTTGTTTATTGAAAAAGATTGAAGGAGAAAGAGTTGGTGGCTTGGCGTCGTTTGAGAGAGAGCTATTCAAGATATGTTCCTGTAATTTTTGGAAAATTACCAAATTATGATAGAAAAGGTCATAATTCTCTTATAAAAAACATGTTCCAGTACTCACCGAACCTATACATTCAATTTCCTGAGGGAATAATCAATTTTCTCCAAATTATCCACTTTTGAATTTCACAAGTAGCATTCCTGTTTCCAGAGAAGTACATCCTGATTCCAGAACCAAAGGTCAGTGCGTATAAATAATAACAGATACATATCAATACCATACACAAACCAACTGTCAGAAAAACTGAAATACGTTTTATCTAAACACAACATTAACGTATGTCACAGAACTCAAAATACCTTATCGCCATTGTTCACTAAACTGAAAAGCTCAATTAAAACCAAAAAAAAAATCTAACGTAGTGTATTCTATACCATGTTTAAGCTGCCCGAAGAAATATGTAGGTATGTCAACACAAACTCTAGAAAATCGCTTAAATGGTCACAAGTACACAAAAAATGCGTCCACCGCCCTACATAAACACGAAACCAGGGAACACCATGAATTTGACTTCAATAGCACAAAAATACTAACCCAGGATTCTAATTACCATAAATTAGCAATCAAAGAAATAGTACATATGAAAAAAGAGAAGAATTCATTGAACGATAAACAAGACATAAAAAATCTAAGTCAAATTTATCATAATTTAATTGTGTAATAAATTTGGAAACCAAAATATATACATCCAATAACAAAATAAAAATACTACACACTTTTGATTTCACTCGTATATCGTGAATTTGGTTCTGAGGTGAACACCTTTATTATTTTATCAACAAACTTGTTTTTATATGTTTTTATATGTTCAGTGTCCTTTTTGTACACGTTCCAAAATTGTATATCGATTAATTGTAAATATTTTATTCTGTCCAAATAAGACATAACATCTTTTTGAGAAAGCTCCCAACAAGGAGCGAAACGTCAAAGTATGTAGACGATTTTAGTTTTTTATTTATTTATGACCTAAACCCAAGAACAAGAAATGAAAAATATTTTAAATGGTCTAAGAAAATTAAGAATTATTATAAATTGCAAGGGTTAAAACTGCAATCATACTACGAAAATGCCATTTTTCGAAGATATTTCCAATAACTATGGAAACAACACTAAGAAGTCAATGAAAACTATAGCGACAACATACACAAAACTAGCCAACCAGAAAAATCGAAGAATATTTTTATTACGATGCAAAGACGACAATATCCAACCCAAGTTTTTAAATTTTAATACATCACATGTAACATTTACAGGTGCGTACCTTAGAAATAAATTTAACGATATTTTAAACAACATGAAATCAAAAATTATAAATTTACTCATAACTGAAACAACACAAAACATCAAAAGATTAGAGTTAATAATCAAAAGTGAAACTAACAATATAAATACCATTCTACCTAAAAAAATTTTTGACAACTTTATAAATTTAGAAAAAAATAAATATGGAAAACAATTCAACATAATTAAAGAAAAGAATACAAAAAAATTGATAACTTGATTACACAATTACCACAAAATGAAATAAACATAAATACATCTCAATGGCTGAAAAATATATCAAACACTGACATACCTAATGATGTAGCTGAGGTTTTAGCGTTAGGAAAAAATTTTGCTCTTCCCATTAACAACGAACATAAACTACCTTATTCAGAATACAAAGCCTGTATAGAAACAGCAATTTTTGATAAACCAGAACACATAAAAATGAAATTAGAGCAGATTCAGTCAATATCATAACTAATCATAAAATCAAACTCCACCATAAAAAAACTAAAGAAAATAAATTACAAAAAAATATACAAAAACGATTTAATAAAACAAAACAATTTATTGGAGATAATCCACAAATAACAATATTACAGCCTGATAAAAGCAATAAAACTGTCGTAATGGATACAGTTGACTATGATAAAAAAATGAGGGAAATAATAAATGACAAAAAAGTTTATAAACCACTAAAATCTGATCAAACAAAATCTTTTCAAGATAAAAACAATAAATTCATTAAAAAATTATTAAGTAATAATTCTATTAATAAATCAGAGGCTAAAAAACTACAAATCAACAACGCTTTAGCACCGAAGATATATGGTCTACCAAAGCTTCACAAACCAAATGTACCATTACGACCAATAGTTTCATATATCCAATCCCCCTTCTATAATCTATCTAAATACCTTTCAGATTGTCTGTCAAATATAATAGGAAAAAATAATTATTACATTAAAGATTCATTCTCATTTAAACATTTTATAGATACTATAAATATACCTCATAATTATAAAATCATATCACTGGATGTTATCTCAATGTACACTAACATCCCAAATGAGTTAATAACAACTGTTCTAAAAACAAAATGGTACTTACTAAGATAACACACAACTCTGTCATGCAATGAATTCATAGAAGGAGTATTACTAATACAAAATAATAATTACTATCAATACCAAGACAATTATTATCAACAATTGGATGGTTGTACAATGGGTTCTCCTATCTCCTCAACGTTAGCACAGTTAGTAATGGAACATCTGGAGGAAGACGTACTAGGGAATTTGGATTTTGATGTATTGTTTTTTAAACGATTTGTTGACGATTGCATAGCGGCTATTCCGTCAGATAAAATTGATAATTTGTTAAATTCTTTTGATAGTTTCCATCCAAAACTTCAATTTACAATCGAAACAGAGAACAATGCAATACATTTTCTGGACCTAACATTAATTCGAACCAATGACAACAAAATAAAAACCAAACTATACCAAAAGGAGACATGGTCCGGCCGATATCTCAATTACTATTCTAATCATCCGAATGCACAAAAAAACAGTGTAATTGTTGGATTGACGGACCGAGCTATAAAACTTACTTCTCCTGAATACCGTCCAGAAGTTTTAAAACATATCAAAAACACCCTAAAAAACAATCACTACCCGATAAAAAACATAGAACGAATTTTTAAACAACGCACATACAAATTCCACAACAATAATAACAATAATAAAAAACAAACTCAAATAAACAATAACAGATACATATCAATACCATACACAAACCAACTGTCAGAAAAACTGAAGTACGTTTTATCTAAACACAACATTAACGTATGTCACAGAACTCAAAATACCTTATCGCCATTGTCCACTAAACTGAAAAGCTCAATTAAAACCAAAAAAAAATCTAACGTAGTGTATTCTATACCATGTTTAAACTGCCCGAAGAAATATGTAGGTATGACAACACAAACTCTAGAAAATCGCTTAAATGGTCACAAGTACACAAAAAATGCGTCCACCGCCCTACATAAACACAAAACCAGGGAACACCATGAATTTGACTTCAATAGCACAAAAATACTAACCCAGGATTCTAATTACCATAAATTAGCAAGTAAAGAAATGGTACATATAAAAAAAGAAAAGAATTCATTGAACGATAAACAAGACATAAAAAATCTAAGTCAAATTTATCATAATTTAATTGTGTAATGAATTTGGAAACCAAAATATATATATCCAATAACAAAATAAAAATACTACACACTTTTGATTTCACTCGTATATCGTGAATTTGGTTCTGAGGTGAACACCTTTATTATTTTACCAACAAACTTGTTTTTATATGTTTTTATATGTTCAGTGTCCTTTTTGTACACGTTCCAAAATTGTATATCGATTAATTGTAAATATTTTATTCTGTCCAAATAAGACATAACATCTTTTTGAGAAAGCTCCCAACAAGGAGCGAAACGTCAAAGTATGTAGACGATATTTAGTTTTTTATTTATTTATGACCTAAACCCAAGAACAAGAAATGAAAAATATTTTAAATGGTCTAAGAAAATTAAGAATTATTATATATATATATATATATATATATATATATATATATATACGTGCAACCAATGTTGCAACCAATTTTTTACATAAGTCTAATTCAAATAAATCTACTCTTAGTTAAATATTCAAAGAAACCAAACTATTTTTAAAATCCCAACCACAACTCTATATTTTGCAATCGGATAAAGGTGGTTGTACTGTTGCGATGAACAAAACCGACTATATTGAAAAAACAGAACTTTTATTACAAGATCAAGCAACTTACATTAAACTAAATAAAGATCCTACTACGTCAGTTCAAAGAAACTATAATGAATTAATTAAAAACTAAAAAAGAATTCTCCGATGATATTGCTAAAGAATTATTTATTTACAATTCTAGTTTTCCAAAGCTATATTGTTTGCCCAAAATACATAAACCGGATATACCGTTACGTCCAATAGTTAGTTCAGTTAATTGTACTACTTATAAATTATCAAAATATTTGGCAGATATTTTAAAAAATTCATTTGAGGATCGTACTAACTATAATATAAAAGACACCTTTTCCTTTGTTGTTGCTATTAGGGGTTGTAAATTACCAGAAAACTATGTTTTGGTTTCATTGGATGCGGTTTCTTTGTTTACTAACATCCCATTGGATATGATTACCAATATAATTGATAAAAAATGGAACATGGTCGAACCTCATACTACATTATCTAAATATAGTTTTCTATCATTGATTGCATTTATTTTTGACAACACATACTTTAGTTTTAATAAAGAATTTTATAAGCAAATATTCGGTACACCAATGGGGTCTCCTATTAGTCAAATTTTGGCCACAATTGTGTTAGATGAACTACTTGTTAGTATAATTCCAAGTTTGCCTTTTGAAATGCCATTTTTTTACAAATACGTTGACGACATAATTTGCGCTGTACCAGTAGATAAGACGGACGTCGTTCTCGAGTTCTTCAATTCTTTTGATCGTCATTTGCAATTTACAATTGAACATGAAATTGACGCTGGAATACCTTTTTTGGATACCAAAGTTTTAAGATCGGATAGTAATGTAATTTTTCTTGATTGGTATCAAAAGCCAACTGCGTCAGGCAGATTTTTAAATTATTACTCTAATCACCCAAAAAGCCAAAAACATAATTCCGTAATAATGATGAGAAATAGAATATTGCAAATCAGTGATGAAGCATTCGTATCAAAAAACTTAAAAATATTGTTTGATATATTTAAGAACAATGGTTACCCAACAGGCATTTTAAAGAAATTAATATATAACACCGACTTTTATGACGGTCAAGTTGACGAACATAGTGAGCAAACCATAAAATATTATAAACTTCCGTACATTACTAATCTAACTCATTTAATTTTACCTCTGTTTAAAAATTTAACCAATATTAAGATTGTTAAATATAATTTAATAACCAATTCTAACCTTTTTTCTAAAGTAAAAGACCCAACACCTACTTTATACAACACAAATGTTATTTACAAAATGGATTGCTCACAGTGTCAGGGATGTTATGTTGGTCAAACCTCACAATGGCTTAAGCAGCGCATTACCCAGCACAAGAGTGATTGTCGTACTGGGAAAAATAATTGTGCAGTTGTGGACCATTTTTTAAAAACAGAACATACGTTCGACTACAATAGTGCTAAGATACTGCAACATGCGGACCGATACAAACATTGATTGTTTTATGAGATGTATCATATTGCTAGGAACCCTAACGCGATAAACCTCAAAGCAGACACTAATGGACTTAGTAATATTTATTGTCAACTTTTAAAATCATTTTAGAAATTGATTTGTCTTATCACCCTGTAATTTGTTTTAGTGTGTTTCTTGTCAGTTTCTTGTAAACATTTTTATATCTATACCTTATTGGTTTTTTAAAATTATTTTAATTAGTCTTGTCCTAAACCTTTTAATGTCTGGACGTCACTAAATTCCAGACTCTAAAATCTGTAAGTTAACCATTTGTTATTGTGTGCAATTGTTTATTAAATAAATTTTGTAGTATCTCCTGATGAAGCTACCAAACGGTGGCGAAATATTGAGCATAGGATAATAGTTTCATTTCATTTCACTGACCGCATACCCGATAATTCCCCCTCTATATATATATATATATATATATATATATATATATACAGGGTGGGGCAATCTTCTGACTTCGGAGGATTACATCGTTGTGGTAAGAGATAAAACTTCAAAGTTTTGTGTGAGCTAATACAGTTACTGAGGGCACATTTTGAAAATACTTTCGATTCTACAGGGTATTCCAAAACCACGTAGCAACACAAACTTACATTTTTTTAAATAAAACGTACTATATTTTGTTTTAGAATCGAAAAGATCTCAGCAAGAGCGTTACAAAAATATAGCATTCTAATATTTATATGTGTGTTTTAAAAAGATATGGCCAATTATTGGCAAAAAAGACCTCCTCTTTAACACTCTGCAAAACAGTAAATCAAAATAAATTAACAGGTCTTTGTATTCAGTGATCATTCACATATCATTGGCTGTGCTCAGTATTAATTACTTTTTTATCTGTGGCTTCTTTAATACAGGGTGACACAAAACGCAAATCAAGCAATATCTCAAATTTTTTAAATGAATCACCCTATAAGTCTTTTCACAATTTGTTAGTACAATTAATAAGCTCTCAAACGATGTAGTACATTTAGGGTATGAGTTAATGGAAAACCGTAAATATTTTATGATAATGGTCAAAAACACAAATTAAATGGTATTAAATTTTTACATGCAACGTCTTGTAAATTTTAACATTCCTAAGGCATACATTTTAATCGTAATTTTGGAAGCCTCTACAATATCTAATCAATGATATAAAATGTTTGTTAATATCGTAGGTACTTGGAATTATCAAAAATTTCATATTTATGCATGTTTCACTTTCAAGAATTGTTATTATAGGCTTGTTTGAGAAAGAGCGAAACATAATCAAGCCATATTTTTGATTATACCAAGTGGGCTGCTGTCAAAATAGTATCTACAAATAAATGTCAAAGAAATATTGCTGTATTCTTCGTTTGTGTTGTTAGGTTTAAATTATAAATACCTATAATGAATTTTCCGCTGGAAGACATGATCAATATGATTTACGTGCTAGGAGAATGTTCAAAAAATTGTTTACTCGCTTCAAGAGTATATCGTGAAAAATATCCCAATCGAAGACATCCAACCGAAAGAGCTTTCTTAAGACTTAAGGGAAGATTCGACACATCAGGTAATGTTTCCTATCAACCTCATGCTCTTCCAAAACGTGTTTTCAATGAGGACAACGAATATTTAGTAATGACAAATTTGGTTGAGAGTCCTAATACAAGTACTAGAAAACTTAGTACTGAATTAGATATTAGTAGACGAACAATAGGAAGAATAATAAAAAAGAATAAATTTCACCTGTACAAGATACAGATGCACCAAGAGCTTTTGGAGAGAGATTTTCCAATAAGAATAAATATTTGCGAGTGGTTCAGTGGATTAATTAAAGGATATCCATATTTTTTAAGAAATGTTTTATTTAGTGACGAGGCTACGTTTCACAGAAATGGTTTCGTCAACCGCCGTAATTTTCATTTTTATTCGGATAGCAATCCACATTTGTTTAGTACAACGACCCAAACTAAATGGTCCATAAATGCATGGGGAGGAATCTTAGGAGATACAGTTATAGGACCATACTTTTTTGAAGGTAACCTCACTGGAAGAAGGTATTACAATTTTCTAAAAAACCATTTGGGAGAATTATTGGAGGAAGTTGATTTAAGCACAAGAGTTAACTTGTTGTTCCAACAAGATGGAGCATCTGTACATTACGTTTGTTGTGTACGTCGGTGGTTAAACAGACATTTTACTGACAGGTGGATAGGACGTGGTGGACCATTTTCGCGGCCTCCTTGATCTCCAGATCTCACACCGATGGATTTCTTTTTATGGGGATACAACAAGCAACTTGTGTATCAAACAGAACCTACTACCAGAGAAGACATGAAAGAGAGGATTCGTAACGCATTTTCCACAATAATTCCAGCTATGTTAGAAAGAGTAAGATCCTCGTTTTTGAAAAGAATTGAGAAGTGTATGGAAGTACATGGTCGCCATTTTGAACACTTAGCATAAACTATGCTTTTTATAAAATGTCAATGTTTATTTATGTGAACGTAAGTGTTTTTAAAATGTTGGTTTCCATAATTGTTTGTTTTTTAAAAATAGAATAAGTTGGAAAATAAAATACAAGAGTAAGAGTAAAAGTAAAAGATATTTTAGATGCATCCAAAATTACGATTAAAATTTATGCCTTAGAAATGTTAAAATTTACAAGACGTTGCATGTAAAAATTTAATACCATTTAATTTATGTACGTAAAATACTTGTTTTTGACCATTATCATAAAATATTTACGGTTTTCCATTAACGTATACCCTAAATGTACTACATCGTTTGAAAGATTATTAATTGTACTAACAAATTCTGAAAAGACTTATAGGGTGATTCATTTAAAAATTTTGAGATATTGCTTGATTTGCGTTTTGTGTCACCCTGTAATAAAGAAGCCACAGATAAAAAAGTAATTAATACTTAGCACAGCCAATGATATGTGAATGATAACTGAATACAAAGACCTGTTAATTTATTTTGATTTACTGTTTTGCAAAGTGTTAAAGAGGAGGTCGTTTTTGCCAATAATTTGCCATATCTTTTTAAAACACCCTTATAAATATTGGAATGCTATATTTTTGTAACGCTCTCGCTGAGATCTTTTCGATTCTAAAACAAAATATAGTACGTTCCATTTAAAAAAATGTAAGTTTGTGTTGGTACGTGGTTTGGGAATACCCTGTAGAATCGAAAGTATTTTCAAAATGTGCCCTCAGTACCTGTATTAGCTCACACAAAACTTTGAAGTTTTATCTCTTACCACAACGATGTAATCCTCCGAAGTCAGAAGATTGCCCCACCCTGTATATATATATATATATATATATATATATATATACTCGTATATAAACAAAATTGAAAATATCACGGGGATTGCAGCCTAAATAATATTTATATTCTTGTTATACAAAACCGAGCGCTTTTGAAAGACTATTTCTTTCTTTTTCAAGGTTGCATGTTAGAATTATAAGAAATCAAAGAAAACAGGATACATAGTAATCACCTCCGACTTAAGTTAGAGCTAAAATCAATGCCTCAACATTGAATTAAAATGCAATAGGAAACCAAAAAATTGAAAAAGTGAACAAGTAAAAAATTGAAAAAATTGAAACATTGAAAAAATTGACAAATTGCAAAATTGAGTTTAAATTAACAACATAAAATTAATACTTAGCTAAAATCCCTCCTGAAGGAAACTCATTTTGGTTTTTTTAACTTCACCACTACTACATTTTGACAGAGAATATTTAAAACTGATTCGGTTGTTTCAAGTGTATCTAGTTTTTGGATAGACAGTAATGTTTTTTACTTTACCATACCTGCTTTCAGTCGTATTCTCTTCAAACGAGTTTGTTTTATTATATGTCAAACATACCAGGGTAGTTAGAAAATTGCAAAGTGGGATACCAAATGTTGCACCAAAACTAGCAATGAGATTAGTATTTAAAATTTTGGATCTTGATGTCCAATTACTGTTAAAAATTTTTTCTTCTTGCAAAAAAATTATTTTTCTTTCATATAACAGTTGCCTGCTGTTATCATTTGGTAGGTTATTTATAACAAGGAGTTGAATATGCTCAGAGCCACCAAACAGCATGAACTCTCACTTCATCCGTCCCGCGGCTGTGAACACATCCAGGCAGTTATCGCGTGTAAAAAAACACAGGCTAAAAGAGGACAACACCAATAGGTGGTAAGTTTAATTATCACAAGAGGTTTCCTTACAGAAAAGAAAAAATTAATTAAAGTCCAGTCTCTCACCCTGGAATTTAAGATTCTGAAATTGCCAACTTCAGAGGCTGTCACCCTCTGAGTAGCAAGAGTTTTTTTATATTTTAAATTTTCTAATTTAATTACACAACAAACTTTAAAGAGGGAAATGGCAAGCCCCATACCCTGTCAAGTTTGTCAGTCCCGACAGAGGTAGGAACTCACCACAACCTCCCCGAAATGCTGTTGGTTTAAGTACTCTCAATGCCTGGTGTTATTTGATTCAACATGCTATACTATTACTTTTTTGTGAATTATGTTATAGTGTGAAAAAATGTTTATAGCGGAGTTAGTTGATAGTGCAACGCCCGTGAAAGAAACGCCACAATTTCCACACAGACATCCCACAGCAACTAACTAAGGGAAGAATCGTCACTGCTAGCTGGGTTGACATTTGTAAAATGTAACAAATATGTATAAATCTTACTTATATCATCGATGTCAGATTTTTTATTCATAGTTAGGTCATTAACTTGGATGTGGTACATTTCTAAGAATTTACGTTTATTTCTATTTCTTTCAATTTCCAAAATCTCACAATTTCCAAAATCTACGTGATGTGTCTCATCTATTATGTGTTCTGCAAGAGCACATTTTCTTTTCCCTAACCTACTATCACTTTTATGTTGTACCAAACGATTTTTTAAATTTTGTGAGGTTTCACCTATATACTTCTTCTCACAATTCATACATGGTATTTGATAGACCACATTTGTACGTTGGAGGGTCTCATCTTTGTGTTTAAGTTTAGTGAACAATTGGTTTAAAGGCTGCGCTGATTTTTGTGCAATTTTTACTGTGGAAATATCTTTGAAATGTTTAATAATTTTATCAGAGATTTCACCAAGATATGGTATTGATCCGAAAACAACATTAGGTTGGTTTTCACCTTCTGTGTGATTCCTATCTCTGCTCATCCCCCCAGGGACAGATCGATCACTTTGCGTGTTAAAAATCAACTTTTTTAAAATATGTGAAGGGTAACTATTTTGTAATAAAATGTCAAACAATTCTCTATAATTTTTTTGTAAACATGATGGGTGTGAGATCTTTTTTATTCTATTTTTAAGTCCTAAAACCAAGTTCATTTTCATTTTATATGGATGATAAGACATGTAATTCATATACCTTCCTGAAAAAGTTGGTTTTTTGTACCAATCTAAGATCAGGGTATTTGAGTTAGTTCTGATCACTTTCGTGTCTAAAAAAGGTACAAATCTATCACGTTATTCTTCCACTGTAAACTGTATATTATGGTGGTAGCTATTGAAAATATTTAAAATTGTTCCAACTTGGTTGTTAGGTACCGCGGTGATGATATCATCTACATATTTTTTCAAAAAGGGTATGTGAAAGTTTACCTTATTCAGGCAATCAGCAATCAAATCATCCATGACGAACTGAGCAAAAATAGGAGACACAGGGCTGCCCATTGGGACACCAAAAATCTGTCTATAAAACTGCTTGTCAAAAACAAAACAAGTATTATTGCTAATGAAATCTACCATTTTTAAAAAATTACCCAGACTAAGGTTACAACGTTCTTGTATTTGTTCCCAATGTTTTGTTATACTTTGTTTTACTAACGTAATGGGAGTGTTGGTAAATAAAGAGACAGCGATAAGCTGATTATTACATAGTTTTCTGGAATTTGTTGGTTTTGTATGAATTCTGCAAATTTAAAAGAATCTTGTATGTAGTATTCATTGTCAACACTATAGGATTTCGTTAATTTACTAGTTATAAATTGTGCTATTTTATCTGTTGGTGCCTTTACTGATGATATAATCGGTCTTAGACTTAAAGTTGGTTTGTGTATTTTAGGCAAACCATAAAATTTCGGGATTACTGACGAACTCATTCTTAGTGATTTTCTGTCTTCAATATCTATTTGATTAGAGAGTCCCTTAACTAACTGTTGCGCTTTTTGTAAAATTGTTGAGTTTGGATTTCTATTTATTTTAACGTAATATGTTTCATCATTTAAAAGGTTGTTTGCTAGGTCAGTGTAATGATCTTTGTACATAATGACTGTAACGTTACCTTTATCAGCCCTAGTTACTATTAATTCTGAATGTTCTTTGAGAAACTTCTTAGTTTGATTAAAAAGGAAATTGAAATATGAATTGTGTTTTTTATTTTGATGCAGGAAATTTGTGATATTGTTGGTAATTTTCGCTCTAAGTAAGTCTTGCATACCACAGTCTAACCCAATCATTAAATTTTCAATGTCTGCAAGTAAATTCTTAATTTTATCATTTTTAATATTTGGTGGAATGCAGAATTTGTGACCCAATGAAAGAAAATTTCTGACATCTATGGGTATGTCAACGTCTGTCAAGTTCCTGAGCCAATTATCTTGTATTTTGATGGATTCAAAGGAGTCTTTTTTTAAATTGTTAATTTTAGCGATATTATTATTTTTAATCTTATTAAAAAATTTATTCTTAGTTTGTAATTGTCTTTTTTTAAATTCCACCCAGATATCAGTGGGTAGAGACTCTATTAATTTGGATTCTAGGGTGCTCTGGGCCCTTGAAAGTTCATTGACAGACTCATGACAATTTTTTATTTCTAAGTTCATAATTTTGTTTTTTAACCCGTTTATGAAATTGTTAATTCTGTGTGTGTTCCTTCCATTCTCTGTAATTATTGATTTTTCTACATTTTTTAAGTTATTAGTTATGTGTACTGGTGTTATTCCATGTTTCCGGCAATTGAGTAAAAATCATTTCCTGTTTTTTTGTTTTATTAAATTGGACGTTGTTCTGGTCCATTCTTTAAGAGAATTGGAAACCGCCCTACCAAAAGTACGACTAATTTCCTCAAAGAACCCCATTCTATCAGAAAAACAGAGACAAGTAATCACGGCTGAACTATTAACAAACATAATTGAAAATATCACGGGGATTGCAGCCTAAATAATATTTATATTCTTGTTATACAAAACCGAGCGCTTTCGAAAGACTATTTCTTTCTTTTTCAAGGTTGCATGTTAGAATTATAAGAAATCAAAGAAAACAGGATACATAGTAATCACCTCCGACTTAAGTTAGAGCTAAAATCAATGCCTCAACATTGAAGTAAAATGCAATAGGAAACCAAAAAATTGAAAAAGTGAACAAGTAAAAAATTGAAAAAATTGAAACATTGAAAAAATTGAAAAATTGCAAAATTGAGTTTAAATTAACAACATAAAATTAATACTTAGCTAAAATCCCTCCTGAAGGAAACACATTTTGGTTTTTTTAACTTCACCACTACTACATTTTGACAGAGAATATTTAAAACAGATTCAACCCCTTGTTAAAAATAACCTACCAAATGATAACAGCAGGCAACTGTAATATGAAAGAAAAAGAATTTTTTTGCAAGAAGAAAAAATTTTTAACAGTAATTGGACATCAAGATCCAAAATTTTAAATATTAATCTCATTGCTAGTTTTGGTGCAACATTTGGTATCCCACTTTGCAATTTTCTAACTACCCTGGTATGTTTGACATATAATAAAACAAACTCGTTTGAAGAGAATACGACTGAAAGCAGGTATGGTAAAGTAAAAAACATTACTGTCTATCCAAAAACTAGATACACTTGAAACAACCGAATCAGTTTTAAATATTCTCTGTCAAAATGTAATAGTGGTGAAGTTAAAAAAACCAAAATGTGTTTCCTTCAGGAGGAATTTTAGCTAAGTATTAATTTTATGTTGTTAATTTAAACTCAATTTTGCAATTTGTCAATTTTTTCAATGTTTCAATTATTTCAATTTTTTACTTGTTCACTTTTTCAATTTTTTGGTTTCCTATTGCATTTTAATTCAATGTTGAGGCATTGATTTTAGCTCTAACTTAAGTCGGAGGTGATTACTATGTATCCTGTTTTCTTTGATTTCTTATAATTCTAACATGCAACCTTGAAAAAGAAAGAAATAGTCTTTCGAAAGCGCTCGGTTTTGTATAACAAGAATATAAATATTATTTAGGCTGCAATCCCCGTGATATTTTCAATTTTGTTTGTTAATAGTTCAGCCATGATTACTTGTCTCTCTCTCTCTCTCTCTCTATATATATATATATATATTTTTGGTTAGTTTATTTCTTGAACCTATTTTATTTATTTTTCAAAACAATTATTCTTGGGATTTTTTGGTTCTGCATAAAATTGAAAAGTATTTTCAGTTTTTTTTATTTTACATTTTAGTTTATTTTTAACGTTTCGGACAGTCAATGTCCTTCATCAGAAAGGTAATCTACAAAGGACTGTTACAATTAATATGATGTACAATACAAATATATTTCTTAAAACTTACCATAAAACATGGGTCTGCGAGCGCAATGTCCATCACGTATAATTAAAATATCATTCCTAAATTAAAAACTTTTTAAAATAAACACACAAACAACATACACCTTCATCGGTGCAACACAATATGCCTGACAGTCCAAAACCTCACATGTAAAAACAACATTTATCGATTGAAGGCCAACAAGTAGCAGTATTATCGTGTAAGTAAATTAGTTGTAAAACACAGGAGCATGAGCAGACCCATGTTTTATGGTAAGTTTTAAGAAATATATTTGAATTGTACATCATATTAATTGTAACAGTCCTTTGTAGATTACCTTTCTGATGAAGGACATTGACTGTCCGAAACGTTAAAAATAAACTAAAATGTAAAATAAAAAAAACTGAAAATACTTTTCAATTTTATGCAGAACCAAAAAATCCCAAGAATAATTGTTTTGAAAAATATATATATATATATATATATATATATATATACGCACGAATAGTGCGTGACATATGAACAATAAGCAACGAATAG
The DNA here is from genome assembly GCA_963921935.1 of Galeruca laticollis. NCBI lineage: Eukaryota > Metazoa > Arthropoda > Insecta > Coleoptera > Chrysomelidae > Galeruca > Galeruca laticollis. The sequence goes on along the minus strand of OY998175.1, from coordinate 253,346,412 downwards.
ATTAGTGGGTATTGCACGCAAATAGAAGAAGGGGCTACTGAAAAGAGTGGTAACCGCAGACATGCATGTTTCTAGCTCATTAGCCGTCATCGGTACGGTACAACCAAGAAAAGATGTGAAACATGAGAGCAAAGGTGTTGAATGAAACATGAGAAAATATAACAGAATTCAGCAGGATAGTCAAACACAACATTTGTGTCAGTAATATTAGAAGATCTCGAATATTCGAGACAACAACCAGCATAGACACGGAGGTGCATATAACACTCCCGTCTGAAACTTCCGACCCAGATTAATGAAATAATAACAAGATGTACGAATAGTGCGTGACATATGAACAATAAGCAACGAATAGATTAGTGGGTATTGCACGCAAATAGAAGAAGGGGCTACTGAAAAGAGTGGTAACCGCAGACATGCATGTTTCTAGCTCATTAGCCGTCATCGGTACGGTACAACCAAGAAAAGATGTGAAACATGAGAGCAAAGGTGTTGAATGAAACATGAGAAAATATAACAGAATTCAGCAGGATAGTCAAACACAACATTTGTGTCAGTAATATTAGAAGATCTCGAATATTCGAGACAACAACCAACATAGACACGGAGGTGCATATAACACTCCCGTCTGAAACTTCCGACCCAGATTAATGAAATAATAACAAGATGTACGAATAGTGCGTGACATATGAACAATAAGCAACAAATAGATTAGTGGGTATTGCACGCAAATAGAAGAAGGGGCTACTGAAAAGAGTGGTAACCGCAGACATGCATGTTTCTAGCTCATTAGCCGTCATCGGTACGGTACAACCAAGAAAAGATGTGAAACATGAGAGCAAAGGTGTTGAATGAAACATGAGAAAATATAACAGAATTCAGCAGGATAGTCAAACACAACATTTGTGTCAGTAATATTAGAAGATCTCGAATATTCGAGACAACAACCAACATAGACACGGAGGTGCATATAACACTCCCGTCTGAAACTTCCGACTCAGATTAATGAAATAATAACAAGATGTACGAATAGTGCGTGACATATGAACAATAAGCAACGAATAGATTAGTGGGTATTGCACGCAAATAGAAGAAGGGGCTACTGAAAAGAGTGGTAACCGCAGACATGCATGTTTCTAGCTCATTAGCCGTCATCGGTACGGTACAACCAAGAAAAGATGTGAAACATGAGAGCAAAGGTGTTGAATGAAACATGAGAAAATATAACAGAATTCAGCAGGATAGTCAAACACAACATTTGTGTCAGTAATATTAGAAGATCTCGAATATTCGAGACAACAACCAACATAGACACGGAGGTGCATATAACACTCCCGTCTGAAACTTCCGACCCAGATTAATGAAATAATAACAAGATGTACGAATAGTGCGTGACATATGAACAATAAGCAACGAATAGATTAGTGGGTATTGACGGCTAATGAGCTACAAACATGCATGTCTGCGGTTACCACTCTTTTCAGTAGCCCCTTCTTCTATTTGCGTGCAATACCCACTAATCTATTCGTTGCTTATTATATATATATATATATATATATATATATATATATATATAAAACTGGTGAATATTGGTGTACGCAGCAAGAGAAAAGGAAAATTTTCGAGCTTTCGAGGATGGTTGTCCTCATCATCAGGAATACTGAAATGGAAAAAAACAGCATTAAGATACTGTAGTTAACACACAAGATGTAAATAGGAAAGAAATCTAAATGCGACATTTCAAAAACAATACAGTGTATTCTCGTAGATGTTGTATGGACATTACATAAACCTCTAAATAATATACCTCAAACATTCTAGATGACATCCTGATGTTTATGTGCCTAATCAGCAAATACAGGGTGAAAAACTAAGAATGCCGGCTGTCGGCCATATTTCAAAAAATAGTCATGGTACAACTTTAAAAAATATCTTCTGGAAAATGACTCTAAAAAATTGCTGGAAAATATTTTTGAGTTCCTAAAACATCTGCTATGGGGTGGACTGAACACTTAAAACCATAATACTGTGATTATCTCCAAAAAAGACATACTAAAGGTATCTTAGAAATACAATTTCTGATATATTGTTGAGACTATGAAAGAATGTAGTTAGTGACTTTTTGTCCTTATTCTTCAAGTAAGGGGTGGGGAAGGTTCAAACCAAAAATCAAATGTAACACTTTTTTTTAATTGATATCCATGTTTTTGGCGGCATTTAAAAGAGTTTTTCCTCTTAAATCAGATATGCTTAACAAAAATAACAAAATTGAACAATTTTGTCAACGCTATGTGAAAAGTCGACAATTTTCCCATTTTTATCGAAAATTTCAAATGTAATGAGGCATTTTTTAAATTCTGATGAAAAAGGGTTAAAAAATAGGTATCTTTTCCAAGATATAAGATTTACAATATCAGATATAAAAATTTAAAAAATGCTTCTATTTACATTTTAAATTTCCGAGTGGATACAAAATTTTGTTATTAATCTTATTAAACAGAAAAACTCTTTTAAATGCAGCTAAAATCATTATTATCGGTTAAAAACGAAAAAGTTATACATTTGATCATGAGTTTGAACCTTCCCCACCCATTATTTGTAAAATAATGGCAAAAAATCTCCTTAATTAAATTTATTCATAATCTCATCAATATTTCAAAAATTGTATTTTTAGGACATCTTTAGTATGTTTTTTTGGAGTATTATGTTTTCGAGTGTTCATTCCACCCCTAGCGGATATATTAGAGACTGCAAAATATTTTCCAGCAATTTTTCAGGATCACTTACCTAAATGTAACTTTTTTGAAAGTTGTACCAAGATTATTTTCTGAGATGTGGCATACAGTCGTTCTTAGATGTTTATCCTGTACATTTAAAATAAAATAGTAAAAAAAGCAATAAATGATTTAAAACGTTTATTCGCTATTAATGAACAGTACAGTAAATTTGAAAAAAAAACAGGTACAAAATTAGAAAAAAAATATCTTGTCCAGGAATCCAACCTAAAAAAAATAAAATTGTGTAAGCGTATTACATAACAAGTCTGGAAAGTGGAAACTATTGAACGCATTCAGTGAAAGTAAGAAATAAAAAAGGGTATATTAATCTGTAGTTACCATAACGTAACATACTTTGAAACTGAACACATACATTACAGCTAGTTTACAGAAAATTTATTAGAATAGTTTTTAATTATATTAAAACTGATAAAAATTTTACACCATAAAGATTTAATGAAACATTACGTTACATCAACAGAAATCCAATCTGATTAAAGATAATTCTACCGTTTACTTACGGTTACTTTTTCTCAAGCAAGAGTGGCTGTTTCGAGTGCCTCAACCATTCCAGAACGTAAACTTGAAAATCCTTATCTGTGAAACATTTACTTTAGATCAAATTGTGCCCATGGAGACCTTTGATCGATCATCATAAACCACATCAAACTTGATTTTCAGCCAATTGACTGGGACCCATTTTCCATAAGATACATGCGGGGTTCTTAAAAGGAATAATAACATATTTTATTTCGAGAAGTGACTTTCATGATTTACCTTCTATTACATGCCTTACTCCATTTGGCAGGTAAATTCAGGTGTGCTATGAAAGTTCATACTTCTTTTCTGTATAAAATAATATACTATTCTCATCTTGTTTTTCATCCTGGAACAAATTGTATATTAACATCTAAGCATTATTAATACACTGTATACAAAAAAAAAGCTACTTATGAAGAAGAGATATGAACACATTATCAAGTTAAATGAGTTTATAATTAATTGTATCCAATAGCTGTGTTTCTACAATAATAAATAATTGAATGTTACTTGTTGACTGGAGCATTCAGTATCATAAGTTACATATTCTTCAACTAGATTAATATAGTTACTATTGTAAGGGACATCTTCAGCTCATTTATTGTATTCAGTGAATTTTCAAATGGAAATGACCTTTTTAACAGAAATTTCTGTGTATAAAGTCTTAAACAGTCTCTTATTGTTCACTTGAATTGTTAGTAATAATGTTAAAGTTTTCTAAACCTGCAAAACTATCTTGGTGGCTAAGACTACTACTACAAAAACTAGAAGTTCAGATACTTGATTCAATATTTTTTGTACTGTTTAATACAATGTTTGTATCAGACTATCTGAAAGAGTTACTCACCTTTCATTACATAATTACCAACTATTTGTTTTTTATTTTATTTGTGTAAGTAGCTTCTGAAACATCTTAAACATTGAAAATATTTTCTTCTAGATTCAAATATCTGCCAACATATGAGCATGTTTTATTATTAATAATAATATCTACGCTATTGCAATATTAAGTTTTTTGTAGGGTATAATGCATATCTAGGATTTGAAATATTGTGAATCGTTTTTAAAATATACTTACTAACTAAAATATTTTAAAAATTGAAAAAACCCTTATTTTGTAAACTCTATTATATAATGTTAGTGTACAATTGCGCCACCTGGAATTTCAATGTATAATAGCCGATTGAAGTATTGAATGAGTATTAAGTTTTAATAATTATGATTTTGGAATAGGTACTTACCGATAACAATTGTTGTTCGTCCATTATAACAAGAATTATAACTAAGTATAGAAACTGTAGCTAAGTAGGAACTAACTAAAACGAAGACACTTTATTCAAGTACTACTTGCAAAATATGTGCTTCCTGCAAATAAAATATAACACATAACTGAAAACCCTCCGCCATTTCATGCTTCTCATTTGATTCCACAGATAACTACTGTTTGTTTAGATCGTCAGTTCCTCTTCTGTTTTCTTCTTTTTTTATGTTACTGTGATGTTTAATATAAGATATTACTGAGAGTTTTATGAACTAACATCGTACAAACGTAATAGTAGGATGTTACTAAAAATTATTTCGAAATATGTAAAAGTAACTGCAACATGTGATCATCATAGAAACATGTTAATTTGTAATATTACAGTAATGTTATGTATGTGACATTAGTGAGAAGTATACAAATTAACATCGTATGAATGTTTCCTATAGGAAGTTACTATAAAGAAGTTCATAGGATGAGTATGTAACTGCGAATTCAAGTATTACTGTGTACATCAAAAATATGTTTTATTTACATGACATGGGTGTTAATAGAGTTGGTAATAACATTAAGACATCTAGGAGATATATTATTGACGTGTTAAATAAACATCACGAAAAGTCTCTAAAAAGAACATCACAAAAAAGACTTGTTATTTTTCTTGTTTAGTGGGAATCGAAACATGGGAAAACACAAAACAACGGATTTCAGCGGGGAAACCAAACGCTCATTTGTGCCTCCAATTGGAAGATCCCGAGTTTTCAGGACAACAACCAAGACTGACACGGAGGCGCATATAGCCCCCCCGTCATGAACCTTCCGACCCTATATGCGCCTCCGTAATAATTTCTCTATCAAAATTATATTTGTTCATAGGAACTGGAAATGCTCTATTTCTCATTGAATTATATGCTGCTAATTTATGTGTCATGGGAATTATATGGAATAGTCACAGCAGAGTGTGTTGGTTTTTTGTACATTATTAACTCTTTGAATATTTAAACCAAGAAAATTGATTGAGTTATTTTTTTCAATTGACAATTTTTTCAATATATGGTGGAATTATTTAGAAACAATTAGTTTCATTTAAAAAGGTAAAAAAGTATTTAGTATATTTACATTTGATATGCCTAATAAATTTCAGTTAAGTTATGCTAATATAAGCGGCAAACATTGAGAGGTACATAAAGAGTTGTAACATGTCCATCGACCTGTTTCGTTCTAATATAATAAATTCCGTGTAATTTCCGCTTGCCGTCTCATTAGCCACTCCCAACCATAGAATTAAAACTGAACGTTGAGACAATTGACATTTGTCAATTTCACCCTGTTCGCTACAAGCTGAAAATCCTCCCTTTTCCGATACCGACGTTGAAGAGAATACACCGTTTCCATCCACCAGAGTACCGTCAGTTAAGTACATCCTGTATTTTTCCGTCCGTTCTAAGGCAGAATTAAATTAATTTTTCTTAGATAAATTCTCTTTTGTTTCTAATCCACCCGGCTGTGAGAGCCACAGGGTTTCGTGTTCGGGTTGATTAAGTTTGAGCACATTTTATTTTTAACGTTTTTAATATTAATTCTTTATCATGTTTTAATTTAAAGTAAATTATTTTACACAGTGTTTCCACCTTTATCACCGTAGTTTGTTCTTGTGTTCTTTCGTAACGTTTGAAAAGGTGGTGGCGCCCTGAACTTTTACAGTCTGATCATCCTCTGTTATACAAAGTGTGTCATTAACTTGGAGTTGGACCACCCTTGAGAAGTCTCATACCGGGATTTTGTTCAAGTGACGATAAAGATTTACAAACTGGCGCCCTCAAACATAAATAGTTACAAACTGGCGCCCAACGTGGGGCGCCAGTTTGTAAAGCTTTATCGTTCACTTGAACAAAATGCCGGCATGAGACTTCTCAAGGGTGGTCCAACTCCAAGTTAATGACACACTTTGTATAACAGAGGATGATCAGACTATAAAAGTTCAGGGCGCCACCACCTTTTCAAACGTTACGAAAGAACACAAGAACAAACTACGGTGATAAAGGTGGAAACACTGTGTAAAATAATTTACTTTAAATTAAAACATGATAAAGAATTAATATTAAAAACGTTAAAAATAAAATGTGCTCAAACTTAATCAACCCGAACACGAAACCCTGTGGCTCTCACAGCCGGGTGGATTAGAAATAAAAGAGAATATATCTAAGAAAAATTAATTTAATTCTGCCTTAGAACGGACGGAAAAATACAGGATGTACTTAACTGACGGTACTCTGGTGGATGGAAACGGTGTTTTCTATGGTGCAAGATGTCTCGGATCAATGGAAGCTGTCTTCAACGGTAAAGGTGTCGTAGATGGATGGAAGATAAATGGAAGCTGTCTTCAACGTTAAAGGTGTCTTATATAGATGGAAGCTGTCTTCAAAGGTAAAGGTGTCTTACATAAATGGAAGCTGTCTTCAAAGGTAAAGGTGTCTTAGATAGATGGAAGCTGTCTTCAAAGGTAAAGGTGTCTTACATAGATGAAAGCTGTTACGTAGCTCTGACGTAGCTCTAACGTAGCTGCTGTGCTTACCTAATAGTACACAAGAATCAGGGATATGTAGGAACTTGATCGTAATGGGGCACATTGTGTTGGTTCAGCTTTTCAGGTTTAAAAGGAAGGCAGTTATTTGGATTTACAAAAATAAAATTTACTGAAAGCTTCCCAACATATACGTCTCCCATATTGAAACAATAAAAAAACAATTTAACTAAATTAGTAGTATACTAAGGTTCTGAAAAACTTATGAGTCAAAAAATTCTTATCTGAATAAATAACGTGCTTTAAAAAATATATCTGAAACCTGTAGTGTCAGCATCCTTCATACGAATGAATATTCTATGGGTTTTAAAAATGTAATTAAAATGTTCTTTATATTGAAAAAAGATATTTTGCAACATAAAAAGCTCTCAAGCATTTGCACAAAATTAAGCAATGATTTGTATTTATTTTAAAATGAATATGTAGGTATAAAATAATGATTCCGTGACCACGTGCAACTGAAATTTATGTTGAATATGTGAAAGAACAGAAATGAGAGAAATGCAATAAAAATAATCTCAGCTCTTAAATGGAATGAAGCTTAGAGATTATAAAATATGAATTTCAACTTACCACAGCAAATTAAGAAAACTTTCAGAACAAGAGAAAACGTGAGTACGTGTTTTCTTTTCAACGTCGGTATCGGAAAAGGGAGGATTTTCAGCTTGTAGCGAACAGGGGGAAATTGATAAACGTCAATTGTCTCAACGTTCAGTTTTAATTCTATGGTTGGGAGTGGCTAATGAGACGGCAAGCGGAAATTACACGGAATTTATTATATTACATCGAAACAGGTCGATGGACATGTTACAGAGTCAAAAAGAATATTCTTGTGATGCATCTGACTCCTCCGCAAAGTCACCAGTAAAATTGCTATATTTTAATGCTCTTTCAAAATTCAAATAGTAGAGTTAGGAGTGAGATTAGATGTTAAATGTTAAGTTGAAAAAAGTGTTTTCCTGATGCTTGCTTAGTGTGACGAGTATTTCAAGTCTCACTTGATCCGACACTACACGACTCGATACCAATTAATCAATGTGCCTTACTGACATGTCTTGAAATAATCAATTTTTGTACTTTTATTTTCTTCATAAATATTCTCCTAATAAAACTATTGAACTTGATAAATTTTGTGTTTTCACTCTATTGCGTTATTAAAATCCTAAATTAAGTTGAGCTAAAAGCTAACACGACATTCGTTGTCTGTCAGGCTGTACAAAGTTCGTCGGTTCAGCTCGTTAATAATAATTAACATTAAACTCAACACTTAAATTTTATCAAAATAATGACGGAAAATAGAATTATGATATAATTAAAGAGACTCCCTTTTCTAATATTGAGAAATTAACCTTACATAGTGGTTAACATATTTGTTTAGCATGCAACACAGGAACCAAGGGAGGTGCTGGTGCATTATCAAGGACGTTGGAGGATATTAGAGGGTGAGATATGATTTAGGGGATGAAAATGACCCTTTACACGTTCATAAGCGCACTAAACTAAAAATATTTAGGAAGAGTCCTATTATTATCTTTAAATGTTTGAAACGAGGTGTGTTTTCCTTGTTAATTTCAGTATTTTTATAACAACTTCTTGAACATGAAGGGACTCACACGGTTGACATTTTGACTGAATAGAAGAAATTAGATCACAAACTATTTAAGCCGTTTATTGTTAAGTAAGAGGTTCCTGGAAAGTATCAATACTACGTAAAGAACTTTCAGTCGTTATTGTTCCACATCACGGACGATTGACCAACGCACATTGTCATGGTAAGTAAGATACGATTAAAATTCCATTACTTTTATGACCAAAATTACTTTTACATGATGATAATGAGAAATGAGAATATGTGGTTAGAGTATATTCAGTTACAACTAGATATGTTACACAAAAAGATTTTAATATTTTAGGTGATTTTTGAAGCGTATGATAAATTATACGTTGGGCAGTGAGGTAAAAAATAATAGTAATAGTAGTAATATTAATAACAAATTCCCTAATATACAGAGGGTAATTTTATTTTAAAAAACGCCTTTCTGTGGATGAATTAACAATCACCCTGTATACATATAATGTAAAATGGGTTTATATAATGTCAGAATAGTAACCATTATGTGAGTTTTTATTTTTGACCATGTTTTCATTCCATATCACATTCTCCCAGGATTTGAAAACCCCCCTTATGTAACTGAGAACCACCCTGTATATGTTTACATATTGAACTATTTATGTGTACGTTTGCGTTAGACTAGGACATATTAATGCTACAATCAACTAAAAATGCTTATTTTTTTCTTTTTAATCAAGTTACGTAGTTTCAAAAAATGTGGACTTCTCGAGTTTAACAACTTATATTTTAAAAACTAGTCATAGGATTGAATTGGTCCCATGAACGCTTTCGGTCAACAAGTCGAGTACAACATCATATTTAAAATGTATTACATTTGACGAAACGCCACTTTGCCATTAGAAAAGTGCGGGGTCTTTTTGAAATCAGATACTGTGAACATTTACGAGCATATATATTAAAACAACCAGAGAAATCCCACTACGCAAAACATCTACTTGACAGCAATCATTCATTGACACCTAACACAGAACTACAAGTACTACATATTTGTGATAAGAAACAAGAACTGGGTTTCCTTGAAGAATTGGAAATTAGAAGATACTTAAGAAACCCACAATATGAAGTCGTCAATGAACTGATATATCTAGGGAATTCTCCACTTTTAAACTGTCTGCTTAAGTATAATTGTAAAGATCAGCAGATATAGTTTTCCTAGTTTTCTATATCATTGCATAGAAACCAGAGGAATCCCACTATGCAAAACATTTACTTGACACCAAACATTCATTGACACTCAACACAGAACTAGAGTACTACATATTTGTGATAAGAAACAAGAATTGGATTTCCTTGAAGAATTAGAAATTAGAATACACCCGCAACATGAAGTCGTCAATGAACAGATAAATCTAGGGAGTTCTCCACTTTCAAACTGTCTTCTTAAGTGATCATTGTAAAGATGAGCAGATATAGTTTTCCTGGTGTTCTATATCATTGCACAGTTATACTGATCTGGCATCACATGAAATGTAACTTCTGTCATTCTGATGATGATAGCATTATCGATACAATTGACAATTTCTTAGAATTTTCAACATTTTTTCAATATGTTGTAGCATTATCTAGAAACAGTTAGTTTCATTTAACACATTAAGGTGAGTAGATTCCACAGAGTAGGAGTCGAGACAGTAAATTTTATTAATATATGTAAAATATGATAATACCCTTAGGTAAACCAGGACATGTAAGAATTCTATTATATTAATGTAAAACAAGATTTTAAATAAACATCAATTCATAGGAATAGTAGATTAAAATATTTCCAAAGGCTCTGCAAACGGCTATAATTGTGTCAATAGCACTCGATATGATTTCTGAATGTTTATAACATACATATAGGAATTAGGCCTCTACATATCCTGCTTCAACTTCTATATCCATTGATGCATTTTAGAACAAAAAATAGTCATAAGAATTCACTCAACAACTGACTGAAATAGAATTACCACAATTGTATGTTTCACTCTCACTTTCATTCCTTTCAACACTTTGTTTTGTCTTTGTTCTTTGATAGTAGTATATCCCATATCCAAATTCGGTATCTCGTAAGGATTTTCTTTCTCTTTGAGATCAGCTCTGTGACTACTGAAATGCAAATTATTGTAAATGAAAAATACATATACTTAAGTTTGTATTGAAATACAAACCTGGTACAAAATGTTAACTACAAATTCTCACATTTTTTAATAATGTATCATTTAAAGATCCTCTTTTTAGAGCTCTAATCCATAGATCTCTATGTTCCCAGAATAGGGCGTCGAATTTGATGTAAAACCGAACTCTATCCCTGTCTGCACGGTTAGCTCATCCCACAACTGCTCATAACGGCATTTAACACAAAATCGTAATTTGGGACAGTCAAATTTCAATTGTTTATCACGTCCAATCAATATTGTCTGTCCCTCTGCGATTTATTCTCTATTCTGTCAATTATGATTTTCTTCCATACTCATTACGTTTACTTTCTATTTTTGAGTTTCTAGGGGGGCAGCTCCCCCTTGTTCCTTGCTAGATATGCACATGAGATATTCAGTCTAACGCCCTCCCAACTCAGCTATTTCGGCTTATTAACTAAATTGAGTTGAGGGGAGAACAGCATTGCGTCTCATTCACTCAGCTTAAGTAAATACTAATTAGAAAAGGACAAATAGTTTAACATAATTGTTACCTTTACGAGTTGATTTCCATGCTAAAACTCCTATAGTGTTCCATAAAGAATTTCACTTCAATAAAATTTATTTTTTCTGAAATCGCTCAAGAATCTCTACTTTCTCGACAGAACTTCAGATCCGAAAATACGCTATTCTAGTATTCTAGTTGCTATACAACAAACTTTCTCGAACCGGTTTCTTATATCTATACATTTTGACAGTAAATAAATACACTCCGGTGTAGTTCTCTACTCCTGGACATCATTACTGTCCATTTTAAATATTTTTTAGCAATACGTAGGTATTAAACTAAAATACGTAGTGAATCTCGATTTTTGTCACAGCAATAAACAAACAGTGATTGTCAAGGAAACGATTTCATAGAGAATAAGATGGTAATCAAAAATTGTTATGGATTCATAAAATTATTTTTGATAATGCTGATTGCGATTTCAGAAAATAGTATGTGTGTACCTCCACCAACTATTTACATTGTCGTCTGGAAATGTATTGCTTTTATTACATGGGGTACTAATTCGTTTATACAATCCACTGTTTTTACTGTTAGTCTACTGAAATGGAAATTATATGACTTGGCAACAGTCCTGGACTTTCCTTCCTAATGTTTACTGTTACACAAAGAAAGAGGTCACAAGCATCGACATGACACCTGCAAGTGTTTTGGCATGAATTTAAAATATATCATCACTTTCAAAAGTATCTTTAGTTCTAGTATAGATATATTATTTTAAAAAATAGAAACTACTTCTAATGTAATTAAAATAAAAACAATCATGATTTCAAAAAATAAAATTTTGACCAATTTCAGTTGAAAGTTCCAATTGTTATAGACATTATTTGTTGCACAATATTCCTGAAATCATTTGAAAAAGTATTTTTCCTTAACAGCTGCCACTGCGTAGTTACCCTCGAGATTTCTCATATTAAGGGTTGGCCTCCTGGGTCAACCGAAGACGGAAGAAGCTGACGGTTTAGGGGGTGTACTTTAAGGGTTGTAATCTGAAATTCTATGATAATATTTACTTTGCTTCCTTCTGACATATGGTAATTCTACTACTGTTTAGATTGAGAATTTCTTCTGGTGCAATTTTTTTACTTGGATCTAAAATAAATTAATAAAATAATGAAGTTCATATTGTGTAGGAGTAAATGATTTTGAAATTAAAATTAAATGAAGTAAGAATATTACTACATTTAAATTGATAATTTAGTACCGACAACAAACTTTATTGGGACATCCAGAATATTTTCAATATCGTTAAATAGGATTGTGTATAGAGGGATCGGTTAACGAGAAGTGGAATTTTAATTTTAATAGAAGAGTATATCAGCAGTATATCAGCAATTGATACATTCTTACAACTACACAGAGCTAAATTCTTATTACTTTTTTATTAAGATAAAACAGCAAATGTAGTAATGTTCCTTGTTCCCTCTATTATAGAATATTGTGATATACGGAATGAATGAGGGCAAAAATGAATGCAATTGAAAATACTAACGAGGAGATTACGTCAGGAGAGAACAAGATTCAGTCCACATATTGTCTGTGCAATAATGAAAGTCGTATTCGTATGTTTCCACGACCCTATAATCGTTATGCCCAATGCAACTCTCAAACACCACATTATTTGAGGGAGGATCCATTATGGTTTGGGGAGATATTTTTCTTACAGCACGGACCTAGTAGTAATAAATAATGGAACCGTGATAGTTGACAGGTACATACAAGACATCTTACGATCTTACAACAGCATGTAGAACCTTTTGTAAGTACCATATATTGGCGAAAATTTGTTGCTAATGCAAGATAACACTAGGCTCTATTATATTAGATTTGGTTGAACGCAGATGGCGCCGAAGCGTTTTCCACCACTGCAACCCTATCGGATTTATTGTGATTTCTCCTGTCCGACCTTAGAGTGTGCTGTCAAGGTCCGTCCTTTTGATTAGACCCCACAGCCGTGACACTGGTCAATCCATTTAGCTTGACTGTTTGGGCTTTTCCTCCGCCAGCTTTGCAAACCTAAGCCTGCATAGTGCTTCGCAATGCAGTTTATTCCGCCTCCTGGCAGAACCTGCACATGCTATCTTCTTCCAAGCTCATTTTTTCCAGCTTGCTACAATGCCCCGTTAGTTGACCTACCACTATATATCCTTACAACCTATCGGCTGTTGCTAAGTAGGTGTGATGTGAAATCGGACGAGTAGTGTTTAATTAACTGCTTTGCCTGTCGCTGTCCTTGTGTTTGCAGCTACCAGATCTGAAACTCTTTGTCTATACAGTTTTTGATGGCTGTTTTAAATAGGGCTACTGAGATTCCGCAGAATGGTACTGGCCCTATCATCTCTGTGGCCGAGCCTGTTGTGGATAAGTCATCGGCCCCCTCGTTTCCTACGTGGCCTGGATTCCAGGCTATGGTAAGTTTGTTAGATAAGCTCACTTCCTCAAGGGCATGTATACAGTTTCTGACGAGTTTGGAACTGATTGCCTTTAGGGCCACTATACTATAAAACATATACAATATTTATAAAAATAAAATAAAAATTGTTTTATAAAAGTTTAATAAATGTGCTAGATATATATATATATATATATATATATATATATATATATATATATATATATATATATATATTATTGTAGTTTATTTTAAGTGAATTTAATTTGCCCGGTATATTTAAGAAAATTATCTTGGTTCAATAATGCCACACAAAGCACTTACTTTTTTTTATACTTTGAAATTCTAGTTTTAGTTGTTTGCATGAGAAATCATTAACCTCAGGCTCTTGGGTTCATGGAATAAGATAAAATATTTTTAATTTATATTATAAGCGCCAAAACAAATTTTTTTATTAATTAAAAAGTTTCAAACAAAAAATGAAACTGTTACTTTTCTTTTCTCTATAAATTTTTACAGAACGGTCTCCAACAATGTAGTTAAATCTTTCAAATGAAACACATTTAATACGAAATCAAGAAAACAAATACATTATTCGAATACAAAATTTTTATAAAAAGAATAACTTATCTATGATGATCTTTCACACGATACACATTCGCTCAAATGAATTTAGTCTAAATACTTGCAAGTATGCAACTTATGATACGTTATATACTAAAGAACACAGCTTTATATTCATAACTAAATTCTCGTTAGGACACTGAATAAGAGTGGTATTCGGTGCGTTATAAAATGGAGGACAGTCATAAAACACACGTCAGTACAGTTTCAATATCTAATGTTCAATATACACACGGTAAGTTTTATTTAAAATGAAACAATTTTTAAATACCTTTCATCATCCGCTGATTATCAATAGATTTGTCAATTTACTCTACTCTCTCTTCTTTTTAGGCTGCTTCGAAAATGTCGGGATTGATTCAAGAAACCATTCGAATCAATTTAATGTCGAAGGCTTTCCATGCATAGATTCTCATCAAAGATCGTGGAAATTATTGTTCCCACGATACGGAAATATATAGACTTTCCAGGATAGTTAAAGCCAATATTCTCTACATATGGTATTACCTCTCTTCAGGAATGCTTTTTGGAGGTTAGTGTCACTGCTTTCAATCTTATTTCACTTTAATTTTAACAATTCTTAATTTCTAAAGAACAATGTACTTCTTTTTGATTTTTCAATACTACTCGTCAACAACCTTCTCTTATCTCCGTAAGCAACCACTTTTTTCTAAACAAAAAACCTTATTTTTCATTAGCCCTCTGTTTATTGAAATCATAAAAATATTTGTAAGCAATCAAAATAACTCATAGTAGTTCAGTCAAAAGATTTCATTTTATTATTTAAGATATTAACTTTTTTAATTATAAAACATACTTTTTAGCAATTGTAAACTAACAATTCATCTATTTATCTTTTGCATTTTATTAATTCTTAAAAAATTTTTAGCTGTCATGGATTTTACTCTACCCAGCTGACACATACTTCCAGAAGTCAAAGATTTTATAACCCTAATGTTTTTATTTGGAATTTCAACTTTTGGGTATATTACAAGAAATATTTCTAGGGCTTCTAAATAGTTTAATGGTATCTAATGGGAATTTAAGATAATGCATAAACATTTAACGATTTCAATTGAAGAGTGGACTCATTCACTTCATAACAGGTGATGTTTTTTTTAAATTTTTCTCTTAAATAGTTTGAATCTTTATTATATTTGTGTCATGTATGTGTTACAAGGTACATTATAAAGTTTAAAGAAATTTCATTAGTTTAATTTAGTTTAAATTTGACTCTCGAATAGTTTTTCCTTCAATAATTTTATACTCGGTAATATTTCAAATTGTAATTAACTCGTGTTGGAGATATGTACAGTGTGTAGCATTATTTTTTCACAATAATATGTATATATATATATATATATATATATATATATATATAATAGTATATCTCGACTATGTTTTTAATTATAATATATTATATTCTATATTGTTTAATCGTTGAATTTATTTGTAGCTGTAACTACACTAATATGAAAACACCTTTAGCTAAATATAACCTATAAAATTTTTAATGACTGCAGTTGTCAAATTAATATGCCCGGCTAAATAAATATTAAATTTTATATCCTGAAAGATAAATTAATACACAATATCAATCAACTCACTCTTTTCTCAGGGAGGGATCAAAGATTTCAAAGTATAATTCAAAATTTATAAATTTCCAAATAATTTTCCAAATCACGTATTATACTATTCAAATCGAAAGTAACTGTTTGTCCAATGCACTATAAGACAATTAAATTATCTTATGACACATATGAAATTACTGTCAGAAATTAAACCAAATGTCACTTCTTGTACTAAATTTTCTATAGGATGAAATTATCAAATGTAATGAGAATGATTATGAAAAGAGAGCCAAAAGGTGATTAGAATTCAAATTTATATATTATATTATCATATAAACACTTACAAAAATTAAAACTTTTCAAAAAATATCACAAACGAATACGCAAAAATAGAATTTTCTATCAAAACCTTAATATTATAAACAATCTAAAATTAGAAATTCTTATCTAAATACTTTAACTAAAAGTCCAAAATGACTTATATGTCAATGTAACATTCCCCAATTTCCTTGTAAATTGTCTTTTTCAAAATTTGTCTTCACGTAGAATGATATATCAATAATGTTACTATAATTTGATCAAATATTTAATCCATCAGATGCATCTACTTTCGAAATATTTTTTACTAAAGGCCTATTAATTCTCGAGAAATAATATATAATATGGACTGGACTCACCAAACTGGATACAGTGTCACCAGCGCGCATGTGCATAGTTGCGTAGGCTCCGCCCCTACGAATAAGAACTCGCCACTGCGCCTCATACCAGGCGCAGGTGGGTATAAATAGAGGTGGCAAACACCGATCGAGTCAGTCTGAGTCCCGACCTCGAAGCGCACTGTTGATCCTCCAGCTCTACGAAATCGAACTGTTCGGCCAGATTTAAACTCCATTTACTGTGTTTCAATTCTGATCCCGAACCTTTGGAAGTGTGAAGTTGGACGCAAAGAATTAATTGAACATAATATATTATATTTATTTATGAAACAAAAATGTCTTTCTCAAGACAATTGGAATTCGTTGTCAAGGACAGCTGCGGTTCCTCCGAACCGATAAACGAGTCACTCGAGGAGGCCAAAGGGAATCCTGAGGCCACTCCCCCTAGTTCCCTCGATTGTGAACATGGCGCCCAACGTTCAATGAACCAAGTCTTCCAGATGGAAGACCACAACGTGCAGACGACACCCACCCCCACCAGACAAGATCAAGAAGTACCAATCAGCTCCAGGTCGCTCCCACCAGCTGACCCATGGACCTTCCTAGCAGAGACGCTACACCGACTAGCCCTGAAAGCCGACGAGAGAGAAGCACCCCCCAGACGACAGAGAGACCCCCCCACCTTCCACGGAAGCGAGGAAGAATGTCCAGAGGCGTTCATCCGCAATCTAGACGAGTACCTGGACGAATCCCAGACCCCCCAACAAGACCGGCAAGCCATCCTGATGCAGCAACTAAAGGGAGAAGCTGCCAAATGGGCCCAAGCCTACTCCAGGACCCAGACAAGCTACGGGTTCATGACAAGAAGATTGATAGACCACTACAACCACCCCGCCACCATAGCTCGACTGACGTCAAAATTTTACGGAAGCCTCCAGAGGGACGAACCCGCAGCCGAATTTATAATGGGGAAATGGTCTATGGCAAATCGTGTCTGTCCACACATGCCATACCACACACTGGTCCGCACCATCATCGAGCAACTGAAGCCTGAAATCAGATGCCTGATGAGGGTTACCACTCCAGAACACATCGAAGACCTTCTCCGTGTGGCAAACGACATAGAAAGGGACCTCAACGCCCGACAGAGAGCCTGGAGACCAGATAGTCGCCAACCGACCACCTACCAACAAAGGCAAGACAACCGCCAACCTCCAATCAGACGTTCTTCTCCAACCAGACGTCCTTCAACAACCAGACGTCCGTCACCAACCAGACGACCCTCACCAACAAGAAGACGGTCACCATCCAGGGCCAGGTCCCCCTCCAGCAGAAGACATCAGAGCCAAACTGCAACCCATCGACAGGGAAACGAGTACAGGGGCGCCCGCTAGAACAGCAACCACCATCCCAATCAGCAAGTTCCGTGACACCAACGCTAAGTCCAGCTTGGGAAAAGGCAAAAACAGCCAACCTGCCCGTCATTGAAGCAGAAGTCGAAGGCCAAGTAGTGAAGATCCTTATCGATACCGGCGCTACATCCAACTTCTGCTCCACAAACCTGATGGCATCAGACGAAGCCACCAACGACGAGGTCCAGGTCCAGCTAGCCTGCCAAGACAAAAAAGTCAAAAGTCCCGGAACCACAAAGCTGACAGCCAAAATCATGGACTGGCCCTTCCCAGTAGAGTGTCGCCTCCTTCCGAACCTGAATCACGACCTGATTCTCGGCATGCCATGGCTACGAGACGAGAACGTCCTGATGGACTTTCACAGACGATGTCTCCACGCCGGCAAGACCCAGAGGCACACCATCTTTTGGAAGGCACAGACCACCAAACCCACCCGTGAGGCGCCCCTCGCCACAATTAACCCAGAGCAAACCACTACAGAGGCATACGACCAAATCTCCAACCTCATTGCAAAATTTCAAGACGTCTTCGATGACCACTTACGACAACCAACCACCAACGCAACGATGATGTCCATCAAACTTACTCAAGATCGCCCAGTCAACATCAGGCCGTACCGATACTCCCCGGCTAAAAGGAAGATAATCTACCAAGAAGTAGAGAACATGCTGGCAGCCGGAGTCATTCAGCCAAGCCACTCCGCCTACAATAGCTCAATAGTGATTGTTACCAAAAAGGATGGAAAACCCAGATTCTGCGTGGACTATCGAAAACTCAACACCATCACAAGGGACGAGGTGTCCCAACTTCCACCCATCCACGAGACCGTCCGCGAGCTAGGAGCCGCCAAGATCTTCACATCACTCGATCTGAAGAGCGGTTTCTGGCAAATCCCGATGGCCCCCGAGTCCACGCAGTACACGGCGTTCACCCTACCCGACGGGTCAGCCTACGAATTTAAGGTAATGCCATTTGGGCTAAAGAACGGGCCGGCAGTGTTCCAAAAACTAATCACAAAAGTCCTAGCTGGCCTTATAGACAACTGCGTGAAGGTGTACATGGATGACATCATCGTATA
The DNA here is from genome assembly GCA_963921935.1 of Galeruca laticollis. Taxonomy (NCBI): domain Eukaryota; kingdom Metazoa; phylum Arthropoda; class Insecta; order Coleoptera; family Chrysomelidae; genus Galeruca; species Galeruca laticollis. The sequence continues at coordinate 253,327,202 of OY998175.1, read as the reverse complement.
TTCCGAAACAATGACCGAACACCTGAAACACCTTCACCTAGTACTGGAAAAAATAAGGTCACATGGCCTTTGGATATCAATCGGCAAGTGCCGATTCGCGGTGCCGGAACTCGAATACCTTGGCCACCGAGTAACAGCAGATGCCACCTTACCATTAGACAGGCATCAATCAAAAATTCAAGGATTCACCAAGCCAACCACGATCAAGCAATTAAGATCGTTCATCGGCACAGCAAGTTGGCTCAGGGACTATATACCAAACTTCGCGGAACTAACTGCTCCCCTGACCGACTTAACGAAAAAAGGAAGGAAGTTCCAGTGGACACCAGAAGCGGAAGTAGCCTTCGCCGCAGTAAAACAAAAAATCAACGAACCTCTACAGCTCTCCAGACCAGACCCAAAACTACGATTCTTCCTACAAACAGACGCGTCAGCAAAAGGCATGGGGGCAGTCCTTTTTCAAGGCGACCTAGAGAATAGAAAAATCATAGCCTACGCAAGCGCCAAACTCAGCCCAAGCGAAGAAAAATACCACGCCAACGAGACCGAATGCCTAGCGGTCATATGGGCACTCAAGAGATTTAGACACTTCCTGCAGGACCAACAATTTACCCTATTAACCGACAGCAGAGCCCTTACCTGGCTTAGTCGGTTCAAATCGGACAAGGCCAAACTGACACGATGGGCCCTCCTCCTGCAGGAGTTCAACTTCCAAATCATCCATGTACCCGGGAAACTCAACCAACTACCGGACCACTTATCAAGGAATCCTGAAGAGACCCAGAGAAATCCTGGCCTCGAGGAAGATGACCACATTGACCGCCTCGCTTGGCCTACGATCCAAGAACCAGACGACGCGGACTTCCCACTACTCTGCCTCCTGGACGACGCGGAGGAAGAAGATAACGAGCCACTGCCACCCAACGCAACCCTTGAAGACAGAGTGAAGGCCAGCCACGCCACCCACGAGGGCATGAAAAGATTCAAGGAACGGAAGACAGACATCCACACACGGGGACCACAAGGGCCAGTAGAAACCGACATTGAACGCCAATTTACTGTAGAAGACGGCGTCGTATATTTCACACCGACGTCCGACATCAAAAACACAGTAGTCCCAAGAGCGTTCCGGACTGACGTGATTAAAGAATACCACGACTCCCTCACGGCCAACCACCCGGGCCAAGAGGAAACACTTCGAGCCATTCGGAGGAAATTCTACTGGCCCAGCATCCGCAAAGATGTCAAGCAATACGTCCGATCCTGCCTAACATGCGCAACAACAAAAGCGGCAGCCCGACAGACACCAGTCCCTGCACAACCCAGACATCCAGAGACACCGTGGCACACGGTATCCTTTGATATCCTGGGCCCCTACCCGCCATCCAGAGGGAGAAGAAACAGGTACATCCTACTTGCCACGGACACCTTCTCCCACTGGATAGAATACCGATGCGTCCCGGCAGCCAAGAGCGTACAAGCAGTACAGTTCATCCGAGAAGAAGTGTGTAACCGCTGGGGATACCCGCCCAGAATAATAACTGACAACGGCGCCCAGTTCAGAGGCGATATCTGGGAAAGATTCCTGGCGGAAAACCACATAGTGCAAGAATTCTCGCCCACATATCACCAGAGGGCAAACCCAGTCGAACGCCGAGTCCAAGAATTGAAGAAGATCCTCAGGACACAAGTCTCCAGTCCAGACGACCCCCGATGGGAAGACCATCTACCTGAGGCCATCTTCAGTTTGAGGACGAGGTCAAACGCGGCCACTCAAACAACACCCGCCCAACTACTACTGGGCTACGACCCTAGGCGGCCTGAAGAACAACCAGGCACAGGAACTCCGAACACACCCGAAGAAAGACAAGAACGCATAGAAACCGCCAAACGCAGGGCCACGGTATACGCAAGAAACTTACTTCCAGAGATGCAACCGAACTGCCCCAGATACGAGGTAAACGACGAAGTTCTCACGCGGAACCCGACAAGAGGCAACTTCGGCCAAACCTGGATTGGACCATCTGCAATCGCCAAAGTGCTGGGGCTGCACACCTACGAAGTAAAGAGAGCAGACGGGTCTACATCCATAGTCCACGTCGACGACATTAGACCTGCCCCACCCAGAAGAGAGACTCCACCACAGGACGAGAGAAACCTCCAGGCCACCTCGGAAGAGGACACAGAAGAAGAAAACTGAAGAAACCTCTTCATGTTCTATTATATACATACATATTCTAACTCTTTTATACCTTTCTGTACACACTAATTTCATTTAATAAATACAAGGCCTACAGTTCGATCTCCAAAGCGGGGGGGTGTCACCAGCGCGCATGTGCATAGTTGCGTAGGCTCCGCCCCTACGAATAAGAACTCGCCACTGCGCCTCATACCAGGCGCAGGTGGGTATAAATAGAGGTGGCAAACACCGATCGAGTCAGTCTGAGTCCCGACCTCGAAGCGCACTGTTGATCCTCCAGCTCTACGAAATCGAACTGTTCGGCCAGATTTAAACTCCATTTACTGTGTATCAATTCTGATCCCGAACCTTTGGAAGTGTGAAGTTGGACGCAAAGAATTAATTGAACATAATATATTATATTTATTTATGAAACAAAAATGTCTTTCTCAAGACAATTGGAATTCGTTGTCAAGGACAGCTGCGGTTCCTCCGAACCGATAAACGAGTCACTCGAGGAGGCCAAAGGGAATCCTGAGGCCACTCCCCCTAGTTCCCTCGATTGTGAACAACAGATAGACTTGTTTGTATTCTAAAAACGTTTTAGAATATCTGGAACAATTTTCTAAATGACTTATTTAGAAACTGGAACAACACTCGCACTTTACCGCTGTAATTCTCTGCGAATAATACACGCACTGGCTTTCAAAGGCAAATTGTGTTAATTTAATAATAATGCTACAAATTATTCTGATATTTTCAAATGAATTTGAGACAACTCTTATTCCGATGTTGTCTCTCGAGATATTAAAATTCAACTCTATTTAAAAAATTCTGAGACAACTCTTATTTCGATGTTGTCTCTCGCGATGTTATGAATCAACTAACTAAACTGTTTCCATAAATAACTCTCTTCTCCTTCGGTTACCAAGAATTCTTTTTTAAAAAAAAAACAAATTTATGTTTTTATATACCAAGAGAGGTTTACATTATTTTTTATAAGTGCCATTTTGCTAATGGAGACATCTGTATTCTGGTTTTTCAAATCGTTTTAAAATCTATCTGTCATTAAGTCTATTCTGCAGTAATGTCATATGAAATTGAAATGTCAAATTTTATTGGTATATTGAACCTTTCAAATTATTGATAATACAGTGTGTATCACTAGTTTTACATCTAAATATGCATATTCTCTTTATTTCAATGTTTTCTTTAGAATTTAGATAGAGGATATGTGTTAATATATATCATCATCATCATCATATGCAGCTTATTCAACCATTTTGTTATGGTGTAGCCTCCCTTTACATATTTATATATTCCATTTCCATGTGGGCCCATTGTTGACTATTGCTAGCTATGCGGCCCCAAGTTGATCCTGCGAGTTTCTTTATGTCGTAGTCCCATCTTAAGTTGGGGCGTCTTCTTGGTCTTTTCACGCCTCGGGTATACCATTGCGTTATCTTTGTGGTCCATCTATCGTCTGTCCTTCTAGCGAGATGCCCCGCCCATTGCCACTTTCGGTATCTGATTCTATTTATGACATCTGTCACTTGGGTCTTTTGTCTGATCCAAGCAAGCCTTTTTCTATCTCTCCTTGTTATTCCAAGCATGCATCGTTCCATAGACCTCTGCGTTACCTGGAGTTTTCTAATGATATCAGTTTTCAGGGTCCAGGTTTCACAGCCGTATGTTAATACTGGTAGTACGCACTGATCAAACGCTTTCTTTTTCAAACGGAGTGACATTCTAGATTTGAAGATGATAGAGTTCTGTCCAAATGTTCTCCATGCTAGTTTGATTCTTCTGTTTATTTCTGGAAGTAGAGAGCCTGATATGTGTATTAGTTGACCCAGGTATATGTATTCCTCTACTATTTCCAGGGCAGTGTCATTAACTTTTATTTCTTGTGCGTTTATCAGTTCGTTATACATTATCTTGGTCTTACTCAGATTTATTTTAAGGCCTACTTCGTTGCTTGCTGCATTCAATTCATTTATTTGTTGTTGCATTTCGCCAGGGTTACTCGCTATCAGGATGATGTCATCAGCGAATCTTAGATGGTTCAAGTATTCTCCATCTTTATTCAGACCTTTGTTGTTCCAGCCCAGTTTTCTGAAGATGCTTTCTAGTGTTGCTGTAAATCACTTTGGTGATATTGCGTCTCCTTGTCTAACTACTCTGCTGGTGGGGAATTCTGGTGTGCCCTCATATATCCTAACTCTGGCTTTGGCTTCCCTATATATATTTGCTAGGGTCTCAATATATGGCTTGTCGACCCCTTGTTCTGTTAGGGCATTTATTACTGCTCTGGGATATATAGAGTCGAATGCTTTCTCAAAGTCGATGAAGGCTAGTGCTAGTGGTTGGTCGTATTCTTTGGTTCGACTGATAACCTCTTTGAGGGTATGGATGTGATCTATTGTACTGAAGCCTTTGCGGAATCCAGCCTGTTCTCGTGGTTGGGCCGAGTCTAGTGTATTTTGTATTCTGTTGTGAATGATCTTTGTGAATACCTTGTACGTCACTGGTAGTAGACTTATTGGTCTGTAGTTCTTAACGTCTTCTTTGCTGCCTTTCTTGTGGATCAACACTATAAGGGCGCTGTTCCACTCTTTAGGTATGCTCCTGGACATCAGACAGTTCGTATATAGTTTGGCAAGGTACTTCCATGTTTTAGCTCCTGCATATTTGAGTATTTCGGTCGTGATGCCGTCATTTCCCGCTGCTTTGCCATTTTGCATGCTTTTCAGTGCCATTTCTACTTCCTCCACCAATACTTCTGGTATGGCATCTTCTGAGTGTTCTATTATTTCTTCCAAATTTTCAGGGGCCTTGTATAGGTCTCCATAGAATTTGGCTACTAGGTCTAATATTTCATTCCTGTCTGTGATTCTTGTGTTTCCATAAGTTAATGCAACTATCTGTCTTTTCCCTATTATTAGTGCCCTTTTTGCATTTTTGTAACTTTTACGGTTTTCTATTGTTGTTTGTACCAGTTTCTCGTTGTAATTCCGAATATCTTCTGCGATTTTCTTTCGTATCGTCTTGCACAGTTCGGTGTATTCAATTCTTTGAATGTTTGTTCTCTTTTTCATTTCTCTTCGTTTTTGTAATAGTGCTTTTGTTTCCGGAGTTGGTTTTTTGTGTTCACCTCGTTGTTGCAGACCTCCCACTTCTACGGCGCAGTTTCGAATTGTGTCTATCAGTTCAAGGTTGTTATGTTCCACTTTTTGTAGTCTTTCTTCTAGTAGTGCTTTATATTGGTGAGAGTTCTCTTTCAGCCTTTCGTTGTTTATGTTTTTCGTTGTGTTGGTTTTGATTAGTCTTGGCCTTTCTAGTTTTATATCTAAGACCAGTCGAGCTCTAATTAGTCGATGGTCGCTTCCTGTAGTGAACTTGTTGAGCGTGCTTAGATCTTTTACTGTGTTAATTTTATTGGTGAGGATAAAGTCTATTTCGTTTCTGATAGTTGCACCGGGGCCTTCCCACGTCCATTTTCTGTTAGGGTTCTTCTTGAAGAAGGAGTTTGCCACATACATGTTCTGAAAGTGTGCGAACTGTATTAATCTCTCTCCTCGTTCATTCCTTTCTCCAAATCCAAATTTCCCCATTCCTTTTTCTTGGTCTTTCTTGTGTCCTACTTTGGAATTGAAGTCTCCCATTATGTATTTGAAGTGACTATTGTCGTTGCTGAGCGCTTGGGTTATTTTATTATAGAATTCTTTTATTTCGTCGTCACTATGGCTGATTGTTGGGGCGTATACCTGAATAATCTGGATAGTATATCTTTTGAAGAGTCTTAGTGTTATGCTGGCTACTCTGTCTGAGGTGCTTGTTATCCTTATGATTATTTTTTTCCAGGTTTTCTTAATTAGGAAACCTACTCCGCTTGTTCTTCCTGTTGGTGTTCCTTGGTGGTATCGAAGATTCCCTGATTCAAGTTCTATGAGTTCTTCATTTTTTCGTCTTACTTCGCTAATGCCCATGATATCCCACTTTATTTTTGCTGCCTCTGTTTCCAGTTCCATAATCCTAGCTTGATTAGAGAGTGTACGGTAGTTATAAGTTGCTAGGTGTAATGTAGTTAATGGGTAGTGGTTTAGACTCCGCAGATTCTTAGCACCCTCTGCCCTCGTGGCTGGTCCCCAGGATCTACCTCTCCTAGGGCCCTTCGGGCTTACGGAGAATGAGGGCCGTAACTTGTGCTTGTCTGTCATGCTGGGGTTGTGAGGCGTACCTTCCCACGCTGCCTCAATGCGGGTTGGCAAGGGGCGAGGGATGTCGTCCGCCAGTTTTCGCCATTTACTGACGGACCCTGTACCCCCAGATTTTTAGTGGAACTTTTTATTTATGAAAAAGCCCTTACTAGAGTGAGATTCGAACCTCCGTCCTTCAGGTCAAGAAAACCCAATTTCCGGCGCTCTAACGCACTCCGCCATCTGGGGGATATTAATATATATATATATATATATATATATATATATATATATATATATATATAACAACAAAGAGATTCATGGGTAATTCACGCAAAATAAAGGGCTACTGAAATAGAGTGGTAACCGTGGACACGGTTACCACTCTATTTCAGTAGCCCTTTATTTTGCGTGAATTACCCATGAATCTCTTTGTTGTTGTTGTTAACATATCACGCGATATTCCTACATCTTTTATATATATATATATATATATATATATATATATAAGCAAAAGGTGATGATTATCAGGTATGTGCTCAGTATAAGAAATTAAGAAAAAAAAACTCAATATTCTCATTCTCAATATTTCGCTATAGCTTCACCAGGAGACACTACAATAATTAAAATATAAATAAAATAACAATGATACGAACAAAAATACTTATAGATGTCAGTCAGTAAAATTCGATGTTAAGGTGACTAATTACTAATGATTAATTTCTAAAAATGGTTCTGGAGTTATGTATTTTACTAATGAAAATACTTTTTTAAAAATATTTATTAACAAAAATTTGTTACAATTTGAGATTAAGCCGTACAATTAATGTAGAACTAAAATCTAGAACAATTTACACTTAATCATCTTTATATATATATATATATATATATATATATATATATATATATAGGGTAACTTTTTTTTTATTGGGGAATGCGGGAATGTGATAAAGAAAACTCTGTTTAGTTAATCCTAAGCTTTCAATAATTTATTATTATCATTATCAAAGAATCTACAAAATAAATATTATATAAATCTAAAACATTTTTTAAAGTAAAAATATTTTTTACTTACACTAATTGAGGTTGTTCACAATAATATAATATCTATTTATATGAAGAAACATCATTGTACAATTTAATCGTTGAAATATTCAAATTGGCATGTTATCAAATTGATGACAATTTTTGACAAGTTGATATATACGAGTATATATATATATATATATATATATATATATATATATATATATATATATATATATATATATATAATCTCTGACGTTGCATTCTTCATTGTTGTTGATCTTGAATTTTCTAGGCCTGTAACTGGTGTCAATTGATAAAAACAAGAAACAATTTGAGTTAAAAAGGAATCAATAAAAAAAGTAATCTGAACGAAGGAATATCTGGGGTGACAAAACAATATTAAAATGAATTTAACAGGTGACAATAAATATCACTGAGTTTATTAGTGTCAGATTTGAGATTAATAGCATCTTTTTGCTTGTTGATGTGATACATTTAAAAAAATAAACGATTCCTGTATTGGTCAACTTTCTGCAGAATTTCTGTCACGTAATAATTGAACGTATAGTTTTTATAAAATGATCCACCACTGCACATTTATTTTCACCTAATCGACAATCACTTTTGTGTTGGGTGATACGGTTTTTTAACCATTGAGATGTTTGACTAACGTAGCATCCTGGACACTGCGAGCAATTTATTTTGTAAATAACGTTGGTTTGGAATATTAAAGCTGTTTTATCTTTCGAAAATAGGAGAGAATTAGTTGATAAATTGCATTTGGAAATTCTGAAATTGGTGAACGGTTTCAACAGTGGTAGAATCAATTGAATTAAACCATTAATATACGGAAGTCTTTCATATTGAGTAGCTTGTTGATTAAATTTGTGAGCCTAGAACGTATAACGTAGAAGTGTTATAAATTAATTTTTTTAAAATGTGTTTGGGATAACCGTTGTTAACAAAAATATCAAATAACGATCTTAAGTTATTATTAATACATTTTTCATCACTAACGTGTAGGATTCTATTTTTCATTGTTAATAGTAAATTGTACTTCTGACTCTTAGGATGATCAGAGTAGAAATTCAAAAACCTACCAGATGATGTTGGCTTTTGATACCATTCTAACAAAATAATGTTAGACGGATCTCATTACTCTGGTGTCCAAGAATGGTAAGCTGGCCCCCCTCTCCAATTCCATAGTGAATTGTAAATGATTATGAAATGAATTGAAAACGTTAAGTGTGAAATCGGTCTTATCAAACGGAACAGCACAAATTATGTCATCAACATATTTATACAAAAAGGTAATTTGAAGGGCAATTTAGGGATTACATTGTCAAGTAACTCGTTGAGGACAATAGTGGCTAGAATAGGACTGATGAGGGATCCCATAGGCATGCCAAAAATTTGGCGATAAAATAGGTTGTTAAAACTGAAAAAAGTGTTGTCAAAGATAAATGTATCCAATGATAAAAAGTATCCTTGGATATTGTAGTAAAGGGTTCCAACAGAAACCATTTTTCATCAATAATAATTAAGTTTACTGGGATGTTGGTAAATAAACATAGTACGTCCAAAGAAATAAGTATGTAATCTTTTGGTAATATACAGCCCTGATAACCTCTTTGAGGGTATGGATGTGATCTATTGTACTGAAGCCTTTGCGGAATCCAGCCTGTTCTCGTGGTTGGGCCGAGTCTAGTGTATTTTGTATTCGATTGTGAATGATCTTTGTGAATACCTTGTACGTCACTGGTAGTAGACTTATTGGTCTGTAGTTCTTAATGTCTTCTTTGCTGCCTTTCTTATGGATCAACACTATAAGGGCGCTGTTCCACTCTTCAGGTATGCTCCTGGACATCAGACAGTTCGTATATAGTTTGGCAAGGTACTTCCATGTTTTAGCTCCTGCATATTTGAGTATTTCGGTCGTGATGCCGTCATTTCCCGCTGCTTTGCCATTTTTCATGCTTTTCAGTGCCATTTCTACTCCCTCCACCAATACTTCTGGTATGGCATCTTCTGAGTGTTCTATTATTTCTTCCAAATTTTCAGGGGCCTTGTATAGGTCTCCATAGAATTTGGCTACTAGGTCTATTATTTCATTCCTGTCTGTGGTTCTTGTGTTTCCATCAGTTAATGCAGTTAATACAGCCCTGATAGCATTGACATAAGAGAAGGTGTCATTAATATTATAATTTGTGTGATCCTGAAACGCATTGTGTATAATATCAGATAAAAATTTTGATACTTTGTAAGTAGTAGAATTAATGGAACTAACCATTGGGTGAAGGGATATCACCAATTTATGTATTTTAGGTAACCAATTGGGAAAATTGGAGTTATAAATGAATAAAATAAAGTAAAATCATTTTTTTATAAATTAATTCTAAATGTGACGTTCCCACTATGCGGATAAGGCAATTTTTGTTCGGAATATCTTGTTTTTGAAAAAGGCTAGAAAATCAGCAGTTGCTCAAAATAACCATTTCAGCATCGTTTTTGGTAACTTTTTATACAGTTGGACGCACTGCTTAACTTATGGCTGACAGACTGACCTTTTCTCTTTAATTTTTCATATTGTTTTCTACACACCATTTTAAAAACAGTTCATGTTCCTCATATTTTTGTTTAGATTTTTCAGGTGGTAAATAATTAACTGCATTATCAGCAATACTGCGAAGTTCTGGTGGAGTGCTGTTTAGTGATTGATGTGAGTAATTAAAGACGTATTATAACGGATTAATTTAGTAATCGAACTAACAATAATTTTATGCAAACTCAACAACAATAACATGCATGTCTGTGGTTACCACTCTTTTTAGTAGCCCCCTTTTTTCTATTTTCGTGCAAAACCCACTAATCTCTTTGTTGCTTGTTGTTCATATGTCACGCACTGTAGCGCCATCTATCAATGGAAAGCATAAGCATAATATTGCGGATTTCCTAATTTTACTTAACACACCGCCTCAATGTAATGTTATTGTTATTCTAACCTGAAATTGACAGCAACAGCTGATTTGATGACACAAAATTATAAACAATACGTTTCATTGAAAACGCAAACAAACAAAATGAATCAAAACACATTTTCTAAAAATCTTAACAAAAATAATGAGTGCACAAATACATAAGATTGTAACTAATGAGTATATAAATACAATTATTATTTCATAATGAGTTTTCTAAATGATTGAAATTTTATTCTAGCCAGATCTTTTGTAAACAAATCAGCATAATTTTGGCTAGTATTAATGTAGTCAATTAATATTTTCTTTTTAATACATAAATCTTTGGTAGAGTGATAAGGATTTCGATATGTTCACCTCATTTTGAGTTCTCAAATGTCTTCATCATTGAAATTGCACTCATATTGTCCACTTTCAGCTTAACACTTTCTTCCATCTGGGTATTGAATTCTTATAAGACGCCCTTAACATTAATAAGCTCTTGAGTTGCATAAGCTGCTGCTATATATTCAGCTTTCATAGTTGACAAAGCAACAAAATTTTGCTTTTTGGAATGCCAAGCAATGGGATTTCCGGAATGAAAACAGATAAATCCGCTGACACTCTTTCTGGTCTATCTCTCTCCTCCCCAATAGGCATCTGATATTCCTACAAGTTCCCCATATCCCTTGGTGTAATTCATTCCAAGGAGATTAGTTGATTTGAGGTATCGGAGTACTCGTTTCTCTGCAATCCAGGCTTGATTGGTTGCCTTATCCAAGTATCTACTGAGGTATGATACACTAAATCTGGTCTAGATACCAATGAAATATACATCATACTGCATACCAATCTGCGATAGGAAATGTCTGTTCTGATTATATCTTCATTCAGGTAAAAATTAACCTCCATTGGTGAAGTCACTGGTCGACATTCTTCTAAACCAAATTCTTTGTACAATAGATCAATCATTCTAGTTTCTACAATTCTCAAGCCGTCTTCAGTATGTGTAATTTCCATTCCTGGAATATTGAGACTTCAGTACTGATTTTAATATTAAATTCTTCATGTAAGTCTCCAATAAACTTATTCGTCTCATTTTCTGTTCAAGCTATGAGAGCATCATCTACAAAAAGTCCTAAAAATATATTTTCTCCTTTGCAGAGACAAAAGTCGTGTTTTCATCTTTCAAATTTCAACTTTAACATGACTTCATTGAATTTAATACTCCAGCACTTTGGAGCACTTCTCAATCCATATAATAATGCTCTATAAGTTTAAAATAGCTCGAGTCCCTTTTTAGTCCTTCAGGCATTATATTATATTGTTATAATGTTTATCAATATATGAATATTATGATTATTCATTTTTATTTGCTACACGTTGGGATCGTCAATTATTATGATATTTTATCTATTTATTTATAATTTTAATTATTTATTAGGTTTATATTATTATAATTTTAGTTGTTGAGCGCCAGATAAAATTAATGAAGTAATAGATGAATATTTGTTTAGTTTGAAAAGTAAAAGGCCAGCTAACTTCAGTCCTCAAGATGAAACTCTTAATTATTTGTAGAGAATTATCGTAAATGAAAGATACGTTTATATTCAAATTTATACTTCAAAATAATTAAGATGTTATATAATTAATAAGAAAAATAAATATTTACACTAACTAATACTTATTATTTTCCAATAATTTTTGAATAGATCTAAATAGCACTCAATACGTCTCTGCACTACTAGTGAATACCTTGATCACTGGTTTTAGCTATCTTACTGAGTAACATTTAGAGGTTATGTGAAATTATATTATTAAAATTATCGAAAAGTTCTTTATTTTTGTTTATATCCGTTATAAATCTATTCAGTTGAATTTGTTAAAAGGTTCTTATCTAAAATTTGTTAAGTAACTTTTCATCTCGTCGTTAAATTTTATGTGAAATTTATCAACAAATTACAATTTGAATTGACACCAGTCCGATCAGATAAAAGGTTATGATTGTAAATTTGAGAGTTCGTTTGTAAAAATGTCGAAATGATATAAATTTAGTTTTTATAAATTTACCTTACAGTTTGTAATTATGCACTGGATGATTATGTGTAGTAATGAACTGAACCAAAATTCAGTTCAATATCCTTTCTGGATACCGAAGACTACTTTTCCGTAGTTCCAGTTAGTAATGTTTTATTGTATTTACTTGTATTGTGATCAAATACTTTTTCTCTTCTTTATTTAATCTACGTATATTCTCCACTATTGTCATTATACTTTCAAGTCATAGTTGATTTTAGTCATAGTTGATTTTACTCATATTTAAGAATTATTTCTTCTACAGCTTTTCTTATATTTCAAAATTTATCTTCTTTCTTTAGTTTTCTTATTATAATCTTATTCGATTCTTCTGAATTTTTCTATTTTAATGATCTCTTTAGAAATCTACCATCCATTTTTCTTCCCTCTTTCAAATCAGAAATTGAACAACCAACTTCGATTCCCGTTTAGCAACCATCAACATTTTTTTTTCTATATTCATCCTAGATGAAACTTTTAATTTTATAGTTTAACTAAACGACCTAGCGCACTACACTTGGACACTTACCCACATCAATCAGGTTATGGGCCCAGGACTGTTCCTTGGGTAAACTGTGGGTAATTTTCCTTAGCGTAATCGCGAAATGTTTGCAAAAAGTGAAAAAGGTGCAGCAACAAAATAGCAGCTGTGAGTAGTCTTTCTGTGCCAATTTTGGAGGCGAATAATTTCAAAAACAGGAGATTTCGCATCTTAATTTTGCTACCTAGAGAACAGTAATGATGTTATTATAAATAATCCGCCACCGTCGACAGCGTCAATTGAGGAGCAACTAAAATTAAGGAGACTTGATGCTAAAGCAAAGTTCATAATCGTTCAGGGTGTGATATTGCAAAAGAACAATTACAAGCTCTAAAAGATATATTTGTTAGAACAAGTTCTTTTACTAAATTATATTTGTGGAGAAAATTGTTCAATTTACGCTCTGGAATCAATGACAGTTTGGAGGACCATTTCTTGAAAATCTATTCAATGATACGTTACCCTAAAAATCTTGGATCAACTATCGATGAAAGTGATCGTGTCTACTTACTGTTATCATTGCCATCCAAATTTGATACAGTAGTGACTGCCTTAGAAACAGTTAGTGATATAAAAATGGATTTTGTAAAGGCCAGGCTGGTAGATGCAGAGCTAAAGCTAGGATCTAGACTAACCAATGCACTTGAAGACAATAATGAAGTAAGTTTTAAAGCTTTCACAAAAGCATGTTTTGTATGTGGTAGTAAATTCCATTTCCAAGCAAATTGTACTAAAAGAAATGATGTAAATAGTGGATCTCCGAATATTTCACGAGCAATCTCCGGAAATCAAAACAGAGGCTATTCTAGAGGAAATTATTCTGAACGTCGGGGACGAGGTTTGAGACCTAATCAAGGACAAAACAATCAACAAGCAAATACAGTTGATGGTGATCAACAAGTTGATCTTTATGCTGCTAATTTGTGTGACTCAGATGTAAATATTGGACGTACTAGCTTTGTATTGGAGTCAGGAGCTAGTGATCACTTTGTGAAAGAAAATCTGGAATCCTATATGACTAATCTCAAGACATTGGACAATTACATATCTATTCACATAGCAATTGGTGTCAAACAAGTTGGGAAAATTAAATGCAAAGTGCCAGGGTTATAGTACTGTCATCGAGGCCCTCATTGTTACAAGTTTGAAGCATAACCTCATTTTAGCGTAAAAAATAACTGAAAAAGGACACAAGGTAATAGTAACAAAAGAAAACATAAAAATTTGTGGATCCAATTTCTCCCTTAAAGGCCATAATAAAGGTGGACTGTATATATTGTGTATAGACAATGTGATGAATCAAAATTCTCATGTTAGTGTGGACGCTGAAACATGGCATCAAAGATTAGCCGCTCCCAAAAAAAAGTTGTTCTACTTGGATGGAAGGAAAAGCTACAAGACCAACATTCCAACCAAATAAAAAACGTGCAACACATATAGGTGAACTTGTGCGAACCAGTAGCGTCTTATACAATAAGTGCAGGAAAATATTATCAAGTACTTAATCTTTGATGATTTTTCACATTTCCTTATTGAAAAAATCTTCGAAAACAAAAATGAAGCCGAACAGAATCTAATTGATTATATTTATGAAACTGAGAGACAATTTGGTGTTGAAATTAAAAGATTTCGTTTGGACAATGGTGGAGAATTGACATCACGCAATTTTGAAGATTTTGTCAATAGTAAGGACTTTCATTTAGAATTTACTATGTCCTATAGTCCGTAGATGAATGGTAAAGCAGAGCGCATGAACTGAACTCTTTTGAATATGGTCAGGACTAAGATTATCGACGCAGGTGTACCCAAGACACTGTGAGGAGACGCATTAATTTAATCAGTATACGAACTAAATACAACACCTACCTCAGTCCTCGGTAAAGAGGAAACCCCATCACTATGGCCGTAATGAGATAAGTGAACTAAAGGTTTTTGATTGTTGAGCTTGGTATGTTCAACTACCAAGGGAAAATAAACTTGAACCAAAAGCGAATAAAGCTATGATAGTGAGAACTGTGGAGGCGCCAATAGACTCTGGATACCTTCAGAAGATAAAGTAATCAATTGAAGGGACGTACGTTTTGAAGAAAGTATTTCAGATAACAAACAAAATCATGAAAATACAAATGAAGAAAAAGTTGAATAGGGAATTCAACCATATGAATCAAACGAAGAAGAATCAGATGAAGAGGAATTCCATTATGCAGAGGACCTAAGAGAAGAAAACAGAGGGGAAAGTTCCGGTTGTAGCCACGATCCATATAGTATGTGTGTATCGTGGGTTGCAGCTATAGTAATCTGCGCCTGCGCTTAAGTAACGTCGACATTCCGCGAAGTTTTTAAATATTCATTAAATTATTCCTTTCCCTTCAACTACAATACGCGGAACGATGCCGACGTTATTTCTACATGCACTTTCCTTCGTCCATGATAAAAGTGTTCGATTATTAATTTAAAAGATGAGGAATTGTTAAATAGACTCCAAAATGTGAACTTGTTACCGCGGAATATAAGATGTCGTACTGCACGCAGTCGAAGACAATGTTGTCTTCAAAAACGGAGGACGGGTATTTTGGGACATAGTTTTCGTTGCTCTAGGTGTAAGCCTAGAATTAGTTTGATGAAGGGTTGTAGCAAGAAAGCCGTAGTGCAGTACTACCGTTATTTTACAGACATATGTTCTTGGAAGTTGATTGAGAGCAATGATTTATTTTTATTTGGTATGTATCACTGTAGCTATTAGTCGCTACTAAGGAAAATATTTATTTTAGATAGTTATTTTAGTTTAGATTTCTTTCATTTTAGTAAATTTGGATTTGTTTTGAACTACACCACTTTTCAGATTTCTATTAGTAGTTACCATAACGTAACTTTGAAACTGAATTAATAAAGTTTAACGGATACACATACATTACAGCTAGTTTACAGAAAATTTATTAGAATAGTTTTTTAATTATATTAAAACTAATAAAAATTTTACACCATAAAGATTTAATGAAACATTACGTTACATCAACAGAAATCCAATCTGATTAAAGAAAATTCTATCGTTCACTTACGGTTACTTTTTTCGAGTGCCTCAACCATTCCATAACGTACACTCCAAAATCCTCATCTGTGAAATATTTGAAGGTGTCCTGAACAACAGCTAATAAAACAATTACTTTAGATCCAATTGTGCCCATATGGAGACCTTTGATCGATCATCATCAACTACATCCAACTTGATTTTCAGCCAATTGACTGGGACCCATTTTCCATAAAATACATGCGGGTTCTTCAAAGGAATAATAACATATTTTATTTCGATAAGTGACTTTTCATGATTTACCTTCTATTCCATGCCTCACTCCATTTGGCAGGTAAATTCAGGTGTGCTATGAAAATTCATACTTCTTTTCTGTATAAAATAATATACTATTCTCATCTTATTATTTTCATCCTGGAACAAATTGTATATTAACATCGTGGAATTGTAACTTAATGAAAACTAAGCATTATTAATACACTGTATACAGAAAAACTACCTATGAAGAAGATATATGAACACATTATCAAGTTAAATGAGTTTATAATTAATTGTATTTACTTGAGTATCCAATAGCTATGTTTCTACAATAATAAATAATTGAATGCTGTTTGTTAACTGGAGCATTCAGTATCATAAGTTACATATTCTTCAACTAGATTAATAAAGGTACCATTGTAAGGGACAACTACAGCTTATTTACTGTATTCAGTGAATTTTCAAATGGAGATGAGCTTTTTAACAGAAATTTCTGTTTTTAATGTCTTAAACAGTCTCTAATTGTACACAAGAATTGTTAGTAATAATGTTAAAATTTTCTAAACCTGCAAAACTATATTGATGGCTAAGACTACTACTTAAAAAACTAGAACTAGAGATACATGATTCAATATTTTTTCTACTGTTTAATACAATGTTTGTATCAGACTATCTGAAATGATTACTCCCCTTTCATTACATAATTACCAGCTATTTGTTTTTTATTTTATTTGTATAAGTAGCTTCTGAAACATCTTGAACATTGAAAATATTTTCTTCTAGACGTAAATATTTGCCAACATATGAGCATGTTTTATTATTAATAATATTTACCCTATTGCAATATCAAGTTTTTGTAGGGTATAATGCATATCTAGGATTTGAAATATTGTGAATAGTTTTCAAAATATACTTACTAGGTAACTAAAATATTTTAAAAATTGAAAAAACCATTATTTTGTAATGTTAGTGTACAATTCCGCCACCTGGAATTTCAATGTATAATAGCAGATTAAAGTATTGAATGAGTATTAAGTTTTAATAATTATGATTTTGGAAAGGTACTTACCGATAACAATCGTTATTCGTCCATTATAACAAGAATTATAACTAAGTATAGAAACTGTAGCTTAGTAGGAACTAACGAAAACGAAGACCACTTTATTCAAGTGCTACTTGCAAAATATGTGATTCCTCCAAATAAAATATAACACATAACTGAAAACCATCCGCCATTTCATTCTTGTCATTTTTGTTTCCACAGATAACTACTTGTATGTTTCGTTCATCAGTTCCTCTTCTGTTTTCTTCTTTTTTATGTTACTGTGATGTTTGATATGAGATATTACTGAGAGTTTTGTGAACTAACATCGAACAGACGTAATAAGTACGATATTAATAAAAATTATTTTGAAAGATGTAAAAGTAACTGCAACATGTGATCATCTTAGAAACATGTTAATTTGTAATATTACACTAACGTTCTGTATGTGACATCAGTGAGAAGTATACAAATTAACACCGTATGAATGTTTCCCATAGGAAGTTACTAAAAAGAAGTTCATAGGATATGTTTGTAACTGCGAATTCAAGTATTACTGTGTACATCAAAAATATGTTTTATTTACATGACATGGATGTTAATAGAGTTGGTAATAACATTAAGACATCTAGGAGATATCTTACTAACGTTTTAAATAAACATCACGAAAAGTCTCTGAGAAGAACATCACAAAAAAGACTTGTTATGTTTCTTGTTTAGTGGGTAGTTATTAGAATAGTTTTTTAATGATATTAAAATAATAAAAATTTTACACCATAAAGATTTTATGAAACATTACGTTAAATCAACAGAAATCCAATCTGATTAAAGAAAATTCTATCGTTTACTTACGATTACTTTTTCTTACGCATGAGTCGCTGTTTCGAGTGCCTCAACCATTCCATAACGTACACTTCAAAATCCTTATCTGTGAAACATTTGAAGGTGTTCTGAACAGCAGCTAATAAAACAATTACTTTAGATCAAATTGTGCCCATGGAGACCTTTGATCGATCATCATAAAGTACATCAAACTTGATTTTCAGCCAATTGACTGGGACTCATTTTCCTCAAGATACATGCGGGGCTCTTCAAAGGAATAACAACATATTTTATTTCGACAAGTGACTTTTCATGATTTACCTTCTTCACTCCGTTTCGCAGGTAAATTCGGGTGTGCCATGAAAATTCATACTTCTTTTCTGTCTAAAATAATGTGCTATTCTCATCTTGTTATTTTCATCCTGGAACATATTGTATATTATCATCGTGGAATTGTAACTTAATGAAAACTAAGCATTATTAATACACTGTATACAAAAAAACTACTTATGAAGAAGAGATATGAACACATTACCAAGTTAAATGAATTTATAATTAATTGTATCCAATTGAGTATCCAATAGCTGTGTTTCTACAATAATAAATAATTGAATTCCGTTTGTTGACTGGAGCATTCAGTGCCATAAGTTACATATTCTTCAACTAGATTAATATAGGTACCATTGTAAGGGACAGCTACAGCTTTTTTATTGTATTCAGTGTATTTTCAAATGGAAATGAGGTTTTTAACAGGAATTTCTGTTTCTAACGTCTTAAACAGTCTCTAATTGTTCACAAGAATTGTTAGTATTAATGTTAAAATTTTCTAAACCTGCAATACTATATTGATGGCTATCACTGCTACTACAAAAACTAGAACTAGAGATACTCGATTCAATATTTTTTGTACTGTTTAATACAATGTCTGTATCAGACTATCTGAAATAGTTACTCCCCTTTCTTCACATAATTACCAACTATTTGTTTTTTATTTTATTTATGTAAGTATCTTCTGAAACATCTTGAACATTGGAAATATTTTCTTCTAGATTCAAATCAATACCAACATATGTGCATGTTTTATTATTAATAATAATATCTACTCTATTGCAATATTAAATTTTTTGTAGGGTATAATGCATATGTAGGATTTAAAATATTGTGAATCGATTTCAAAATATACTTACTAACTAAAATATTTTAAAAGTTGAAAAAAGCCTTATTTTGTAAACTCTATTATATAATGTCAGTGTACAATTCTGCCACCTGGAATTACAATGTACAATAGCCAATTAAAGTCTTGAATGAGTATTAAGTTTTGATAATTATGATTTTGGAATAGAATAGAATTATAACTAAGCATAGAAACTGAAGCTAAGTAGAGACTAACGAAAACGGAGACCACTTTATTCAAGTACTTGCAAAAAATGTGTTTCCTGCAAATAAAATATAACACAAAACTGAAAACCATCCGCCATTTCATGCTTGTCATTTGTTTCCACAGATAACAGAGACAACCCAGATAACTACTGTTTGTCAGTTCCTCTTCTGTTTTCTCCTTTTTTTATGTTACTCTAATGTTTAATATGAGATATTACTGAGAGTTTTATGAACTAACATCGTAAAGACGTAATCACACGAACTTACTGAAAATTATTTCGAAAGATTTGAAAGTAACTGCAACATGTGATCATCTTAGAAACATGTTAATTTGTAATATTACAGTAACGTTCTGTATGTGATATTAGTGAGAAGTATACAAATGAACATCGTATGAATATTTCCTATGGGAAGTTGCTAAAAAGAAGTTCATAGGATGTGTATGTAACTGCGAATTCAAGTATTATTGTGTACATCAAAAATATGTTTTATTTACATGACATGGATGTTAATAGAGTTGGTAATAAAATTAAGACATCTAGGAGATATATTATTAACGTTTTAAATAAACATCACGAAAAATCTCTAAAAATAACATCACAAAAAAGACTTGTTATGCTTCTTGTTTAGTGGAATCAACTAGAACTGTGCTCTCGCGATTATTTTAAAAATACTTCTCCTTTAATTGTCAACAATACGTTCGTTATTAGAAGAATACTTATACTTATCGGGACATTTAACGTTAATTTTTAGCTAAAAATCACAAATATATACATAATTATTTATATTTACCCTAACCACATAAAATATACGTCGTCCAAAAAAGTACATTTTCAATACATACATTTTAGATCATGAAGAAGATGAAGTATAAATCTTGTGTAAAATATTTCCAAGCCGTCACGAGTCACGGAAATTAGAACTGGCAACATTGTCCATCCACTTCTCCTTCTAACATTAGTGACCATCTGATATCTAGACAACTTTTTTAGAAAAATGGTGGATTTTTAGTGCTTTTATTTGCGATTTTCTCTTTCAAAACTGATTTCATATCTTAATAGAACAAAAGGCTCAAGTTTCGTTTAGCCGAAATCAGTTACATGGAATATCGGTTTATAGGATGATTCTATACAAAAAAGCTAGCACTACATAATTTGATTTTTGCCGCGGAAATTCTTCGTTTATGAGAAAACTCGAATTTTTTGTTATAGAGTGACGTAAAAACATTCAATATAACGATGTGAACTAATTTTTATTCGAAAATGTATTTTTATCACAATAATTTTTATTGATTTTTCCGGGTTTAGAAGTGCCGAATGTGATAGGAAGATAAAAACTACATATTTTTGTTTGATTATTAATTTGCTATAGCATTTCTATATAACTTTTTCCGCGGAAATTTATCATAAGGGCGGTGTAATAGAAAATCTTCAATATTTCGAAGTTTTCTATAGTATTCTCAACTCTTTTACATACTTTCGGGATCGTGGAGTGAAGTGGGGTGCTGGATGGGGAATATTATATATGTCCGGTTTTTTTGCATTCATTAGAGATTTTGACCTTCTTACTGCGCCTTATAATTCACAGAGAAACAGATTTAGTTTAGGCAACAAACCATGTAAAAGACCGAATTCATAAGCTTCTTGTCGCGAACGAGGAAGAGCCATTTCTACAACTTGAGTCGACATTTCTGTAAATAATATGAACGTAAATATGAACGAAATTATTTAACTCAACTGAATATTAAATTCACATATATGTACATATCTACCTTTTATGCTTTATCGGGATTGTCGTTTTTATGCTTTATTGACAATTTTTTTTTTAAATTTTCGCATTTATTGACCATAGCGATATTAAGTTGATAAGAATAGATATTTTTCATTGATCTGTTTTGAAGGTCGGGAAGAGGATCACTGCATAATGGCGAAACAACGCATGTTCGCGGATTTTCATTTTCGTATCAGTGCTTAAAAATAAGTCTACAATATAAAATAACATTAATTTTTCATGTATCTCATTTCGTTACTTCTAAACCGTATTCAGAAAATGGCAATAGCGCATTTTCCGCGGCAAAACTTTTTCTGTAATATACTCTTTGAGGTATCTAAATGACAAAAACATTTTTTTTTCTTTTTTAACAGATTTCGGCTAAACGAAACTTGCCCCGAAGGAAATTTCTCGCTAGTCAAACTTCAACTGTTTAGTTGCAATTAAACGTCTAATAAGTATGAATTTAGCACGAATATAATAAATGAAATAATCACGTAAACATTCGATTTTATTCCTGCCTCTACTTCTGTATTTATTGTTTAGCTGCATATATACACAAACTAAGTTTTGCTTATTTCGCTCTAGGCAACTAAAACAAAAAATTACGTATTCATACGCTCGTTGATGAAATACATCAGCGCCAGCTAGATTCACACTTCCGGTAAGTATTTTCACCGGAATAATCCGGGACTCCGGTCACATTCGTCGGCCCAACGGTGGCGTAATTTGGTGATGGGACAGCATCAGTAAGAGGGAAATTGCCAACGTGCAGCTTCCGCGACTTAATGAGACGTAGCGCCTCAGGACAGGACTATGCTTCCCCGTGCCTCCCACTCCCAGTCATTATCTTTTAGAATGACCCACACCTGATGCTACTAAAGTTTCCCCAAACCCGCCCGGCAATGCATCGTGGCCTACCAAAGCCTTCGGTCCGGAACTTATATTGAGAGGCGGAGAATTATGTTTAAATGAAAATTGCGAATTTCATAATACGTTAAAATTAAGCATTTAACAACGAATTTGAGATTTTCAAATGTAGGAGTGGAAGATATTTGAAAAGAACACAAAATGTCAAAAGCTCGCATTACTTAAGTATATAACATAAAACAATTCAAAATCTAGGCTGATAAAAGCAAAATTAGTTAACTGGTTGACAACAATTCTTTATGTAGGTTCTTTATTAAGTGTTTTCATTTGAAATATGTTCCATAATACCATAGTGTAAAAAATAATAACAGTGGAACCATAATTGAAGTGTTTTCGTTCCATAAATCATCAAATCATATATCATTTTTGTTCTGCTTCTTCGCAAATCCTGTAGATAACTCTGTCTATCGCTTTTGCTTTATAGGGTGTCTCAAAATTGACGCCCCCGTCCTTTCCGAATATTAATCGGGGAACTGAAAAATTAAATCGTAAGAACGAACCCACTATGCAAATAAATATTACAGTTATGTTAATTCAACATCACATTGTGATAATGTTCTTCCTTTTTTTCCTCTTGTTTTCATCACGTGCACATCTCTACAACCGCTTATGCCCAGCTTGTGGCTGTTAACTTTTGTGATGTTTAAACTTAACTTCTCAGCGATGTTAAAGCGCTGCCTTTTTATATTACTGTGATGTTACTAGAACTTCCTCAAAAGGAAGTCTTTATAACGAACTAAAAACAACATTTCTGTTACATTCTGAAATGCCTTTTAACATCTTGTCGATGTTAATGCAATGTCTAAAAAATAACATCTTATCAATGATCTAAATGCGACATTTCAAAAACAAAACAGTGTATTCTCGTAGATGTTGTATGGATATTACATAAACCTCTAAATAATATACCTTAAACATTCTAGATGACATCGTATAGATGTTTCTGTGCCTAATCAGCAAATACAGGGTGAACAACTAAGAACGCCGGCTGTCGGCCATATTTCAAAAAATAGTCATGGTACAACTTCAAGAAAATGACCCTGAAAAATCGCTGGAAAATATTTTTCAGTTCCTAAAATATCTGCTATGGGGTGGAATGAACACTTAAAAACATAATATTGTGATTATCTCCAAAAAAGACATACTAAAGGTATCCTAGAAATACATCAATTTTTGATATATTGTTGAGATTATGAAAAAATGTAGTTAGGGACTTTGTGTCCTTATTCTTCAAGTAAGGGGTAGGGGAAGGTTCAACCCAAAAAACAAATGTCGTAACACTTTTTTGTTTTTTAATCGATATCCATGTTTTTGGCGACATTTAAAAGAGTTTTTCCTCTTTAATAAGATATGCTTAACAAAAATAACAAAATTGAACAATTTTGTCAACGCTATGTGAAAAAGTCGATAATTTTCCCATTTTTCTCAGGAATTTCAAATGTATATTTTTCTGTTACTGAGCCGATCAATACTAAAGTACCTACTACTATACTACCTAGTAAATTTTAAATCGTATTCTTGGGCGGTGTTGTCAAGCTGTACCTATAATTTTTACTTTAACAAAATAAATCCCGTGAACATACCGCCCACCCTGAAAAAACGTTTTTCAGCCAAATTGAAAAAATAAAATAAATAAAAATAAAACAATAATATTAATAGGTATGATATACCTATGCTTAATCCCACACAAATCTTATAACCCAAGAGAAATCAATCTTATGACATAATCCCAAAAAAAAATTGAATAAAATATTCTAAGAACAAGGAATATTTCTTATCACTAAGTTCACTGCGAGGGTAGAGGACAGATCCGTATAACCGGTCGCGTATAAATACCCTTATTTGTTTTTAACGTAACATGTCTAACTACTCCATATTTTCCGTAATAATTGCCAAAGGCCAATGTAAAGGGGGGGCATTGTCTGTTTTTAGAAGAACTACTGTACCGGGCAAAACATTTTGCTTGGTTTCGTTCCATTTTTGACGAGTTTGAAGGGTTGTAAGATACTCCCATCTCCACCGTTTCCAAAAATCTTGAATCATTTTGTCAACGAGTTGAAACCTATCTAATCTACTCAAGGGAATATTTTCCAAATTTTTGGCAGGAAATCCGTTTAACGGAGCTAACGTTAAAAAATGTGCGGGTGTCAATGCTTCTGGTGCCAGGGGGTCAACTGACAACCGACACAGGGGTCGCGAATTTAATAAAACTTCAATTTGGATCAATAATGTATTAAATTCCTCATAAGTTAGCAACTGCTCACCTACTACCCTGTAAATTTGATTTTTTACTGACTTGACATTACTCTCCCAAAGACCACCAGCATGAGGATTCAACGGACAAATATGTTTCCATTGAACTCCTTGAATCCCTAACTCGGTTTACAATGCACTAATATACTCCGTAGAGTTAACCAATTCATTAATCTCACAAAGCACCCGCTTAGCTCTGACAAAATTTGTACCGTGATCCGAAAACATAGTCTGCACGGGCCCCCTACATGACAGAAAGCGCTTGAAACCTTGTATAAAGTGAGCCGTACAAAGAGAACTGACTAACTATAAATGTACGGCCTTAACACTCATACAACAAAATAAACATACATACGCCTTATGAACGGACGCCTTTCTTCTTTTACCCATCGTAATTCTAATGGGACCAAAATAATCAACCCCCGTATTCAAAAATGCCCGAGCTTCTTGTACTCTAACAGCGAGCAACTCTCCCATTAATGGTTCTAAATTTTTTGGTCTTAAACGAAAACATTGATTACATTTATAAATTCTGCTTCGAATTAATTTTCTCCCACCTACAATCCAATATTTATTTCGCAAAATAGCTTCTAACAATTGAGCACCCGTGTGCAAATTAATTTTATGATAATAATCAACAAGTTTTTCAGTTAAAGGACATTTCGCCGGTAAAATTAAAGGATGTTTTTTATAAATATTTAAATCTGAATTACCAAGGCGGACCCCAACCCAAAGCAATCCGTCTTGAATAAAAGCCGTTTTAATTTTGAGAAACATGATTGATTTTTGTTTAACATACCGATTTCGGAACTAAAATACTTCTCTTGAATTAACCTTATTAAACAAAGTTCGGCCCTTTGTAAGTCCATAGCCGAAATAATTTTGTTCGGAGGAAGAACTTTAAGGAACTTTAAAACAAAAACTACAAAGTTTTAACCAGGAAGATATCTTATCTATAAGCTGCAAAAGAGGATGGGATTCCGATTTCTTCTCGCTATCAAGTAAAACATGTGAATTGTTCACCGATAAATCCTCGGATAACTTCAAATTACTTTGGGAAAACACGGCCATCTACTTTCCGGTAATTTTATCCAGGAAGGTCCAGTTAACCACATAGAGTGATTAATAAGTTGGAGGGGAGTTAACCCTCTAGTAAAACAATCGGCAGGGTTTTCAATGCCTTCTATATGATACCACAAGGCCTCTGACACATTTTCCTTAATCTGCGCAATTCTATTGGCCACGAAAATATCCTTTAAATAAGGAGTCCTCAACCAACTAACAACCGTTGAAGAATCCGAAAACATTAAAATTTTTGAAATAACAATACGATCCTTATAAGTGTCAATTACGTGCTTTACCAACTTGGATAACAAATGCGCTGCGAGCAACTCAAACCGTTGCACCGTTAAGCTTTTGGCCGGCGAAACTTTGGACTTGGCGCAAATAAGTTGCACGTTAATTTCGCTCCCTTTTTGTATATTGTACGTGCATAAATGACCGCTCCATATCCGTCTAAGCTAGCGTCTGCAAATGCTAAAATCATCATTGGGTTACTTACGACACCCAAATGTCTCGGAACTTTAGATTCTTCCAATAATCCCCATTCCGATTGCAAGTTTTCCCAGCATTGTATGATGTTTTCTGGAGGAGTTTCATCCCAATTCAACTTTAAAAACCATAACCTTTCAACTAATATTTTTAAAAATAAAATAAATGGAGCTATTAAACCAATGGGGTCATAACATTGTGCTATGGCCGATAGCATAGTCCTCTTAGTACATTTTCTCTCAGGAATTTTCACACGAAAAATTAGGGTATCGCTCTGTGGATCCCATTGGATACCTATCGGGTACTTGTTCAACTTCCCATAACTTCGCAAGAGTCAACAAATTGTCCTCACTTCCCGAATCTAGAATAAATCTAGCCGTCTTATTGGAAATTTCGCTATTTATCACGGATACAACTACGGTAGATAGCAATGACGTATACTTTAAGTTACTAACCTCACTATTTATAGTGCTACACAAAACATTTATTTTTTCTCGTGGGCTATCCCCCTCGACCGCCGTATGATTAATTATTTGACTTGTACTTGGACCCACATCTAAATTTCCGCTTTCTCTAGCCGACTCATTTTAATTTTCCCGGGTAATTTCAGCCCTTCCGGTATGAAGTAAAATGTGGTGTCTTTTTGAACAAATAGAACAGGTTCTATCCGAAGAACAAGACCTAACCCCGTGGCTAGTCGATAAACAGTTCAAACACTAATTTTTATCCCGTACTGTCTCATACCGTTTAGAAGGAGAAAGAGCCTTAAATCTTTCACAACGACCTACATAATGATCCGGTTTCTGACAAAAGGCACAGGCAAAATTTGTTTGTTTATTTTGACTGATGACGAAAGATTAACCGGCTTATTACTAGAAAGACAAATACCGCTAGTTGGAGGTTTATTAAGATGCAATATTTTTGATTGTTTTTTAACAAAACCAATTAAACTGCTATAGGTGGGAATATCCATATTTCCCTGGCTAACTTCAAAGGCCCTTACGGTATCGTGATCCAATTTTGTTAATCCCTGATATAACAATATGAAATCAGCCAAATTGGGCGAATTTAACTTTTTTAATGCCGACACCGCAACGTCAAATCGTTCCAGAAACATATTCAAATTTTTTTCCGACTCTGTATGAAGCGGCTTAAACTCCAAAATTTGTTGCAAATAGCTGTTGGCCAAATAACGTTTATTTTAGTATTTATCTACAAGAGCCTTATAAATAATATCATAATTATCCGCCGTAAGGGAGACACCTGCACAAACTGTCAAAGCTGAACCGCGTAAACGGCCTACCAAAAAATGACTTTGATCAAGATCGGACAAGGCTGAATTATTATGTATCATGCTTTTATACAGTGAATGGAAAGTTTCCCATTGTCGTATTTCACCGGAAAATTCCGGTAGATCGATTTTTGGAAGTTGAGGGCGGTTGTCCGCCAAAGTGACCATCTGATTTGTTGATGGTGCTGCTGATAAATCACCGCAACCTTGAGCCTGCCTTTCTAAGTTTTTTGCAGCCAAATGAATATAGCTACAAAGCTCATTTACTGTAGAAACTACCTTATAATCGGGTACAAATTCCTCATTTATTTCAAATTGGACTAAATTGATTTCATCTAAAAGCGCTATAAATTCATTCCTAACGTTATCTACTGTAAGATACAAAGCTCTAAATTTTTTTTGTTGCGCTTCTTTTTTCAAATCCTTGGAAATATTATAAAGCGACTGCATACCTTCAAAAAGTGTCTCTTTTTTTGCGATAAGCATTTTAAGCTTCCTTTGCGCCATAGTCATTTTATTTATGTTTATAACCACAAAACGAAGTATATGAAAAAATAATTAATAAATACCTACCAAAATGAATATTAATAGGATATTAAGTGTTACGCCAAATAAATACTACTAACTTTTATTTTCTTATACCGAAAACCGATTTTGCGAAAATAGTGAAAATTTTAAGTTTAGCGATAAATAAGGTTAGCCTACAACACCGTAAATTCCCAAATATCAATTAGCAACTTGTTTATAATTATATGCACAAAAAACCCGAAATAGATAAATGACAAAATTGTTTATCACACATGAACCAACAATAATGAGAAAATTTATTTAATTGAATTTAAATATTTTTTTAAAGAAATTAAAATTTTAGCAATATATTTCAACATCCAGCTGGTTAGGATCAATTGTTTCCGCGTAACTCAGTTATATCAATGTGGACTGCTTTTTTACTTACCAATACACGACGTGGTTGCTTCTTATTATCACTTAGTCCAAAGAAAAAATGGTAACGAGGGTTTGGGCGAAGGAAGGCCAAAAGGAAATTCAAAGGGGGAGTTACAACCACTTAATTAACTGTCGTATTGTTTCAAGAAAGTTGGTTATTGTGATAAACTAAATTCGGGTGTGCTATGAAAATTTATACTTCTTTTCTGTATAAAATAATATACTATTCTCATCTTGTTATTTTCATCCTGGAACATATTGTATATTACCATCATGGACTACTTTATGAAATCTAAGCATTAATAATACACTGTATACAAAAAAAACTACTTATGAAGAAGAGATATGAACACATTATCAAGTTAAATGAGTTTATAATTAATTGTATCCAATAGCTGTGTTTCTACAATAATAAATAATTGAATTCTGTTTGTTGACTGGAGCATTCAGTATCATAAGTTACATATTCTTCAACTAGATTATTAAAGGTACCATCTAATGAGCTTTTTAACAGAAATTTCTGTTTTTAAAGTCTTAAACAGTCTCTAATTGTTCACAAGAATTGTTAGTAATAATGTTAAAATTTTCTAAACCTGCAACAACAAAAACTAGAACTAGATATACTTGATTCAATATTACTTTTCCGCCCAACCTATCTAATATGCGAGAAAAGTATTGGTTTACCCCAAAAAAAGTTGGAATTTTAATTTTTTTTTGAGTTATTTTTACGTTTTCCATCAACAACAACACGAAAAAATGGTTTTTAGAAAAAAAATCCTGTGTGTATGTCGTCGTGTTTGTCGTCGTCGTTGTCGTCGGCCACTTTTCCTTACGTGTCTTGTTAGCACCATATAGCCTACGGAGTGCAATAAGTCACCAATTTTATGATGGAATATTGTTAAGGACATGTCACAAATGAACCCTATTGATTTTCAGCTCACCAGCGCCAGTACAACGGGTGCTATGGTAATTGAAGTACGGAATTTTGTCATTTTTTGAGGAATTTCAGTTTGTTAGCACGATACAGCCTCCGGAGTATATACAAGTGACCAATTTTATTATTGGATATTATTCAGAGCGTCTCAAAGATGAACCCTATTGATATTCAGCTCACTAAAGCCTGTACAACGGGTGCCATTGTACTTGAAGTACCAAATTTTTGTCATTTTTGGAGAATTTTCAGTTTGTTAGCACGATACAGCCTTCAGAGAGTATACGATTGATCAATTTTATGATTGAATATAGTTCAAGGTGTCTCACAGATGTACCATATTGATTTTCTGTTGACTAGAGCGAGTAGAGCGGGTCCTATAAATCCAGATATACTCAATTTTTGGTTATTTTTGGAGAAATTTCGGTTTGTTAGCTCGATACATCCCCCGAAGTGTATACAAGTAACAATTTTATGATAGAATATTGTTCTGGGCCACAGATGAGGAAAAGTTAGTTTGAATATTTAAAACAGTTTATTTTTTGTACTGTTTAATACATGTACTGTATCAGACTATCTGAAATAGTTACTTCCCTTTCATTACATAATTATCAACTTTTTTTGTAGGGTATAACGCATATCTAGGATTTGAAATATTGTGAATCATTTTTAAAATATACTTACTAACTAAAATATTTTAAAAGTTGAAAAAACCCTTATTTTGTAAATTCTATTATATAATGTTAGTGTACAATTCCGCCACCTGGAATTTCAATGTACAATAGCCGATTAAAGTATTGAACGAGTATTAAGTTTTAATAATTATGATTTTGGAATAGGTACTTACCGGATAACAACTGTTGTTCGTACATTATAAGAAGAATTATAACTAAGTACAGAAACTGTAGCTAAGTAGGAACTAACGAAAACGAAGACCACTTTATTCAGTTTCTACTTGCAAAATATGTGCTTCCTGCAAATAAAATATAACACAAAACTGAAAACCATCCGCCATTTCATGCTTGTCATTTGTTTACTTTCCACAGATAACTACTGTTTGTATTGTTTGTCAGTACCTCTTCTGTTTTCTTCTTTTTTTTTATGTTACTGTGATGTTTAATATGAGATATTATTGAGAGTTTTGTGAACTAACATCGTACAGACGTAATAGTAGGATGTTACTAAAAAATATTTCGAAAGATGTAAAAGTAACTGCAACATGTGATCATCTTAGAAACATGTTAATTTGTAATATTACAGTAACGTTCTGTATTTGATATTAGTGAGAAGTATACAAATTAACATCGTATGAATGTTTCCTATAGGAAGTTACTAAAAAGAAGTTCATAGGATGTGTATGTAGTTGCGAATTCAAGTATTACTGTGTACATCAAAAATATGTTTTATTTACATGACATGGATGTTAATAGAGTTGGTAATAAAATTAACACATCTAGGAGATATCTTATTAACGTTTTAAATAAAAATCACAAAAAGTCTCTAAAAAGAACATTACAAAAAAGACTTGTTATGTTTCTTGTTTAGTGGGAAAATTTTGTGTCCTTGTTAACAATAAAAAACCAAGAGGTAAAATTCAAATCCATAACCTTTATTAAAATGCTTTTTGTTTTTATGGCCAATGAGATGACGGCGATATTATTTTTATCAGTTACTATGACATAAACGACCAATAAACGTATGACATTTTTGGGTTATATTCCTATATGGAATACGTGGAGGCATTGCTTGTTTACATAATGAAGTGTTCATAAAATGGGATACAGCATGTGCTTTTACAACAGGACGTATCTCATTTTAGAAACGAAATGTTTTAATTTGAATGCGATTGCGATGAATATTGTTGGTATTTTTTTATTTCAGAATCAAAGTACTATATAATAGCAAAAAGGGCAACTCGGAAAACAACCCGTCAATCTTGGTCCGAGGAAGGAATAGTGAAAGCAATTATATAGGTTTCAAGTGGCAAATGTGGTTACTCAAAAGCGACAATAAATTTTTCGGTACCATGAATGAATGAAATGGGCGGACAGGCTGATGCCTGGCAATTAGACCACTTTTATCATTCTCCAGTTTCTCCCCACTTTATTTCACTCGTTCGGTCTCCTTTCAAAACGCCTCGACCTATGTATAAAGGCCGTGACGCCTTTCAGGGAAAGGATTTGTAGGTATTGTTCTTCAATTGTATCCACACCAAAGATTTCATTTCTAAGCAGTATGTCTACCTCACAGGTGCCGTGATAGTGGTGAGAGGATTCCTCCTCCCCGCAATCTGGGCTATCTGGGTCTGAAATGGTCTTAAACATATATAAGTGTTTTCTAAGTCTGCGATGGTCAGTTAATACACCAATTATCAGTCGTAGCTGTAATTTGGGATTATCCAGCAGCCACCGTGTCCTTGTTGTATTTGGGCAGGAGGTTGTTTATTTCGCCTACCTGAGGTCGATGCAGTCTCTTCAATATGTCTTAAGTCTTCCCGGGGCCCATTCTTTGAGCCAGGTTGAAGTTTGAGCTTTACTCAACCCTATTATTGATTCAAGTTCATAGCAGGATATGTTGGCACCTCGCCTGGCAAGTTCGTCTGCCCGCTCCTTGTCTTCAATCCCGCTTTGTACAGGTACCCACAGTAGGGCAACTTCTCGTTCTGACGCCAGGCCTGAACCAGTACCGTACTAGTTCTGTGGCTGCAGATTGCTTTAATAGCGGCATGACTATCCGAGCAAATGCTAACAGGACTTTTCGATGCCTCCCGCTTTGTTATTTGCTCTACGGCTTTTAAAATGGCAAATGATTCTGATTGGAAGACCGTAAAGTATTAACCCAGAGCATAGCTCTTTTGAACTACTATGTCCTCTATCAGGACATCTGTTCCCGACCTTCCATGCGGGAACCAACTTGTTCATGGTTCCTCTACTCTCTTGGTGGAATGATGACTTTGAACTTGATGTCTGTCCTCATTTTTTTTTCTTTAGGAACAACTTTGAGAGCTGGAATTGGAAGCTCCGTTTCTGTTCTTTTGGCTATTATTGTGTGGCCTTCGCCACCCCCCTTCCGGTGCCCATTGTCCCGCAATCTTACAAAGGCCGCCATCGCGCTCATCATAATCTATGTGGGTAGAGGCGGCAATCCTAGGAGAACATCGAGCGCTGGTGTGGGTGTTGTCCTGAAAGCTCCTGTAACTCCTTAGCTCGCTACTCTCTGGACATACGCCATCGAACACTTTTAACTACGTTTTCGTTAGAATCGAACAATTTTAAGTACGTTCAACAGGGAACTCATTTATCAATAGTGTCATTTACGAGTATAGGTAAGGGAAAGAAATAACTGTTTTTAATTTAAATAAACCGATTTGATATCCATCAGTTTCAAGGTAACCTAAAACAAATGTAAGTAACATAAGTTGGCATCCAGAAGAAGAAGAGATTGCAGCAGTTCATTGGAAAACAAATACCCTAAATTTCCTTTCCTTCTTTAAGTATAAAAACAGAGCAAATCTCATTAATTCTCTTCTTTTGTTGCTTGTGAAAAATAGACTTTGGACAAGCAATAATGAGTAAGCAACAAACTTCCGCTTCGACAATAAAAATTGATAATGTACAAACGTTTGAAAAGCATTTATAATTTAGTTGAAATCAAATGGGAAAATCCTTCCTCTTACAAAGCATTAGTTGACACAATAACAACTACCTTGAAGTGTCTAGAAAACATCCAAGCAGACACTAATTCTTGGGATCCTTTGATAATTTTTTTCGTGTCAAGTTAGTTAGATCTTACAACATTTCATAACTGGGAGTAGTATGAAATTACTGGGGAACTTTCCACCTTACTAAGACTTAAAGCTTTTTTGACAAATCGCACAAACTTTTTAGACAAAGTACACATGCCCAAAAAAAGGAAGGTTCGAAATCAAATCACAACTCACAACCTAATCATAAATAAAATCAGAACAAAAATCATTTGTATCAACACTGGAGAAAGCAATTCAAAAAAGTATTCATGCTACTATTGCAAGCAAAATCATTCAATTTTTTACTTTGCCGATTTTTGGCTCTTTCGACCAAAGAAAGACTTGACAAAACAACTAAAATCTTGTACAAACTGTCTTTCTCGAGAACCACATCAGCTAGATCAGTGCCCAAGAGGTGGTTGCAAATATTGTGGCAAAAAACATAATTATATATTTTATAGCAGGATAAAATTCAAGATACACCATTGCCAGTTGTGAATTTACAGACTCAGCTTACGACAGAAGACACTGATGCCTCCAGTAAACAATGTT
The DNA here is from genome assembly GCA_963921935.1 of Galeruca laticollis. Taxonomy (NCBI): domain Eukaryota; kingdom Metazoa; phylum Arthropoda; class Insecta; order Coleoptera; family Chrysomelidae; genus Galeruca; species Galeruca laticollis. The sequence continues at coordinate 253,293,726 of OY998175.1, read as the reverse complement.
CATCTCAAAACTCTCAAATCTTCGCCGGTTCAAGCTCAGTAAATAGTTCAGTCAAGTGTTGCTGACAACAGCGCAAGTGGCAGTCTTTGACAGCCAAGGGTAAAAAACACAGACGTAAGGCTTTAATGGACAACGGTTCTGTATCAAACTTTATTTCTAAAAGTTTGGCGGACAAATTAGACCTTCCACAGTATCCCACAAATTTGATAGTAGTGGGTATTGGTTATAATTCGTTAAGTTAATCCTGCGATATCATAATAAAATCTTTGCATTCTCATTTTCAAGCTGAGCTTCACTGCTTAGTGGTTTCTGAAATGACTGACAAACTTTCAAGTTTTGACTTTGATCCCAACATTCTTGACATTCTATCTTATTTTACTTTTCCTTTAAAGGAACACATTTCTAAGCTAGGTAATTCTCAAGAAAGAGCTAAAAATAAATTTTTATATATTCAAAAAAAATTGGCAAAAAATCATACACTAAAAACACTGTATCGTGACTTCATGTATAAGTATAAAGCTCTCTCACACATGTCGTATTTCAACGTCTTATCACATGACCAAATCACCTATTTCTCTCCTAATCATGGCGTCCTACGAGAAGACAGTGTGACAACCTCTTTGGATATTCTTACAACTCAATTCAGTTGGTAGTACCTACCATTCCGGAAGATTCAATACTTGTTTAATTCAGACAATATAACTTTGTTCCGTCAACTGATATTAGTAAAATGTACCGTCAAATTCAACAAGCTAACGAATTTAAGCCTCCACAGCTTATATATTGGCGCGAAAATCTTGAAGATGAACTTCAATTTTACTCTCTAAACACAGGATACAGCTAGTGCTTCTTTTCTGGCAACTCGTTGCTTATTACAATTAGGCATTGACCACGAAAATGCTTACCCAAAACCGTCTCAAATAGAAGAAGAACCTGTATGTAGATGAGTTACTCTGTGGAGTTGACTCAATTAATAAATTGATAATATTGTGTCAACAAGTCTCTTCTATACTACAATCAGCTTCTTTTCAGTTGAGAAAATGGAAATCGAATAGTCCTGATCTCCTTGAAAACCTAAAAACTGGAAATGCCTCAGAATCAGAATCTAGCTTTTTTCACCTTCTGAATCGGGAAAAACTTTAATTTTGCTTTGGTCCTGTAAAGAAGATATTTTTCTTTTCCAAATCAGTCAACTACACCAATAAACCACATCACTAAAAGGATAATCTTATCAGACATTGCAAAATATTTGACCCGTTGAGCCTGATCAATCCAATTATCGTTTTAGCAAAAATCATGCTTCAAGACTTATGGAAATTGTTCCTGGTTTCGGATAAAAAAGTTCCACAAGAAATTTCCGATAAATGGACTGAGCAGAAATTATTTGCTTTAACGAACTTAAAATTCAAAGAAACATATAATGTTCAAATCATGTGAATATACAACTACACGGCTTTGCAGACATTTTCCAGAAGGCTTACGGTGCAGTACTATATTTGCGTGGGCAAAATACTATTAACGAAATTGTAGTTAATCTCGTGTCGTCAAAAACTAAAGTAGCTCCCATTAAAACGGTAACGATTCCGAGATTGGAGCTGTGTGCTTGTTTATTGCTTGCTAGGACTCTTCGAACAAGTTGAAAATTGTTTAAATATTAAAATCAACGAATATTATATGTGGTCAAGTCAATAGTAGTGTTAGGATCGCTAAGTATATCTCCTCAGCTTTTGCAAACATTCGTCGGAAATAGAGTGACACAAATATAGAATTTAAAAGAAATCGATAGGTGGCGCTATGTACCTACGAATTTCAACATTTTTCAAAGGAAATATCTTCAAAAGGGCTTCATAATTCTAGACTTTGATTCCATGTTCCTTTGTAGTTAAAAAATGAGAGTAGCCAGAAGACGTCTTTGGTGATCATCCAGAAATCCGAAACGAGTCCACACTAATAACGAGCTTTTCCTTTTTAAACAGCATTAAACGCGTTTTTGCATAGGTGTTACCTTTTGCTTACAGTTTTGAGAAATTTAAAGAAACCTGACCCAAGTTCACAGGTCACTTGAATCTTGAGGAACTTAGATGATCGTTGAATATACTTCATCAACTAGCACAACAAGAATGTATTCCAGAAGAATATACTGATCTTAATAAATATAAACAAGTTTCTAATCAAAGTAAAAGTTCGATTTTATATTGTTCCCAAATTGGAATGATATCAAAAGATGGACATTCATCCCAAGATGTTCCAGCTAACTACAGACGCTGAATTAAAAATTTTGTGAAGAAAGTTATAGGAGCTAGAAATCCTAGAGGATCATAGATTCGAGCTAATTCCGAAAGCATACAACGTTTGGTACAAGGAAGATCTTCTCGCGGTTGAACACAAAATGTAAAACAGTCCGAATGAGAAGACCAGCGTGACCCAAGAACTTTGAGAGAGTTGTCCAAATCTGGTTCAAAACTTAGACTATGGGGATTGATAAAAGAAGTAGGTAAATTCGATAATAAGAGAGGTTCGTTTGAACACCATTTACGAAGTTCAAAACACCGCCAAGATACAAAAGGGAAATTAAATCTTGCATAAGCGTTTGAGCTTCTACAATATCATTCGACCAAAACAAAAATCATCAATATAAGAGCAAGTATGAACAATTTTAGCAGCTTGTGGGAAGTGATGTCCTTCGTCAAGTGCAAGTTGATGCAAAGTACGTAGAGCTAGAAATGGAGAAGAAGTAACACCATAAGTTAGAGTATTCAGACGATACTCCCGAACACAATCTTCTGTAGAAAATCTTCAAAAAATACGTTGAAACTCTCTATGCTATTGACAAAGAAAAATCATACGATACATTTGTTTGATATCTGCGCACAAAACAAACTTGAGTAAACGAAAATCTAGTAAAATAGCAACAATGTCTTGTTGAAGCTTAGGTCCAACAAACAAACAATCATTGAGGGATTTCTCGTTAGGAACTTTGGCAGATGCATTAAAAACTACACGTAATTTGGTACTAACACTATCAGGTTTGACCACACAATGGTGACGAATATAATATTTACCATTCTCTTCGTTGTCAGCTGAAATCAACTCAATGTGATCTAGGTCGAGATACTCTCGCATAAAGGCAGAATATTGTTCATACAATTCGGGTTGCTTGAGCAGTCGGCGTTCAAGAGAGTGAAAACGATATAAAGCCAGATATTGTGTACCAGGAAACGTTTCTATTTCCCAGAAAGTTTTCAAAGTACTATCTAATGAGACCTTGGAAACGGTGTGGCATAATAAAGAGGTGACAATAGGATTCTTGACATAAATCGGACACATGACAACGTAACCAAATACAGTGTTTATGGCGTCGGGTTCACCTGAATTTCTAGAGATCTTACCTGAGAGCAACAATTTAGGAAATAAATCAGCTCCGATTAATAAGTTGATCGTTCCTGGTCGATAAAATTTAAAATCTGCTAACGAAATATTAGTTAAGTGGGTCCACTTATTGGGATCGATTTTAAAATCAGGCATAGGATCACAAATTTTGTCTAAGACTAGAGCATCAAAATTAAAAATAGGACAGTCCCTAGTATGCGGACAAATTGAAAGGACAACTTTTCCAGTCTGCAACTTAGAGTTCATAGAGGCGAGACCATTAACTTCAAGGGCACATTGAGACTGAGGGATACCTAAAGTGTTTAATGATTTACGGGTGATAAAAGAAGTTTGGCTGCCGCAATCTAAAATAGCTCTTAATGGTCGCCTACTACCTTTATTATCAAGGGCGTCAACCACAGCTGTGGATAACAAAACTCCCTTTTCAACAGGGGATTGGAGTCCAAATAAACTAGTGGTACTTGATTGACTTGAAGACGGAAGGTTCGGGTTCAAATTATGAGAAGTGTTGGTAGAATTTGTGATTGGTGAATCGAAATGCAATAGAGTATGATGAGTCTTGGATCTGCAAGTTGAAAGGACAACTTTTCCAGTCTGCAACTTAGAGTTCATAGAGGCGAGACCATTAACTTCAAGGGCACATTGAGACTGAGGGATACCTAAAGTGTTTAATGCTTTACGGGTGATAAAAGAAGTTTGGCTGCCGCAATCTAAAATAGCTCTTAATGGTCGCCTACTACCTTTATTATCAAGGGCGTCAACCACAGCTGTGGATAACAAAACTCCCTTTTCAACAGGGGATTGGAGTCCAAATAAACTAGTGGTACTTGATTGACTTGAAGACGGAAGGTTCGGGTTCAAATTATGAGAAGTGTTGGTAGAATTTGTGATTGGTGAATCGAAATGCAATAGAGTATGATGAGTCTTGGATCTGCAAGTTCGACAAGTATACTTGGAGCGACAGGAACGAAGATCGTGAGAGGAACTCAAACAATTAAAGCATAGGTGCGATTGTTTGCAAAAACGATGCCTTTCTGAAGGACTTTTACTTAAAAATTGATCACCTTTGTAAATAGTATGGTTTTGTTTGCATAAAATACAATGTGGATTAGACAAATTAGTAACTAACAAAGTTGAAGAACGAGTTTTACAAGAAACTTTTTTGAAAATAAGGGTGGATCTTTCGATCGGAAATATTTCGATGAAGAAACATTTAAATTACTGTAGGCGTTCAACTGGGTTTCTAAAAATGCAATCAAGCTTGTGAAGGTGGGGCTCTGTTGATTTATGTTCCATTTCAAAGAGACGTGCGATTTCTGGAGTTAATCTAGAATATAATATATTAAACATAATGAAGTCCCAGTCATCTGTAGGTAAACCGATCACTTAGAGAGCAGAAATATTTTCTAAAAATGTATCAATAAGTTTAGACAATGTTTCAGCAGTAACCATATTTTTTTTGGGGCTTGTTCAAGGGCATCCCAATGGGCTTTGGCACAACGTCTTTGATTGGTATATCGCTTGGTAATAAGGTCGTAAACAATATCATAATTATCGGCAGTAATTTTTAAATTACGAATTAAACCTAGAGGGCGACCTTCTGACATAGATTGGTTGTTGTGGATAAGAGAATCAAATAAATCTAAGAACGATGCGAATTCCTTTACATCACCTGAGAATTTGGGAAGATCAATTTTTGGTGATCGGATATTCGAATTAGTTTGTGAAAGAGCACTAGTATTAGCAGTAGATTGGGAACTGGAAATGTCGAAAAGCTCGAAACATATTAGTGTGGTTTGAAAATACTGCGATAAAAAAGCTGCACGAATTTGGTCTTCAGCTTCGAGGTCTGGTGGATCTGGAAGCGCCATCAATTTGGCAATCACTGCGTCATGATGCTTTACAAAAGTATCACGAATTGACTCTAATTCAGTTGCACGAATTTGTAAAAGAGGACGAACGGACTTGTCAGTCTTACTTTGATCGGCTAAACCGCTCAATATTTGAAGATCATTTAAGGCGGCTTTACGATGAAAACGATACTGTTGGACTCTATTCATTGTAAATAAAATAAGCAGAAATATCTAAGCAAAGGAAGCAAATTTTCAATAAAATGTTGCGAATGAATTGAATCAAATTTCAAATCATATTGTACAAACTACAGGTTACTAACTGTAAAATTTGAAATTAACAAATGATTTAATAGAATTGTTGAATCACCCTGTATAGCGAAAAGTATAGAAAAAGTAAAGTAACAAAAAAATAAGTAATAACCATGAAATTAAACAGTTGATAAGAAAAGAAAAAATGTGAGTTCTCTATTTACTATAAAAAACGCGCATATGGCAAAAGGATAATAAAATAGAGGTATAGCGAAAAAATTTGGAATTATCACTCAAACTAGTTGACCAGAGAATATATGGGCTCACCCTGTATAAAATTGCACCAAATAATAACAGAATGAGAATAAGAAATGAAAACTATTGAGTAATTAATCAAAGAAAAACACGTCTGTTTAAATCTCCGTTTGGAAATTATAAAAATATTCAATAATCAAACGATCAGTTTTTGTTCGGCAATATCAAGAGATTCAGGTACAATATCTTCAAGGTTACTCACTTTTGAAATAAAGTAGATCGATTTAAAGATTATTGGAAAGAGTAAACATAACCAAACGTACATTTATAAAGAAAATTTTGTTTTTAAATGAGAGTAATAAAGTGCCTTTTTTCTAGGCTAAAAAAATAACAATTCAGGCTAAGAAGGACCAATGTTCGGGACGATAGCAATTTCCCTTTTGTTTTAAATTTCAATTAGAGTGAACTGTATTATTCATTAATAATAATTAATTAAAGGATGACATTTTACTTTTTTACTTATTTCTCTCGGAGATTAACCGACCGGCGTTGTACTCGTATCCGTATCGATGTAGCTTCACCCACACACCTTTGTACTGTAGCACGCGGTGATTGTCTTACTACTAAGATAATTTACACACACTCGGTACAAAACTTTGACGAGGTGAAAATGTCAACATTGCGCGGTTGAATTTAAAGTATATAAGGCATATATGGATTCAATCACGAACAGCAAAGGAAGAGGTTATAAGACGCAAAAATGTTATTTAGCATTATTGGTTTGTATGACAACTAAAAGTCTCTATTTGGAATTAGTGACTGAACTTAGCTCTTCCCCCTTCTAGAAACATTCCAAAGGTCCATTGTCCGTAGGGGTAAGCCAAATTGCGTATACACTGACAACGGCACTAATTTTACTAGAGCAAATAACAAACTCCAGGAACTAGGACATTTTTTATTGGCAAATCAAGGAGAAATTGAAGAAAAAATAGCCACAAATCATGACGTTAAATGGACATTTATACCTGCTTACTCCCCTCACCAGGCTGGAATATGGGAGGCTGGAATGAAATGGAGCAAATATAATTTTCTTAAAGTGATAGCTAACACCTAGCTTACATATGACAGTTTGTTCACAGTTCTTACCCAAATTGAAGCAATCTTAAATTCAAGGCCATTGACACCTCTTTCGACAGACCCAAACGATTTAGAGTATTAACTCTTCTTAATCGGAAGTTCGCTCAATTTCTTACATTGTCCAAACGTTCTAGATCTACCAACCAATAGACTGAATCATCAAAAACTACTAATAAATCGCGTAGTAACGAAATTGTGTTTACTACCGTTACCCAAATCGTTAGAGGACACTATGGCTTAGCCATAAAGCGCAATGTTTAGTTGAAGGCTTTCGATAGTCCATGTAAACTCAGGTTAAGGTATTTTTTATAGTTGAGTAATTTGCTTTTTTTGAAGCCGGGAAATTGTTAATATTTGTTGTTTTTTAATATAAAATATTAAAAGACCCAAAGTCTAAAAGGCAGTTGATCTGGGTATTCTGTTTTTCATGTTGTTGATTCGTATGTTAAACTGAGTCAATAGTATGTACGTCAATTGAATTGAAATAAAAATTTATGTTACAATAATTTAGATCGTTTTTATAACATGAGAAATTAATATACAGTCCACTGCAACGAACCAGTACATGCAACAATCATAGAAAAGAAATGTTAAGGTAAACAGATGCCTACAGATAGGTTCACGAAGCTTGCGGTATATCAGGCAATGAAGACAGTTATTTCATATGTGACCTGTGCTTGGAATAATAATCCCAATTTATAAACACTACGGGTAACATAAAAAATGAGAAACTCGACTCTCGGAAGAAAAACATTTTTTGTTGTTCTATGTTTAATACTTTCATATGTTTTGAATAAAGTTATGTTTCTTATATCCATCATGAGGGTTGTCCGTGATTTTGTACTTAAACTTTGTTTTAAACCTGGTCCAAACCTTAAGTATATCATTTTAAGTAACCTTCCCCTAATTGTATTTATATATCAAGTTTGTCAATGTCAGATAATTAATGGATTTTAAGTTTAATTTGATAAAAAATATATTTTTACGAAAATATGTTTTTGACGTTTAGTCACAGTTTATATTCTGTCTGTATCAATATACATGAATTTTAATTAAACTTCTTTTGTTAGTCGTTCTTGTATTCTTATATTTTTTCAATTCATTTACTTTGATTGTCCACTATGTCATTGCTCAAGTCTTAATTACTTTTTATTCGTTGATCGATTCCCACTCAAAGCATAATTAATATTAAACCATGCCCAATAAAACTAGTTGATTTTTATTTTCTATTTCTGGAGTTTATCCTACTGATAATTGATATTAACCTAACTATCATTTCCCAATATTTCTATCCTTTAGGTAATGACTATTCTATATCTGACTTCTTTTTACTGTAATTCGTTTTCTATATCCATCGACAATTAGTCTCCCCTCGTATAATTGTGAGATTTCTATATGAAGATGTTAAGTAGATCATTCATCACGTCATGAGACGGTGGGTGGTACAGGAAACCGTAACTACAAAGAGATACAAAACTATTATTTACACTTGGTGGAAGATTGCTCGCCAACTTAAGCATACAGAGTATAGAAGAAGCGCCATTTGTGTTCTCTTAAGCAGTTGTTAACTATAGATCTCTCATTTTAAGATTTTCTGGTTTTATTCGTTTCTGGTTTAACAGGCTTTATATCCCTTCACTATTTTCAGAAAAGACGTACTAATAGTTTTGTGTTTGAACTAATTTTAGTTACAAAATTGTTAGCAGATGTAAAACTGGGAATTATGAATATCTGGGCTTATCAAAAATAACATTTATTTTATACATAGGTACACGATAGATATTCATCTGATTTTTTGAAATAATAACTCTTGGGTGGATAGAATTAGATTGTACAGAGTGACGCAAGAGACAAGAGATGTTTAATTATCCCAAAACGACTAGTTCGAACTATACTAAATTAGATATAAGCCTATTATGCGATGCTAAAATGCTAGATTTTATATTGATATTTATTGTCTCGACAACTAAAGGTCATTGACACAGTAACAATATACAATACAGTACAGATAAAATAACAATATAAATCAAAAACAGTGTTAAATCATAAAAGTGAGTTTTATATTTAGTTGAGAAAGTGACAGTCTTTCAGAAACTTGATCACATCACTTAATCTATTGGTTGTACCGATAATGATCCAACGTTTTCCATAAATATCACGGCAGTTTTACTTGAATTGTCAAAGCCAAATTAAAATAATAGTTCTATTCTTAATTGTAGAAGTCGCAAATTTGACATTGGACGTAATTGATGCAGTTTAAAGAAATCATCAGGGGAAATCCCAGCGATGCAAGTTTATATTTGTAGTGTCCATTTTGATTTGATAAATAATTAAAGTTTATTTAGAGGTTTAATTCGTTCTTTAGTTATAATGTTTTTTCTTCGGTGGTTACGTTTTTATTATAAGTTGTATTAATTGGTTATACTTTTGTGAGGATCAGTTCGCTACAGTGGCGGTTTTACCAGAAGGCTGAAGCCTAGTGCGGCAGATTTTGGAGGGCGGCAAATTTGGCCCAACATTTTTTTTTGTCTAACATATTATCTGTATATCAGTCAAAATTACTTGAATTAAGAGAAACGTTTTCTTCAAAATTGCACTTTTGCTTTGAGATATTCAATTTTCTTAATTCAAGAAATCCACTTTTGAATAAAAAACTAAAACTCTTTTGTGAAGGGTAGAAAGTTTTCAATTGAAGAATTTTTCTCTTCAATATGTTTTCAAACAAGATACATTTACTTTGACCAAGAATTTCTTTCTCTTGGATTAAGATATTATGCGATAGCATTGGTCATTGTTTCAAGTTCGTACGAACTTACTTGACAAGATTTTTGAATCAAGATATCGTTTTATTTATATTTTCTAAATTTTCATAGTTATTTCTATATGTTTCATTGAATAATTATCTATTGTGTATTTATAATAAATACTGATGTAGGGATTAAACACAAATTTTTAATAATATTATTCATGGGAAATATTGGTTAAAGATGTAACAGACCCCATTTATAGTTATAGCATTTATTATTTTTTAATAAAAATGATTTTTCTATGATAATATCAGAACATCTCATTTAATGAAGAATTTTAATAGTTACCTATTTAATATAAAAGTGTGAAAAGTGATAATTTATTGCTAGACCAAGCTCATGTAAAAAGTGTTAGAAGACAACCATCTGCGCCATTATTTGGAGAATAGTATCATATGATATAGTGAGGTGTTTTTCACACGAATTTGTTATCAACAATTTAGGGCAAAAAATTGTTTTTTTGCCTTTTGCTTATAACATTAAAACTCTTAGGGTAATTGTGATCGCGTCAAAAGAGAAAATGTGAAGAATAAAAACACGAAAATATGAGAGGTCGAAGGACCGTTAGTTTAGTAGAAAATTGAGAAAAAACGGCCAAAGCTCAGTTTTTTCCAAAATTCATAACTATTATTTTTTGAGTATAAGCATAGATTCTTCATAAGCATAGATTTTTCGACCAGTATTAGTTTTTAATATAAACTTTATATATGCAAAAAGCCGGCACTGTCCGATGTATAGTTTACGATATGTGGCCATTTGAATTTTTTACTATGCAATATTCCAGCAAGCCTAAATGCGACAGGTATGGTCCGATTTCAATTTACAAAACGATTTCGAAAGTAGAATTATCGTACTTTAAAACTTTCATCTTGGTTTTGCGATATTCTTATTTGTTGCTGAGATATTCAAATGAAAAAAGCATGAAATACGCGCGGTCAACTATATACATGTAGAGACAATCTAACGATTAATGAAATGATATACAGTAACTCGATTACTCGATTAATTTTTATATTTTCTTCTCTTCTTTCCTTCATTTAAAGCCTCAGCTGCCAAGACTATTCGGTCATTTCGGTTAATCTTCCTTTAGGTTACCGTACGTTGCGGTTTTTTATTGTTTGGAATCTCAGTAGTTCGTGTATATAATCTTTAGTCAGGAGCTAACGTTAGGTTATGTTCATGTTGTATTTTCTATATGGGAAGCGAAATCGAAACGATGAAATTATATGAATAATTATACGAATTAATCTATGCGGTTTTGCGATGTCCTTGCTACACTACATTTTTAAGCGTTAGTTCAATTAATCCATCACTACGGTTGTGATATATGCACTACAGTTCACAGTTTATATTTGACAAAATGCTACGATACTTTTGATGTTATGGTGTGAGAGGAATTTGAAGGATAGGTCGTGTATAGTGTAAGGACCATAAGTATTATTTGGGATTTGGAGAGATTTATGGAGGTCACGAATGAAGAGACAAGGGCTACGCATATGTGGACTATTTGAGAACATTTAATATCTGATAATCAACATGCTCTCACTTTTATATGTACCAAGTCGAAAATCACTCCACTGAAAAATAAGCTATTCCCCGATTGGAACTTTGTGCCTCTGTCCTATTGTCTAAGCAGATTTCGTAATTTTGAAAGTCTGTACAATTAATGTCCAGTCTGTACATGCTTGGCTAGACTCCCAAATCGTCCTACACTGGATAAATTCTTCTCCGCACTTTTGTGGCAAACCGAATTTCATATATCCAGTCAGTCAAAAATCCCACAACGCAGCAGATGTTGCAACTCGCGATATCTTACGCCCCAAGAATTCTTAGCAAAGAATACTTGGATACATGGCCCAAGTTTTTCTCATCCTCACCTTTCTTTTCTGACACTTCGTTGTCAGGATCCATTGCACTTCCCGCTGAGGAAGAACGACACATGGTTCTACTAACAGAACCCTCTCAATCAAATGCTCTGGATACTTTTCTCGAAAATCTTTGTCCAAAATTCTACGTATATTAGCCTATGTATGACGATTCGTTCACAACATACCTAGCTGTGGTATTCAAAACAGTCGTCAAAAATGCTACAAGCCTAAGAGTTAGAAAACTCTATGTTAATTTTAGTCAAGCACACTCAACACATTCATTTCGACAAGGAAGTCAACTCCAAAAAACTTTCTAAACCTCTGTTAAAGCTAGGTGCGTTTAAAGATAACCACCAGCTACTCAGAGTCAGTCGGTTGCCGCTTAACCCATTCTTCTCTGTCATATGAGATGAAACACCCTCTTTTGTTGCCACGGTAATGTAGGTTATAGATCACTGTCACACCCTAATGTTGGTTTAAAAACAACGCAATTTCTTATATCTCAGAAATTCTCGATTCTATTCCCAAAGAGAGCATCAAATGCTGTGTTATCTAAATGTGTTCGTTGCTGGACACACAATCTTAAGCAGTACCAATCGCGAATAGGAAATTTACCGTAGCTTAGATTCAATTGTGTAAAAGCGTCTAGTCACCACGGTCTTGACTTTGGTGGACCTTTTTTCATCACCTCTTCTCGTTATCGAGGATTTAGGATTCTAAAAGCCTATCTAGGCTTATTTGTATGTTGTGCGACGAAGGCACCACATTTGGAACTCATTGGTAATCTCTTAACTGAAGGCTGTCTAGTCTCTTTGCAACGCTTTATCGCCCGACGCGGTAGAGTACGACGTATTCACTGCGATAATGGTAGAAATTTTATCGGCGCTGCAAAGGAAATTGATCATATCATGCAAAGCGCAGCTGATCGAGAAACCATTAAATTTCATTTTTACCCTCCATCTGGTCCTCATTTTGGTGGCCTTTGGGATGCTGGAATCAAATCTGTGAAACGTCACCTTATTCGCGTTGTTGGAATGCAAATTTTTACATATAAAGAGTATTATTCAGTTGTGGTCTTAATCGAGTCAATATTAAATTCACGCGTCTTAACCCCATTTTCTAATGACATCGAGGATATTACCGCTTTAATTCCATGTCATTTCTTGACTCTAGAATTATTGACCACTTTTTCGACTCCAGACTTCACCCCTATTCCAATGAATGGTTTGTCGAGATGGCAACTTTTGCAAAGGTTGAAACGTTGTTTTTGGACTCATTAGCAAAGCGAGTACCTACATTCGCTACAACAGCGTTCGAAATGGCTGACACCAATCTACTCTTCTCCAATCGTAGACACCCTTGTGTTAATCAATGAAGAAAATTCAACACCCCTCCACGCGTTCGACTCTCGCTCACATTATTGAGCTTCATCCCGGTAAGGACGGTGTATCCCGTATCGCAAGCGTTCGTACCCCTGCGGGTACTCTTGTTCAAGCTCTGTTCCTTACCCCTCAGCGACGACGCTGCGGACTACAAGTTGATTTTAATTTGATTGTATATACATTTCTTTCCAATTTCATTAATTTTTGCATTTTTTATTTTTTTACCGGAGTGTTATAACATTTATTTGGTTTTTTAGTTGCATTCTGAATTTCGGAGGGGAGTATGTTCAAGTTTTAGAATATATTTCATTTTGAATTCATTTTGTCCAGCTCTTGGTAATGTCGCAAATTAAATTCCTTTCTACAAAACAAAAAGTTTCCGCTGTCTATGTCCTATTTTTACCTACCAAAACTAGACAATAATTTTCGACATTCGATATAAAGCATTAATCGAAGAGTCGTCGTGATAGATTATATATACTTCTTAATTCATGTTTTCGGAAACCGGAATTGTAGATTTTTAAGTGCATTAAGCGAGTGTGCAAATCAAACACCACCAATATCCAATATTTCAAGGTAGGTGAGATTGTCATAAACTCTACCTTTTACAATTAATATTAGTATCATTAAACCCCCAAATTACAGTCCATTTTTTCTCTCCTAAATTTATCTGAGCAAATCTAACAGTACTTTATATAGGAAAAGCTGAAATAAAAAAAACACATTTAATTCTGAAAATAAAGAAATTGGTGGAACAAAATTCTAGATATGGCGTTTGCAATGTTACCAGATTTACCTATTTTTTTGTTGGAGATTCCAAGCTAATGCTAAAAATGCTGGTTTGGAATTTTTACGTTCCATTCTTGCTATTTGTGTATGGTCTTCAATTTATTCAAGTCTTATTCATGTTATATCGTTATCTCCTTTTTATGCCTATATGTTTATAAAAAAATTCTTCGTTACTAAGTAGTTTATCCTTTCCAATCAACATACTTTTCCCATTCAATTAAAATTTGATTCACAAAACAATCTGGCAACGTTGCAGATATCAAATTTGCAGTACATACACACGATTAGCCATGCCAATGTGAATTGGAGTTCTCCCTTGAACGTCATAGATGTTTTGATTACTAACAACTAATGCAATAAATTAACAATTCTGCATACCTCCATAGTTTATTAGCTCCTTATTCATTGTTCCTTCTATTATATTTTGAACAGAAATAATCTCTGATATTAAAATTTGTATCATATGTATTATTAAGGTGGCTTAACAGTCCCTTTGACATAACATCAAATGATTTCTTTCACACATTCTTAACCAACACCTTTTGGCTTCCGGTTGATTATGTAAGTGCGCGTATAGTCATGACATGAAAGGATCCACAAAATGTGACAATGTGTTTATTTATGGGCACCCGTAATAGCCTTTTAATACATTTCTTAGACGCCCCATCGGGATCAGGTACTTGAAAAAAGGAAGGCATTTCTATACCTATTATATGAAGCTTATAAAAACGGTTTATATTATTTATTGAATTGAAAAACAATTTTAAGGCACATAGTCTTATGAATTTCATTTTTGTTATTTGCTTTGTTGCATTCACCACTTTTTATACAAATAAAACGACTGAGAATACTAAGTTATTTATTTTTTCAAAAATTCTTTCCAATTCGAGGAAGTTTCTTATGACGATAAAAATTCTCTAAAAACGTAAAAGCTCCACTTTTGTTTTTCTAATACAAACTATTTCTCTTAGCTGTTATTACGATAAATAATTAAAAAGCCAAAGGTAACGTTAGGATTTGATTTGCTGCTAACCTCACTTGCTTTCTGTCAATTTTAGTTTACAGTCTACGGATGAGTGATCATACACATAATATATTTCCTTAAAATGGTCCAAAGAATGTAACTGATTTTTTCCTGTAATTTTCAACCGATCAGAACGTTCAATTTAGTTAAGTTACCTTGTATATTGACCCAAACAAAACGCACAAGGTCTTTAATTACAAGCTATCAGAGCGGTGATAAAAACAAAAATAATTCATCTTTTTTGCTTTCGTCGTTCGCTTTTTGATCTTAATAAACTTCTTAACTTCTTAATAAACTTCTTGACATATAAATCGTCTAATATTTGGCAAAAAATCATTATTTTCAATTAAAATGACTACTAATCGGTGGGATGAAGTAACAAACAATGATAATAGTGCAATCATTTGGAAGACTGTTCCAAAAAACACCGCTATTTTCAAGGAATCGTCAAATTTTGTGCAATTTTTATGATCTGACGTTAGTAATGTGCATATATGTATTGCGGAAACGATAGTAAATAAATCAGATAGTAACTATTTTATTTCATTCATTATATTGTCTCATCGAATATAATACGTGATGTGACTAATATTCGATGATATTAAATTTGTGAAATTGAAACTAGGAATTCTCCAGCTTCATAATATCGTCAATCGATTCGAAGATTTATCATTAAATACAATAGACGAAAGTACACAAAATACTGAGCCTCATAATATAGTGAAAACAAAAAAGTATAAACGTCGGGCCAACAAAAAACTACCCGTTTTAAGTGATACTCGCGGTGTTCAAAGAATAAAAACACGGGACTTTATTCTGATAAAAACGATGTCTTATATCGGTTACACATCCCGTTAAAGTGAAATACTTGAAAAAAGCTGTGCACCAAAACTGAAAACAACGAGACACAATAAACGTTGAAAGTAATGATATTTTTACATTAACAAACGATTAACAAACGTTTTCCTTTTTTATACTTATAACAAACCATACATGCTGATGGGTGTGTTGACAAATAGGAAATATTAAGACTACAAAATTTCATACAGTTGCAACACTAAATGAATCAATTTCCACGGAAATGATAGCATCCATTTTGAAAGATTGGGCTTTCAATAAACGAAAAGATTATGGAGAAAATTATAAAGTAAATTCTTTCTTAACAAGATAACATTAGAAATAATTATTTCGGTATAGAAAAGGTTGGATTACTACATCAAATAATGCTTTTGGATTTCACCTCTCGACCCAAGTCCTTTCAAGTTTTCGGCGACTCACGAACGATTACACAATTCGTTTCAATGTCCGCCGCTGCTATTATTCGTTTTGGTTACCATAATGGACGGATTAAGTTTCGGACAAGGTTCTGGTTTTATTTTATTTATTTCCTATTTTATTTGGCGGAAGAACTTGAGTGTCGGGTTGTATGGGGTATAAGAAAGGTCCACAAAGGGTTTGATGTGGCCGATCGGGCGGGTAATTGGGAGTTTAAGAACATATAAAGAGAAAAGAGAATGGATAAGAGGACGGGTGATTTTCAAAATGATAAAGAAATTTCTTTATACGTTTCTAAAAAGCAATAATACTAGCTATCGATGACTTTTTATTCAGCGAGTGGATAATTATTCTAAAGATTTACTATCAACGCTATATTGGCAGAATCTTATGAAATGTTTTCAGAACTAAGGCTGTGCTTGCATAGTGGCGCGGCGATACGAGCTATACGATAAGTAAGAAGAGTAAATAAAGCTGCTATCGTGATCACCTAGGCACAAGTGTTTTTCCCCACACAATATTAAAGTTCATAACATCAACCGAATCTAGTATGCTTGTGGAGAGTTTATAATACAAATAATAATAATAACAATACGAAATAAAATTTAAATTTCTGATAGAAAAACTCGGAATTTAATGAAAAATATTTGTATTGATAGTGTATACTAAAACTGTGTTTCTTCTTGAGAATACGGATATTAAAAATTGCTTTAAGGCAAATCAATCAGCGAGAATAGCGACTAAAATAAACATGGTTGTTTGCTTTGACCTTATCGCGTACAACAAAACTCATTTTTGCTTTCCTCCTTTCCCTACTATGCGATGTTATGTTGATATGTGTGGGTTTGTATTCAGCGTTGTGTAGGTAACCAAAATCATCAACTACTTGTTTCGATGATTTGATAAAACTTAGATGTCGTTAGCCAAATATGACGAATAATTATTATATCATCTTGCTTTTGTTTTTTATTTTCCTGGGTTCATCATTTTTTGTTTCCTCTAGGACTCCACTTTCCCAATTTATTGCCTATTTTTAGTCCCATTACAATCATCACGTTTTTTATGTAAGTACATTAAGAATTAAAAGCTGCCTGGTCTCTTTTCATTTTTTCGTTGGAGACCACCCTGTAACTTCTTTTGGCTATATGCTATCTGACATTCTATTAACACATTCATATCAATGGAACTCTTGGTTTACGACCGACTTGGATATGGAGAGAATTATATCTATTCTCTGTCGTTTCTAAACCTCTCCTTCCTTGTATATATTTAACATCTTCGCGTTTATCCTGACTATACAATTTTCATCACACTTCTAATTGCAGTTTCTAGTGGCTACATTTTTGCTCTGTAGATCACTATATTTTCCACAATATTATGGAATAAATCTTGTATTTTACATAGCAGAGCATGTTTCAGTTTCATTAATAGTTAGTTGACATTTTAATAATGGAAGTAATAACACGGAATCTATGTCCAGGGTTGCAAATTGAAGGTTATCTAAGAACAGAGGAGATCAAATACTTCATTGATAAAATGCCTCTAAAGTCGATCCAACGTTGCTTGAGGACAGGTAATGGGCGGAGAAAGGAAAGACTTATCATTATCAGCTTAGAATTGCTATTTGACAACGCTGCAAAATGCGTACCTTGTTATGCCGACAGTGCACGGATACCGCCTGATTTTAGCGTAAATAAAACATTTTGTAGGTATTTTATAAAAACATTTATTTTTTCTACTCTCACATTAGTAAATTCCATATAACCTACTATTTGGTTACTAAGTAAATAGATCATTACGGATACTGGCACGTAATGACTAGCACGTAATAAAAAAATTACGCTTCAGTTCTAGAAAAACATCAATTTATCACCCAAGCCTAGTCAGTCAATGGTTTCGAGTAACCATGGAAACGAGTTAGTAGAGGTTGTTTTGACGTTTAATAATTAATAAGACTCGCTGTCACTAGCTGTTAGTGTGAATGTACATTTGTTTTAAAGACAAATAATTAAAATGAGCTCATCAAATAGTGAAAACGAACTAAGTAGCACACCACCCAATGTTATACAGTTAGCCGCGGACAGTACTGACAACATATTGCCAGAAAAATCAAGAGGAAGATATGAAAATGTATACCGGCAGTTTATGTACTGGCGAACAACTAACAATGTAAGTTCATTTTCTGAAAACGTACTCTTGACATATTTTGAAGAAATCACTAAAAAATTCAAACCATCTTCATTATGGGCAATATATTCCATGTTGAGGAGTATTATAACTTTGAAGAATAATGTCAATATTGAAAATTACGCAAAATTGCGAGGTTACTTAAAAAGACAATCCGACGGTTTTAAAGGCAAAAAATCGAAAACCTTACATTCTGATGAGATAAAACTTTTTTAAATGAAGCTGCTAATGTGCAGTATTTACTCGTGAAGGTACGTTTTTTAACAGAATAAAAATGATATAATATTATATACTTAGATTACCTTTTATTTTAAGGTTGTTGCAATTTTTGGAATAAGTGGAGCTTGTAGGAAACAAGAGTTAAAATATCTTAAACTTAGTGACATCAATGATTCAGGTACCATATTGTTGGTTAGAATCCCTGATACGAAAACTAAAGTAACTAGATCTCGTAATTTCTGGTAATTTCTATAAAATCTGCAAACAATATATAGATATTCGCCAACAAGTTGTGGTCCGCAAATAAATCAATTTTTCCTATACTATCAAAGAGGTAAATGTACGAAACAAGTGGTAGGATTGAATAAAATAGTCGGTGTACCTAAACAAATGGCCGAATATTTAAAGTAACCTGATCCCAAAGTGTACACAGGTCACTGTTTAAGACGAACTTCCGCCACTCTTTTGGTTGACGCCGGTGGTGATTTAATGACTCTTAAACGACATGGGGGTTGGAAGTCTTCGACTACAGCTGAGGTATATGTCGATGATTCAATAAATAATAAGACATTAACAGCCAATAGAATTATAAATTCGGTTGAAAATAAACGGTTTTAAAGATTAAAACTAACTTTTCCGCATTTGTGGCCCCAAACAATATTCTATGATAAAATTGTTACTTGTATACACTTCGGGGGATGTATCGTGCTAACAAACCGAATTTCTTCAAAAATAACCAAACATTTAGTATATATGGATTTATAGGACCCGCTATACTCGCTCTAGTCAACTGAAAATCAGTAGGGTACATCTGTGAGACACCTTGAACAATATTCAATCATAAAATTGATCAATCGTATACTCTCTGGAGGCTGTATCGTGCTAACAAACTGAAAATTCTCCAAAAAGGACAAAAATTTGGTACTTCAAGTACCATAGCAGCCGTTGTACTAGCTTTAATGAGCTGAATATCAATAGGGTTCATCTTGGAGATGCTCTGAATATTATCCAATTATAAAATTGGTCACTTGTATATACTCCGGAGGCTGTATCGTGTTAACAAATTGAAGCTTCTCCAAAAATGACAAAAATATCGCACTTAAAGTATTGTAGCAACTGTTGTAGTGGATCTGGTGAGCTGAAAATCAATAGGGATCATCAGCAAGATGTCCGGAATAATATTCATTCATAAAATTGGAGACTTCTTGAACTACGGAGGCTGTATCGTGCTAACAAACTGACATTTCTCAAAAAATTACAAAATGTCGTACTTCAAGTACCATAGCACCCGTTGTACTGGCTCTGGTGAGCTGAAAATCAATAGGGTTGATCTGTGACATGTCCTTGACAATATTCAATCATGAAATTGCTGACTTATTGCACTCCGTAGGCAGTATCGTGCTAACAAGACATGTAAGGAAAAGTGGCCGACGACAACGACGACGACGACGACGACATACACACAGGATTTTTTTTCTAAAAACCGTTTTTTCGTGTTGTCGTTGATGGAAAACGTAAAAATAACTCAAAAAATTTTTTCAAAATTCCAACTTTTTTTGGGGTAAACCAATACTTTTCTCGCATATAAATAGGTTGACGGAAAATTAATAATCTACAAACACTTACGTACACTGAAAATAGTAATGTCCAAAAAGAATATACCATACAGTCTACGTCATCCCAAAATTTACAGGATACTTTTGAAAACCCGAAAAGGGCGAATAAGGGTATAGTAATAAATAATTGTACTGTACAAACAGAGGATGATTATTTGCTTAAAAACAGCTGTTCTTCGTATATGCTTGCGATCTATTTATATTATATCATGAACAGAATTATTTCTGTAATTTATCCCAAAAATCGAACGTAATACCTATATATTGATCCTATACAATATTAAAATAAACAATTGACAAATCATTGATGAACAAACGTTAGCGTACTTTATTTATTAATATTTTTAATATATAATTTACTCAAATTTACCTTTAGGACCATTTAATATAATAATTTGCTAGCCAGAACAACGCTAGACCATTTTATTTATAGTTTGTTTGAAGGTTAAAGTCAAATGTCGAATAAAAATTTATGCTACATACAATAACTAACTGTTTGACACCAAAAATTAGTAAAAAAGTGTTCAAACAGACTTCATTGTGATACTGTAAACAATGTTATAATTAAGTCTGTTTTATACGCGAGCTATACAAAAAAAAGATTTTTGAGTACCTAATTAGGTACATTACGTATCAAAAAAAGAACGAAAGGAAAAATCAATTTAAAGGTATTATACCAGAAAATGTAATCTTATTAATTTTTAAATGATACCGATTTTGTGCTGAGGCTTCTTTTCTTGTTTTATTTACAGATTCATAATAAACACGCATTTAAAAAAATTTAATATGAGTTTTCCTAATTGAATGTGGTGATTCTTCAATATTTCATTATCAAAAATGTTGTCTTTAAAACAGTCCCAGATAGAAGATGGTAATACTATTAAAACATTTATAATTAAAATTTCACTAATATTTTTAATATTCTTGTTAAAAATATTTTTTGTTTCATGGAAGAATCTAAAAAATCGTTTCGCTGATGAACTGGGTGGCCCATTAAGAATGGACCCCGGCCATATTTCAAGAATCGATAAGGTACAATTTCTGTAAAAAATTTAATAGTTAAATCGGCCAGGGGAAATCGCTGGAAATCATTTTCAAATTCGAAGCATGGGCGCTAGGGGGTGCAACTGCTTTGGCTAATCATAAAACGGCCGTTTTCTCAAAAAAATATGCAAGTAAAGATATATTTTATATAATGCCTACGTAAACTTTATAAAATGTAGTGGTGGGAGAACAATTTTATTGCAATAATGGGTTGTCGGATTTAAACAAACCAGGTCTCGTTTAAAACCGCTCTTTTAACTTAATAATCTGCTGTATGAATTGTTTCCGACTATATTTTGGTGTGGTCTCTAGAGGGCGCTGTTTTACATTACAACAGTTATTGCGCATTATCATGGAAATTTTGAATAGTAGCCTGTCATTTTTTAAATGGTTAAATAGAGAACAAAATTCCTAATAAGTCAGCGCAAACCGCAACTTCCTATCTTTTTTCTAACCGGAGATATCAAGGAAAGAAGCAACATTAGGCACCGGTGTATCTCAGTATCTCAGGAACATATAGTAAAATACTGAAAAAGACCAAATCCAATTCTGAAACTTGAGAAAATATATCTTTTTCTCGACATCAGAAATAAAAATGCAGGCATGTTAAATCAGGCGACCTCGTCGACCATGAAAATATGCTGCCTTGCCTTATCCATCTACCATTATAGTTGGCATCCAAAAACTCTCGAACATTTGCTGCAAAGTGAGACAGCCACTGTGCTGGAATAACATTCATTGACGAATTACAAGGGACACTTCCACTAACAAAATCGGCAACTTTCCTCTCAAAAACGCTAGGTAGCTGTCACCATTAGGTCATTCATTAAAAAGAATGGACCAATAATCTGTCCAACAATATTTTGACCAATGCCCCCCTTTGTGCTGGTTTTTTTGCATCCAGTGCGGATTCGTTCTTGACGAATAGTGCATATTATGGAGATTCATCTCATCTCATCTCATCTGTCCACAATATACGTAACAGAACTTACCTATCTTCTTCCATCATATCCAAAAGCCATGGCAATGATATAATCTTCGATCACAATCTTCAGCATATTATGGACATTCACACCTCCATTGCTATGAAAAGTGGCCTCATATGTCCACAATATACGTCACAGAACTTACCGATATTCTTCAATCATACACAAAAGCCATGGCAAAGATCTAATCTTCGATCACAATCTTCAGCAGGAATAAGTGATATGGGTGTATCCTGAAATAAAATAGAGACAACTGAAGTTTAGAGTTGACGTTCAGAATCGAAACGCCGAACGAGAATTTTATGCACCGCTTATACCAATATAATTTGTAGAATTGTATAAGTCAGTAATTGCTTACCTTTGCTCCTTGAGAATTTTTTGAAAGGCAGTTCGAGCTACTCCAAGGTCCTGCGCAATAGCTCTATTGCTTAGGCGAAGATTAAACTCGACATAGGCTAAAACATTAATAGTGTTCTCTTCGGTGCGCCCTCTGCGTTATCTGCGATATATAGGAAGAATAACATTTCCGGTTGTTCGGAAACGACGGATTACTCGAAGAAAAACCTTTTTACTCGGGTGGCGTCTATCAGGATATTGCTGCGCAATATACCCTCACAGCAATTGTAGCATTTCTCATGGATTCAAAATAAATATCTATCATGTCAAATAATTCTTCCTCTGTATAAAACATTTTGTAAAACTAAAAGAGAACACAACAAGAAAGTACCGAAAAATAATAATATGAACAAGGAACAAGAAAAAAACAAAAACAACACGAAAAACTAAAACAATAACTGAAAATATTTAAATATGATTCGGAGAGCTAAGAACGACCTTAGAAAAATAGTAACTATAGCTTTCGGATAAAAACAGGACAAATTTATAGATATAATTTCTGACTTTCGCCCCCCGACTATTATTACTAAAAATAATACTAACATAATAATACCAGCATAGATTCCAGAGACGTTTCATAGCCATCGGCCCTATAGTGCTTCTTTTATTGATATCCCCAGCTAGAAAAAGGAAGGAAGTTGCAGTTTACGCTGACTTTTTAGAAATCTCGTCCTATATTTGACCATGCAAAAAGAGACATAGCCTACTATTTAATATTTTTTTAATAATGCGCAATAGGGGAGGGTGGGCCACAGTGAAACAAAATTACTTCTTTTAACGAAAAAATCCTTATTTCAAATCAAAAATGAAAAATTATACATTGTGGTTGGCTATTACGAAAATGAAAATATCTTAACCAAATTTTAGTGGAAAAAATCTATATTCAGACTAAAAAAATATACTTTTGTTTTTCCCATTTTTGTTTCATTGTACCCCAGTATTTGGGGTACAATTTGTGTTACACTGAATAAATCTTACCTTTTCATTGTCCATATCTGCTTGATGGTGGTGAGATGGTTTATGATTACTTTTTAGGCCATCTCCACTTCCTCACTTTGGAGATGGGTTGACGTCGCCTGTATCTTGGCTTAGAGCTGCTGGTTCCTCCAGGAGACTGTCGGTCGCCATCTTGGAGGATGGCTCGACAGTCTACGCAGTAGCAACAGCTCCTTGGGGTTCCTCGGATGGGAGAGGGGGATCCGTACTCGATCTCCTCCGTTCCTGGTCAGATTTCTTTGTTTTTACAATCAATGAGGTGAACGCGTAGCTCATCCTCATTGATCGTTTTTTTAGGACTCCCATTTCCTCGCCTCTTATACCAAAGACGAAAAGGTGTCCTTTGGGATTCACCTTCGCTTCGTGGTGGAAGGAGAACCATGCAAGCACCCGAAGGTCTGGGTTTTGCTTGTCCAGTCGGCGCAGCACATCCTCTTTGTCACCCAGATCAGCGTGAGCTTCGCTAAGGACCCAGAGGGTGGCTTTCGTCAGCTGGGGGAGGTTGTCGACGTGTACCACGTCGAGCTTAGCCTCCTTTCATGGTTTCAGTTGTGAAACCGTGTACTTTAGCCACTCTAGCGTTTCGTCATTATCGCAGGTACCTAAAGGTAGGTGGCCGGAGGCAGACATAAGGGTTTTGTCCAAAGCCTCCATTAGTTGTCTCTTGATAAGGTCTCCATTATCGGTAGTTATTTTACCGTATGGATCGGCCTTGTCTATGATAGCTACCCGTAGATGACTGGTAGCTGCTTCGCTATAGCTCTTTGTATTTGCGTCCATCCGTATCCTTTTTCCTCGGGTAGAGTTTTCCTCCGAGGTATTGGAGCAGATGTCACCATTAATCCATCCATTATTGGACACAAGGCCTAGAGTGCCAGGTGGGGCGCCATTCAGCATATGATTTTTGAAATGCTTTCGTGGGAAAACCATAGCAGGAGGAAGACTGTTTCCAGCGGAACTTATAGTACAACACGTTGTAACTAGAGTTCCCCTTTCACCACTAGTACATTGGCTCACTTGCTTAACACCTTTTTCAGTTATTACCTTTTTTGGCTTTTGTACTGTTAATGTACCTGTTTCGTCCAAATTGTACACTCTGGAGCCATCTGCAAATGCATTTGAACGTTTATAAACATCTTCTAAATTGTCATAAAACTTTGCAACGTTGTTTTTGTTGAAGGAAGTCGCACGTGATAAACTGCATCCCTCTGGTTAGGTTATGCTCAATTGAGGGTGGCGTTTCATAAATCCCTGCATAAAATCAACTCCAGCCTGTTTGTTTTGTTCCCAGGATGGTGGAATTTTTATTTTGTTAATTATGGCCATTTCATACGTCAATTCGCGAAAATCTTTAGTGGATTTTCCATAGCACATTTTCGAACATCATATCATGTACTCTACAAGGGATTTTTTTTTGATCGAAAGAAAAAATTAAGCGGCTTTTATATTTTGGAGTCATACGGACATCATCAATATTTTGAGCTCCTTTGGCTTTCTTTACATATCTAAATAATGTTGAATACTTAACATTATAACGTAAAGCAGCGTCACGTAAGGATAATTTTTGTCCGTCCACTCCACTTATAACTGCAACTACAGCTTGTTTCATAGAAGCTGCACTGAATAAGCCTTCATCGGTTTTTCTTTTTAGACCACGAGACATTTTTTTAGTGTAGGTGCCTACCTGTAACAGAATAATTAACCCTTATCTACCTCGTAAGAATAGCAACATGAAATTTAGAAATCGGAAAGGAAATGAAAATTTGAATAAAACCGTCAAATTATAATAATAATGAAATTGACTGTCTCGACCCTTACTTCGTGGAATATGCTCATATTAGTGTTTTTAAATGAATCTCAAGGTCTCTAGTTAATTCCACAATATAATACAAGTTATTGAAAATTCTAAAAAATTGACAATTGTTTCGATAAATCAATATCATCGTCAGAATGACAGCAGTTACATTTCATTTTATGCCAACCTGATGTTTAGTAGTTATTTTTGGCTAGACCAAGAAGTAACCTAACTTGTGATTGGCTAAATATATGTTTATAGAAAAAAGAAGAAGATGTGATATTACAAATATTGAAGCTTAGATATTATTAGCCCTATGGTGATATCCTGGATATCATTTTTCCAATTAAGATCAGTATAACTGTGCAATGATATAGAAAACCAGGAAAACTATATCTGCTGATCTTTACAATTATCACTTAAGAAGACAGTTTATTAGTGGAGAATTCCCTAGATTTAACTGTTCATTGACAACTTCATATTGTGGGTTTTTTAAATGTCTTCTAATTTCCAGTTCTTCAAGGAAATCCAGTTCTTGTTTCTTTTCACAAATATGCAGTACTTCTAGTTCTGTGTTAGGTGTCAATGAATGATTGGTGTCAAGTAGATGTTTTGCGTAGTGGGATTTATCTGGTTGTTTTAATCTGTATGCTCGTAAGTGCTCACTGTATCGTATTTCAAAATTCCTAAGGGTCTGACCCAAATAGACAGCATTACATTCTGGACATTTGAGTTTATATATACCTGACTTCTTTAATAGTGGTATTTTTGTTTTTACATTTAACAATTTTGTACTAACGTTACTTTCTGTTTTAAAAGAAATTGTTGTATTCGTTGCTGAAGATATTATCTTTGAAATATGATTAGAAATATTTCCTGCATATGTGATGGTTTTATAAGTTTTAATTTCATCAGCTTGTTTACGATATATTAGTTGTAATGCCACTTTTTCCTCTTTTTTACTAATTAGCTTATTCATCATATCTAATGGATAACCGTTAGATGCTGCTATTTGTCTAATTGTATTAATCTCTCTATCAAAATTACATTTTTTCATAGGAACTAAAAAAGCTCTATGTATCATTGAATTATATGCTGCTAGTCTGTGTGACACAGGGTGGTTAGAATTGAATGGAATTGTTAGATCAGTTTGTGTTGGTTTTCGGTAAATTGAATAATCAAGTACATTATTAACTCTTTGAATTTTTAAATCAAGAAAATTGATTGAGCTATTTTCTTCAATTTCTAATGTAAATTTAATTTTCGGGTGTAAATTATTGATGTGGTGGAAAAATACATCTAATTGTCGTTCACTACCCATAAAACAAGCTAA
Organism: Galeruca laticollis; assembly: GCA_963921935.1. Taxonomy (NCBI): domain Eukaryota; kingdom Metazoa; phylum Arthropoda; class Insecta; order Coleoptera; family Chrysomelidae; genus Galeruca; species Galeruca laticollis. The sequence continues at coordinate 253,267,125 of OY998175.1, read as the reverse complement.
TATGTCATCTACATATCTATACCAAAATAAAATATTTTTCGAAACATTACTTTCAAAGATCTTTCTTTTTAAATTGTCCATAAAAATGTTTGCTAAAATAGGTGATATAGGGCTTCCCATTGGTAAACCTTCATTTTGAATATATATCTTATTGTCAAAAGTGAAATAATTCTGATTAATGCATACATCAAATAAATTAAGTATATCTGATATTATTCCTGGATTAATATTTTTATCTTCTAGTAATTTTCTTACAAGTATTAGACATTCTTTAGGAGGAGTTTTAGTAAACATGTTAGTTACATCGAACGATATGAGTTTATAGTTATCTTGTAAGTGGATTGCTTTCAACTTTTTGATTAGTTCTATTGAATTTCTAATCGAGTACTGAGATTCATATCCGTAAGTATTGAGTATATTGTTGAGTTTCTTTGCCAATATATTATTAGGAGCATTAACATAAGAGACTACAGGTCTAATTAGTTTCGTTATTTTATGTAATTTAACTGTTCCATATAATTGTGGACAATGAGGATTGTTATGTATGATAGACCTCTTTTCGTAATCATTTAAAAGATAATTTGAATTATTAACAATATCTCTTACATTATTAGAAAACTTCTTTGTTGGGTCTGCTTTAAGAACTTTTACATCGCTGGATTCTATTCTATTATATTCCAAAGTATATAAATTTATAGAATCCAGCGATGTAAAAGTTCTTAAAGCAGACCCAACAAAGAAGTTTTCTAATAATGTAAGGGATATTGTTAATAATTCAAATTATCTTTCAAATGATTACGAAAAGAGGTCTATCATACATAAGAATCCTCATTGTCCACAATTATATTTTTAAATTTTCTCTTAAAAAAGTTAGCGCATCACTGACACACTTACTAATTGTTTATGTAGCAATACGAACCTTCATTTTCTCTCTTTAAACTGTAGGTGCCGCAAATGTATTTTAGTTGCAGCATACAACTCCTCTGTGTTCTACAATTTAACCAATTCTGAAAGGTATATCCATTTTATATCCCTATTTGCTGAATCTTGACTTGCAAAACAATTTCTTACAAGCTTGACCACGTGGTATGCATCTAAAAAGATATAACTTTCGTCATTGGTTACAGGGTGGTTAAATGAGGTTTTTAAATTTCTGTAGTTGGAGAAATAAATCAGCTCCAAAAATCTGTTTTAAAATTGACAGGTGCCCCATGAAAAGTAAACGACGTTACACTCACGCCATGTACAAACTGTAAACGTTGTTTAATCAAATTTTGATCCAGTCCATTCTACTTGGCATCTTATGGACATCTCATCCATCACTAAGTTGTAATCCAAATGGTAATTAGTGCTTTCTTGTTTAGCCGTTAAAGCACTTTATACCTCCGTTAAAAATCCTGGGCTTCCATTAACTGTTCTGTACCAAGCCAAAGTGATTCCCAAGTGTGGTAATGATTTATTGAAAGTGTTTCTCACAAAATTATAGTCTTTTGGAAAATAGAAAGCCAATGTAAGAGCAAAATCTTTTAGAGACTCGTTATATATCTGCTTGCCAGCTAGCAGATTTTCAAGCAGGTTTTCAAAATATTCGCAGCAGGTCCAGTTACAGAAGCCTAAAATCGAAAATGTATCCCAAGTATGTTTAACGCCTAAAAGCAAAATACCTACTCTTATAAATGACTCTCTGAATAGGAATGTCGTCAGTCGATTCAGTATTTACGCTAAATATGATGCAAAATAACAGTTACGAACAGAACCTGAGCCTACATCTGCTTTTTATCGATTTAAAACAGGCATACGACTCCATCTGCAGACAGAAAATGAAAGACGCTCTAGCATAGTTCGAAATACCGAAAAAGTTGATAAAACTATTGATGATGATACTGGCCTGTAGAAATGATAAACACATATATATATATATATATATATATATATATATATATATATATATATTGAATATATATTGATATGGTCTAATATTTATGTGAGATGTGTCTTAATTGTTTAATTTTACTAGAATTGCCGTACGTTGCAGCGACAATTATTGTATACGTAGCTTGAGCAGCGTATTTTTATTATATTGCAAACAAAGCTTAAGCGGCATATATTATGTTTCAAAAGTTGACAGTAGTTGTCAAAAATTTCCCGGCTATCAAATTGTAATTAATTGAAAGATAAATTGACCATAAAATATCCGAATCACTTTTACCTTCAGGGTGGGTTCAATGCGCTATTGAAAATAAAAATTTTATATATATTTCTTTGGTCTGTTTGATCTATCTAACAATATAATGTGACTGTTTGTTCAAGACTATAAAGGATATTCAATTTATTTTTTGACATTCACAATGTATAAATGACTTGTATGTCACCAATAATACACAATTGTCACTTTTTAAAATAAAATTTCTAAATTTGATAAATATGTTTAATTTTAATCAACGTTCTTGATTGGTTTCAATGTTATAAATGTGAGTAACAAATTTACAAGTATTTACAATTATAAAACAAATAAATTTTAAAATTTAGTTTACCTTTTTTTATAACAATAAAGTACCAACTCGTATCTTCCCAGATATAAACTAAATTAACAACCTACAAACAATAACGCCTTATCTCTAATACCAAAAGTTGTATAAAGAATTTTTGAAAGAGTTCAATCAACTTCAAAAATTTCACTTGACTTGCCAAATATCCGAAATGTCTTTATTTTATTGTATCTTCAAATTATTTAATATTCTATGCGAATTTAAAAGTTTAGATGCATCTATAATTCAATTTATTTTCAAGGCCTGAATCTTTCAATTACATAATAATTCTGCAGTGGACTCACCAGTATTCGATGATGACAGTCAGCTCGTACAATTCTAGAAACCTAAGAATTCTGGATCTTGCACCTCTGCTTCAATCTTGACAAAGTTTTTTTATCACTCACGAACATAATTTGAATGGGATACCGAATAATGCTTTCTATTATTAATCACTGTTGAAATTATTATAATACAAATTTTTGAATAGATCTAAAATGATATGTTACTCTTTGGAGAGCTCCTACTTAGAAGTTCCCTCTTCGGAGGATTCAACGTTACTGCATATTTTTGTCAATAAACAACCCAAATTATATTGTGGTTACCAAACTTTCTCTTTTTTCAAAAAAAAACTAAATTTTTATCTCCTTACTATAAATAGATTTGGATTTCTTGTATTAAGTAAATACCTTAAAATAACTATTTATTTCTCTAACCTTGAATATCTTTTGAATTGTCATCGGAATGTCATCAGAAATTAAAAAGTGTCAAATTTTATGTATACAGGGTTTTTCAATTATATTGAGTACATAGACAAAACAGGGTTTGCCAAAAGTATTGCATAATAATATTTTAAGTGAATTCTTTAAAATTTGAAATAGGAGTAGTTATGTTCTCTAGATTATTATAAATACTATCATTTCAATCCACTAAGATAGCCTTTGTGTGATTTAACCTTATAACTTAAAATGAAACAAAAAGAAACATTACCTGTGATTATACGCACATGTACTTGAACTATTAAATAAACATCATTCACCACTACAAAATCTCTTACAAGAAAATGCCATGAATGTATTATCTGAAAAAAAATCAAATGATAATAATATTCAACAATACGAAGAACAATACTCAATGTTATGATTTAATATTTACAAAATATGTTTGGTTAGAATTCTTGATGCCATAAGTGTCAAAATGTTACACTGACATAACGCCGGCGACAAACGCTTGCGACAGAGAGAGCAGAACATGAAACTCGTAAAACGTGTGAGATGATTTGTTTGTAAATAATATTAATTTTGCGAGGAACGAAAAATACCATCTAGGAATAGTTTATTGAAATCAATTGTAAAATTAGATTTAGTGAATATTTAAAAAGGACTCACACACATTTTATTGTAAATTTAGACTGTAGATTTGTAATTCAAAATATATTCAATATGAACACATTACTCAACATTTTAACGAATATGAACGATTTTAACGGCTAAGACAATTGGAAACAATCAAAAATGAAATACAAGACTTAAATTATATGTTTCAAGTGATATTGCTTGAAATTATTAAATTAGTGAAATACTTTTGAACGTCAAAATAAACATATGACATCAAGGCATACATGAAATTATTTAGCAACAGATGCGAAAAAGTTTGTTGATTTTGGAGACAAAAGAAGGTCGGTGAGAAGCGTGGGTTTTAAAAGGACGTATGAGGAGACGCATCGATAAAAATCATAAAAAAGTATTTTAAACTCCTTTTAAAAGTCCTTAAACAATCAAAATGAACATTAAAAACAATATATTTAACTATTGATAACATTCGTCACGCCGTGTATAATTAACCAAAGAAGAAACAAAATTAGCATCCACGAAACGTAATAAGAGTCAGTGAATTTGTACTCATCTAAGAATAACTGAGAGTCTACCATCCAAGCAAGCATTTGTACAACAATCCTTTCATTCCACGGGGAACCTCATCAGCTGGTTTTCGTCAACTAGAGTGTATCAGTGTGTGTGCGGCAACTTAAAGGTCAGTGATAGTAAAATATAATTGATCAATTATAAAAAGTCATACGTTCTCATGGTACCATTGAGTCGAATAATAAGCCTAAAAGACAAATAAAGTATAACTACAATAATTTATAGGTTAAAAGAAATTAAAACATTGAACCAAGTAATATATAGCTTGTAAGATACTCATCTTTTTTATATAGATTTATTCATTTTCATTCCATCATTATCTACACACATACATTTCGTCATGAAATTTACTGTTTATTAAATTGTACGTAACCAAAACGTTTGTGTCTATTTACCATGTTCTACGAGTCTCTCTGTTGAATGACGAATTGTCGTGATCGATTCCCGCAGAGCGAATGATTTAACCACCATAGGTGTATCGTAGTGGCAACCAGATCATCAATATAAATATCATAGAAGCACAAAATTGATAGAGTTTTTAAAGAGCTATTAACTGCCAGGACTCAAAGAGGAAGAGAGGATTTTCCATGCTCGAGCTATATTATTCTAACAGGTAATTACAAAACTTTATAAGATAAATTGAGCTAGCCGTATAAGGAAATAAACTGAAAAAAATTATTATTAAATTAATTTCATTATTAATTATATATTATAATATATATATATATATATATATATATATATATATATATATATATATTTACTAGTTTTAAGGTTCTTTGACTAAACGTATATTTTTTTATATAAATTTTCTTGGATTTCAGTCAATTAAAACATTATGGAATGATTAAAATGTCATTTTACTAAAATTCTGTCGAACAATGGTGACGTTTCAGTCTTAAATTTAGACCTTTATCAAACTAAAATAGAACAGAATGCATATGGTAAAGAAACTATTGGAATACAAAAAACAAACTTACCCCAAAGTGTAGTCAGCGAATTTTCATTAAACATTAGACTTAAAAACACGTTCACATCATTATTACACATTTTAAAATCATTGGATTACCTTCCATTCATTAAGAACACATATTTCAATAACAAACCATTCATATTGGTAAAAATATAATAACATAGTTAGTGACGTTGAACTGTATTAATGTGAGACTAATTGTATTGCTTATAGGAGTGGGATATATGCAGCGCTGAGTTTATTTACATCTTTTTTGTCATTTATACAGAACGTCGATTTTTGAATCGCTATCATTTCATAAAACTCTCTTTTTTTCAAATTATTTTCCATTTTTAAGATTTTAGTCCCTGCATAATTAAACTGATGGTCTTTATTCCTTTCATGGTTAGTAAGGGCAGTAGCATTTTTTTTATCATATTTATGGCTTTTTAGTCTATTTTCTAGATATTGACTTGTTTGGCCGATATAAGTAGCTTCACAGTTGTTACAGGGAATTTCATAAACAATATTACTTTTCTTTACTTTTGGTGTTATAGATTTTAGTACAGAAAAATGTTTTGCCAATATGTTATGCGGTTTATGACATATCTTTATGTTATGCTTCATAAACAAATGCTGGAATTGTTGCGACAATCCATTTATGAAGGGAAGAGAAATAAAGTGTTTACTGTTATTCATATTAATATTTTCCTTTTTATTTTCTGAACTATTGTAAAACTTGTGTATCCTGTCTCTAAAAATTGTATCTACCAATTTTGTGGGATAATCATTGCACATTAATGCCTTTTTGGCTTTGATAATGCTTGTGTGTCGAAACTCTTCATCAGAGAGTTTGATAGCACGATCTGCAAGGCCCATCATTACAGACTTTTTTTGAGATAAAGGGTGGTTTGATTTAAAATTGATATATCTTGATGACCATGTGGCTTTAGTGTACCATTCTGTTTTAATATTGTTATTTATGTGATGTAAGGTAGTGTCCAAAAAATTAATCTTATTACATTCCTCAAGTTCTATGGTGAATTGCAATTTTTTATGAAAACTGTTAAAGAGTTTCAACGTATTTTCTTCCTCATTTTTAGGGATTGCCGTTATGCAATCATCCACATATCTATAAAAAAATGGAATTTCAAAATTGAGATTTTTTATTGTTTGTTCTTCAAGTTCTTCCATAACTATCTGTGCTATAACACTTGAGATTGATGACCCCATGGCACATCCTTCTATTTGTTTGTACATCTGATTTTCGTATAAAAAGTAAGTGGAATTAAGTGTTAGTTCAAGAGCATATACAAATTCATTTTGGGGAATATCAGTATATTTTTTTATTTCGTTCCATTTTGTTCTAATAATTTTTGTGGCTAATGAAATTGGGATGTTAGTATATAAGGAGATAACATCCAACGAAATTAGTGAATAATTGTTAGGGATCTGTACGTTTTTTATTTTTTCTTTGAAATGGAAGGAGTCTTTTATGTAGTGGCTGTTCTTGTTGGTTATGTTCTTTAATATGTTGGATAGATACTTAGAAAGGGGGGCAAAAGGTGATTGGACACAGGTACCAGCAAATAAAATTAGATCCAACAAACCAACAACAAAAGAAGAACAATGAACTAATAGATTCATGGGAAAAAAATCTATATATATCTCCAGATGTTGCAAAAAAACTAAAAATTCGCAATGCATTGCCACCAAAAATTTATGGGTTGCCAAAACTACACAAGGAAAATGTACCCCTCAGACCAATAGTTTCATGTGTCCAATCACCTTTTGCCCCCCTTTCTAAGTATCTATCCAACATATTAAAGAACATAACCAACAAGAACAGCCACTACATAAAAGACTCCTTCCATTTCAAAGAAAAAATAAAAAACGTACAGATCCCTAACAATTATTCACTAATTTCGTTGGATGTTATCTCCTTATATACTAACATCCCAATTTCATTAGCCACAAAAATTATTAGAACAAAATGGAACGAAATAAAAAAATATACTGATATTCCCCAAAATGAATTTGTATATGCTCTTGAACTAACACTTAATTCCACTTACTTTTTATACGAAAATCAGATGTACAAACAAATAGAAGGATGTGCCATGGGGTCATCAATCTCAAGTGTTATAGCACAGATAGTTATGGAAGAACTTGAAGAACAAACATTAAAAAATCTCAATTTTGAAATTCCATTTTTTTATAGATATGTGGATGATTGCATAACGGCAATCCCTAAAAATGAGGAAGAAAATACGTTGAAACCCTTTAACAGTTTTCATAAAAAATTGCAATTCACCATAGAACTTGAGGAATGTAATAAGATTAATTTTTTGGACACTACCTTACATCACATAAATAACAATATTAAAACAGAATGGTACACTAAAGCCACATGGTCATCAAGATATATCAATTTCAAATCAAACCACCCTTTATCTCAAAAAAAGTCTGTAATGATGGGCCTTGCAGATCGTGCTATCAAACTCTCTGATGAAGAGTTTCGACACACAAGCATTATCAAAGCCAAAAAGGCTTTAATGTGCAATGATTATCCCACAAAATTGGTAGATACAATTTTTAGAGACAGGATACACAAGTTTTACAATAGTTCAGAAAATAAAAAGGAAAATATTAATATGAATAACAGTAAACACTTTATTTCTCTTCCCTTCATAAATGGATTGTCGCAACAATTCCAGCATTTGTTTATGAAGCATAACATAAAGATATGTCATAAACCGCATAACATATTGGCAAAACATTTTTCTGTACTAAAATCTATAACACCAAAAGTAAAGAAAAGTAATATTGTTTATGAAATTCCCTGTAACAACTGTGAAGCTACTTATATCGGCCAAACAAGTCAATATCTAGAAAATAGACTAAAAAGCCATAAATATGATAAAAAAAATGCTACTGCCCTTACTAACCATGAAAGGAATAAAGACCATCAGTTTAATTATGCAGGGACTAAAATCTTAAAAATGGAAAATAATTTGAAAAAAAGAGAGTTTTATGAAATGATAGCGATTCAAAAATCGACGTTCTGTATAAATGACAAAAAAGATGTAAATAAACTCAGCGCTGCATATATCCCACTCCTATAAGCAATACAATTAGTCTCACATTAATACAGTTCAACGTCACTAACTATGTTATTATATTTTTACCAATATGAATGGTTTGTTATTGAAATATGTGTTCTTAATGAATGGAAGGTAATCCAATGATTTTAAAATGTGTAATAATGATGTGAACGTGTTTTTAAGTTTAATGTTTAATGAAAATTCGCTGACTACACTTTGGGGTAAGTTTGTTTTTTGTATTCCAATAGTTTGTTTACCATATGCATTCTGTTCTATTTTAGTTTGATAAAGGTCTAAATTTAAGACTGAAACGTCACCATTGTTCGACAGAATTTTAGTAAAATGACATTTTAATCATTCCATAATGTTTTAATTGACTGAAATCCAAGAAAATTTATATAAATATATATATATATATATATATATATATATATATATATATATATATATATATTATCAGGTATACAAATAGAGTAGTTATAGAATTATAAATACCTGATAAGAATGTCCATATTTTCAATGCTGAAATTATCCAAACAAATAACCACTATAATATTGTTTTGAAGACAACGTATTCATAACATAATATAAAATGTGAACTTTACCTCAATAATTACCAGTGAATAAATTATTATTGGATAAATGCAATCCATTTATCGATTCATATCTAGAATAAAATGTTGTAAACACAAAATATCACGATGACAGTTAAAAATGTTGGGTTAAAATTATTGTCAATGCCAATGGTTTAAATTAAATAAGAAGAGGAGTGTGAGATGTATGTGGTTATACAGCTATTTCGGTAAATATAAAGATTCCAATTGACATTTGAAAGAAAAGATTTCTTATAAATTTAAAAAACTGTATCTGGTAAAAAAAAATATATTTTATAATGTAGATTTAGTTCATACTATATGTAAAGAAGGTATAACAATTAATAAAGTCATTAAATTAAAATAGAAAGGAAATGTGATTGGTTCAAATGAATAATCTAAGTTGGATTGAACGTTTTATATATAAAAAAGGAATATCGATACCGGGTAACGGATAAATAGGGGAGTTTTTTGAGAGATTTTGACAAGAGTTTCACGAATTTTGGGATTCCAGAGAAAAATTATAAAAATCACACTTAAATCATATTAATTTGACGATTTTAAATAGATAATTAAACCAAACCAAAGTAGTAAATATTCTAAAAAGGAAAATATCAATTTTTGAAAATTTTTATTGACACAACTTTGAAAGAAAGTAAGTAACAAGAGAAGCAGAAGTCAGATACGAAACATTAAACAACAAGAAGCAGCATCAGGGTAATATAAAGTAAAATGTGAGAACAAAGGCGTCAATCAAAACGAAATAAATATACCACGGAACAAGAAATCAAAAGCATATAAGTCAGATAGTTAAACTAAACCAAAATAATAAATATAGAATTAAATAAATTGGCAAGAAAAGAAGTTAGGAGTGCAGCAGAAGGTACAAAAAAAATCTTTTAACAACTAAAAGCAACGTTAACGTGAAGTGTGAGGGCAGAGACGTTGGTAAACAACGGAAGATTGCTGACAAACACATGCAGGGAATATGGGAATATCATTGGTAGAAAACGTCACAGACCAGAGATTAAAAGCATATACGAACCGGTAACTTAATAATTTATTTTCAAAATTTTAAAAGCTTATAAATTTCCCTGGAAAGCATTTATCATTTATATAAATAAATAATTAAATATTCAATTTCAATTTCAAAATAATTAAAATCAATAATAAGAAAGGCTAAAGAAGACAAATTTGGACACATTTCAAAATTACAAAAATTCAATTTAATTGGTATACCTTCAGAATAAATTTCACTATAAAAAAAAATTGTGTGAAAGAAAGTATGAAAGTGTTGTTTTTTCTTTAGTATTGTGTCTGTGTGTTATAGAAAAGTATTTAATTAAAAAAATATATAACAGGTATTTGTCTTATTCAAATTGCATCGATATTACAGATACAAACTACAAACAAACTAAATAAAATGGCGCCCGAGCAGGGACCTGAGTATAGAAGGTCCGAGTGAATGTTTTCTCAGGTATACCAATGAAAACATTATTATTTATTATTGCCTAAGATTAATTCTATTAAAAAAAACAAAAGTTGTTAGTGAATGTATTTAAGAAGTGGTAAAAAGAAGCCAGAAACAAAGACTATGGAGGGAGACGCAGAAAGCAATCAAAATATAAACGAAATGTTTTTACGTATAATGGAAGTTATTAAAAACACAAATGAGACGATGGATAGGATGAGTGAGGAAAGAGCAGAAGCTTTAAGACAAGAAATAAAACAAACAAAGGTGGATATTAGGAACTCAGTAATGGAGCAGGTTGAAAAATTTGAAAGGTCTATGGATAAGCATAAAGAAGACGTTGAAAAAGAAATCCAGAAAAACAAAATGGAAATTAGACAAGAGTTGGAAGACATGGAAAGAATTTGTGAAAATAACAATCGTGAAATTAGGCAAGAGTTTGGAAGACAGGAAGAGGGGATATAAAGAAACAAGTCGGCGATTGAAAATTTAGAGAAGAAAATTGAGAATTTACCACAGGGGGCACGAAATTTTATCATGATGGGAGATAAAGCAGATACTGAATTGTATTTCAGTAATGATAGAAATGTACACCCAGTACGATATATTATGAAATTAAAGGCGAAATTAGAAGAGATGGGAGAAGAAAGAAATTGGAAAAGATGGGTAGATAAGACAATTAAAGTATCAGCAAAATTATGGTGGAATATAAACGAGGACAGATGTATGAATATAAATCAATTCGAACATCATTTTATAAATTATTTCTTTGGGGATATGGTCCAAAGTAAAATAAGAAATAACTTATATTTTGGAAAGTATAGAGAAAACGGACAGCAGTCAAGGGAAATTTATGCAATGATCAAATTAGATAACATCAAATACCTAGATCCTCAAATACGTGAAGAGGATTATGTGAAGTTTATTGCCAAACATTTTGGAGATGATATATCAAATTATGTGGCAGTAAATGATGTGAGAGATACAAACAGGCTGTTGGAATATTTAAGAAGGATAGATGATATAAAAGGATTTGGAGGTAATGGACAATACATAAGGAGGGATGGTTGGAGTGCTAGTCAACAAGATAGGCTAGAGACAGGGAAATGGAGAGATGGTTGGAGTGCTGGCAATAACAAACAGCCAGAGAAAGAAAATAGAGGCTACGACAACAAAGGCCGAAACAACAACTATAACAGAAACCAACAAAACTATAGGAACAATTATATGCAGAGATATAACAGCAACAATAATAGTTCTAATAGAAATCAAACAAGGGAACAGAGAAATTATAATGGATCTGTTGGAGGAAGAGAACAACAGACAAATTGTAATTTGAGGACAAGAGAGAGGTCAACAGAAGAGATTATAGTAGATAATGAACAAAAGCAGATTGAGCAAGTAATGGTGCACAATAGTGCAGATCAACAAACTCCGAGACATCAAAATTTTTAGAAGACTGCAGATCATACAATATCATAAAAAGTAAATATTGCCATCCGAAGGAATTTATAAAGATAAGTGAAGAAGAAAACAAAATAAATGAAACCAATGTAAATAATCAATTACCTTTTATAGAATTAGATATTGAGAATGTAAAGTTAAACTGCTTATTAGATACAGGAAGTAGTGTATCATTAATTAATGAAGGTTTTGTGAAGAAAAACTATAAAATGTTAAAAGATAAAATAATTAAAATAAACCAAATAAAAGTTGTTACTGCTAATGACAAGAAGGTAGCTTTTGTGAATAAAGTTTTAACTGTTTCAATAAAGGTAAATAGCAATAATTATAATATGAATTTCTTGATTACACCAGGTTTGAGTGTGGAAGCGATAATGGGTATAGATATTATGAATGAAAAAAGAGTAATTTTGAATCTACAGACAAGGTGTCTGATTATTGATGATAATATTATAGAAATAATAAACCTACGGGATAAATTTGATATTATAGCTGAAGAATTGCAAGGAAGCACTTCAGACTTAAATAATTGTATGTGTGATATGTGTGAAAAGTTATACCCTAAAAGAAATAAACCTCAAAGAAAAAGTAATCAAGTTTTACCAATTGTAATCGAAGAAAAAGTGGAAGACAAATTGTTTAATAGTAGCAGTATAATCAAATATCCTAAAATAAATAGAAAACAAAAGCAGGGTAATATTTATTTAAATAATATAAACAAAGTAAATAAGTGTGACAAAATACAAAATAATCAAAAATTAACAAATTATAACAAACGTATTTTAAAATATAATAATTTAAAAATAACTCATATCTTATCTTCATTAAATTCAGTTAAGCAAAGTGATGGTCTGCAGGTAAAACAATATATTCAACAGTTATCAGGTGTAAGGCAAGCATCTGTAACTAAAGGAATAAAATTATTAATACATCATTTAAATTGTAAATATGAAAAAGTAGATAAATGTAAATATAGGATAGGAAATAGGTGTAGAAATAGAAAACATATCAGGTTTAAAAGAAATCACAATAAAAGTGAAAAAACAGATATTACAGATATCAATAAAAATTGCAATCTTATGGAACATGAATATATACATAATTTAAAACCCGATAATGCATACAGAAAGTATTGGTTACCATATGTAAAAATTAAAATAGGAGATGTAAAATTACATGCGTTAATAGACAGTGGATCACAAATATCAGCAATAAGGGCAGACATTATAAAACGAAATTTTGATTATTTCAACAACAAAATTATAAAAATTAAGCAAATACAGGTAATATCAGCAACTGGAAAGAAAATAGAAGAAGTGAACAACTTATAGTATGGTACTATTACATGTCAAGATGTGGATTTACAAGTAAGTTTATTAGTGATGGGAAGTATGAAAATGGAAGTAATACTGGGAATTGATTTTTTATATGGAATTGAAGCAGTAATAGACATGAGGGACCAGAGTTTGAGAGTAGATGGAAGGGAAGTAGAGATAATGAGATGGACAGAGGGGAACAAAGAAGAAAATGCAAAAGAAACAATGAATCATTTACAAATTGAAAGAAATTTAGATGATGAAGAATACTCGGAATGGGTAAAAGTTATACAGTGTGAAGAAAAATATAAGAAAGATATTTATAAAATAATGAATAAACATAAAACATTAGTTAACGAAGAACCAAGAATAGCAAATCATTACCAACATCATCTGGAAATTTATAAGGATAAACATTTTGTATGTAGGGGATATCCAATTCCACATGCATATAGGGAACAAGTGCAAGAAGAGATAAGAAAGATGGAAATGGATGGTATTATAAGAAAATCAAGAAGAGGACTAAATTTAAAATAGGAGATTTAGTCATTTTGAAGACACCTAGGATTTCTAATTTGAAAAACAATGTGTGTGGGAAATTATTATTACCACATACAGGTCCATTTGAAATCAAGAAAATAATTGGAAATAATGTGTATGAATTGAAATATCCTGGAACGGATATTATTAGGGGAAAATTTCATTTAGATTTAATATTTTTATATACAAAAACTGATTAGAGAATGAAAATAAAAGTAAATTATAAACATATAGCCAATTAGTGAACGTTGAGGGTGCTAAAATACATACACTAACCAACTATGTTTACATGAAATGAGCAAATAACATTCTAAATACAATTGAGTATATAGTGAATAGAAATGTAACATATAAATCAAAATTCAAAACAAATAAGAAAGATAAATGATTTCCAGAGTAAAAATAGGACATTTTAGAAAAAGTTTGAGTTGTGAGTTAAAACTTGTAGCTTATAGTTAATATAGTTTAAAGTATGCATGAAGAATGAATGGATTTTAGGATTAAGTATTGTGGTATACAAAAATTTTTAGAACATAAACAATTTAAAAGTTTTAATATCAGAAAACTTTTGGAATGTTTATGTGGGGGGGGCAATATATCAGGTATACAAATAGAGTAGTTATAGAATTATAAATACCTGATAAGAATGTCCATATTTTCAATGCTGAAATTATCCAAACAAATAACCACTATAATATTGTTTTGAAGACAACGTATTCATAACATAATATAAAATGTGAACTTTACCTCAATAATTACCAGTGAATAAATTATTATTGGATAAATGCAATCCATTTATCGATTCATATCTAGAATAAAATGTTGTAAACACAAAATATCACGATGACAGTTAAAAATGTTGGGTTAAAATTATTGTCAATGCCAATGGTTTAAATTAAATAAGAAGAGGAGTGTGAGATGTATGTGGTTATACAGCTATTTCGGTAAATATAAAGATTCCAATTGACATTTAAAAGAAAAGATTTCTTATAAATTTAAAAAACTGTATCTGGTAAAAAAAAAATATATTTTATAATGTAGATTTAGTTCATACTATATGTAAAGAAGGTATAACAATTAATAAAGTCATTAAATTAAAATAGAAAGGAAATGTGATTGGTTCAAATGAATAATCTAAGTTGGATTGAACGTTTTATATATAAAAAAGGAATATCGATACCGGGTAACGGATAAATAGTGGAGTTTTTTGAGAGATTTTGACAAGAGTTTCACGAATTTTGGGATTCCAGAGAAAAATTATAAAAATCACACTTAAATCATATTAATTTGACGATTTTAAATAGATAATTAAACCAAACCAAAGTAGTAAATATTCTAAAAAGGAAAATATCAATTTTTGAAAATTTTTATTAACACAACTTTGAAAGAAAGTAAGTAACAAGAGAAGCAGAAGTCAGATAAGAAACATTAAACAACAAGAAGCAGCATCAGGGTAATATAAAGTAAATTGTGAGAACAAAGGCGTCAATCAAAACGAAATAAATATACCACGGAACAAGAAATCAAAAGCATATAAGTCAGATAGTTAAACTAAACCAAAATAATAAATATAGAATTAAATAAATTGGCAAGAAAAGAAGTTAGGAGTGCAGCAGAAGGTACAAAAAAAATCTTTTAACAACTAAAAGCAACGTTAACGTGAAGTGTGAGGGCAGAGACGTTGGTAAACAACGGAAGATTGCTGACGAACACATGCAGGGAATATGGGAATATCATTGGTAGAAAACGTCACAGACCAGAGATTAAAAGCATATACGAACCGGTAACTTAATAATTTATTTTCAAAATTTTAAAAGCTTATAAATTTCCCTGGAAAGCATTTATCATTTATATAAATAAATAAATAATTAAATATTCAATTTCAAATTCAAAATAATTAAAATCAATAATAAGAAAGGCTAAAGAAGACAAATTTGGACACATTTCAAAATTACAAAAATTCAATTTAATTGGTATACCTTCAGAATAAATTTCACTATAAAAAAAAATTGTGTGAAAGAAAGTATGAAAGTGTTGTTTTTTCTTTAGTATTGTGTCTGTGTGTTATAGAAAAGTATTTAATTAAAAAAATATATAACAGGTATTTGTTTTATTCAAATTGCATCGATATTACAGATACAAACTACAAACAAACTAAATAATATATATATATATATATATATATATATATATATATATATATATATATATGTATAAATTAAATATTATAATATATATATATATATATATGTATAAATTAAATATTATAATATATATATATATATATATATATATATATATATATATATATATATATATATTATTAATTTATAATTTCTATAATTTTATTTAGTTTATTTATGGGCGCCATTTTATAATTATTCCCTTGATTGACTAGCTGTCTTCCAATGTACAACACTAATTCTTCCTCCTTCATTCCAGGTTCTAAGTACTGGGCTATATTGTATAATTGCATAGCGTAATTGTTAAGGTTTTTGCTCTTCTTGTAGTCAAATTTTCCGAAGTATAGCCTTTCCCTGAATGTCGCTTGTTGCAATTCTCCCCAGAAATAGGCTAAGAATTGTTGCTCAAAATCTCCTAAGCTTTGTATCTGTTCTTCCTTGTTACAGAACCATAACAACGCATGGCCCTGTAATATGCTCCTTATAATGAGCTTTATCTCCATGATATCTCTTGATCCTTCAATTTTATTCCGAATTATTTTTAGGAATACTTTGGGATGTATATTGTTTATATTTCCATCAAATTTCACCCCGATTTCAAAATTGCTATGAAAATTTCCTGGGCATACATTGACTCCTCCACTTCTTCTCAAATTCTCTTCCATTTCCTCTACCGTATTCTTTAATTTCCTATTCATTTCTTCTATTTCTTGATTTACTTGTCGATTTATATCTTCGGTGATTGCTAAACTCATCCCCGTTCTTTCTTCTATCAGGCCATCTAAATCCTTGAATTTTCTGTTTACGTTTTCTTTTATCTGTTCCACTTCCTTTCTTATATGCTTAGCTTGTTTTGATATCTCTACTTTAATATTTTCTGGTAAATTCTCTTCTATATCTCTTCTAAATTCTGATACTTCTTCTACTATGATCTTTTCTATGTTTTCTCGAATTTTCACACCATTTTCTTGGATTTCTATCCTCAAATGTTTGTTTTGATCCCCAATGTCATCTTTCACCTTCTCTATCTGCTTTCTGCTTTCTTCATTTTCTTCCCGAAGTTTCCTGAATTCTTGAATACTTTCAGCTTTCACCGCTTCTATCTTTTTTTCCAATTTATTCATGTTTCCATTCATTTTATCCATCTTCTCGTTTAGGCTCCCCTCTATTCTATTTATATTTTCATTCAAATTTTGCTCCATTATGTTCATGTTTCCATCCATATTGTTAATATCTCCTTTCAACTCTTTCTTCATGCTGTTTATATCTCCCCTCAACATAGCAAATAATTGTTGCATCCATTGTTCATTTATATTTACTCCTCCTTGAGTTTCCTGTTGATTCTGTGCTATACTACACTTGTTTCCTGCTTCTACTTGTCCTACCTCTATTCCATCTTCTTCATCTCGTGTTGTATTTTCTTCAGGTGCATCCACTTCTGATTGCTGACCCTGGATCATATGTTGAACCTGGAAATCTCCCATTCCATGGCTCCTTCCTTCTCTCTCTTCCTCTGATCCACTATCATTTCCGACCTGCTTTCCATCTCTCAATACCATTTTCTTGTCCATGATTTCTTTGTTTGTTATTAATTAAAGCAATTTAATTATTTATATTTGCCCCACGTTGGGCGCCAATTTATTATTAATTTATAATTTTTATAATTTTATTTAGTTTATTTATGGGCGCCATTTTATAATTATTCCCTTGATTGACTAGCTCAAATTTTTTAATAAATTATTTATTCATAATGTTCATTTAATTAGTCGGAAGCATGAGAATCCTCCCTTTGAGTTCTGGAAATATTAATCAAAGATTGAGGAAATATATTCTTAATCTTATCTTTAACTTACAGCCTCTGAAAGAAACAATATCTGTTAAATAAAACGATCGAAATACGACAATAATGATATTGATAATTTAATCATGGATGTGAGAATAAAAAAAATCAACACATAAATGTAAAGCTGTTTAATAAAATAATTTGAAAATTTTAACCTGATTGGAACATAATAAAATATTTTTGAAACTATTAATTTGCTTTGAAAATTTATTCTTATGGAATTGTGCCACCCTATATCATACATGTATTCTCTATAACAAAATGTTCCCACTACTGCGTCGGCGCTAAATCTCCTACCGCATGCGCTACTACAATATACATGAAAGAAGGAAGTTTTCCTTCCATAAATAACGTTTCACAGTCAACACGACGCTAGCGTGCTTGTGATAAAAAAATTTGTTAAAATTATCAAGTTTCTATAATCAATTACATATAAGTGATAATTTATAAACTATATATGTGTGTGTTTAAAGGTCAAGACAGTGATAGTTTAAAGTTATACATGCAATAGCTGGAAGGAGAATATAAGATTTAATGTAACATACATGATGCACGTGATATTTCAAGTAGATAAATTCACAAAAGGTGAGTACACTAATTTTATAGATATTAAAAATATAATTCTCTATAGATAAATTTATGATGCATCATATTTTATTGTTTTTGGCCTTTTTATGCGTTATGTAATTCGAATGTTCAACTAAAGATTTGAGTGTACACTTTGAAAATGTTAATTGGAATTCCAAATAAGTTTAAGCAAAATACACAGACCTTATTTTTGCTATCACTGCCGGCTGTACTCGCATCTTCAAATCTTGCAGATATCTCATAAGAGACACGCTCCTACTGCACTATTCAATCCTTACACATGATTGAATACTCCTATGATTAGTTTGATTTAACCTTTTTTATAATTTTAACTTTTAAACACCTTTAAACAATTTTATACAGAGAGCAATCTTTTATCGACGCATCCTCCATCACCATCATAAATCAACCTCTCTTTTGTTTTCAAAATCAACAAGTCTTTCAGCTTCCCTAGTCCATAGCTCACTTATTTGTTTTTTTATCCCTAAAATTGTTATTCTCCAGTCTTTTAGTTACTATTTTGAGAAACATAAATTTATTGCCCTGGAGGGTAATAACACTGATTCATTTAGATTTCTATTGTATTAAGGAATTTTAATTAAGTCCTCTTTTCCTCCTACAATAGTCAATTTTCTTATATTCATGTTATTTAGCTAATTTGAGAAATGTTTATTTTTACAAATTTTACAACCTATATTATTAATTGACCTATATGTAATTGATTCTATTTTAGTTTGAGTCTTGTTTTATAGTTATTATACATAAACTCCTGATTATTTTTGTTTTTGTAATTAAATTTCATATATATAATCAATAAGCAATGATTTTATGTTGGTAATGAAAATTCCCTAGCAGGCATTACTTCTTGTAAATACGAATTTCCTTTTTATACGTTTGGGCTGTGTTCCAACTATCTTTTCCATCTAGTTTCAACCCTTTGCAATGAATGAATGAAACATGGTATTCTAAACCTTTGCTACTACTAAAAAATTATGTAAACAATGTTAAGTTATCGTTAAACTGATTATTCTTTTCTCTTAATTTCGGTTTCAAGCTATTATATGACGTTTCGTCCTGCAGAAATTGCTATAGCTGTGTTCAGTGTAATACGTAATTCCGTGACTTTGACAACCAATCAGAATTACTGGTACAGGTAATATTTACTATCTATTTAACTAATATAGTGTTGGAATTTTTATTCTTCATCCCTTTTAAAAACATTCACATCAATATTTCACCCGATTTATTCATATTTCAATCTTTTTATATTTTAATATTTGACTTGTTATTGAGTTTATTCTAATGGTTGTGTCTACTGACACTCCTTCCGTTACAATAAGACCTTTTTATTATGTTTATTTATTTCAATATATTTACAAAACTAGATGACTAGTTCAATATATATATATATATATATATATATATATATATATATATATATATATATATATATAGTTTATTTTGTATTCTTGGGAATGAGGCCATTTTTAAAGACATTTAACTAGTAGTTAATACATTTTTATTCAACGTTTCGGTCTTTCCATGACCTTCATCAGAAATAAAATTTTTTGTTAAAACTAAAAGAAATGGTACAAGTTACAGAAATAATTTAAGAGCAAAACAAATAAATCTTACCTTCGACAGAACGTTCATTTCATTATTCATACACTCTATAGATGTTTAGGACGTATCACATAACAGAACATAACTCACACCCAAACAAAACGAACATTTTAAAAAACATGACATTCAATGATGAAAATGTTTATTTGAATATACGAGTATTTGTTCTATACAATGAAAGCAGGTGTAACGAGATTTTAATGTGTCGTTTTTGTGTTGACTGGTACTGGAATTTGACCTCACACACATATATATATATATATATATATATATATAAACAACAGAGAAGATGTACGAATATACCATGATATAAACTACTTCCTTATATATATATATATATATATATATATATATATATATATGTTGTAGAATGAATGAACAATATCCAATTTATTATAAGAATAGTAAAATTTATACCTGTCAATAATATTTTATCAGTTTTAAGTACTTTCTTATATCAAGTTATTTTAATGAAGTTATAAGATCTTAAATGTAAATAAAAATTAATATAAGTCATGATATAATCACAACAAAAATGAGGTAAAATAATAATTAAATAACAAATAAATTCATCAATAATAATTAAAAGATATTAACAATATATTCATATTCAATTATTATCCACTATTATCAAAAGAATATAAATATTCATCAATTGGTGTGCCCAAAAAACGCGAAAAGAAAGGGATATATAAAAAATATTTAACAATTTTCTACCAACGCAGGACTTACAAAATCAACACATTTCGAATTAACCTTTCAACGAGTAAACACACATAGTCCCGTTTCCTGCATTTTTTTGGTAAATATCATTAAATACGCGTTAGTTTTATGTGTATTGTTTTTACAAGTGGTAAGTCGCTTTATATCTACCGTATAGTAACGACTAAATAATAGGCCAGTCCATCTGGCCAATTTTCACTTAATATTTTGGTATCAAAAATATTAAAACCAAAAACGTCAACCACAGTAAACCAACCACAACCAGCTGGACCTAGCTTCGCAGCAGTTACTAAAAATTCAGTAAATAAACCGCAAGCACCTACATCATTCCCAAGCAGAAATCAAGCTATTATCATGAAAGCTCTCCCAGACGTCGTACTTTTTGACTACATTAAGGCAATCGGCAAAATTGTAACACCGAAAGGGATTACCTTTGCATCACGCATTTCCAATCACCGTATATGCATATATCTATCTTCTGTATCCGTTATAGATAATCTTATAAAAAATCATCTTTCTGTTACCATCAAACAACAAATCATACCAATTCGTAGACTTATCACACCGGCTAAAAGATTACTACTCTCCAATGTTTGTCCCTCTATCCCTAACTCTCTTATCGAACAGGCACTTGAAAATGAACTTGGGCTGCAGCTCGCCTCCCCAATTTGCTCCATTCGATGTGGCTCCCCAGAAGATAAATATGCACACATTTTCAGTTTCCGACTATCTATTTATGTTATACCTGAAAATGATTCTTTTGAAATACAAACTTCAATTGTAATCCTACATGAAAATACGAAGTACAGAATCTTCATTACTTCAGACAAACTTGAATGCTTCCTATGTAAGCAGTCTGGACACACCGCAGATTCCTGCCCAAATCCGCAAGATATATCCTGCAACCCCCCTACATCTTCCAACGTTAGACATGAAAGTCAAGACATATCATCTCCTCAACATTCCTCATCCGAAGAGCATCCTGCCGATAATACCTCTTCCATTTCAAAAAAAACTACAGAACAACCCCAAATTTCAGATGGTTTAACACCCAACTTTGGCATTAAGAGGACACACTCCACTGACACCAGCCTCGAATCACCTCCTATACAAATTACAACCATTCCTCCAATTCTCGACCTTGAAAATACTCCATACCCCTCAACTGCTGCTTTTGTAACACCAATTTCAGCTCTTAAGAAAAACTCCAAAACTTAAAACAAAGACGTTTGGAAGATAAATCCCTCTAATCAATCCAAAATGGAAAAATTAATTGGTACCGATCCTAAAAAATTCTCTCTACCATCCATACAATTAATAGCTTTTCTGAAAAACTCTTTTGGCTGTAGTTATCCTTTAAAAGAAGCCTATAGCTTTACCACTCATTGAAAACCTTTCACAAATATACCAAATTCTATCTGATAGATCTCTTAAAAATCGAATTACTAGATTGCAAAAGAAATAAAACGCGCAATAAACCCCAATGATGCTGTCGAACTTGCATGCCTATCGCCCATCAATTCAAACGACTTCAATCAGAAAGATTCCGATTTATTTTAATATATCTTTTATCCAACATATTTTCGACATTTTTTTAATATTCTAAATTTAAAAATTCAGTATTTTACAATGGAACTGCGACGGATATTATCCGCGCCTAGAACAAATTCAGCATCTAACCTCAATTTACCGCCAAGATTTCCTCTGTCTAGAGGAGACCAATTTTAAAACTACTAAAATCCCACGAAGTAAATCTTTTGAAGGGTACCGTTCTATAAGAAATAACTGCAAAAGAGCCAGCGGGGGTTCATCAGTATTCACCTCAAATGAAATGTATTCAGAACTACTTCCTCTGACAACAAACCTGGAGGCAGTCGCCATAACGACATACTGCCCCAACAAGCTAACCATATGCTCCATATATATTCCTCCAGATCATCTTCTAAAAAAAGATGAGCTTCTTGAACTAATATATCAACTTCCCAGCCGGTTATCCCCACAGGAGACTTTAACGCTCACAACAGCATGTGGGGTTCACAAAATACATTTGGACGCGGAAAGGTAGTCGAAAGTATATTGAACTGTACAAATTCTTGCCTACTCAATACAGAGTGTAATACACACTTTAATATTTCCTCCGGTACCTTTTCTGCCATAGACCTAAGCATAAGTAATCCCAAATCAGCCCCTTTTATGTACTGGAAAACAGCTGATGGACTTTATGATAGTAATCCCTACCCAATAATTATATCAGACAATCACAATGAAGCAGTTTCCGAAAAAAATTATTGGTGCCTCAAAAAAGCTAACTGGTCTGAGTATTCCACGACAGTTGACACCCTTTTACTTACACATGATGCTTACGCTTTCAAGAATGTTGATGACTCGATAAAATCAATAACAGATTCAGTTCTCTCGGCTGCGAAGACCCACATTGGAAAACTGTCTTTTTTGTCCAATCATAGGGCAGTTCCTTGGTGGAACTCCTCTTGTGATGACTCAATACGCCAATCCAAAAGAGCTCTGAACCAATATTTGAAAAATAAAAGTACATACAATCTTATTAGCTACAAAAGACTCAAGGCTAAAGCTAAATACGTAGTGAAACAGAGTAAGAAATCATTTTGGAAGAATTATGTATCAACCATAAACGAAAATTCCAACCCCAGTCAACTATGGAAAAAAATCCGACAAATTCAAGGTCACAAAACAAATAAGAAAATTACCCGTCTCATTTCAAACGGCTCGGATTTTGGATCACATGAACATATTTCAAATATTCTCGCAATTCATTTCGAAGCGAAATTCAACAAATGTCAATACTTCACTTTCTCAAGAAACTCCTTCTAGTAACATTCTACTATCCGAAGATGTCAAGCACATTAATTCTCCTTTCACCATAAGCGAACTAACAACTGCCTCAGCCAAATGCAAAACTCTGCTGCTGGTCCTGATGATATTCTCTATAGTTTCCTAAAATACTTATCCATGTATAGCCTTACTTAGCTTCTGAACGTATACAATTTCATATGGATGTCACAAAAGTTCCCTTCTCCATGGCGTAAGTCGATAGTTATTCCGGTACTGAAACCAAATTAGTCACCTATTTTTCCGCAATCTTACAGACCGATTTCACTTACATGCACTATGTGCAAATTAATGGAAAAGATGATCAATAGGCGTCTTTTATGGTTTTATGAAAAACATAGTATCATTCCAAAGGAACAATCTGGCTTCCAACGTCAGCGCTCAACCAGAGATAATCTTGTACTACTACAATCCCACATTTCCAGCGCAATTAATAACAGACAAGATTTAATAGCCACTATCTTCGACATTGATGGAGCATTTGATAACATCTCTAGAAAGGCAATTCTCGAAAAACTCACACAATACAATCTCACTGGTAATATATATGCATTCATAAAAAGTTTTTTAACATATAGAACATTTGGGGTTTCTGTTAATAACTCCATTTCCTCTTCATATACCCATCATGATGGAGTTACCCAAGGCTGAGTTTTGAGTACATCCTAGTTCATCCTCACCATTAACAAGTCATGCGACAATCTTCCTTCCCCTGTTAAATGCTCTCTATACGCGGATGACCTAATAATGTACTGCCATGGCAAATCCAATGCCTGTACTTCCAAAATACTTCAGCTAGCAGTAAATGCCCTACAAACCAAAATTGCCACTCTAGGACTCACCCTCTCACATACCAAATCGAAAGTTATTGAATTCAGTAGGAGAGCGCAAACTTATATCCCTAGTATCACAGTCAACAACTTTCAATTACCTGTTGTAGATGAGTGTAAAATCCAGGGAATTTTATTCGACTCTAAATTAGACTGGAGACAACATATACAGGAAATTAAATGAATATGTCTTAACCGACTAAATATTATTAAAACACTCTCACATTATCATTGGGGCGCAGATGAATTTACCTTGCTAAGAGTATATACGAGTAGAACCCTCAATCGTTCCAAAATTGATTATGGAAGTTTCATTTACATATCTGCAACAAAAACTAATTTACGTTCCCTCAACACAGTACATAATACCGCCATCCGCTTATGCCTGGGAGCGTTTCAGTCAAGCCCAGCTGAAAGTCTCTATTATGAAGCAAATGAACCCCCTCTCTGGCTCAGACGACAACACCTCCTTCTCAACTATATTGACGCGATTTCCTCCAATCCCTACAATCCAGTATATCCTATATTAACATCATACCAACTTCATGACAACCCTCCATATACCTTCATTATACGTTCTATTCCTCAACTTATACAACCTCTAATTCAAGACGTAAACCTTTCACATACTCGAACCCGCCCACTCTCCAACACTCCTCCATGGACCAAATTTCTCCCACAATACGATCTCTCCCTCTGCAAATTTCACAAAGATGAAACCAATAGAGATGTTATTCGATCTGCTTTCCTCGAGTTGCTGAATAATAAAGAATATAACTGTAACGAGTTATTTTTTTTTGAAGCATTTTGGATTGATTTTATTTCGTGGTATTTTAATTTTAACAAGTGTATATAACTCGTTACTCACTTTCCAACTTTGATTTCTGGTACTGTGTCAATCCCGTAATATTAATTTGAGTATTTATTTCATTATTAATTCAAAAGCCATGAATTACCATTCAAAGAAATATGTAAAATTTATTAAATTCCCCTTTTCAAAATTGAAATTATCGAGGACGCCCGGTATATAAACTATTTTAATTAAAACCAAAGCCATCCAGTATAGTAGAAATATTTCTTGTTGTAAGAAAATCGATTCAAGTTAATTCCCTCACAACCGTTATCGCCAAAAATTTTAAGTAGGAATTAAATTATAAATTTCAAAAACCGAGCGTTTTGAGAAAGATAATCCAGATATAATTTGGCAGTAATCAACTATAAAATTGATAGTTGTGAAGTGTCCGACCGTCCATTATTTTCAGAGTAAGTGGACATTTATTTTGAAAACCGAATAAAATATTTCGCCGAGGTTTAAAAGTTTTATATTTAATTTCAATAAACAATTTAGTAGTTTGGCTATTTAAGAATATAATTCTGTATTTTGATAAAGCCGGTATTTTTTTTTGAAGCGATGAAAACAAAACTTATTAACAGTTTTCATTATCGCGTTTTTTATATTGTTTCTTTGGAATTAGGGTCTCAGCCTTCAATACATTGAAATAACATTTTGATTTTAATTTTGCGATTTAGATTGTTATACCTATTGTTCTGTTTCAAATTACCCGAATACATATTAGATTTTTTTTACTTTTTCTCCTCGATAATTGGATTTTATTTCGACTGTGATCTTTTGGTTTTTATTTAGGAATTAATTTCTCTGCTATACATAGTAACTGACCGGAAATTTGAAAAATGGAAAACCGACTGGGAAACTGATCAGAAGCTGTAGCCACCAGCCGTCTCCCTTTCGGAACGCGCATAATTTTCTCTAAATTATTTAGATTTATTTTAGTTCAAAATTATATATAGTTGTAACTGACCGGGAATTTGAAAACCGACTGGGAAACGGATCAGAGGCTGTTGTCACCAGCCGTCTCCCGTTCGGAACGCGCATAATTTTTTCTAAATTACTTAGATTTATTATTTAAGTTCAAAATTATATTTAGTTTTAACTGACCGGAAATTTGAAAAATTGAAAACCGACTGTGAGGCTGTTGCCACCAGCCGTTTCCCTTTCCGAACGCGCATAATTTTCTCTAGATTACCTTGATCTATTTTAGTTCTAAATTGTATATAGTTTTATCTGACCGGCAATTTGGAAAAGTTAAAACTGAGTGTGGGGCGGATCAGAGGCTGTTGCCACCAGCTGTTCCACTCGCAGCTGGTAATAATTTCGTTTCATATTTATCTATTCTAAGACACACTTTCATTCTGCTTGTATTTGGGTAACCGCTGTCCTATCTTCCGACCAAAATTTTAGAATAATTTGAACCGATAATTTGAAAATTTAAAAACTGATTGCGGGGCAGATCAGAGGCTGTTGCCACCAGCTGCCCAACCGTCAGCCGGGAGTAACTTATTTTATGTTCAGTCATTTTGTTTAGAAAAGTGTATATTCTCCTACAATAATAATATTCTCAACCAAGTATGAGGCTGTTGCCACTGATTGATTGATAATCTAGTTTAAATTCATTAGTTTTTTTTGTTATAAACTGATCTGGCCACATTTTCCCACCTATCCCGATTGACCATCCCTACCGCGAATATAGTTTTATCCCGTTGACTACCGTGATATGCAATTACTGTTTTACTGCTGCTTACCGCATAATAACAAACTGCTTATACCGCTTCCGCTGTTATTAACAATTGCATTTGCGCTTGCTTACACCTGGTTTATTGTATCATTGCTCACATTCCTTGATAACGGCAAATTTCGCATGGTGCATAATCACATGAGGCTCGAACACATTTGTATACTGTATATATTTAACTGATTCGGTACCGCTTGAAAATAATCAGAAATTGTTGAATGTTATTTTGTATATATATTTTAAATAGGACTTGTAATATACAAATAAATACGATTAGTGTTTTCTTCATATCCCGTAGCATCGGCGTCTGAGGTTTATAGGTTTTGTAGATGTGTAAACTTCTACGAGACCCCTGGAATTTTCCGTAACCTCCATCTGAGGCTACCTGGAACTCTTGACGCGAAGGGTCAAGGGGCCGTGGAGTAAGCCACGTAAAATAATCTGGCGCCCGAGCATTTGTTTGAAAACTTTGCATCGAGAGTGTCCAAAGTGGCGCGTCAGTTGCTAAGAACCTGCGAGAGGTCAAGGAGGACGAAGCGGCCGAAATGGCGTCGCATAACATGGTCATATATACGGACGCATCCAAGACAGAAGTAGGAGTTGGGTGTTCCATAACCACGGTACATGGATCGATCGAAACCTACAACATACCCTCTATTTGTATACCTTCAAACATGTCAAACAACTTGCAAATACACAAATAGCCATATGCACAGACTCATTATCTTCCATCCATTCCATTAAGAACACATTTACTAACCACCCCCTTGTCCAATATATACACGACAGTAGCATCGATATTCCCAATTCTTGATAGTGTTTGAAACAAATAGACAATTTTATTTTTACAAACCTCCGTGACAAACTATTTAAAATAAACGATTAAATGCATATTAGTTGGTAATTGGACAATTAACAAAACAGAAAATGTCAGTTTTGAGTAGAACAAGGTTAGGTTAATTAAGTATTTCATAGTTAGATAACGTTAGAATATAAAATAGAAATAAAATAAAGTTAATTCCGGGTGGGATTTAGAAACATTGGGGTTTATTGAATTGGAGAAGTATTAGGTAAAAAGGAATTTGATTTATGTAGGACTATTGTTCTTTCTAATAAATACAATTTATTACAGTTTATTTGCACAGTTAACATTCACATCATATTTCACTAATCCACTTAAATAGCATATACGTTCAAGAATCCAGATGAGAGGGAAATACTGTAGGGTTCTGATCCGACTGAGCTAAGAAAACAAAGGTATAGTAAAATAAAAATACAGGTAACTGATAGAAAATGGCGCCCGGCATAATTTGACAAATTTCATTCTATGATACACAAATTAAAATCAAAACAAAATTATATTATAACAAAAACTAACAAAATCATAACAATATATATTTCATTTTAATTTTGACCATAACTCATAATTATTATTGCCACATACACAATAAACATAATGCTGTATTATATATATATATATATATATATATATTATATATATATATATATATATATATATATATATGTATATATATATATATATATATATATATATATATATATATATATATATATATATATATTTAAATCAGAAAATCAAAACAGATGTTTCTGTGGTAATTATCGACCGTACTATTAATCTAAGCAAAAGGTGATGATTATCAGTATCAGTGTCAGTATAAGAATTAAAACTCTATATTCCCATTGCTTAATAGCTCGATCAGGAGACACTACAATAACTATTATAGAAATAAAATAACAACGAAACGAACATAAACACTTACAGATTTTAAGAGTCAATAAAATTTGATGTACACCATGTCAACAACTAGACTAATTACTAATTTACAAAAACGGTTCTAGTGTCAATAGGTAAAAACAAGATACAATTTGAATTGAAAGGGGGGAACAATAAAATGAGTAATCTGAACATATAAATATCTGGGGGGACAAAACAATCTTAAAATGAATTTAACAGGTGACAATCAATATCACTGAGTTTATTAGTGTCAGATTTGAGATTAATAGCATCTTTTTGCTTGTTGATGTGATACATTTAAAAATATAAACGATTCTTGTAATGGTCAGCTTTCTGCAGAATTTCTGTCTCGTCATAATTGAACGTATGTCCTGTTTTTATAAAATGATCAACTATTGCACAGTTATTCTTACCTACTCGGCAATCACTTCTGTGTTGGGTAATACGGGTTTTTAATCATTGAGACGTAATCCCTAAATTGCCTTTTTATGACGTATATGCCAAATTTACAAATTATTATATTGTTTAAAGATGATTCTTACGGTCTGATATACAAGTATGAGTTGAATTATTTTAGGAAGCACCGACACAATGGTAAATATTATTTTAGCATCTCAATATTCACATTAAACAAACGATATCATATGTACACATTCAATATATAGCTCATTTTAATTTCATTCACATGATGAAAAACAAATAATTCCCTATGTTTTGGCAACTTACAACCAAATTCACGCTTGAAAACCTCACACACCAACACCTTCAAACTCCTATAGATGTTGTGATGAGTTCAAATCCCCTCAAATTCAAATTTAACAGATATTAGCCATGTTAGTAGCTGCTTAAATTTCAATTTCTGTCCAGTCTTTAGAATGTATTAATCTTGACTTGACCTGTTTTTTTTTAAATCTACTTAACCTACTGTTTACAAATAACTATTATGTACTAGTTTAAGTACTTGCAATATTATTTATTCCTCAAGATTTTTATTTTTTATGTAAGAGTAGTATTTCTTATCCTATATACAACATTCTACATTTCCTATAATTAAATTATTTATCTCTAGAATTTCTTATGAAACTATTATTTATTATCTATTTCAGATTTAATTATAACGTTTTATTTATACTCATGTGTTGTTATTTATGAATACCATCCTTTAAATGTTATTGTTTTTCTTTTTAATAAATGATTTTGAATTATTGGTCGTATCTATTGATTTTTTAGCTTGTCCTATTGGTGTTTTATATAGAGTTATAGTATAGTTTATTATTCTGGCATACTTATTATCTAATATCTATATCTTTGTTAAAACTAATGGATTTATATACAGTGTATATGTTATTTTTATAATTCCTTCTTATTATTTTCATACTTCTAACATTATATTTCCTTTTATATGTTAATGGATACATCTTTGATTCAAAATATTCAATTCTTCTTACTTTCAGTCCATGCTAATCATTTCGCCACTATCAATTCCATCGACACTATTTTCTCATTCCTATTCATTAAATTATTTATAATTATATACTATTTATCCTCACAATCTATAATTCCACTCAAATCCTCTTCTTCTTAATAATCATTATTTTATTTATTTTCAATCTTATTTTCATTATATCTAACATTAACCTTCTCTTCTGCCATATCTTGATTTTCAAAGTCTATTTATCATCCATTAAATCTCAATTTCTCTTCATATTTATTATTGATTTATCTTTATATCTTTCCAGTACATTTGCTCCAATAATTACATTCTATCTATGTTCATAGTTACCATTAGTAAGATATCAATAATTGCCATATATTTTTCAATCGCCTCTTTATTTTTCTATTATTTCTGCACCTAATTATATTACTTTAAAAAAAATTATCATTTATTAAATTTAGATTCATTTTTTAAATTTGTTAATCATTATTATCATTTAAATTGTTGTAGTTATTAGTCTAATACCTATCTGTTCTAATTATATATTTACATATCCTAATTTATATCTATTTTAACTGTATTTACATAAGTTTTCCATTTTGATCCTGATAACTGCTTGATCCTTCCTGCTCCTGGATTATAATCAATAACTATCCTATGTCTACTTTCTTCTTCTCTGTTCTTTTCTCCATTATAATTTCTTTCTTGCTTTTGTTGATTATTATTCCTTCTTTCATAATCATTTATTGTTTCAATATAATTATTTATTCTTTGCCTTCTATTCTGTTGCCATTTTCATTTCCAAATTTCATTCCTAATCTCATGTCATACATGCATTTTCTTTTTCTAACCTTTTTCTTATTTTCTTCTGTTGTTGTTTGTTTCTCATTACGTTTCTGTATCTTCTCTCCGTTCTCTACTATGTCCTTTTCGATTTTGTTGTCCCATATCTCATTAATTTCTTCCAATACATCCATCAACATTTGAATTTCAAATTCCTTCATGTCATTAATTTTACTTCTCATTATTTTATTGGAAGCATTTGTGTGAATTAAAGTGATGTTGTCATATTTTAATCCTGTTTTTATATTATTACTATAAAAATTTCTTGTGCATCCTTTATCTCCCCCATTTCTTCTTATACTATCTTCATTTGTATCTCCTTTTTAAAATTGTTGTTCCATATCTCATTCTTTTTAGCACACATCCCTGTTTGTTTTTCTACTTCTAAGTCCTTAATTTCCCTGCCAACATTTTCTTTAAAATTCTGCATCACTTCCTCACTTACTTGTCCCTGTAATTTAATAGAACCCACTTCTTTGGTTAATTTTTCATTTTGTTTTGTGACTTATATTTGAATCACATTTGGTATATTTTCCTCAAGACGTTTTCCCAATTATTGTACTTCTTCTATTACATGCTTGTTTATATCTTCTCTGATTTGAATGCTATTTTCTTGAATTTCCATCCGCAAATTTTCATTCTGGCCCTTCATATCTCCTTTTACCTTATTAATCTGCTTTCTAAATTGCTCGTTCTCCTCCCTAACTTTCTTAATCTCATTCAAACTTTCCATTTGCACCTCATCAATTTTCTTTTCTAAGTTATTCATGTTCCTCTTTATATCATTCATATTCTCATTCATTTCTCCCCTCATACTATTCATATCTGCCATATTTTCTTCAAACTTCTGATCCATCTTTACAAATAATTGTTGCACCATTTTCATCAACTGATCATCTCTACTTGTTCTTCCTTGCGCTTCCTGTCTCCTATCCTCCTGTTCTTCTTCTGCAATATCTCCCTGATTATCTGTAAGTGTTTGTTCTTGATCATCTCCTGACAAATCTCCTTCTAAATTTTCTCTTCCCTGTTCCATATACTGCACTTTGAAATCACCCATACCATGTCCTCTTTCTTCATCTGAACTTCCTTCTGTACCTAACTGTTTTTCATCCCTTAATGTCATTTTTCTCTCCATCGTATCTACTTATTTTTATTTAAAACAACCAAAAAAAATATTTCAATATTATTTATAATTAGATGCAATTTTTTTTATATCACGCCCCACGTTGCGGAGTCAAATTATAATATATTGATTTATTGTTGTTCTATGTAGATTAATAAAGAATTATTTGTTTCCTTGAATGTTATTTAAAATAAATTATACCTTGTCTACATTTATGTTGAGACACCTATGCTATCAATTATATTCCTGTTTTTAGTTGTCACTTGAAATTAATGGAATGCATATTTCCTGTTTTTAATAGAGGGTATAGAAACGAAAATGACTAACACTGTAATTATATATTGTCAAAACTACGTTGGAAATTGGAAAAGAAATCCATGTATTAATATAAACAAATTTAAAATCAAAATAGTGGAACAAACAACTAAAATCTAATAAATCAACAAATAGGTACCTTTGCGCAAATTTATATTGTTTGAAATGGCCAAATTATGAAATTAAAATTGGTTAACACTAACCTTTCACTAACGATGGTTTCTTGTGGCACCGACAATCACCAATATCCAATAACACCAACTCTCATATTAATGTGTCAACTGCATTCACTCAATCTGGACTCCAGCTTGACAAAACTTCTCCAGGGAAGTCTTGAAATTCTTCACTGTGTCCCGTTCAACGTTCCATTTATTTGCAACACTCTTGTTACACTTTATATTGTTTTATTTATCTTCTTCTATTTAGAAAACTTGTTCATTAGTTTAGAGATCCTCTCAAATGATGATCTCTGCTTTATTTTATTATTCCAATGCCTTTTCAATACATCTGTTTCAATTATTTATCTTATGTTCCTCTAATTAACTTTTAAATCTTCTCAAATCACCTCTTCAACTTTATTTTACTTTTTCTGATACTTTTCTTTGCATTATATGAGGACTTATATTTTATTAAATTTTTCAATTTTTACTTACATCTCTCCGCTGTTCATAATATCACACCACTTCCTTCTGCTTCCCCATCAACAACTCTCTTTTTTTCTCCCGTTGTTATGGACAATAACGAATCATCTAACTAGATTTTTTTACAATTATTTACATATCTGAGGTTTTTTTTATTTAATTTAATATCTTTTTTAACTATATTAGAATATTTAATGTTCTTTTCATTTCCAAAATAATTTAATCTATTTATTTAAACCGCTACTTCTCTAAAACTATCCTTATTTAGTAAAAAAAAACTTCTTATTGTATAAAACTTTTCCATTCTGAATGAAACAAATCTACGGTCTGATTACTCTGAAACACAAATGCAATCCTTTTCCAATTATATTAGAATTCTTCCACAATTAGAGTTAATTATAAACGCGGCCTGAAATTTCTATTTACAAAAATTCTTTGTGTTATTTTTCATCATCGCTTTATACGCTTGTCAGAATTACATAGTTCTATGACAACGAATTCCTGTCGCTGACATCGAACTCTGTGGCGGCGTCAAGTTTCGGTCGCGGACATTTTATGCTATGAAAGTAAATTTAACATTCCAATCAGTTGACAGTTATCTGTGTCATAATAATAACAAACGTCTAAAATAATGATTTTGCTACTAATTCTTATTATACATGATGTATTATAATAATCTAAATACATTTATTCATTCTTTTAAGGTTTTAGATACTTTTTATGACGTATATGCCAAATTTACAAATTATTATATTATTATATTGTTTAAAGATGATTCTTATGGTCTGATATACAAGTATGAGTTGAATTATTTTAGGAAGCACCGACACAATGGTAAATATTATTTTAGCATCTCAATATTTACATTAAACAAACGATAACATAGGTACACATTCAATATATAACTCATTTTAATTTCATTCATATGATGAATAACAAATAATTCCCTATGTTTTGGCAACCAAATTCACGCTACTAGATTTTGCTTTTTAAAATTGATACTAAATTGTCTGAACTTTTCTTTAATTAAATAAATTTTTGAAACAAATTACTTTGCTTTTTTTTTAAAATTAATGTTTTTTAGATAACAATGGTAAAAAAAGAACTAAAAACAAAAAACTTCGTCACAGCGTGGCTTCAAACCGTCATCCTCCACAGTTAACTATCAAATTTCGCGTACCAAATACCAACTCGGCCATCTCGTTCCCTGCTGTTTGTATTCGAAAGTGATTGGCGTACGACTTATAAAAACATAATTATGCATTTTCTTATTAAACTACATCGAATTTAAGTAAATTAAAAGTGCACTTGAATTTATTTTTTAACGACCTTCTCAAATCTGTTATTATTTTTCACGAACGCTATTTTGTAAAAAAGTTAGCTCGCGTTTGACAGTTTTGTACAGGAAACCCTATGTCGCATTTTATAAATAACACAGTGTATATATGTGTGTGTTATAACGGAATTTATAAGCACGATAGAGGGCGTATTTTTTGACGGACGCTACAAAAATCGGTTGGGCCAAAATCTTGGACGAGTTCGTTAATGAGCCAAATCGGCACGGTAAAAAAAATGGCGGCCTGTCAAAGTTGAAAAAAAATCGTATTTCCTTTGTTTTTCGTTTGACGCAAAAAAGTTACTGAGCTTTTTCATAGACTTTAATACGTTCTACAACTTTTGGATTCAACATTTTTCTCTAAATCGCACATTAAAACATTTATTTAAGAAAATTCACAGATTTACCAGAAATTTTTTATTTGATGCCAAAATGTTACATTGGTTTGTTGTACATCAAAACATTAACTTTTGTACCTGATTTTTGATCTGACGCGAAAAAGTTACTGATATATTTAATAGACCTTGACACTTTCTACAAGTTTTGTACTTAACACTTTTTAGGCTTATTTCAGAATGAAATAGGGCTATTGTAAAGAGTAGCATGACGCGACTTCGGAAAAATTACAATGCAGTTTTTCGTTTTAGTGTTCCCTGATGTCAAATACGATAGAGGGCGTATTTTTTGAAGGATCGAAACCATACTAGCTACAGAAATCGATAGTGCCAAAATCTTGGACTAGTTCATTAATGAGCCAAATCGGCCTCGTAGAAACAAAATGGCGGCCTGTCAAAGTTGACAAAAAATCGTATTTCCTTTGTTTTTCATTTGACGCAAAAAAGTTACTGACATTAACACGTTCCACAACTTTTGTACTTAATATTTTTCTCTTAAACGTATATTAAAACATTTATTTAAGAAAATTCACAAATTTACCAGAGTTTTTTTCATTTTTCTGTTTTGGATTTGATGCCAAAATGTTATTTCCTTTTGTATTTCATGCAAAATTGTTACTGAAATAAGCCTGCCTAATTAGTCTTGTGCTATTGCGATTTTATTAAATGTACACAAAAACGTTTATTTAAGAAAATTCACAAATTTACTGAAACCAATTTGTATTTTTTGTTTTTGATGCAAAAATGTTACTTGAAATTAGCCTATCCAATTGGTCTCGTGCCATTGGAATTTATTGTAAATGTGGCGAATCAAAAAAATAAATAAGTTTATGACCACCTAAGTGAAATCCGGGGTTTTTGACTGTGACATTTAGAATTCTAGAAAGACATATGAAATTAGACCATAAATCAGTTACAAGATCGTGATTATGTAATCCAACTGAGATAATTTCTCAATACAATTTGTGGGAATTTCCGTTGTCGTTGTTCCAAAGTTTGTTAAAAAAAATTAGCAATTGGCTGGATTCCAATTTTCTCTTGCCATAATAACTAGAACATTCTTTGCAAGTAACGGAAATGGTAATCTGTGCTATAGGTGTCAGGGGTATATTTTCCTAATGTACCTTTGTACCTTAATATTTGGGATCTTTCTTGTATTTCGGTTATAAAACCGTTAACTAGGAAATAAAATATTTTAATACAAAGAATTTTTTTATATAAAATACAAAAAATTCCTTACCATCCCTGGCTTTATGGTGTCACTTTCCTTCTCTTAATATCATTCAAAAAAGATACGATCATATTTCTTGTTTCCACATACAACACATTCTACGGAACAGGAGAAAAGGACTAGTTTTAATCCGTATTTTCGCATTAGAGGTGTTCATTATACAACAAGAGAAGAGACTCGAGAGATTCTTTGATAAATGTTCAAAGGAGATAAAATTAGGGACGTAAGTACCTTATAATATGGGATCTTGTTACTGTTTCCTAGTATCAGTTCTCTTGTACTTACATTAATGGGAATTTGGATAAAGGATGCTCTGTTAAACTGATTTCCAATAGAAAATTAATGAACAGTGTTTTACACAAACTCCAGTGATGTTCACGACATCCAAACTTAAGACGTTTCTCAAAAATTATGAAAGATAGAATTATGAAATTTGGTCTTGGAACATGACGAATCGATCCAAAAGATTCTTTTGAGAGCACGCCAATGTACCGGAAGTTGATTAAATTGGTTATAATAAGTAGAATACTCTGGAGATTAGACATTTTTGGATTCTCCACTTAATTTTAAGCCGATTCTGTTTCATAAGTGCTATCACAATATTTTATCGTTTTCGAGACATATGCCCAATCAGAAAATTAAAAAACGTAATTTAAATCTGTTCTTTCTTCACCACATCTCAAAATTTCCGAGAAAATGCAATGAACCGTCTTTATATGATTGAAACAAATTATAATTGATAAGTAATGGCCAAAGTGAAATGGAAGATTCTTGGTCTCATAATATTACGATCTGATGCAATAAAAAAACACATTATTTATTAAAATAGATCGAAAATCAAGAACATTTGTTCAAGAAAATAAATCATATAAAAGGTAAAAAATTTAAGAATTCACTTCTTTTTTTTCCTTTAACCATTTGATGAATATTAAGGATTATTCTTTCTTGGGTTCGTAGGTTATGAAATTATACAAATATATTAATTATAATATATTTTTAACGTTTCGCTCCTACTATTTTCATTTTCTTCTCAGAGGAAAAAATAATTAAATATTATTAAAATTGAAAAACATAAAATCGAGTGTGAAAATTAATTTAAAGATGTCAATAAGATGTCATAAGAAAGTCAATAAAAATAGAAAACCTACCCTATTAATCAATGAAAAATATTGTGTGATTTTTTTGCAGTATCGGTTAGTGTTGTCTCTTAGCCACAAATTAGCAACAAATTCCTGTGCATTTAGTTTTTTCAATATTACTTATTTTTATAGTTATAGCGCGCGTTGAGGCGCGATCGTCACTTTTATAGTCCCAACCTCGATCTCGAACATTTTCAAAAATACTCGAGTCGGCGCCTTTGATAAATAAAAAGCCGAAATAAAAACAGAAATACAAAAAATGCGGTGTAAACAATATCTGCTGATCTTTACAATTATCACTTAAGAAGACAGTTTATTAGTGGAGAACTCCCTAGGTTTAACTGGTCATTGACAACTTCATATTGTGGGTTTCTTAAATGTCTTCTAATTTCCAGTTCTTCAAGGAAATCCAGTTCTTGTTTCTTTTCACAAATATGCAGCACTTCTAGTTCTGTGTTAGGTGTCAATGAATGATTGGTGTCAAGTAGATGTTTTGCGTAGTGGGATTTATCTGGTTGTTTTAATCTGTATGCTCGTAAGTGCTCACTGTATCGTATTTCAAAATTCCTAAGGGTCTGACCCAAATAGACAGCATTACATTCTGGACATTTGAGTTTATATATACCTGACTCCTTTAATAGTGGTATTTTTGTTTTTCCATTTAACAATTTTGTACTAACGTTACTTTCTGTTTTAAAAGAAATTGTTGTATTCGTTGCTGAAGATATTATCTTTGAAATATTATTAGAAATATTTCCTGCATATCTGATGGTTTTATGAGTTTTAATTTCATCAGCTTGTTTAGGATATATTAGTTGTAATATATCCTAAACAAGCTGAAATGTTTCAAAGTTAGAGACTCCTTAGACAACTACGTAAAAGTTGTACATTCAGAACTCACATTCCAATTACATCCAGTAGAATTTGACTGTTTGGATGACAAAATTAGAGAAAATGTCAGCACGATGAAGCATATGAAATTTAAGAAACAAGAAAAGAAGCTACAGAATTCCAATTCCAAAGTATATAACTTTATAGAATCCAGCGATGTAAAAGTTCTTAAAGCAGACCCAACAAAAAAGTTTTCTAATAATGTAAGGGATATTGTTGATAATTCAAATTATCTTTTAAATGATTACGAAAAGAGGTCTATCATACATTAGAATCCTCATTGTCCACAATTATATGGAACAGTTAAATTACATAAAATAACGAAACCAATTAGACCTGTAGTCTCTTATGTTAATGCTCCTAATAATATATTGGCAAAGAAGCTCAACAATATACTCAATACTTACGGATATGAACCTCAGTACTCAATTAGAAATTCAATAGAACTAATCAAAAAGTTGAAAGCAATCCACTTGCAAGATAACTATAAACTCATTTCGTTCGATGTAACTAATATGTTTACTAAAATTCCTCCTAAAGAATGTCTAATACTTGTAAGAAAATTACTAGAAGATGAAAATATTAATCCAGGAATAATATCAGATATACTTAATTTATTTTTTGTATGCATTAATTAGAATTATTTCACTTTTGACAATAAGATATATATTCAAAATGAAGGTTTACCAATGGGAAGCCCTATATCACCTATTTTAGCAAACATTTTTATGGACAATTTAGAAAGATAGATCATTGAAAGTAATATTTCGAAAAATATTTTATTTTGGTATAGATATGTAGATGACATATTAGCTTGTTTTATGGGTAGTTAACGACAATTAGATGTATTTTTCAAACACATCAATAATTTACACCCGAAAATTAAATTTACATTAGAAATTGAAGAAAATAGCTCAATCAATTTTCTTGATTCAAAAATTCAGAGAGTTAATAATGTACTTGATTATTCAATTTACCGTAAACCAACACAGACTGATGTGACAATTCCATTCAATTCTAACCACCCAATGTCACACAGACTAGCAGCATATAATTCAATGATACATAGAGCTTTTTCAGTTCCTATGAACAAATGTAATTTTAATAGAGAGATTAATACAATTAGACAAATAGCAACATCTAACGGTTATCCATTAGATATGATAAATAAGCTAATTAGTGAAAAAGAAGAAAAAGTGGCATTACAACTAATATATCCTAAACAAGCTGATGAAATTAAAACTTATAAAACCATCACATATGCAGGAAATATTTCTAATAATATTTAAAAGATAATATCTTCAGCAACGAATATAACAATTTCTTTTGAAACAGAAAGTAACGTTAGTACAAAATTGTTAAATGTAAAAACAAAAATACCACTATTAAAGAAGTCAGGTATATATAAACTCAAATGTCCAGTATGTAATGCTGTCTATTTGGGTCAGAATTTTGAAATACGATACAGTGAGCACTTACGAGCATACAGATTAAAACCAGATACATCCCACTACGCAAAACATCTACTTGACACCAATCATCCATTGACACCTAACACAGAACTAGAAGTGCTGCATATTTGTGAAAAGAAACAAGAACTGGATTTCCTTGAAGAACTGGAAATTAGAAGACATTTAAGAAACCCACAACATGAAGTTGTCAATGAACAGTTAAATCTAGGGAGTTCTCCACTAATAAACTGTCTTCTTAAGTGATAATTGTAAAGATCAGCAGATATAGTTTTCCTGGTTTTCTATATCATTGCACAGTTATACTGATCTTAATTGGAAAAACGATATCCAGGATATCACCATAGGGCTAATAATATCTAAGCTTCAATATTTGTAATATCACATCTTCTTCTTTTTTCTATAAACATATATTAAGCAAATCACAAGTTAGGTTACTTCTTGGTCTAGCCAAAAATAACTACTAAACATCAGGTAGGCATAAAATGAAATGTAATTTCTGTCATTCTGACGATGATATTGATTTATCGAAACAATTGTCAATTTTTTAGACTTTTCAATAACTTTTATTATATTGTGGAATTAACTAGAGACCGTGAGTTTCATTTAAAAACACTAATATGAGCATATTCCACGAAGTAAGGGTCAAGACAGTTAATTTAATAAATCCTTTTATCTGATATATATATATATATATATATATATATATATCTTGATTTCGTTATTTAATATTGTTCAAATTTTATAGTTCCAAATATTTACATATATCTATTACCATCTTATGATTAATTTCCTTTTTTGTTATTCTATAAAATTTTTAACTTGACTAGTTCTTTATAACAAATATGAATATTATTTTTATTATTACTATTCAACTGATAGTTATATTAAACTAGATAACTAAAGCTTGTGAAAATATTCAAAATATTTTAAATATTCTCTGTCAAAATGTAGTAGTGGTGAAGTTAAAAAACCAAAATGTGTTCCTTAAGGAGGGATTTTAGCTAAGTATTAATTTTGTGTTGTTAATTTAAACTCAATTTTGCAATTTGTCAATTTTTCAGTGTTTCAATTTTTCAATTTTTTACTTGTTCACTTTTTCAATTTTTTGGTTTCCTATTGCATTTTAATTCAATGTTGAGGCATTGATTTTAACTTTAACTTAAATCGGAGGTGATTACTATGTATCCTGTTTTCTTTGATTTCTTATAATTCTAACATGCAACCTTGAAAAAGAAAGAAATAGTCTTTCGAAAGCGCTCGGTTTTGTATAACAAGAATATTTAATATTATTTAGGCTGCAATCCCCGTGATATTTTCAATTATATATATATATATATATATATATATATATATATATATATATATATATATATATATATGTGAAAGATTCATTTATGCTTAAGCAGTTTTTAGATACAGTACATGTTCCCGATAATTGTAAAATCATATCCCTGGACGTCATCTCAATGTACACAAATATTCCAAATGATCTTATAACACATTTACTAAAAGATAAATGGGATTCGATACATCACTTAATTATGACGAATTTCTAGAAGGCATTATGCTTATACAAACAAATAATTACTTTCAATATAATGACATCTTTTTCCAACAATTAAACGGCTGTACAATGGGATCTCCAATTTCTTCAAGTCTAGCGCAAATCGTTATGGAATATATAGAGGAAAAAGTATTGAATGATATAAATTTTGATATAACATTTTTTAAAAGATACGTTGATGACTGTTTAGCTGTAATTCCGGGTAACAAGTGCGATGCCTTCCTAAACGCTTTTAATAAATTTAACCGAAGTATACAAGTCACTTTAGAAAACGAAAACAACAACAAAATAAATTTTCTAGACATGACACTTATAAAAACCAACAACAAAATAAAAACAAAACTATATACAAAAGAAACATGGTCTGGACGGTATCTAAATTATAACTCATGCCATCCCAAATCACAAAAAACCGTGTTATTATAGGATTAACGGATAGAGCTATAAAATTAACTTCACCTGAATATCGTCCTGAAGTAATGAAAAAACTCAAAAATGTTCTGAAAAATAATAAATATCCAGAAAACCAAATTAATAGAATCATTAAACAACGTACATATAAATTATACAATACCAACATAAAACCAAATATACAAATAAAATCAAGCCAAGAAAAAGATACATATATAGCCCTACCTTACACAAATCAGTTATCAGAAAAACTTGAATACATTTTATCAAAGCATAACATCAATGTAAGCCATAAATCCCACAACACATTATCACCACTTTTTACTAAACTAAAAAACAAAACCAAAGATAACAAGAAATCAAATATTATATACTCCATACCATGCATGAATTGTCCAAAGAATTATATAGGAATGACTACACAATACTTGGAGAGTAGAATTAATGGTCACAAATATACAAAAAATGCATCAACCGCTTTCAACAAACATGAAAGCACTGAGAATTATGAATTTGATTATAAAAAAACAAAAATTTTAGCTCAAGACACCAATCATCAAAAATTGTCAATTAAAGAGATGATACACATAAAACAAGATAAGTTTTCTGTGAATGATAGACAAGATATTAAAAACTTAAGTCAAATTTATTATAAGCTAATCAACTAATTTCATTTTCAACCTACCTCGTATAGTATCGTTCCGTTGATATTCTAAGGTGAGTACATCAATTTTAATGCTATGTTTTTATGTTTTTATTAATGTTTTTAAGGAACCTACTAATGTTATGTTTTTATCTATCTGCTGATATTTTAATCGTCTCTTATTTTTACAATAGTATTGTTTTTGAAAATGCTTCCAAAGAAGAAGCGAAACGTTAAAATTATATATATCCATTTTTCATAAAAAAATGTGAAACATAATCGTTTTTAATTATTTCAAACAACCTAGGAACCCAAGAAAATAAACTTTTCAATATTATATATATATATATATATATATATATATATATATATATATATATAAATAAAAGAAGATGTAGGAATATCGCGTGATATGTTAACAACAACAGCAAAGAGATTCATGGGTAATTCACGCAAACTAAGGGCTACTGAAATAGAGTGTTTTCATGTTACGATTAAAATCTTTGCTCCCAAATTTCACATCCTTATTTGGTTATGCCGTGTTGAAGAGGCAAAATGAGCCAGAAACATGCATGTCCACGGTTACCACTTTATTTCAGTAGCCCCTATTTTCCGTGAATTACTCAAGTAGAGGATGGGTCGCTTTAGACCAAGGTCATTGTGTGTGACGTCACATGACCACGCCCTATGACGTAGCTGTCATCTGTCACACGTGTCATCTGTCAAATGTGTCATATGTCACATGTGTCATCTGTCAAATGTGTCAACAGTCATGTGTTCTGTACCATATGTCATAAGTGTCGTGTCATCTGTCAACAGTCATATCCATCTTATGTTCTGTGTCGACTCTCATGTGTTCCGTGTGTAATCTGTCAACCCCCCGTCACGTGTACCGACTGCCAAATGTGTCGTATGCCTGTTCTGTGGTTTCATATTCTCTATGATTTGTCTATATACCGTATGTGCGTTCCGTCGTGACCACACCCTATGACGTCACATTTTTCCACGTACCGTACGTACGTTCCGTCGTATGTGTCATCCGTCAAATGTCTCATCTGTCATACGTGACGTATGTGCCGTATGGCCATCCGTCAAATGTCTCATCTGTCATACGTGACGTGTGTGACGTATATGCGTTCCGTCGTATACCGACACCTGTTGGATAGTGTAGGTTGACGACGACGACGATAGATGGCAAGGATTTGACGGATGACACGTACGACGGAACGCATATACGTCACACACGTCACGTATGACAGATGAGACATTTGACGGATGGCCATACGGCACGTACGTCACGTATGACAGATGAGACATTTGACGAATGACACATACGACGGAACGTACGTACGATACGTAGACAAATGTGACGTCATAGGGTGTGGTCACGACGGAACGCACATACGGTACATAGACAAATCATAGAGAATATGAAACCACAGAACAGGCATACGACACATTTGACAGTTGGTACACGTGACGGGGGGTTGACAGATGACACACGGAACACATGAGAGTCGACACAGAACATAAGATGGATATGACTGTTGACAGATGACACGACACTTATGACATATGGTACAGAACACATGACTGTTGACACATTTGACAGATGACACATGTGACGGATGACACATTTGACAGATGACACGTGTGACAGATGACAGCTACGCCATAGGGCGTGGTTTAATACCTGATAAGATACATGGATATTTATGCATTTTTAGTTATAGTTATCAACAGTACTTAGTTAAAATTTATTTCATATCATCACTGTTCATGTTGTATATAAAGCACCATTTTATTTCCATTTCTTTTTTCTGTTTGCATGTATAACTATTTCTACCTCTCACTATTCATGGTTCACTTCACTCATATATCAATCAACAATACAATTACACATATATATATATATATATATATATATATATATATATATTCATAAATTTATATATATATATATATATATATATATATATATATATATATATATATATATATATATATAAAAAATTTTTTTTTTTTTTTTTTTTTTTTTTTTTTTTTTTTTTTTTTTTTTTTTTTTTTTTTTTTTTTTTTTTTTTTTTTATATAACGACTGAAAAATGCTATATAGGTGGGTATAACGGGGATTTCAGTCCAAGGAATATATATATATATATATATATATACATATAATGGTTGTAAGTTCTTGATAATTTAAGTCTTCGTTTAAAATTTTTGTGTTCTTGAAATCGAATCAATGATGTTAATTTGTTTCATGTGTGAGTAGCGCAGTTGATGCATTTTCGATGTATTTATGGCCATAGCGTGTTTTTTGATTTATGGCATAGTTATTTTGACATTGTGTTTACAATGAATATATTTCAGTTTTTCCCATAATTGAGTTGTATCAGGTAGATATTATGGATTTGAGGCTAATTGTCAGTGTTGTTTTTATTTGTACACATTGTATATTTGTTTTATAATTTTTTCACAAATACATGGAATACACGAGATAAAATTTTAAGAGACATTTCTGTTTTGTTACGCAAAAGAAGTGTCACTTCTTACGTGCGTAA
Organism: Galeruca laticollis; assembly: GCA_963921935.1. Classification (NCBI taxonomy): domain Eukaryota; kingdom Metazoa; phylum Arthropoda; class Insecta; order Coleoptera; family Chrysomelidae; genus Galeruca; species Galeruca laticollis. Next base: position 253,222,225 of record OY998175.1, on the reverse strand, counting down.
AGAAGTACACGTTTTTTTTTTATTAAAACGGGTGCCTTATTGAAAAGTTGAATTCATTACTGCCTCTATTTTTCGTCCTAGCGAAGCTCGATGATTGTGATGGCTCTACCATTTTTTTCACCTTCAATTGAAATATTCCACCAATTATTCTAAATGCTGAGGATTTGAAAACAGCCGTTTGATTTACTTTAAAATATAGATTTATGGACGTCTAGGGCTTTCAGACATAACAACTTGAGTTGTGAGGTAATTGCCTCTCAATTTTTAACAACCGACCTCTCGGGGCTCTGGGTAAGAATGTGAATAGCTAAAGTCGTAGAGTTAACTACCATTTTATGAATCTGACATCATATATTATGAAAATTTTGTTAATTGACTAGGCGCATTCCTTTTAACTTTGTTTAATACTTACAACGTAATTACTGTTTGTTATTACTTGAAAGTAATCAATTAGAATTTCATGCGTTTACGTCAAAACATAAATTCTTTCAAAATTTTAAAATAATACCCAATCAAGAGTTTTTACGACTGTTATGAGAATATTTGGTTCTTAGAGTGAAGAATGATTTAAACCAATGCATCAGTAAAAAATAGTTATTTGATTTCATCATAAGTTTGTTAATAGTTATTTGTAAAACAAGTGTTACAATGACTCATTTTGTAGTACGAGTGAAGTTTGCACAACGAACCGTGAAGCGGTGAGTTGTGCAAATCACGAGTACTACAGAAAGTCTTTGTGGCACAAGTATTACACAAAATTTTTTATAATTCGCATTTATTTATTTATTTAAATAAAACAGAATTTCATATAATCCCTGTTTTTAAACTAGGACAAGTGGTTTGAATTCAAGTTGGCAATTCTGTAGATTCCTGATTGGTCAGATCACAGATGTTTTTAATCAGCACTTCTGACTTTTGACATATTATAACCGAATATTTATGTAAATTGTAAACAAACTCTCATTTAAGCAAAAAGAGGATGATTACTTATTTAAAAAAGAGTTTCTTCGTATATGCTCTTGCGATCTATTTATATTATATCATGAACATAATTATTTCTGTAATACATCTTCATATAGATATCTGGTAATTTATCCCAAAAATCGAACGTTTTGTATACCTATATATTGATCCTATACAATATAAAAATAAACAATTGACAAATCATTGATTAATAAACGTTAGCGTACTTTATTCATTAATAATTTTAATATATAAATCATTCCAATTTACCTTTAATATAATAATTTGCTAGCTAGAACAACGCTAGACCCTTTTATTTATAATTTGTGTCAAGGTTGAAGTCAAATGTCAAATAAAAATATAACTAAATTCAATAACCAACTGTACACTAAAAATTACTATAACAGTGTTCAAAGAGCTTCATTGTGACACTGTAAACAATGTTATAATGAAGTTTCTTTTATACGCGAATTATAAACAATTTTTTTGGTAATCTTTCAATGAAGTACTACCTTTATTCTGATAAATCCTTATGACATCTCAGACGTCGGCTTTCAAATACGATGCTTTCCCTCAACCATTTCTTCCATTTATTTCTTTTTCTGTCTGTCTTTTCTTTGCTTTGTAACATTTTATAGCAATAGAAGTTCAGTTATCCCATCTTTGTTTTCATTACTATTGATGTTTGTTCGGTTATCAACAATTTGATTTTCATTGTGTTTTCTGTTTTCCTATAATTCTATGATTATGTCTGTATTTGTTCTTTGCTAAAATGTACTGTTTTTTCATTCAGTGCTTTTCAGATGCTAGATACCTACGTTTTATATATTATTAAAACATTCTAGACTTCAGTCGACAAAGTCGACGAAAAAATAGAAGTCATATTCTGCCTTCCGATGTCCGTCCGTTTTACGGTAAATGCTAAAGCGTAGGAGTCAATTGATTCGGAATCACCATAGTTTGAAACCTTTCCAATGGAGAACATAATTGATAGACCTTTATTTATTTGTTTATTTATTGAATTATTTGGTTTAAATTATAAAATATGAACGTATAGAAATAGTCTGAGCGATCCAAATTCAGTTGTGTAGTGAAAACAGACCGGAAAGTACGAGAGACAAAGCGATGTATTGGCTGCGTAGTCGCTTTGTCTCTCTCTAGAGACTGGTAAGTTTTGAGAGAATATCGCTCAGTCCATTTCTATATGTCTATGTTATGTTATAAAAGGTGAGATGTCAACATCAAGTTATTTGTCACTGGTATGGTTTTAGATTAGTTTTGGTTGCCACATCTACTTCTTCTTATTAATGCCCTCTTTTCAAATGAAGTTAAAGACGGTTATTATGATTTCATAATGTGGTAAAGAGACAGCGACAAACATTAATTGAATTCTATATATACGGATTTATTTTAACATCTTTTGATAGCTGTCATTTTAAAAAATATTGTCAGCCAAAAGTTTTGTAGGATAATTTATGCTTCATTTTTTTGTTATTGTATTAATTATTAGACATAATCGGTAATTTAAATTTTTATTAAACTGAAATTACTGTTTAGAAGTCTTCGTAAACGCCACACTGGTGCGTTTCCCATCTTGTTTGAGTCTGGAATGGTTATTACTAGCATGTCGCTTTGATCAACAATATATTTGGTCGTTATTTTACGTAGCTTGTCTCTTCGATAAGTCACAGCAATTCCAATAATTTAGCAGAGCTGTAATAATATAATAAATACATCAGCAGAATAAATTGAAACATTTAACCTTGTGCAAAAGATAAGTTTCATCTGGGGTATCATGAAGAAATCCGTTTATTTCATCTCGACTAAGTACTCTAGATTTTTCGCTTTTTACTCAACGGATGGCTTCATAAAAAATACAATAAGTTTCGGAAATTTATGTTAACGTTTTCCTTAACGGTTAATGTGGATTTTAGCATAGAAGATATTGACCATAGCGTTGATGACTTATAGTTATTGCCACCTTTACTATAAAAAAGGTCAGAACAACATTTTCTGAGAGATTTTCGACATTATGTTCTCGACGCCAGTCCTTTATTGTGTTGTATTGTTTTTCGTATAAATTTCGTGATTTCCGGGGGAGTAAATCTAACGTGGCCGTAGTTGCCAATTGCCGCAGCTCCGGAGGAGTGTTATTGATATCCATATCGTTATCATTATCAATTCTTAATTATCATGAACGCTAATATTCACACCACGGTATTATTCACACGTGAAATCTAGCGGACAATAGCAAATGACAGTTATTGTCAGAGGAGCCTATGTTTTTATTAAATTGTGGATTTAAGAAAAGAACTCAATCGCCGCTCTGGCACCGTGCCGTACCATAGAGACCACAGCGGACGAAAAGAGTTTGCGGACAAAAAGTGTCTGCGGACGAAAAATACTTGTCTTCAAAAATTGTCGATTTTTCACTCTGAAATTAGTAAGTAAATGGTCATTTCTTTTAAAAGGTCTTTATTCACAATAGTTTATAACCATTATTACAGGTAGCTCAGGAAATATACAATAAGTAAGTAATGCCGATGTTGTGGCCATTTCCGAACCACTTGTGTACGTCTGAGGGTCTGAGTTGGCTCCTTGCTGTTGTGGCATCATCCAATTGTTTCTGGGTGGAGAAGATACTTTGTTCCTGGTATATAGTCTATTTTTATGAATGAGAGAGTATTGAAATAATAAAGCATTCGCAATCCATAGGCATAGTAGTCAATTAAAATATTTTTTGAAGTTATACATCGAGTATTTTCGTATGAAATGACATTTGTATAAATACAGAGTAGTCCAACGAAAATTTATCACGTCGATTTTCCAGCTTTAAAATGAAAATGTGAAAAATCATTCGGAACCGTTAATTTATAATTCGACGGGAAACAACTTTTCCGCTTTTTTCATCCCCGTAACTTCAACCCCCTAAGGGAGGTGAGCACAACCCCTTGATTTTGAATAGGGATGAGGGGTGTTGCGATACCTTATTTTGAAGACCTTATCGAGTACTATCAGACCCTGAAATTTCATTTAAAAATTCCCATCGATTATGAAATAACAGCTAAAGTAGTGAAAGAGTACTTACTGTTGTGATTAGTTTGTTAAATTCCGGAAATTGGCAACATTCACTTCCATGCACTGAAATAAGTTTTGCTGAAAACGTTCACGTACATTACTGAACATTTCTGGTGTGATTTGACGGAAATCACTAATGATCCGATTTCGCAAATCATCCAGTGACTCAGGCTGGGTAGCGTAAATCTTAGATTTCAGGTAACTCCATAAAAAAAAGTCCAGTGGAGCCAGATCAGGTGATCTGGATGACCACTCAATATGTCCCCTTCTTCCAATCCAGGCGTCAGGAACTGACGCACGGGTTGTACAAAATGGTGCGTCATCTTGTTAAAAAATGATTGTCTACTGGTCTTCTTCATTCTCCAATACTTGCACAAGGGCTAGATAGATAGCGTTCTCTAATAGATCTAAATAAATTTGGCCAGTGAAATTACCGGGGCTGATTATGTGATTGCCATAAATACCCGCCCAAACATCTAATTTTTGGGGATGCTGAATATGCACTTCTCAAAATAATCTTGGATTTTCATCTGACCTATACCGACAGTTATGCGTGTTTACAATGCCGGTAAAATGAACAGTCATCCGAAAAGCAGATATCGAACACGTAGTTTCCATTATTAATAATCATTTCACTGATCACTTCACAAAACTAGAGTCGGTGATCGAAATAATCCTCATTAAGTTCTTGAACCAATCGTATCTTACAAGAATGGAACTTATGTTTTTTAAAGATTCTCAGATACATCGGACAATTTCCTAGTACTAAGGGTCGGATCCATTGCTACATGACCTAGGACAGCCATTTCCCTCCCTTCGTCTTTTTAATACATTGTACCATACTGGCTATATAGGTATAAGGGTTTAAACTTTGACTTTTAAAAAACGTTACGTTCATAAATAATATATAAAAACTTACCAGTATAAGTAGAGCTACTTCTTACAAATCCAAATCAGAATCGGAATCAGAAGATAAACAGTCGCAACTAATATTTACAATGAGTGGCTCGATCATTTTATCAGTAATATTGTCCCACTTCCACATTTTATCTCCTTCTTTAATCGTATGATTTACTGCCTTTTCCCAGTTTTCAGGCTTCACATTCTTTACAGCCTCCAAAAACAGCTGTTTAACATCATTCATTTTAAAAAAATTATTTTTGATTGAAACTTCTCCCTGTATCTGTGCCCATACCAGTTCAATCGGGTATAGTTCGCAATGATATGGTGGTGATCTAATCACCGTCATCCCACGATTTTTTGCAATTTCATCAATTTCATACTTTTTAACTTCTCATTATGAAGGGTACACCAGGAATACAAGTCTTTTCTCACCGATCTGGATGGTACTTAATACTCTTTGAATTTAACCAATTTTGTAAATCTTTTTTGAACCACTTGATTGTGGGCAATTTGTCTTAGTCTCGAGTGATAACTTGCATTATCTATTACTATTAATCAGTTCCGAGGAAGAAGATCTATCAATTGTTCGAACCATTCTTTGAATACATCAGCATTCTTGTCCTTATGGTAGTCGCCGGTATGAGTAGATTGAAAAATCAATAAACTACTTTTTACAAAACCGTTTCAACTGCCGATATGTACTATTATCAGTCTGCGCCCCTTTCCTGATGGTGGATTTAAACCAGTAGATAAATTATTTCAAAAAAGCCTGTCTTCGACTTCTAACAGTTTCATCTTGCCACAATTTATTTGGTTTATTTCCCTCGTTTTCCATGTTTTATCTAAATAAAATATATTTTTACTTTGGTTTCTCATTTCTTTTATAGCCCTTAGGTAATTTCTCCTCCAAACTACAATATCGCTTCTTTCTATTAAAATAGACTTTCTGAAATATTTTTTCTAGCGTAAACCATTTCGTTTGACCGTTTCCTTAGTGTGCATCGACTCATTTCAAGTTAATCGTTATCATCTCGAAGTGTGGCAAGAACTTTGTCTACTGTCGGAAATACTTTTCTAAAGAAGAACGCATGCACTTTCCTTCGAAGTCTTTCTTTCAAATGATTTTCCATGTGAAATATTGCTTTTCCAGAAGCTTCACGTGCTGTTTGAAACTCGCCACATTTCTCTTCTTCAATAACTCTGTAAATCGTAGATTTACCTACACCAAGCGTATTACTAACTAATTCCATTGTGTCTTCAACACTTTTACATAAATGTTTGTCTGTAAATGATTTAAAAGAATTAAATATTGATGTTTTTTCATTTACTGTTATAGGACCGATTTTTGCGGCCCTCCAAATTTACCATAATCACACTAGAATTTTCAATAGACTGCACACTGCACCTTGCCAGTTGCAACTAAACGACTTTCAGTAAACTGTTAAGAATACATAACTTAGAACTACCTTCTAAATAGAAAAACCTTCAATCGCATTTTCGGTGAAATTTGTTGGGAAGGTATTTATCCACTTATAATTCGATTACTGTAACATATTCATGGAATTAAAATAAAACAAAATTTCAAACCTTTATTGGCAAATAGGTACTTATTGAATATAATCTCTGATACGGCTATGTAATTTAATACACAGAGCTTTTGGTCTGTCCAATTATGTTTCGATTGTTCTGTCCAGCTTATGGTTATAAAAGACCAGTAAAAGACAGAGAACTTGTATTAGCTTAGGTACATTTATAAAAATTTTAGGAAATATTTAGATTATTTTGAAATAATATTTAAAATGACTGTACTAAGTTTTGCATTAGTAATCACGTACATTAAAATAGACTATAGAACTATGACTCCCTATATTTTTTCGACTTGTGGTATGTCCCTGAAAAGTAGCTGAAAAACAGGATTTCACAATCCTACGTTGGGTTAGATTATGTGAGACGGCAACTTGGCTGAATTTTGTTTTAGTTAATTCATGATTTAGACTTGTTTTTAGGAGTAACTAGGTTTACTACGTTGAAGCAGTTGGTTGTGGGAAATACCAATTAGTTATGTGTATAGCGACCCGTACAGAAGCGTACACCCACTGTCGCGGATATCTTCTGCGGGATTGGCAGCTTTGAGTTATTCACGAAGATTTTTTGTGAGGCAATGATGGTAAACGTTGAATGAAATTTTTGATATGAAGTCCTTCATAGTGGGTATGTTGGCTGATTCTTGTAACCATGAGGTTTTTGGGAGTTTGGGGTAGCATGTGATTGTATTTGATTGCCATGCGGAGACACTTGTTCTGTACCAGCTGCTAGGTATGGAAATTGTGTTTTGTGCCAGTAAAATACACTACGGCGGCACTGGACGGCTAATTTGTATATATATGATTAATTTATTGCAATTTTAGCATTTTGAATTTGCTTCTTTATATGTGCATTAGCGTTTGTGTTACCTTGTAGAGTATATCCTAGATAACTTAAAGTGTTACTGGGTAAATGGTGTTGTCCGTCAATGCACAGCTTATATTGCAATGAACTGTTTTTCTTGCAATTCTGCTGAGTAAGAAGTACTTTGTCTTGGATGTGTTGATAGTTGGCTTATTCTCTCTCATGATTTCTGTGTTTATGTGTGTCTGTATGTTGTGTAGTGCGGTGTCCGAGATTTTTGCTGTTGCTACAAAACAAGAGTCGTCTGCATACATGGCTGTCAACACTTGTGAATTGGTTGGTAAATCGTGGGTCAATATTGAATATAACAAAGGTGATAGAAATGAGCCCTGAGGAACTCCGGCTTTTATGGGGAAAAGTCCAGCCGAGCCTTCATTGATGCTTACATAAAACTTACGGCTAGTAACATATGAGTGCACTATATTGATTAAGTATATAAGTGAATTTATTTTGATTAATTTATAAATTAATCCCTCGAGCCATACGGAGTCAAATGCTTTTTGTATATCAATAGTGGCCATAACTGATTTATCGTTTTCTCGAAATCCCTCTGTGACGTGGTTAAATACTCGATTGATTTCTGCAATAGTACCGTGCCACTCCCTGAAACCGTATTGATCGGGGGTATAATGTGGTTTTTGTTTGTGAAATTTTGTATTCTGTTAAGAATTATTTTGTCTATGACCTTTGCTATGTAATTCTATAAAGAAATAAGTCTGTAGCTATCGACATAGCATGGTTGTTTGTTGGATTTGATGATATGTATGATATTGGCGATCTTGAGCATAGGGGTAGTTGCTCATTTTAATTATTTAGTTGGTGCCCACTAAGCAAGAAACATCTTTAAGACGTTGAGTTACGTTATTTTCATGTAACTTACAAGATGTTCTTTAAATATCTAATTGACGAAACAGTTACGATTTTGTGTGACATTGAAATTGATTATGTTTTTGGAATGTTAAATGTAAGCATATGATTCTAACGTTATCAACAAGACGTGTTAGAAACGTAGCATTCATGTTGGTTTAAAAAATGTTTTAAGTTTACATTGCCAACATGTTTTTGCGTCAACTTCTTTGTTAAATATAAATGAAATGTAACAGAAACATAACATTCTTGTTAATCTAAAAAACGTTTATTTTTATTATATCAGATCCGTTGATTTATAAACGTATTATATATACACCAAAATTTTCTAATCTTTTTTTTAAATATATTGTACAAGTTTTTCAACTTGACAAAACAACAATGTATTTCACTCTCATCACCGTGACAGGTGACGTCGAAGATCAAGTGCCGCCACTGCCAACCATAACCTATCTATGATACCGAAGTATTCCCCCGAGTCCCTTTTAATTCACTTTATATCATTCGTTCGTTTTAAAAAGCATGTGTTTTAGGAAGATGAATCGTAAAGTAAGTACTAAATTCACTAGTTTACCCAATTATAGCATCTGCTGCTTTTACCTCTACTTATAATAAGGCTGCAATTATAAATAATAAATATGTTATATACAGGGTGTCCCGGGACTAATGGGAAAAAAGTCAGGAGCGTATAATCTGAGCCAAAATAATGTTAGTACTTCATATAAAGTTTTTCTATGGAGGCCCTCGTTTTCGAGTTATAGGCCTCCAAAGTATTAATTTTGAATTTGGTTTTTATTTTTTGTACTAGTTATTTGATCTTTATCAAATTTACGGCAAAGCTATAATGTACGTGTATGTTTATTTTGGAAAGGTGAACAGATTTACAGTACTGCCTTGAAGCCAGGGACGGACTACTCGCAATGGTTAGTGATCCAAAAAATTTGCAGGGATGGCACACCCTATATGAAATCATCGAAATTGACTTCTCCACACATTAAGCTAACGAAAAGGTACTCTTGTTAGAATTCGATAAAATAAGCCGTTTGGATAATTTTTACAGTTTTATTAATGCACTACGTACAAATCTACCTGACTAACTTATTAATACGATGTCCAGGATTTACTTCCTTTCAATCACAATTACGAACATAACATTATTAAACCATTGAGAAAACCTCAAAAAACACAAGTTATAAAACATTAGACTAATACTAATTCCTAAACAACAACAAAAACTAACGTTATTCTAATAAATGTTCAATATGAGCTCCTCCCACTTCCACGCACATTCTAAGTCTACGAAGGTTGTTTCTTTGCACTTGAATGAGCAATCCCACATTATTTCTAATAACATTGCAGTGTAACACAATTCTGTCTATTAAATCTTGTCTTGTTTGCACAGGTGTTGCGTATACCTTACTTTTGAGATAACCCTAGAGAAAGAAATCCATAGGATTAACGTCTCCTGATCGCAGTGGCCATTGAAAAGGGCCTCCACGACCAATCCATCTATTAGGAAACCTTGTGTGTAAATGCTGTCGTACATCTAAACTGAAATGAGGAGGGGCCCCATCATGCATGAACCATAAATTCCTACGAGTTTGTAGTAGCACATCATCAAACAGGTTCCATAACTAATTTTGCAAAAACTCCAAATATCTCTGACCAGTCAAAGTACCGTCAATAAAATATATGGCTCTATCAAATGATTGCCAACTATTCCTGCCCAAATATTAACCATGAATCGATGCTGGCTCCTAGTTTGGATAATGCCATGTGGATTCACATCGTCCCATAAATGCATATTATGAGAATTTATGATTCCATCTCTGGTGAAACCGGATACGTTCGTAAAGAGAACGTTACTAATAAATGTATTGTCTGCTTGTTGTTGTCGCAGAAACCACTGGCTATACTCAAGTCGTGCAGGATAATCAGCCACTGTCATACTGTGTACTTTTTTCATGTGAAAAGGATATAACAGCTGTTCTTTTAGGACGCGATGAACAACTAATTTCGAGACGTTATGTTCTCTTGATACTTTTAGAAAACTCGTTGATGGTTCATTATCAACTGCATTTAACAAGTCTTGTTCAACTGCCACAGTACGTATGCTTCGTACTGGACCTTCTCCACCTTTTTTTGGCAAAAATATTCCTAAAATTAAAAATTTTGTTTTGTATACATAGGAAATTACATTTACTTATTCATACCTGTTTCTTGTAACCTGAGATCAATACACTCAAACATTCGTCTGTCTGGCAATGCTCTGTCTGCAAAATGTTCTTCATAAAGCCTTCTGGCCTCTAAACAGTTTCGAGAAGCCAGTCCATAGATTAGATACATATCTGCGTACTCGATAAAAGCGAATTTTGCCATTGTAACTGTTAAATTAAGGACTTATGAATTATTGACAAGTACTGACTACGAACTATTCTACACAACGTTTGACAACTAATCCTATGGTAACTTGATAAACGGTAAAAACACTTATAAAAAGTTTTTACCAACTTTCGAATTAATAAGTCGTTAATGTTTTTCATCTTCTGCTATTATTTTTTCGTAGTACTGTAGGTAAATCTTGGACATCTATTAATAAGTTACGTTTACCTCGTTGTGTACTTATAAAAATGGCGAATGCGTAAATTGGTACGTAGTGCATGAATAAAACTGTAAATATTAGCCAAACGGCTTATTTTATCGAACTCCAACAAGAGTATCTTTTCGTTAGCTTAATGTGTGGGGAAGTGAATTTCGATAATTTCATACAGGGTGTGCCATCCCTGCAAAATTTTTGGATCACTAACCATTGCAAGTAGTTCGTCCCTGGCTTCAATGCACTACTGTAAATCTGTTTACCTTACCAAAATAAACATACACATACATTATATCTTTGCCGTAAATTTTATAAAGATCAAATAACTAGTACAAAAATTAAAAATAAAAACCGAATTCAAAATTAAAACTTTGGAGGCCTATAACTCGAAAACGAGGGCCTGCATAGAAAAAGTTTATATGAAGTACTAACATTATTTCAGCTCATATTATACGCTCCCGACTTTTTTCCCATTAGTCCCGGGACACCCTGTATAGTCCTTTTCAAACACTTTTTCGGCGCATATAATACAAAACAAATACTCGATTTCAAAATTTTGGAATAAATATCGAAATATTAGACTTTCACGACCTTGTGAATAGTTGTACTGTCACAGCTAAACAGATAGTAAGTAAATATTCTCACAGAAAGAATAGCAGTAACATATATGTTTGGATGAGATTAGTCAATATTTTGTTTCAGAAGTTATCAATCTTTCAACAACATGTAAAATTCGAGATTATTATTTAGTAGACCCTTGTTTTCAACGTATGTCTCTTAATAGTATATTACGTAACAAGAGTTGTAACTAACCCTTTACGCACGAAATGAAAAAGTTTATGCACGAAGCCGCGCAGCGGCGAGTGCATAAATTTCATGAGTGCGTAATGGGCTTACAACTCGTGTAACGTACTGTACTTTTTCTACGCCCATTCATTTTGTTCCATTAAATAAAAAAACATCGCAATCACTTAAACTTTATTATAATAGTTGTTAATAACAATTGAACAATTATTGTAAATCGATTGTGCCTTATTATTTAATGGTGATGAACGGTTATTTATAATTGTATTATATTTTGTTCAAAAAATCGACAATATAAATGATATTACATTTATTTTCATAGCATGCTACTTAAGAAAACGTGTCATATTTTTGAAGAAATTGCATAATGTGCTGTCTAAATTTAGGAGCACCACTCTTTCAATTCTAAATATCCCTCGCTAATGCTAAAAGTTTCTATGTTTTTTAATTGACTAAATTTGTGTAAATAGACCAAATAAAGTCTTACGTAAATAAAAATTTGATTGTAATTTAATTAATCCACGAATTTTAAGTTTTCTCCTCAAAACGCACGTGTATGTTATGAGATCTCATTACGTGCATGTTATTGTTAAATGTCATTTACAAGGAATGTTGACAGTGCGATTTTTGACGTTTACAGACATGGGCGTAGAAAAACATTTTTCCATGTAACAAAATTGCAGGATACTAAAGCAAAACATTTTTTAAATTTCACTTTAACTGTAGTTCTATACATTGGAAAAGTATGTAACAGGACTGAATGGTCTAATGTATTGTTCTTGTTTCTAAAACAAAATTTGTTCTTCAGTATAATAAATATCTACAAGTTGCCGGTCGGAATGGACTGGAGTTCATAAGGAGGGGCTTGGCTGCAACTTTTCATAATAAATTGGCAATACATTGCAAAAAATAGACTGCAAGATAATCAATATTTTAAAAGGTTTTATATTGGACAATTTTTATTCAATATTCATACTTAACGGCTCAAGAGAGCAGAGCTGCAGCAGAGGAATTGGTAAATATAAATATTTTTGAACAATATTAGTAAACATTTACATGAATATTATTATAATTCTAATATTTGATTCATTTTTCAGAGGTACGTGTGTGCAGTAGATGCTTTACATAAATCTCTATATGAACATATTTATGTACCTACACAAGTAAAATAGAATATATTATTTATTTCAGTCTACATAAGTATATTATTAAAACTACCCAAAAAGTATTTAAATTGATGTTTGGAGCATGTATTTGATTGGGGTGCGTTTAGGTTAGAGTGGTTAAAATAATAAAAACTCAATACTAGTGAAACAAAATGAATAATTATCAAAATATAAACGTCTCCATCACATAAATACATTGCTTGATAAATATGGTTATTACTTGATGTATGCACCAAGCTATTCTGATACATCGACATATAAGATGTGAAGGATGTCATATAATAACTACTGAATATTTGGTGGGATCGGCCAAATCAAAATAATTATACTTTATTTTATCAAAAGTTCCATAACAATTCAAATCAATAGAAAAAACTGTTGCTACAAAGACAGTTCTTTCTGTCGGTATGAACTTGAACTTTTTGCTAGAGAAAGTATAATTTTTTTTGACCGATTTCCCACTAAAAATAGGTTTGCTTCAGTTTCGATTAAGAAATGTTACATTAATGTAACATCTCAAAAACGCAACTAGTATGCTATAGAATCGAAACGAAAATGTAACTTTAGTCACATAATCGTAACGTTAAAATTACGAGCTAACTGGAACATTCCAAGAACGGAAATAATATGTTATAGTTTTGTAACAAAAACGTTTATTTGTAAACGTGACTGGGATTTTGTCATGTTTGCGGACATTTTACGTAACTATGAACAAGAAAAGGTCGTAACAAATCCTTTTTGAATAACGTAACAATGTAACTTTCAACGTATCAGTAACGAAACTGCGATGTTTTTTTGCTTAGTGGGTGATATATGTAAGTTGTACAAGAGCTTTCTTAGGAAGATTTTTTACTATAATATTAGCAATTCCCTCCCTTCCAGAGGCTGTTTTATTTTTGAACGATTATATGGTGTTATAGATTTCATTATATGTGGCCAGATTTTTTGTGTTTGGTGCGTCATTTGTGTGTAGGTAGTGTTACGAAATCACACACTGGTGTAGTCCCTGAATCCGACTCTATCTAACTCTATATTTGAAAGTAAAATTTTTGGCAAATGCGCAGGGATTTCTTCGAATTGTGTTCATTATTTTTTGTGACTATTATTATCTAGAGGTTTCCAGGAATGTCGATTGTTGGGAGCCGCCATCGAGAAGTTTCCAGAATAGAAGGCACTTACTATTCAAGAGAGTCTACCTACCAACGGAGTTTAGTTTTCACTTTGATCTCGTGGCAGAACAGTGAAATAGTAAATAGTAAAATATTTATATAAATTAAGCAGTAATCTGGAAGGTTTCGGAATAAAAGGCACTTACTATATAAAGACTACCGACCAGCGGGAGAAGTTAATTTATAATTTGATCTCGTGAGATAAACAGTGAACAAGTAAATAGTCTATGTAAATAAACAGTAGTGAAGTGTTTATATAAATTAGTGTAGGTGAATATACCGTGTATTTAATATAAATTAGTGACTAGTTTAATGAATAAATAAATTAAGTGAGTAGATACAGGGTGTCCCACGACGTTTTAACAATCCAAATTCTCAAAAATTGTTCATATGATAGAATTTGGCAGATATAAACAGTCGAAAATGACTTCCGTTTTTCCTGTAATTTCGGGTCACGTGACCCTAACATAATTTTTTTAAATGGGACAATGTTACAATTTTGGATATATAATTCAAAAACAAATTCAACGATACCACACATGTCATCATTGTATTGTGTAGTACTGATAATAAGGGCTATTTATTTTTACTAAATTTATTAAAGCAATATTTTGCACTCAAAAATGTAGGTGGCTATGAGACAAATAACTATAGTAGCAATAACATAGGTTGTCATTCATTATTGTTAGGTGGAGTTTATTCAAGAACTGTCATTAATTATTAGTCATAATTTTGTGAAGACACTGTAATAATAAATAAATAATGCTTTCAATTTTTACTTACAATGAATATTTTGACATACTTATTTATGGAGAATGTAGGAAAAACAAAGCGCCTGCTCAAGGTTTGTATAGAAATCGTTTTCCTCATAGAATAACTCCAATCAAAAATACTTTTGTCTATGTCGAACGAACGCTAAGAACTGGTTCTTTTCCAAGCGGTAAAAATCAAGTTCCTCGTCCAAAGACAGCTAAGATAGATGACAATGTGATAAATATTTTGGCTTATCCACACACCTCAATATGATTTCTTGAACAAGAACTACAAATAAGTAGAAGTTAAATACAAAAAGTTTTGAAAAATCACAAATACCATCCTTATAAAACAAATCTCCTGTAAGGAGAATACATTTTATTGCTGAAATGTTAATACAAAGTAATGATGACCCTTCTTTTTTAGAAACAATATTATGGAGTGATGAACGTAGATGTCATAACAATGATATTGTTAATCGCCATAATTGTCATTATTGGTCGCAGGAGAATCCAAAGTGGATGCTCGAAACAAATTTTCAAACATTATGGGGAATCAATGTTTGGTGCGGTTTATTTAACGGTCGGTTGATTGGTCCCTACTTTTATGAAGCAACATTAACGGGGCAAAGATACTTAGATTTTCATCAAAATACATTTCCAGAATTACTTAAGAATATTTCATTACATGGAAGTCAAACATTGTGGTGGCACCAAAATGGAGCATATCCTCACTTTTTTGGGCCAGTTAGAGAATATCTTGATAACATATTTCCTGAAAAATGGATTGGTCGAAATGGTGTGATTCTGTGGCCACCCCATTCTCCGTTTATTTTACCCATAGATTTCTTTCACTGGAGTTACTTAAAAGGTCGAGTTTATGTCACACCCCCAATTGATTTAGATGATTTGAAGGATGAGTTAAAACAGGCATGTCGGACCGTAACACCCGAAATTATTGTAGCAGCACTTACAGAAAATCTTTAAACAAGATTTGAACATTGTGTCAATGTACATGGTCATGAATTTGAACATTTTTGAAAAAATTAATTACTTGTACTTTTTAATACCCTATGTTACGTTTTTTAATAAAATAATTTATACAGATGTTCATTTAATTACTTCTATTATCATTACTGCACAGTACAATGATGACAAGTGTGGTATCGTATAATTTGTTTTTGAATAATATATCAAAAATTGTAATATTTTACCGGTTGTCCCATTTAAAAAAATTATATTGGGGCCACGTGACCAGAAATGACAGGAAAAACGGAAGTCATTTTATAAGAAATCTAAGCATCAGTTTCGACTGTTTATATGTGCAAATTTCATACATGTCATATCAACAGTTTTCGAGAAATTGAACTGTCAAAATGTCGTGGGACACCCTGTATACTATGTGTATGAATTTATCCCACCTATCGTCATAAAAACTTTTAAATAAAGAGAAAAAACGTTACAGTAATTTTGAACAATTTGTGATTGTGTATGTTGTGTGATATTTGTGAAATGTTTTTGGAAATACTCTCCAAAGTTTTCTGCTGTTCCAGTTTTATTAGTGACAGCTTGTCCACTAATAATGATTTTGGTCATTTTGTTATTCCTGTTTTTTAGGCGTCTAGCGATTTTCCAAAGACAGATAGTTATCTACTGGTTTTAGCTTCTCTAAGAGATCTTCCACGAATTATTTTTGTATCACATACTCACGTATTGATTAAGTTTTGGTAATGTTTAAGCAGTATCCTGTCATTGTTATGTCTGGTAGTTTACCATTTTTTACGAATTTTATATTTCTCATGTATGTATGTAATTCGGTAAGGTATTGTTGATTTGGAATTTAGGTTTAAGGGAAGTTGCGTTGTTCGTGGCGGTTATGATGATATTTTTCAAATTTTTAATTATGTTTGTTAACTGTGTTTTATTTTCACTACTACTTTTTTTCTAGTAGTACTATAGTCATGGACTTTTTTAGTGGGTGTGTATGTTTTATGTTATTTTTAATTCTAAAAGGAAGGGGTCATGATCGGAGTTGAGGTTGGGTAAGGTATTCATTTTGGAAATTTTCTTTATATTACATTACGCCCTATCGCTAGATCTCTTGTACTGGGAGTGTAGTTAGAATAAGGGAAAACGGTGGGATTGTCTGTATTGAAAATATAACAGTCACTGTTATCACAAAATCGGAGGAGAAAATTTCCGTTTGTTAGGATATTCAGCATAGGAGTCCCATAGCGGATGCTTACAGTTAAAGTCACCCACTATGAGGACCCTATTATGTGTGTTAATACTGTTGAACAAATTGACCTCTTTCACCTATATTATTGGGGGATTGTAGGCTCCGAAGATTTTAATTTCATTGTCTAACAATATAGCAATATGCTCAATATAAGAATCATTTCGTTGCAGCAGTTGGAAATCGATGCCTTTCTTGGTTAATACTGCGATACCACCTCCGCCGACATCAGCGGGGCGGTCTTGTTTAAGAAGACTATATTCGGGGTTTCTAAAGTTAACCGTTTTATTAGTTTTAAGGAGTGTCTCGATTAAAAAAAAGATATCTGGTTTATGAATGTCGACAAAATGTCTGATGAGTTGAAGATTATTAAAAACTCCACGTACATTGCAGAAAGTTATTTTGAGATGACAACATTGTTATAGATAATGAATTTCTCCAACTTGGAAAAATGTATTTTATAAATAAAAATATATATATAAAATTGTAATATATGAAAAAAATATATCCGCAAATCCAGCTATGAGGTACTTCTTCGACTGTATGTGTTGAAAATTTTGC